>JAJOZX010000557.1:125000-757500 GCA_023014485.1 Bathynomus jamesi
ACACTGCAGTTTTGAGTAGTTCACGCATATATATATATATAGTGCCTAAATAATGAATAAAAATACTGAAGGCTTAGCAATTTTTTACTAAACCATTTGATTACAACTAATAAGAAACTGGGCATGCAGAGACCTACCCAACACAAAGCATATATATTATATATATATATATATATATATATAATGTTACAGGGGACCATTCTGAGTTGTATCATGTATATATGCGCCTCGGTGGTGTACTGGTTAGCGTCGCTGACTATGAATCCATCGACTCCGGGATCGAAACTCGGTGACGGCAGGCGGCGCACAGCAAAATCCAGCTGTTTATCCTTCCACACAATAAAAAAAGTGGTTGGTAGATAAGTGGGTACCCTGGGTAGCCTAGTGGTTAAGATGTTGTGCTGCTGGTGGGGCGTGGTTCGGATTCACCGTTAAACTATAGGTCTAAGGTAGAGTGACAAGCTTGACTTTCGTCAGAATGAACAATTCGGGCGGAAGCAAAACCAAGGTAACCAAGGTTATATTGTATATATGTGTGTGTGTGTGTGTGTCAAAATAACTAAGGAACCTCCTGCACACCAACCAGAATAATTTCAAGAACCAGCTGGAGAGGTTCTCGTGGGAAGTCTCTAACCAGACATGCGTAGCTGGCTACGAGGTCAGGAGATCGTTAACCAATTCCCTCCTACATCAAATCCTGAAAATGAAGCTCGATACTGCAGAGGAGTCGACCGCAGGTCGACCCTGAACCGTCGTTCAAAACTATCATAAGGTATCATAACAGTTTAAAGTGGAATCCAAGTGACGACCCACAAGGGAAGTCAGAAATTATAAAGTCCTCGGCCGGACTCGATCTTACGACCTCCCGATCAGCAGCCAGGCATCGTAGCCCCAAGGCTACCCAAGATACCCATTTATCTACCAGCTAATTTTGTTTTTGTAAAGAAAGATGAACAGCTGGGTGAGCTGAGTGCCGCCTACCATCGCCGAAAATCAAACTCGGGAGCGGTGGATTCGTAGTCAGTTATGTTAACCACTAAACTATATATAATACATATATATAATGTTACAACTCAGAATGGTCTCCTGAGAGTGACCCGTTGTCCACGTTGGGCTTCCATCATGAAAAAGAAAAACTCCCAGAAGAGTTCCTTGTTCCATGGACGGTTTGTGTGTTGAGGTTTAAGTTTTGGTTTTTGGCTAAAAATACAATAGTTGCCCCTTTTTCTTTGATGTATTCAATCCGACGTGAATTCAACGAGTTTCTTGCGTATATTGTGGTTCTAAATATAGTAGGCTAGGTGTGGCTGTAAACCCTAGATCCTGTCCCAAAGCTGGATCCTATCTGGTTGGCAGATAGCTGGTGAGGGAAGCTATATTTTGGGGCGTCTTTGCGAGCAACCGTTGCCCATGTTGGGCCTCCCATCATGAAAAAGAAAACTATAATATTTGTCATTTATCATTACTTATTCGAACTATAGTGGATTTAATTTCCCAGAAGAGTTCCTTGTTCCATGCACGGTCCGTGTTTAACATATATATATCAACTTTTTAATTCGATATAAGAAGGAGATTGGAAAGCAGTTCCCTCCTCCACCAAATTCTGCAAATGAGGCGGTATGCTGCAAAAGGGTCGACCGCAGTTCGATCCTGATTCGTCGTTAAAATCTTCATAAAGTAAGTTATACTCGTGTGTGTATACACACACACACACACACACACACACACACACACACACACGAGTTAATAGTTAATAGCCAGGAATATTTTCTTGTTTTCAGAAATGGTTTCAAATTAAGAGGAACAAGAGAATTTGAGATGCATCTTGCTCTTGAGAAACCATGCACGCGAAAAGTGCACAAGATATTATTATTATTATTATTATTATTATTATTATTATTATTATTATTATACATTTATCTGTTCATCTATTATGCTTCTCTCTCTCTCTCTCTCTCTCTCTCTCTCTCTCTCTCTCTCTCTCTCTCTCTCTCTGTTTCTCCGCCTTCCTCAAAGAAGTCTTTGCTCATTGTTCATCAACTGACGAGAAATCAGTGTTGGAAGAATGTTGGAAGTCTTTTCCATCATTTTCGCTGTTGGAAGCGAAGGGGTGAGAGAAAGAGGGAACTAAAAGGGAGGAAATAAGATATAGGAAGAAAGTTAGAGGAGGTTAAAAGAGCTTTTAGGGCAAATTCAGAAAGGGTTTCGTTGAGTTTCGACTTGCTTTATTTATTGGTATTGAGTTCCAAATCACTTATTGTACGCGTTCTCGTGCGCGCGCGCGCACAAACACACACACATACACACACACACACACACGAAAGTATATATGTATCCTGTGTTGGTAGCGAAATGCATGTGGAAGCCTTTTATATAAAGCTTAAACCAATAAATAGTAGGCTTTTTGTATTTGTCCTCGATGGATGTCCTTTTGCCGCGGAAGAAATGGTCCGGTTTCGAGGCCACAAAAAGAGTTGACATCATCTGTCCATGAGTCGTCCGTTGGGGGGGGGGGGGGGGGGGGAGAGTTCCTCAGGCCTTGTGTGTACATCAGCATGCAGTTATGTCTGTCCCTATTCAACCGATTGATGTCATTGAACTGATGTCTTTGAGCTCGTATTATATCCACGAATTGATGATGTCTTTGAGTATGTATATTGTTGGTGAGGTTATAAATAACTTATATGCATATTTCTCTCTCTCTCTCTCCATATATATATATATATATATATATATATATATATATATATATATATATATATATATACGGTATATATATATATATACTACTGAAAATTACTTGGTTAACATAACTAACTTAACCAATTACATTTTTTTTAGTTTTAATTATAAAAAAAATTTGTGATGTGTTCTATCTTTTCTGTGATAAGAGCTTAAAATTTCGTTGTAATTATTATTAACATTTAGTGGAATCAACCAAAATATAGTTGGTGTTATTATTAACCACAAAAATCTGGTAACAATAACCAAAGTTTGTTTCATATAAATGAGATTTTTCTTTATTCATATAATTTTTTTTTTATACAGGAAAGATTGGCCAAGGGCGAATGCCCACAAAAGCGCTCCACCCCACCCATAGGAAAAGAAGAGAGCCAAAATCAAGGTCCTGGGTTTTGGAGATGCCTAGACACTATGCGTAGATGAAGACGTCAATTGCGCACTCAAAAATTAAACCATTTAATTTAAGCAAAATCAACTGGTTGGATTTTGGACAAACAAAGTCCAAAAGTAAATGCAAAATATTGTGTTTAAAATTACGAGATCCACTTTTAGTAAAATTGAACCTCTAAAATTATATTATTTGAAAATATATTTTGTTTATATTAAACATATAACAAAGTCCAAAAACACGTAACAAAGTCCAAAGTCCGAACACGTAACAAACTCCATAACAATGTCGAAAAGTCCAAAACATACGAGATAATTGGATTCGGGTTTGAATTTATTTTGGAAATTCGAAACTTATTAATTTGAAGTAAATATAATTTTAGGTTTGTTTAATCTAAACAAAATTTATGTTGAAGTAACATTACCTACTCAGTTAAATTTTAATAAAACTTCGCCCCATAAATTCGAACATTATACTTTGATATAACAAATTAACAAGTTAAACAAACAATTTATTTGTATTTTAGGTTATATCGTCCAAAATTCGAACAAAATTTTTGTTTAAAGTAAATAAATGCTTTGTTGATTGTATGTGTCTTGTTATTGAATTTCCCTGATCAAATACCCTCCGTTCAAAAAATCCTCTTGTTAAACGCCAAGCTTTTTTTTTTGTTTACCCATATTTATCAGTAAAATAATAATGAGAAACCTGAAATTTCATGACAAGACATTTCAAAACGATTGTACATACGCTTTAAGAAGCGTATATGACTCATGTTCTTCATATACGCGAGTGAATATGGACCAGTAATATTATATGTATTTTATAACAACTGTATATTCGATAGTAAGGTTCATAAGAGGTGTTGAACGTTTTTACGAGTTAAAAAAACAAGTTGGAACTAACTTAAACCAGTTCAAATCGGATTTGTTTCTTCACTCGCGTTACTTTATACACACCCTATATATACACAATATATATGTTATAAACACTTGCTTGTATTTTGCTTCGTAACAGCAGGGGCTGTGTAACGTAGGGAACCTACAGATTTACGTGGTATCTGAACCACGGATTGCTACATCATCTAAATGCAGAGGACGGTCATTTATCCATCTACTCCCAAGACCCAATGCCACTAATTAACTTCGGTGATGTACGGGAGGCCATCCAAAACGTTTTATTGTCTAATTAAACATTTCTGTGGATTAGTCTGTGAAAAAATGTACGAGACTAAAATGACCTACGATGACATTATAATAATTATACTGTATCTGTATTGTATGATATTACTAACTTATTTACAATTGATAACAACTCTAGTTGTATAATATTACTAAGGTATTTACAAGAGAACAATTCTCGGTTTTCACTTTTCAGTTTCAAAGGTGCCAAAGTATTCGAACGTGAGGCGCCATCTATTGGAGGAAATGTGAAGTAAATTCCATTTCAGTAAACCTTTAGGATCTTTTAAACTATTTCCCCCAACAGGCTTCAGAGAGGGGGGACATAGTTTAAAAGGTCAATATTAGAGGGGAGATAATTTAACAGGTTTTACTTATCTTATTTACATAATAGAATTTTTAAGATATGTATATAATATACATATCTTGAAAATTCTATTATATTCTATCATATTTCCGGTTTATAGAGAACCATTATTTCCATAGGATAAAATTTGAATGCCCGGTTAGGTCAACTGTGATATTTTCGTTAAAACTAACAAAAATATCACGACTAAACCTAACCAATCGTCTAGGGCGTACACTTGACCTAACCAGGCATTCAAATTTTCTCTATTTATTATATATTTGCAATAAATAATATATTTGTTGTTATTGGTTTCTTATTTTGGTTAATTTGCAGAGTTCAAACTTTGGGGGGGGGGGGATATAGTTGAATGGTGATTGTTGAAAAGAGTATGTTGGGGGGGTGAAATAGTTTAAAAGATCCAACCTTTACTTAAAGTATTATTATTATATATGTATACAATTTAATTGTGTCTCATAAATTTACGCTATCCAACAATTTAAGAATAACGCAAGTTGTAAAACTAAATAAATGAAGTGTGTTTGTCATACCTGCGTGTGTGGAATTCGAACTCTCTCGTGTCTGAAGTTGTCGTTTATATGCGGTGTCCACTATGTTAGTCATACGCTCATTCACGCGTTGTATTGAAATTTGTACTCATATTGTTTGTTTACTTTGAATTGATATTAACTAATTGATTAAATACAGAACTTGATACAATGTACGGTTGTAAAATGTATGAATCCATTTAAGCGTTATTATACCTGCTCCTTTTTATGGAAATCGAAAGGTGTTCCGGTTCTACGACCAAATTATGGAGTTGTCTTAAAACATTCGCAAACAAAGTTTTACTCCAGAATTATGTTACAACTTTTAATTATAGTGTTATATTAATATGTTACCTGCCGTTATAATACATGCACAGGAAATTAACTAGTTTGTTTAATATATATATATATATATATATATATATATATATATATATATATATTATATATATATATATATATGTGTGTGTGTGTATATATATTGCAAAAGCCTTCGGTAAATGTGACCATGGAAACAGCACACAAACTTAAGAATACAAGAATTACTGGAAAGTTAGGAAGATGGATATTTAATTTCTTGACACAAAGAACACAAACAGTGGTGGTAAACGGAGTTAAATCGGAAGTCTCGGAAGTCGTGAGCTCTGTCCCACAAGGGACAGTATTAGCTCCCTTGCTTGTTCATAATAATGATTGCAGATATTGATGCAGATATTGATGCAGATATTAAGGACAGTATTGTATCATGCTTCGTGGATGACACAAAGATATGTAAGGAAATATTGAACGAAGGTGACATAAGAAAATTACAAAACGACATTGAAACAATATTCCAGTGTGCAGAAGACAACAATATGAAGTTCAACGAAGAAAAATTCCAACTTCTAAGATATGGTAATAACAAGGAGCTACAGAAAAAAGGGTACAAAACTATGCAAGCCAAACAGATAACACCAAATCCACGAGTCAGGGATCTTGGAGTAACAATGTCGTCGGATGCAGAATTCAGAGACCACTATAACATCAAAATTACAACGGCTAGAAAAATAATGGGAATCATCTGGAGGAACTTCAGCAGCAGAAAAGCAAACATCATGCTCAAATTATGGAAGAGTCTAGTCCTACCAATAATTGAGTATTGTTCAGTAATCACAAGCCCATTCAGAAAATGAGACATTGCGAACATTGAAGCTATACAAAGGACTTTTACGTCTAAGATAGAGGAAACGGAAGGTGAAGATTACTGGTCTCGACTACAATCCCTGGAACTCTACTCTCTCAAAAGAAGGCGCAAGCGGTACACAATAATATACATGTGGAAAATACTTGAGGGCTCTGTCCCTAACGTTAGAAATGAAATATAAACAAACTGGAATGAGAGAAAAGGCAGATTTTGTACGGTCCCAGCTGCGGTGGGACAAGGGGCCGTGAAAACGAGGATGGAAAATACTCTCAGAATACGAGGCCCAAAGCTTTTGAATGTCCTACCAAAAGAAGTGAGGAATTTCCAGCACACCGACCTGAATAACTTCAAGAACCAGCTGGACAGATTTGTATGCAAAGTCCCTGACCAGCCATGCGTGGCTGGCTACGAGGGCAGGAGGAGAGCAGAGAGCAATTCCCTCCTTCACCAAATCCCGCAAATGAGGAGGGATACTGCAGAGGGGTCGACCGCAGGTCGATCCTGAACGGTCGTTCAAACTCGCCTAAAGTATATCTAAAGTATAAGTATACATATATACTGTGTGTGTGTATATATATATATATATCGGGTGGACGAAAAAAACCTGGACACCTTTGTTTTTCCTACAAATTTTAAACTAGTCAAGCTAATACACCCAAATTAGTACAAGATGTAGCCAATAGTATAGTTATCATGTGCTAAAAATTTCAATGGAACTCATATAAAACTTACCCTATTGAAATCGATGTTGTACTGGCTCCCCATTTTCTTGAATTACGGCCAGTACTCTTCTTTTCCACTGAAAATGGTTCCCTGCGACCATGGTACACCAATGACTTCAGCTCATTCCACACGAAGTAATTCAGAGGATTTAAGTCAGGAGAATTTGGTGGCCATTCTTCACTTTTTATGAATTCAGGAATGTTCGCCATCAAAAATTCTTGGGTTGCCTTGGCTGAATAGGATGGTGCATTGTCTTGAACAAAAATAAAATTTTCGTTCGGGTACAAGTCTTGGCATTCTGGTAAAAGTTCTCCGAGGTGTTCACTGTAATTTTGCGAGTTCATTTTTGTTTTCTGTGGATCAGTAAAGAATAATTTGGTTTTTCCATTCTAAGAAACACCACAAGATACCATTAATTTCTTGGAAAATCGTGAAATTGGATGATAAAGACGGTCTGGCGGGATTTCCGATTTTGAAATTAATGCATTGACTCGGTTGTTTTGTCAATTTGTTGATAGTTAATTTAAAGTCGGACTCATCTTGAAAAAACATGCGTTTAATGTCTGCTAAGTTAAATTTCCTGTACAAAGAATGATACCTCTCTAACCGTTTTCCCATGGCTTCTTTTGTTATTCTGGGGGCACTCAATCTTTTAAAAGATCTGATTCCTGATTATGTGTTGAACACTGTTGCGCGAAATATTTAAATTATTCGCCATTTTTCTCTGCGAAAGATGAGCTCTAGGATTATTTTCCTGCAACAACAACGCATGCTCTTCAACGTACCTTTCGTTTTCTCGAGTCCGAGCAAGTACGCGGACGACCGCTGCCACGTTTTCTGTCAGTTGACCCTAATTGTCTAATTTTATTTATTACGTATTGTACTGTACTTCTTTTCCAATTTTTCCCCGGAAATTCCCTAGTTATTTTTCTAGCACTCCATCCCTTCTCGGCAAAACACGCCTTTATAACAGCTAAGTCTTCTTTACTTAAAACCATTAAGATAGAATTTTAATTAACACCACAAGAAAAAAAATAAGAAAAAACATTCCATCAGCCAACACTTCTTAAAGAAATCTGACACTGCTAGCCTACCAATTCGCCATGTGGCCACTTATCATTGTCTTAGGTGCGCATGCGCAAACTGCTTGTTTTGTAGCGAACATCTGACACATCCAAGGGCGTAGTCAGCTTCACAAAATCTCGCTGTTTGTTTCGTCAAGTTAAATTTTTATAATTAAGAAACGGTTAAAGATAATTAACTGATGTTTTCAGCACATGATAGCCATACTATTGGCTACATCTTATACTAATTTGGTGTATTAGCTTGACTAGTTTGAAATTTGTAGGAAAAACAATAGTGTCCAGGTTTTTTCGTCCACCCAGTATATATATATATATATATATATATATATATATTATATATACATCGTTAACCTCGTTCAGGTTCCGTGTGTTGATCTCTCTTTCACACGAAGGTCAAGCTGGTGGCCCCGCCTCTAGGCCTGGCTTGGTGGAGGAGCGAGTTGCTCTCTTACCCTCTCCACCGCACTATATATATATATATATATATAATATCACTATATATACTACATTATATTGGATATATATATATATATATATATATATATATAATACACACAGGGTGGTCCAAAATTCCCCATCTATTTTGCTGAAATAACAGTATTTTAGGATAAAAATGTAGTAATAATTAGATGTATATTTATTTATCAAGCTTAGGTCTAAGATTCGACGTGAGCCCCATCAGTGTCTCTGCAAATCTCCAATCTGTCCACTGCATTGTGGAACACATTCTCAAGCGTCTCTGGTGTTATTTTAGCGACTGCCGCGAAAATGCTGGTTCACAGATACTGCAGGTCCGTAACTCTTGTTCTGTAAACATCAGACTTCATGAAGCCCCGCAAAGAAGTCTAATGGTGTTAGATCCTGAGATTGTGCTGCCCACGGCTTGTTTCTACCACGTTCAATCCTGCGATTTAGTAAGAGATCATCAAGGTACGCCCGAACGATGTTTGCCTAGTGACATGGAGCTCCACCTTGTTGAAAGACAACAGTGTCAAGAATGCCATCTGAATGAAGCTTGGGGTTCAAGAAACTGTTGAAGCATGTCAAGGTAAATTGGCCCTGTTACTGTAGCTTCTGCAAAGAAAAAAGGTCCGTAAATCTTCAGTCTTGTCATACCCATCCAGACATTAACTTTAGGAGAATCTCTCTCCCATTCGTAAAACTAGGTTGGCTTTTCACTAGTCCAGATACGGCAATTATGTCGATCAACCTTTTCGCATGTGTGGAATGTCGCCTCACCGCTGAAGATAATGTAGTTTAATAAGTTTTCGGTATGAATTTTTTCAATCAATTCTGTGCACATGGCAGCTCGTCTTGAATAATCCTGTTCGTGTAACTCATATAGTACTTGAATATGATAACTTTTCTCTCTTAAGTTGATTTTAAAATCCTGAGAACAGTCGTTTTTGGTATGCTCAGTCTACGTGATGCTGTACGAGTTGACAGTCTAGGATTTGTTTCAAACGCATCTCTTACCAATTCGACATTTTCTTGAGAGGTACCTGGACCTCCCAGATCTTGCCTCATCGTGAACAGATCCTGTTCTTTTAAATTTATTGACCAGTTCGCGAATTGCTTTTTCTGTAGATCCTGGTTTGTGAAATCTTCTTTCGAATTTTTCCCGAATTTATTTGCACTTCTTCCTTTGGATACGTAGTGTTACTACCATCACATATTCTTTTAACATTTCTACATCCATCATCTATGGCCTGTAGAAAATAAAATAAAAATATCATTATCTCAGCAAAATAGATAGGAACTTTTGGACCACCCTATATATAAAAACCTTTCAACCTTTCAGGTGTTCGTATTTCACGGAGGTCAGGCTTGTTGCCCTTCCCTTTGAGTTGACCTGGTGAAATAAGGAGTTGGTTTCTTATGCTCTCCACTTCACATAGCAAGGCACTCTCAGCATATCTGGAATTGCTCTGAGTCAGGCCTCTGGTCTTCTTTTAAAGATGCTCACCGAAACACCACGCGTGTTCCTTAGTTCCTTGGGCAACTAGTTGAACACTCTTGGCCCTCACAACATAACTATTTTCCTTCAGGGTTGAGGATGTTCCCTGTCTAGCCTTTAGTTTGGGAACATGACACATTCTCCTTTCCTACTCTCCAATGTTGTTTGAGTGGTTATAGGGTTCAAATTAAGATTAGGGACTAGTTCCTCCATTTTTCCAAGTGTGATTGATGGTGTAACTCTCCTTTCTTCTTTCCAGCAAATATATATTTAATTCACGTAACCTTCCCCAGTAATTTAGTTCTTTGCAGCCATTGATCATGACTGTGAAGCTTCTCTGAATTCCTTCTAGTTGACTAATGTCTTTTTTATATAGGGGTGTTAAGAGTGACCAATACTCCAAGTCGGTGTTTTCAACAGAGGAATAATTATATTCTCATCCCTTCTTTTAAAGGTTTTCAGTATCTGTCCAGTTATTTTTTTTTCTATGTTCACTGCTATCTTATTTTGTGTTTCAAATTTCGTGTCATTAGTAGGCTGACCATACGTACCGTTTTGAACGGGACAGTACCGTTTTTTTTATGGGTTCTGTATGGGTTCTGTCACTGAAGAATAATTGTAAGCTCAATATGTTTATGTACTTACTTTTTCATGAATACAGAATATTACATAACCCCCGTCCCTTTTTTGCCATCCCAATGTCCCGTTTTTGTCTCAAGGAAATATGGTCAGCCTAGTCATTAGTCATTATAACTCCTAAGTTAGAGTTTCTCCGAGTTTCTCTGAATTTCCTGTCCATTTGGAGTGTAGTAGTCCACGAATTTTAGGTTCTCCCTTCTTCCGTACCTAAACAGTTGAAATTTCTCAGCGTTAATTTTCATATTATTGCTTTCAGTCCAATTGTAGATTCTGTTCATGTCTGTTTGTAGAAATTCTATATCTTCTGGGTTTCTTATTTTTCTAAAATACCAGGTGTCCTCCAGAAAATGTCAATTTTTCTAAATAAATGTTCTAAGCCAAAAAATAAAGTGAATCTAGACATAAATCACCATTTTTTTGTAACATATTATTCAACCTTACACAAATGTTTGACAAAAAGTTGGAAATAGCTCAGCTGGGATGTTGTTGATTACCTCATAGACTTTGGTCTTTCGGTCTGCAAGTGTCTTAGGCTTGGTAGAATAGATCCTATCTTTTATGTAACCCTACAATAAAATGTCAGGGGTTGTGAGGTCAGGTGAGTATGGGGACCATTCCACTAGCTAATGAAGGGAGATTAGTCGGCCGGAAAAATACTTCCTCATAAAGTTGCGAGTTTCACAAGCAGTGTGTAGAGGTGCTCCATGCTGAAATCACTGAATCTGAGGTAATGAAGTTATTTCTTTTACGGGACAAACTAATTAGTTGTGGTAAGTCTATTGGTAGCGGTAGCGGTTTATCCTAATTTCTACGAAATTAAGAAAAGTTATTGCTTTCAGTATGAAATGGTGAAAGAACGGTTTTAATATATAATATTTATTAGTTATTAAAAAATGAAAGATTAGAAATGTATACGTATATGCGTATAGGTATATGCGGAATAAAAACCTCAATAATAAAATACAGTATACAACTATACATCCATTATAAAATAACGGGCAAATAAAAGTAGAGACATTTTTTGGAACACTATATATATATATATATATATATATATATAATTCCAAACCAAATAAAGATTCGTTGGGTTTGCAAAATTGGGGATTTATTAATTATATAAAATATAGTAAAGTTCTTGACGGAAATGAAAAACATAAAGTTGGGTATGATAATATCATACCCAACTATGTTTTTCATTATGAATTCGAAGTAAACCTAGGTAAATCTCAGAAAAAAAATTATTTGCCGATAATAACCCAATTAATGTTCTCATTATTATTTCCCAAATTTACGTTTGTAATTCCGATAGAGTTGTTGGGAACAGCCCTTCAGTTTTCAAATTCATATGGGCTATTTTACGTCGTGGCCACGTTGCAACACCGCTTTCTGTTAGATCTGCGAGGCAAAGCGACGTTAGATCTGTTCAGTAATTGGATAGGTTCAACCGTCTTCCGTGTTCAGATGATGTAGCGACCATAGATATTCGGACCCTTTAATTTAAAGAAGTGAATTTTTTTTTATGGGTTGTCCAATTTATGAAAGTATTTCTCGCACCACTCTGCTTAACACCTTCCTTAAAACCATTCGCAAGGGAATGGTAAAACGCCGGACTGTTAATCTGAAGGTCGTTGGTTCGATTTTTTTTTTTTAAGTGATTCAGGTGGTTTCGTGGGCTTTTTCTTGGTGGGCTCTTATATAATTCGGATCCCACATAAAACTGCAGTGTAGATCCCGTTCTTCAAATGGCATTAAATGCTACAAAGAAGGTTCAGTAACCTTTAACATTATTATTATTTTTTAAATCTATTTATTTGAAAGTTTAAAATGATAAATTTCTTTACATACGTTTTGTCGGGAAATACACCGAATATGATCACAGAAAAGATAAATTTTACTAAAAATTATAACTTATAATCAGTATTTGAAATGAAAAATAAAAAGGAAAATAAAAAATTATCTAAAATTTGTTTTTAAAAGTAAAAAAAATCCTTCAAAAAGTTTGGTTAAAATTATGGTAATTTGAAAAAATTTTAGAAGCACATATCTAGAGTTGCGTGGAAAAAAGTTCGCCTAAAAAAACAAGATTTCCCCCCAAAACAAAAAATTATTGAGTGAAAATATTGTTCTCTCTGAATAATCTATTTATTTTTGGTGGCAGCAATAAAATTTTACAAACAAAACATAATCATTCCTGATTGGTAACTTTTCATACGTTTTTAGAAACTTTTGGTTTCTAGGCTATCTTTTTTCCGAAAATACCATTTTATTAGATTTAACAGTCCATCCCATGTTATAATTTCTTATCAGAGAGTCAGAGATTTGTAAATCATAGAACTTACTTTGTCTGAATATCGCATCTTTTAAAGTTATCGTAGGTGCTGTTATTAAGTTCCAAACGATGGTTGGTTTTGAGGTGTTCCCTCATCTTTTTGCACACATAGGTTCATATCTATGCAGAAACTTTCTACGGGGAAGTGTTTGTAAAACTGTAGTATAACCATTGTAAGAGAAGTTACGGCTACCTTCCGCGCAGCTGAACTGGTACACTGCAATATATATTTTCATTTTCAGAAATCTTCCTCCTTGTTGACAAAAATGAAGGGAACTTTGAAGTCCTATTTGAAACTTGTGCGAGTCTTTATTTTCATTTTAAAATTGATGTTCTGTTAAATTATTTGTTCCTCTTCTTTTTTTTTTTCACTTATCCGACAAATTCAGATTCATGCATTGCATACATACATTATAAAAAATCTCATTTCCCTACGAGTTGGAGTGAACAACCCGGATAAAAAATACAGAAGGTAGTGAATATAAAAAGCGGAAAATACAGCATACACACTCATTCACACAGGTGTCCTGGTGGACAAGCACCCTCTCACACATGACAAAATTCCACACTTGCGGCGCTTCATACGCCATGTGTGGTGGCCTTTTTAGGCTTTGTCAAAAAATACAAAGCCCCAAACTTACATACTTCTAACAAACCTCCTTTATTCCAACCGACTTGCAGCCACTTCTCGTACTATCACCCAGATCAGTCCACGTTTACTCACGCAATCTTTCACCATGTCCATCGATCTTCTCGGCTTCTTCTCTCCTTCTACCATCGAAAACACTTTTATATACTCTTTTGACAACTGTCAACTTCCATTCTTTCAACATGTCAAACCACTTTAACACCACTTTTCACTTTCACTAACTTCTGAACGCCACATCTGTTCAGAACCATACGATTTCTCACCATAGCAATCCGGCACACGACACACATACTTCTCAAGTTATCCCTCTCAACTGCTCTTACCCTTGACTTCTCACTTTCGTGCCATGTCAATGTTTTACACCCTTACAAAAGTATCGGTAATAACACACCTTCATGTAAACGTTTCGCAATTTCTCTACCCAGTCTTCGCTTTCTCACAACCACACTCGCCACCTTTCTCACTTGATTTACTCCACTATCAATTTCATCCACATTTGTACCTCTTTTGCTCAATACACCTTTCAGATAATTGAAAGATTCTACCACCCTTAGTGTTTCACCATTCACCATCACATGATAGTCCTAATTTCCTCTCTCTCCACAGTCAATAACTTGCATAACTTGCATGATGCAATATTTACTTTCGAACAATCTTCTCTTGCATATCACACTCATTCTGAGCAAATAACACAGCATCATCCGTATGCAACAGATTTGACAGGCCACACCTATTTCAATCACGCACTAGATTCAGTCTTCTTTTAAGCAGTCGCACTTTCACCTTTCTCATCACTCCACCCATAAGCAGATTGAGCAACCACGGAGACATCACACATCCTTGACGTACACCAACACTTATATCAAACCAATCACTCGGTTCTTTACTTACTCTCACACATGTACTACCATCATAGAAACTCTTTACCACATTCATGAGTCTACTGCCAACCCCCAAAATATTTAGGACCTGCCACAGTGCTTCTCTGTTCATTCTGTCAAACACTTTCTTGCAATCCCTTTCACATGTTTTCTCAATCGCTTGTCTCACTGCAAACACTTGATCTACACAGCCTCTTCCACCTCGGAACCCTCTTTGCTAATTACTCACCGAGCATTCTGTAATGCCACGAACGCTTTCTAGCATTACCGTACCATACACCTTCCCCACTACATTCAACAGACTTATAAATCTGTAATTCTTAAAGGCGCATTTCCATTTGTCCATGCACTCTGACATATGCACCATAATCACTCTAACCCTTTCAAACCCCCATACGTAATCATTTCCTCATATATTTCATCCATACCTGCCGCTTTTTCATTTTTCAGTTTGCGAACCGCCATGGTTATGTTCTCGAGCATTCTGTCATGCGTCCACCTCACAGCGCCAAATCCCACCATATTTATATTTGCACTCCTCCCATCTCTTCCCCCATCCAACTCTCGAAATATTCCTTCCATCTATTTTGTAAATCCGCATCCGCTGTGAGCATTATTCGATTTTCATCCCTTACTCTCAAACTTTCTTTCTTAGCTTCATTTCTACACCTTCCCACTTCCTTCCAGGGCAACTTTCTATTCTCTACATAATTTTCATTAATTCTCCTTCCAGACTCATTATTCACTCTTTGTTTTTTCTGCAGCACTAGTCTCTTCACACTTCTTTTGCTCTCTTCATACACCATCTCTCTTCTCCAACTTTATTCTCTATCACAATTACCTTGCACACACAACATCCATTTCCTCCTTTTATCCTCAACCACTGATGCAACGTCGGCATCCCACCATGCTGTTGCTCTCTTCTTCGTACCTGATATTCCTGCTACACATTTCATCTCTCACTCATATCTGTTTGTTCTCCAACTTGTACACTTAATTCATCACTTACTCTCTTATGTACTCATCCGCTACCTCTCTCACCATTAACCTTTCCACTTTAATTCTCTCGCGACTCACCTTTTTTCATTCACTCTTTCATTCTCCACAAAACCTCACTTTACACAGGACTATTATGTAGTCAGAGACACCCCACTCATACTTTGTGCGTTACATACTTTTTTCAGCATATTTCTTTTCACAAGCACATAATCCATCATACTTCTTTCACCATATACCATATATACACCATTTGTTCTATACCAGATATGCTTATGTACCTCTTTATGTACAGAAAAGGAATTTGTTACACACAACTTTCTCTCATTACATTACTTTTTCAGCCTACATCCATTATCATTCACTCCTGGTACATTGTTTCCCCAACACCTCATCCTCCGGACCCAAACCAACTTCCCATTCATGTCTCCTATCATACTTGCCTGAATGTCACAAAATGTTTAAACATTCTGTAACATTCAGGCACCCTTCCAATCACATTATCAAGCTCTCTCCAGAAACTTTTTCTCATCTTCAGAATTTATATTCAAAGAACAGAATTACAGCTTCTTCCTTTTTCTTCATTTAAGGAAGAATGTCACCCTCATTCGGATTCGTGATATAAAAGGACCAGATGAGAATGGCTAATATTTCCTAACCTAACTGAACTTGGTCTAACCTAGCCTAATCTAGCCTGGACGAAAATGGGAAGGACGTGAATGAGAATGGCATGAAATAGGAATTGGTCAATTTCAGAATTTCCTCCTTTGAAAAGACTGATTTCTCACTCCTGAGCGTGGAATGAAGTGGATCACACTGAGTAGTGAAATGATACCATTACATCAAATTCAAATGCACAGATTATGACTCAAAGAGGTCTGAAAATTATGTCATCTTATTTATTGAGAAACTGATACATAGAGAGCCAAAGTAAAATCAAGCTGGATTCTCCTCAAACGCCAAGGGAGAAAGAATAAAATAATCTCGTAAATAATTAATTCTGTAAATTTTCACTGAAAGTTATTAATGAATTTCAAAATAAAATATTTAAAATAAAGTAAATAAAGCAAAACTGTAATTCTGTTCTCTGAATCTGAATTAGTCGAATAAATACAAAAATAAAATGAGAAAAACAAATTTGAACAGAATATCATTTTTAAAAGGAAAATACAGAATCGCAGTTTCTAAAAAGATTTCAAAGTTGCTTTCGTTTTTGTCAACAAAGATCGAGGAAGATTTTTGAAAATGAAAATATATAGTAAGTGTAGTGCAACATAACAGTTCAGCTGTTGGGAAGATAGATGCAACTCCTCTTACAATAGTTATACACAATGTTTGAAATACAGGGAGGGTGAGGGGGGGGGGGGGTCATACAGGTGGTTTTACAGGACCCACCCTGGGTCCCTTTGGACAGCACATTTCCATGGGTACCGTGTAGATTTGGGGGGGGTCAAACCCCCTTGACCCACAAACACACTTCACCTCAGAATGGTTGAGCATAAGTACAAACCCAATAACATTAAAGAATATTAAATGAATATTCTCACTTACGAGGAGATAAATTAAGGGAGTTAAACCACAGTGAAAAATGGATTTATTAAAGCACAAGCTTTCCGCCTATACTAAGGTCTTCAAGTGTGATTCAGTCGCACCTGATGAATTGATTAGTATAGACTTTACTCCTTTAAGAACGAAAAATAACTCAAACCAATTATTATAGCTGCATAAACCTAATAAGTTATTAGGTTTATGCAGCTATATTATGCAGCTTATTAGTAACAACAATACCCGCATGGAAGATCATGCACTTCGAAGTAATATTTCAAAGAGTTAGGTTCTATACTGTAAAAACAATGTTTAAAATATAAACACTTTCCTGAACGCTTCTCTGCTCCCACATTTTTTTACAGTAAAAAAAAAAAATTCTAAACTTGTTTAAAATCTACGGTGCTTACACCGAAGACATGTTCAATGAGGGGTGTTTATTATCAATATAAAATGGCATTTCACTTCTGAACACTTTTCCAAACATTTCTTGTCTCCGCTTTTACTCACACCATCAAAAATCCAAACATGTTTAAAATATTGGGTAATTATTCGTTTTACCCCTACGGTTCGATTTTGATATGAGAATAGGTTTTTCTGGTGTATTTTGGTGTGTTTTATTCAAATCTGACCTTCATTTCTTGTGCAAATGAGCGAATTTTGGAAAAAGTAAAAAAAAAAAATCTAATTTTCACAACAAATGAAATAGTTGAAAGTTACGGCAGGGGTGAATCGAATATTAACCAAATATTAGATGCTTGCCATAAAGACATGTTTAGATAAAAATCTTTTTACTTAAGGATGTGCTGGGTAGCGAAGAGGACGAATAGTGGTAGATTACGTAAGGAGGAATAAAGTAATGTGGTAGGAAGGGAGGTGGCGGTCAGGGCAGGAAGGCATAGTGTGATAGAAAATGGAAGGCAGGTTCGGGTTGGAACAGGGAGATTAGATGAGGTGGAGAATTGAGATAAATGTGTAGAAGTAAAAGGAAAATATATCACATTTGAATTTTATGAGAAAATCTTCAGGTTAAACAAAAAAAATAATAACTGTAAAAACACTGAAATATCCTTAAGTAGTATTTAACTCTAAAACTGCCAATCGTGCAAGAAGTTACACGTTATTCGGTATAAATTTAAGGTCGCTGCGGTTGGAAAATTAAAGAAAGGATTAAAAGAATACTTTAGAATGTCAATCCCTTACTTCTGGTTAAATTATTTACATGTTCTAGAACAGAAATATAAAAGAGGAAATCTGAAAGAACACTTTAGAAATTGTAGCTCTAATCCAGTGGTTCCCAACCTTTCTTAGGCGACTTCCCACTAGAGCTGATTTGAATAACTCATGGCCCACTTTCCATGTTGCTAAGCTGGTATTATGTTTACATAAGGTTTAATAAGTACATTTTTGTTATTAACATTTATTAACATAGTGTTAAAAGACAAGCAAGTGTGCCATGGCTCACCGGTTGGGAACCATTGCTCTAATCCGTCATTTGACCTTATACATGTTACGAAGAAAGCTAAATGGACCACTCATTATTATTATTATTATTGAACTTAACCCTCTATCGCACAACTTTTTTCTAGGGTTAAGTCTAAATGCGTGTATTTGAAATGTTAAATAGAAGCAACTTGGTACCATAAAGGGTTAAATACATAGATTGCGGGTACACGTACATTCATAAAGTAACCAAACTTAAATATGTGGTTATCATTTAACACTTTATATAGTGTATGGTCCTATCTTTTTTTTTTTAATATAGAACTTACATCATTTTGTAGTATTAGATAACTAATTTTATAATATAATCGTAATCAATGTAACTTTAAATTAGTTTTAAAGAGGAAAGGTTTGCTCATACAGGATCTTCGCCTAAACTAAAATATTTCAACTGACAAACAAGAACAGCGCGCATGCGCAAACAGAGCAATAACGATTCAGATATTAAACATATAAAATTTACAAATAGCCGAATATCAAATTTCTAATTATTCCTTAAATATAATCATGTCGGTTTTCTAAAAAAACAGACCCAGTTCGTTGATATTTAAACACCTCAACAGTAATAACAAACAATGTGTTCAGAGTCTAGAAACTCTAGATGCTTGTGATTAGGTTTTGAATGATAGTGTTTAGGTAAATGATGGATGCTTCTAATTTACTATGTCTTAGACTTAGAGTAACACACTTATGTTTGAATTTTACAAGTGTTTCGGTTGTAAATTCTAAACACGGTTTTTACACTGTATGATTTATGAATCGCTGAATCTTTTTGATAAGAAAATATGAATTTGAGATGGAACTCTTTATAAAAAATAAAGAAAAATAAATACAGGGTGTCCCATAAGTCTGGAACCATAGGGTAAAATAAGTAATTCGTTTTTCCGTTTATGCAAGTACCCATGATGTCTTTGAGTAAGGAAAAACGCATCCAGGTAATTCTGCTCGTAGGAAATCGGAGTCAGAGGGAGGTCGCTGAGGAATTTAACAGATTGCATCCGGACCGCGCGCCGATAACACACAGCTGTGTCGGCAAACTTGTAGCAAAGTTCAGGGAAACGGGATCCGTAGGAGATAAACCACACAGTGCACCTCCGAGGACATCCACCGACGATGACACAGCCGCTACCATCCTCGCTCATTTCACAAACAGTCCCCAAAAGTCTCTTCGGCGTTTTTATTGTCGTTTTTATAATTTTGCCCTATGGTTCCAGACTTACGGGACACCCTGTACATACATATATTGATTGCTACTACTACTATACAACATTTTAACATGGAACATATAAAAAATTTAGGAGTACGGTATTGATATTTATATATTTACAATAATCTAGCCGTTGATAATGAAACTGAATAAATGCTTCCTAAATATTTTTAAATGAAATCTGTTGGCTACAAAATGATGCTTATAGGTAAAATTTCAAAATTTTCTAATTTAAGCATTTTTATTACCATACGATTTCATATAATGATATAAATTTAACTTTTATACAATCTTTTATCGAGTCTGTGACTATGTTTAAAGTATACAGTAGGTCTACGAATGAAACGTTAACTTGGAATTAATGAAGGGATGAAAAACAATCGTATCTTTTTACTCCCAAAATTTTAAGACTTCTGAAGATAATGAGCGAAGAATATTTTCAGGAATCCGGAGAGCGCGCGCGCACACACACACACACACACACACACACACACACACACACACAACTGTGCGCATCTACGCACAAGTGAGGTACGACTTTTTAAAATCTATTTACTTAAAAAAAATAAGCTTAATGCCATCAAATCGAGAAGGGCATACACAAGTGCCCCGGACGCAGTTGCTGGCTCTATTAAGTATCTAAATAAGGTAGTAGCTAACCTGAAAACCTAACCCAACCTAAACTAAGTTTAACTGACCTAACCTATCGTAATCTAATTATCAGAAGTAACATTTTTTTCGACAACAAAAACATATCTAGATTTTTATATAATTTTTTTAAAGTTCCGAGGTACCAAAAGTGTTACCTTACAAAAATATTACCCGACTACATCTGTGAATTCTCACACATTCGACCTCATTTATGCCCGTTCCGTTTAGTCCCTCAAATCTGACTAGAAGAAAAGATTATTTATAACAAAATCCGAAACTCCACCCATTTCACGTTAGATTTTTTCTCTCCTGACATCTAGTGTTTGGAAGGAGAACTGAATTACTTGTGAAAAACTGCCTCAGCTTAAGTTGTATTTTAATATGTATTATTATAGTGTTTATTTAATCATAGGATTATTTAATAAATTTAATCTATAGGTCTGTATTTCTATGAAGATGAATGTAATATTATTCAGTTTTTGTTAATATACTTCTAAATCATGAGAGTATGCCCTTGTGCAAAGCTTAGTTCTTACTCCATCCGCTAGGTGGCGCGTACCTACTATTCATATGTCGGGATGAAGCGATAAATAATCGAAAATGCCGTCAGTTTTATATACAGGGTGTTATCAAATTATGTTTAATAAATTAGTATACATATTCAGGACGTCAAAGTGAACAAAAAAGTTCCTATGAACATAAATTTGCAATCGCTTCGTTTCCGAGATACATTGCCTTTTTGCCGAGGACGATCCAATTAAAATGAGTCATCAAAGTTTACCAAAGGCTAATTGTCTAGTACTCTAGTTGTTTAGATAGCTATTTTTCTTTTGTTTTGATAGTATTTTGTTAGTTGTCATTTTAGAAACCAAAATTATTTCCTTCATTTCATGTGTCACTCTCCTGTAATGTTACAGAGCGTTATGGAGCAGTATTCTTTTGAAGAACTTGCTGATATGCATCTTGTGTTAGGAGAGATGCTAGGCAACGCAGCTGTTGCCCAACGCCGGTATATTGAAAGGTATCCTAATAGGCGATTACTATCGAGGCCTACATTTCTTTTAAGTGATCGTCGATAAACTTTAATGACTTTAATTTTAATTGGATCATCCTCTGCAAAAACGTAATGTATCTCGGAAACGAAGCGATTGCGGATTTATGTTCATAGGAACTTTTTTGTTCACTTTCATGTCCTGAATATGTGTACTAAGTTATGAAATATAATTTGATAACACCCTGCATAACCTTGGTTTTGCTTCCGCCTGAATTGTTCATTCTGACGAAAGTCAAGCTTGTCATTCCACCTTGGACCAACAGTTTAACGTGGAATCCAAACCACGCCCCACGAGCAGCCCATCGTCTTAACAACTAGGCTACCAAGGGTACCCATTTATCTACCAACCAATTTTTTTTTATTGTGTGGAAGGATGAACAGCTGGGTTTTGCTGCGAGCCGTCTGCCGTCACCGGGTCTGGATCCCGGGGCCGATGGATTCGTAGTCAGCGACACTAACCACTACACCACACATAGGACCTTATTGAAATCGTTAAATTTATTAATATTATTATTTTTCTACCGTTTTTCGTGGCACGCTTTCTGACTTAACTATTGATCATATTTTCATGAAATGTTGAACAAATATTACCGCTGTGGAGTACTAATTTATTATCTGATGTATTTAATCTGAAAACTTACGTTGTTGTTAGTGTCGTGTTTTGCTTTTTTAATAAAGAATATAATAATGTTTAATAAGAAATTTAATAATGTTTTATATGAAATTAAGATAAAATGAAATTGTTTGAAATATAAAATACTACAGTATTTGGCATCACCATAGGATGGTGTCCTATGTGTAGATCCTATATATCAGTGGTGTCCTATGTGTAGATCCTATATATCAGTGGCGTACGCAAGGGGGGTCCATGGGGTCTGAACCCCCACCTTAAGAAGTAAGATTTTATATGCTAAATAAAAACGAGTCAATTTTTTGTTACTATTATTTATTAATAATCAAATAAATATTATTTCAACTTTTTTAACATTGATTTTATTTTTTTGTTCATTAAACACAAAAAAAAAAAAACTTCTTCAGAATAAAAAGAAAATTTAAACCCCCCTCCTCCCTAAGGAAAATCCTGTGTACCCACTGCTCTCTCGGGCTAACGTTCTCTCTCGACATATAACATTTAATTGACAAGTTATTTTAGGTGGATCACCTGAAGATCCATCACCCTAACCTTTTTCAGTTAGCTTTATAAAGCTAACTAACGAAAATATCACGACCTAACCTAACCAATCGTTAGGTCAACTGTACGCCCTTGACGATTGGTTAGGTTAGGTCGTGATATTTTCGTTAGGTAGCCTTATAACGCTAACTAAAAAAGGCTGGGGTGACGGATCTTCAGGTGATCCTTTTAGATTAGATTAAGTTTTAAATTAGGTTAGTATAAGTTAGATTGGATTAAGTTTAGTTAGGTTAGGTTAATTTAAGTTAGTTTATTAAATACTAATAAGATGTTCCGTCATTTAAATGAGTATAGTAATGTACTGTATACAGCCTCCGTTTTCTTTATCTGTACTTTAAGGTAGACTTGCATATAATGATAAGACTACTTTGCATGAAGGTATCAGCATTTAAGAAAAAAAAAATGCTTTGCAAAAATCATTTCTTGAAATAATTTTATATACAAAAATACATTCTAGACACACTTTAATTAAAATTATATTTAATTTTCAAGGTAAATTAATTATTTCTACACAGTTTTGTGGAATTCAAGACTTTCTTTAGAATTTTTTTGTTCTTTTGCGGGAAATATATAAAAGTGTGTGTGTGTGTGTGTTAATTCCCACAAATTCTATGTTTGAATGCTCGCGTTTAATCTGGGCTTTATTTCAGCGTATGGAATGCGATCAGAAGGATGCAGTTTAATGTCAATCATTTAGAGCAGGGAAAGGGGGGAGAGAGAGAGAGAGAGAGAGAGCATATAAACAGATATGAGTAAAAAATTAATTTTTTAATGAATATCATCTGTAAAAATAAGATTCAAAACACACACACACACACACACACACACACACACACACACACACATATATATATATATATATATATATATATATATATATATATATATATATATATATATCCCATTCCTTATATATTGTTTTGTACAAAAGTTTCTAATACAATACATCTTCGGGAATAATAGACAGCACACTTTCCTTATTCATTGGCACTAAACGCTCACAAAATTGAACCTATTCACGCAGTCTTATATACCAAAAGAACATTATATATATATAAAACCATTAAAAAACCTATAAAAATGAAAGTCGATATATATATAGGGTTAGTTTATATCCGGGTTTCTCTATATAAGGAATTTATTTGTGTCACCAGATCCTATTATTCAGAGGAATTCCCAAATTCTTGTTAATACTGAAAATTCTTTAAAAAAAAATTTTTTTTTAGATTGAATATTGGAACTTTCATTTGAAACTACAACATTGACTTAAAAATAAGAAATATAAAATATTATTTTATAAAACAAAGTGTGAATTACTTTTATCTTACAACTGTCTACGTAAAAATAATACACTATTAAAATTAATACACACTTACACAGTTGTTACGCTCTGTTTGTAAGGGCAGAGTCGAAATACTGTAATCTTTAAGTCTCCCTACAAAATCCAATTATTGCGGTCAGTGGGAATCCTACCAGCCTCGTTCGAATCTCTGCAATTACAATACGATTTATACAAATAACGATCGTTGTATTAATAATAATAATAATAATTCAACAATGACAAAATAAAATTTTAGATTAAATAAATGTAAAATATTAATGCGTAAATCAATAAAATGATTGAACAATATATATATACACACAATAGCAACAGAACGAAGACTCGGTTAGTTTTAACGGAGTTTAGATGATAGAAAACGGACGCTGGTGATATTATGAAGTGATTCTAAAGATGAAGACAAAACGGAGCCTACGCTATATGACGACTGACCGACCATTCCAGTTATTATATTTTCTCTATGTGGGAGAGTTGATTTTCCTCCAATATGGCGGCCACTAATGGAAACTAAGAATTATTTTTGATTATAAGGACAACTGATGTTAGAGAAGGCAAAATATATATATATATATTATAATTGCAAACACGCAGTATAATTAACGTAAAGAACGACGCTTTGTATAGGAGAATTATCCGCGCAAGATGAGAGCGAAAGAACGAAACAAATGAAAAAATGAGGTACCCACCCGGGAATCGAACCCGGGATCTTCCGATTGCCGGTCAGATATGATAACCACTACACCACAGGCCTCACCCAAACAAATGTCGTAATTCCTCTACATACGCGCAGAAACCAATGCCCCAAAGGGGCACCTCCCGCATGCCGTAACATTATATACATTATAACTGCAAACACGCAGTATAATTAACGTAAAGAACGACGCTTTGTATAGGAGAATTATCCGCGCAAGATGAGAGCGAAAGAACGAAACAAATGAAAAAATGAGGTACACGTGACATTAATTTTAGTGATATTTTCCAAATTTCAATATTATGCAAAGACTAATTTCTTTTGCGTCAAAGCTGTACTCTTATATGTACTGTACACAACATACTCGTTACATGCAAACAAATGCCCTAAGATCCATTCTAGGTTACCCCAAGAAAAAGTTAGAAAAGAAAGAAAAGAAGACAAAAGAGAACTAAAAGTCATGCTTACACTGACATACGTGGAAAGTTTTCATACAAAAATACTTTTATGGTTGGTTGGTTGGTTGGTTGGTTGGTACATCTTTCGTCCACTAGTATCACTAAACGAGTACATGGGCGATAACGCCACCAACCGTGAAAAATAAGTCCACTTTAAACAGAGAACTAGGTCGATCCAAAAACTACGAGCAACGTGTTCGACACTGCACCCCTTAACCATTTCTCATATTGGCTTGGGACAGTCGATGCATGACTGGGTTAAAATGACTGTTGTATTTAATACTGTGTCGTTATTAGTGTTTGACCTGACGTAGATAAACTATTTGTTAATACAGTGACCTTAAATACGTCAATGTTTCAGTTGCAAATGTGTCAAATGTAGAAGCCAAAATACTGTTTGCTTAATGACATGTGCCTATCATTTTAGTTCGTTCATTTTAGCTCCCCCCCCCCTGGCAGCCACTTCTCCATGGTGGGGGAGATTGCGTGTCCCGATGGTGTCGTGTGTCGTACTGGATAGGGCCACCACTGCCAGGGGAGACACCGCGGAGGGTCTAGACTAAGTGTTGTTACTTCTCCTTTGTTTTGGGGCTGGGACCGGGAGACAGTATCTTTCAGCTTCCCATGTGTTTGTCGTACATGGAGACCCCATATATACCCAGGTTCCCTTCATCTGAAAGTTGAGTCTACCTTGGATTTGCGGCTCTTTGGTGGGCAACACGCTTCTTTGGTGGGGAATAGGGGTAAAAGAAGTTCAGTGTGGCCCCGCTGAATGAATTGGCTGGTCTTGCTTAGGTTAGGGTCAAATGGGCATTAGTAGCGTTGATACCCCTTTCGGTTCTGGAGCTGTCATAAGACGCTCTAATGGCTACTCCGACATCCCCTGGGGTTGTCGGGGCATTTAGGCTCTCGACAGAAGACCCCCCTTGTTGGGCTCTGTAGGACGAAGAACTGAAGTTCTTTTTTTTCCCCATGCCACATTCTTCATTCTCTTCTTCCGTTTTGACCTCCCGTAAGGGCGCATCGTCAGTGAACCAGTCTTATGGCTCCCGTCAACGAGATCGACGTAGGCAGACCTCTGCCTCGAAGGTAACTGCGAAACGCTTGCGCGGCATTTTTGAGCCCGTGTCCTCACGAATGCCATCGTGACGGAATTACACAGTACATCCCGTGTGGGCATTTTCTAGCCATGCTATTATTAGAAAATGTTGGAAGTAGTCATTTAATAGTTATTTTCTAGATCTCTCTAGTCATACCTTTACTACCGAATAGAAAAAGGAACATATTATTAACACATTTCTTTTCTAGATTATGGAATAATGTATGCGACGGAATTGCTTGCTTCCAACAAATGTTTTTACACAGTTGCAGTATTTGTGGGATATCTTCAAATTAGTAGTTTCTCGTGAATTTTTGGTGAAAATGCAAACAAAGGTCCAGTATGTTTGATTGTAGGTGTATATAAATTTTATCTAGGCAATGCTATTTAAGCTTGAGATAGTCATTTACAGTAATCCCTCGCTTTACGGAAATTCAATTTATGGAATTTCGCTTTAACGGAAATGCTTAGAAAAGGAATAAAATTCGGTATAACCGAAGTAAGATTCGTTATAACGGAAATTTTAGTCTAAAAAATCATTAACTCAGTCACTAAAATATTTAATCTATTCTAATTTTATCTAGGTAGTGGATCGTACTAGCGGCTCGTGCTCACCACAACCTTCCCTCCCATCCTCCCTCCCACCCTCCCGCCGCCTCATATGTCTCCATTGATAGTTAGACACCCTTATTCTTACTTTTTCTCACTTTATTTTTAAGTACTATACAAATATAATATACAGTAATAATGTACAGAGTATTTTAATAAAGTTTGTTGCGTTATTATATACAGTATAGTATATGCAAACGTGGGCAGGACCGAGTTCCAAAAGGACCGAATTCCAGGAACTCGGTCCTTTTTAAGGACCGTGAGCGGGAAAGTCAAGTCGGTCCTTTTCTCAGTGAGGACCGAAATGAGGAGCGACGGTCCATTTTTAAGCAATTCCGGACGGTCCGGTCCGGACGGTCTTTTTTAATGATTTTAGTGTGTTTAGTGATTATTTGAAGTTCTAAAGAAGATGCTAGTCTTGAAATGCTAGTCTTCTTGAAGGGAAACTCAAGGATTTAACTTAATAACTTATTTTCATCACTTATGTATTGTATTAATTATAATTTACGTTAATAAAATTAAAGATTTCCGGTGTCCTTAATTTCATTTTTCATTTTAATCAAATTTTTCACTTATATTATATATAAGGACCGAGGACCGAGTCGTTCCTAGGTCATATCTTCAAAAAGGACCGGGACCGTCGGTCCAGTTTGAGGCAAGGACCGGGACCGGGACCGTCGGTCCTTTTTGAGGCCCGGGTGCCCACCTTTGAGTATATGTTACATCGTAGAGTTAAGATTTTGTTCCGTAGGAACGTATCTCCAAATACATAATGGAAGTCTATGGAAAAATAGGATTCGATATACGGAAATCCGCTTTACGGAAGAATTTTACGAAAGGTAACCTTTCCGTAAAGCGAGGGATTACTGTATCGTGACGGAATTACTTTTTGGGGTGTTTAGTTCCGTATTAAGACAGCAATATATAAATATCTTATGCAAAATATCGTTCATTCTTAACAAACCTGAAGAATCGACTTCTCCTTAATAGAATGATATATAAGCTGACAATTTTTTTTGAACTTTTAAAAATAGCTTTATTGTCACGATTCGCGTGGAATTCATGTCCTTCGAAAAGTCTTTTGTCATCCGTTCGTTGAAAGGCACTCTTGTTACCGAACGGGACATTTTTTACAGCCATAGTGCTATAGTTGTTGATTGCGACTCTGCTCCGCGGTTTGTCTCGCAGCCCGACGGGAGTCTGTTAGTGTAGGTAGAGCTCCTGCCTTCGCGCTTTCTCCTTTTACCCTAAGAGCTAGATGGCTTTAATCGGAATTTTAGGTGATCTTGGTTTGACAAGCCTATTCTATGTAAAAAAGTGTGCTGATTCCAAAAAAAGCAGTCTTAGTGACCCCAGTTACGACAAAATGGCCATTTTGGAGACGTTTTAATAGGTTTATCAAATTAAGATCACCTAAAATTCTGATTAAAGCCATCTACCTCTTGGAATATTTGTGGCCGGTGACTCTGCTAGTTGTTTGGTCCATCCCTCCCTCAACCAGTCTCGTGGAGTTGTATTTTCACGTGACCTTCTCTAGTACTCTAAGGAGATTCTGTTGGCTGAGCTGGCAGTCCAGCAGGTCATCAAGGTCGAAAATGGATGGCGTCCCTACTCCAACTTCGACCTTTATTTTAATTTTTGACAGGTTCGACGGTTACTTCTGCCAACGGTTTAGATATGTAGACCGTAACTATTGTCATCAGTCACAGGGTCATCTCACCGTTTGTGTATCTTGTGGTGGTGCCTCCCACGAAGGGAGTGACTGTCAGGGCCCCGTGTGGTGTGTCAACTGTGGTAACAGTCATGCAGCTTCTGAGCTGTGTAACCGTTACTTATTCGAAAAAGAAGTGATTACGCTTCGGGCAACAGGGAAGATTAGTTTTGGAGAGGTAAAGGAGAGGGTCTCATCCCTCTTTGCCCGTCCTGGAGTCTCCTTTGCTGCTGTTCTCTCTAAAGTTCGACCACTCGACCTTCCGTCCCTGCTAATTCTTCTCCGTACCCATCTTCTAGTGTGCTCGCTTTGAGTTCTTCCTGCTCTGGTATTACCCCACAAAAGACTACTCTGTTCAATAGATTCCTCGGTTCGACTGAGTCTGTCGGCGCCGAGGAACCTCCTAAGAAACACCTGACGATCAGAGTGTCCGGGACGTCTCTTTTGGAGACTGGTCCTTCACCGCCGGAAGTTCCCGGCGTTGGTGCCTCAGAGGCGGTCGGTGGCCCTATCCCAATCTCTTCTGAGCCAGATTCGGCCTCGACCGAGGTCTCAGCATCGGTCTCTTTGACCGATGCCGCTGCCCCGATGGCTCCTAGTGCGTCTGTACCTAAAGTCAGCCTTTCTGTCTCCGTTTCTGCGGGTGCTACTCCCTGTCATTTCCGGGGACTTTTTCAAGAATAACGCAACCCGGACACGAAGGGTGCTTTTCCCTCAACCCTGTCAGTTCGGAGTTCGGGATCAGGAGGGGCCTAGGAGCCCTTTAAGATCTCAAAGACTCCAATTACGCCACCTAACCCCTCTCCATCCAGTTAGGTCTTAAGGAATGCGCGGGAAAAAGTTCGTGCGCCTCCCAAGTTCGTCTCCTTGAAGGGGCCCCTCGGGAGTCGACCCAAGTAGGGTGTTGGCAGCCATCCTACAGGGGAAAATATTGGAAACACTGTGTCGAGGACAAAACATAGATGTAATATATACTGACTTTGCTAAAGCCCTCAACAAATGTGATCATGGAATTATAACACACAAAATTAAGAATACAGGAATTACTGGAAAGTTAGGAAGATGGATATTTAATTTCTTGACGCAAAGAACACAAAGAGTAATGGTAAATGGAATCAAGTCGGAAGTCTCGGAAGTAGAGAGATCTGTCCCACAGGGGACAGTATTAGCTCCCTTGCTGTTCATAATAATGATTGCAGATATTGATGCAGATATCAATGACAGTATTGTATCATGTTTCGCAGATGACACAAAGATATGCAAGGAAATATTGAACGAAGGTGACATAGAAAAATTACAAAACGACATTGAAACATTCAAACATTCATTGAAACATTTTCTTCGTTAAAAAGTTTAACGAAGAAAAAATTCTAACTTCTAAGATATGGTAATAATAAGGAACTACAGAATAAAGTATACAAAACTCTGCAAGCCAGAGAGAACACCAAATCCACAAGTCAGGGATCTTGGAGTAATAATGTCCTTAGATGCAGAATTCAGAGAGCACTATAACGTCAAAATTACAATGGCTAGAAATATAATGGGAATCATCTGAAGGAGCTTCCACAGCAGAAAAGCAAACATCATGCTCAAATTATGGAAGAGTCTAGTCCTACCAATAATTAAGTATTGCTCAGTACTCACAAGCCCATACAGAAAACGAGATATTGCGAACATTGAAGCTAAACAAAAGGCCTTTACGTCTAAGATAGAGGAAACGAAAGATGAAGACTACTGATCTTGACTACAATCCCTGAAACTCTGCTCTCTCGAAAGAAGACGCGAGCGGTACACAATAATATACGTATGGAAAATACTTGATGGCTTTGTCCTTAATCTTAGAAATGAAATAGAAACAAACTGGAATGAGAGAAGAGGCAGATTTTGTACTGTCCTAGCTGCGGTGGGACAGGGGGCCATGAAAACAAGGATGGAAAATACTCTCAGAATACGAGGCCCAAAGCTTTTTAATGCCATGCCAAAAGAAGTGAGGAATCTCCAGCACACCGACCTGAATAACTTCAAGAACCAGCTGGACAGATTCCTGTGCAAAGTCCCTGACCAGCCATGCGTGGCTGGCTACGAGGGCAGGAGGAGATCAGACAGCAGTTCCCTCCTTCACCAAATCCCGCAAATGAGGCAGGATGCTGCAGAGGGGTTGACCGCAGGTCGATCCTGACCGTCGTTGAGACTCACAGAAAGTAACATAAAGTATCACTAGCGGATTTACGGTGGGGCGGCCACCCCATTTTTTGTCAATTTGGCGCTCCTTTTTGTCAATTTGGCGCCCCTTTTGGTCAATCTTGGCGCCCCTTCCAAATGCTTTATTTTTTATACATTTTTTTTTATTTCTAAATGCAAAAAGGTACATACTTTTTTAAATTATAAAAATATTAACACCACCTGTAAATACGTGGCAACTTACCTTTCAATTATATTTTTAGAAACTGTATAAAAATAATATTTCTCTTCATATACTCAATTAAATTATGCTTTCCAGCTTTACATATTCATTTATTAATGGTTGTAAGCATTTGTAGACACAAGTTTAATGTGTTTGTATACCTTTCGCGTAGTATTCACATTCACAATCTTTCTCTCTTAATGACTGATTCAGGTAATACTTTAAACAGATGGATTGGATAACGTCAATCAAATTGGTTCCAATAGTTACTACCAGAAATCTAGTCTTTAACTACATTTCGTGAACGCTAAAAATTTGCCTGCGGGTGCTTAAAGGGTTAACATATGTATTTTTAATTCCAGTGTATGTAATTATATTTATATATAATTAAACATTATTTTTACATACTTGTATGTAAAGGTCCGCCCCCCCCCTTTCGAAAATATTAGATCCGGTACTGTAAAGTATGATAAATAAGTATAAGACGAATGGTATGTGCAGAAAGTTAGGTTTGTGAATGTGGACTGTTTCATATGATGGGTGAGACCGGTACATTCAAGCACAGATGTGATAAAATTTATTGCTCTACGTGTAACGAGAAATATAAGGCGGATGAGGTGAAACATGACTGTTCATGAAAGATTACTGTATTACTACAACTGTATTACTGTATACTACGACATGGAGACCTACACTAACCCTGAGAAAAAGGAAGTTATTCCTCATTTACTCGTGAGCCAAACCCCCTGGGACGAATGTTCAAATGTGTGTGATGAGTGTCGCAAGCGTGGTAAACGTACCAATATTTTTAGGACGACTATGACTGAATCACCTGTGAAGTTGTTTGTGGATTACATAATCATGCTAGCCAATCAGTTCATAAAAATGACTGTATGTTGTAGAGCATAATGCCGCAAAGTTTGACACACAGTTTCTTTATAAGGAACTGCTTGAACATGGAACGTCAGCAATATTCACGGGTGAGGTGACCCCTTAAAAAGAGATAATAAACTCATACAAATGCGAATAAAAGAAAATGTTCAGTTCAGACACACTACCGTTCACGCCTTGTAAGCTACCAAACTACTCAAGGTAATGGGTTGAGTGCCGAGGTTTCAAAAGGAATTTCCCTTACACTTCCCTCACTCGTGACACTTTAAACTATGTTGGATCCCCCTCCAAGCTTTACTTTAACTACGACGGTATGAGTGTCAGCGAACGAGATTTTTTTAGATATTACCACAGCTTCAGTGAAGAAAACCCATGCAATATAGCGAATGAATGTTAATGCATGAACGATGTGCGTGTGCTTAAAGTATGTTTACAAACCTTTAGAAATATGTATATTACCCGCTTCATTTGCGATCCAGTACAGACTACAACCACGACTGCCTCTCTTTGTTTTAATGTATTCAAGAACAATTTCATACCAAAGGATACACTCGCCATCATATCCAGAAACAAGCCACGCATTTACAGGTATAAAGCTCTTTACTGGCTCACATACTTGTAACAACAGACAGGCATACACATAAAACACGCGCCCACCATGGAGAAGTGTTAGTTAAGAGCAATGGCAGAGTTTTCTGGGATGATGGATTGAGTGAGGATCTTCGCACCAGTGAGAAGGCAGTGTACTTTTTCCGCAGATGTCTTTGGCAGGGATGCCCACGTCCTAAGTGTGGTATCACTGGTGACTTTCATGGTAGATCTCCCGCCGATAGTCTGGCTTGGACCCGCAGTAGTGACCAACTTATAAGTTCACAGTTCACTCACAGGATACTATGGGAACACGAATATGGTGAATGGATGGAGACCAACAAGCAGTACTGTGAAGAAATAAAGGCTATTAACCCTTTCAAACTTTCAAACTTTCCAAGACAACAAGCTCACGTGGGAACAACGTGGTACCAACGTGTGATGCTGACGTGGGACAGCTGACGTGTGATGCTGACGTAGAAAGCCGTTGATTAGACAAGTTCATCCACCGTTTTTAGGAACAGTACGGGATCCTATGGGTCCGATTAAACACAACCAGTCACCGTTACTACTGTAGACATTGTAGTGGATCCTGTGGAGCCAATAATTCCACTTCGGATCTTGAGGTTTATCGATAACGGTCAATGAAGCTACTAAATTATGTGAGTTCAGTCAATGATGAAAACTATTATGTGAGTTCAAGCAATAACAAAAACTATTGTTTAGGAATAAAATAGGAAAAATCAGGTACTTTATTACAAAAATTAAAACTATGCTGAAACAGCCCTCTGACAACTACTCCGATAACATAGTGCGCGATGACTGTCCCACGCTGAACTCACGTCGGTCCAACGTCCGAAATGCATCGTCGAAAATGCGTCGTTGGTCCAACGTCGGAAATTCCACAGTGCGTGTATCCCACCAAAATCTCACGTTGAACCAACGTGTGGATATTAGCTGGGAAAGGCTCTTTATACCCGTATGTGAAGGAGAATAATCCACAGTCTTTGTGGCAAGTTTACACAGAACATTGATAAGGAGATCATGCATTTGCTTATAGTTTTGAGGAAGTATGGGGTTACGCCAAAGTTGGCAATGAAGAAGTTCTTGAAATTGTGCACGTAGGTAATACGTACATAATACGTTACAATAAGACCGAGTTGGCTACAGACACATCCCGCATCACAAACATCCCTGTGGCTAGTTTTACAACGGCTTACGGGCGCATCAAGCTTAGAGACATAATGCATTCTCTGGGTCGACGGGTCGTGTACGACTGTACGCCGATACCGACAGTGTAATATTTTCGGCGAAGTAAGGTGAATGTATACCTCCTATAGGCGAGTTTCTCGGTGAACTCACTAACGAGATCAAGGATAAGTATGGCTACTGTGCTAATGTGGACTCATTTGTTTCGAGGGGTCCAAAAACGTACGGGGTACGTGTGAGGATCGGGTGTGATTTAAAGTACATCGTAAAGGCGAAGGGAATCAATTTAAACCCCACAAACCGTCTGATCGTCAACTTCACCTCACTTAAAGACCTGGTGTGCCTGGAGGATCCAGGATATGACGATGCTGCACCTCCTCACCTGGAGGACCAAGGATATGACGATGCTTCACCTCCTCACCTGGTTGTGGGGACTCCCAACTTCCGAGAGCAGAAACTAGGAGGAGTTAAGGAACTTAGAGGGACTAAGGTGTGTCTCATTGTTTACAGGAAACGTTACCAATTACCGGGACCTGCGATACTGTTCCCTGTGGTTTCCATGAAGAATGATTAGTCGGTGTACAGTTGCCCGCATATGTAATGTTCCTCACCTCACAGGCGACTCCGTACATGTGGCAACGCCGCAGCGATAGTCAAGGTACCCCAACTGTAGGAAGGTGGGGTGGAGGGGGGACAACCGAGTTCAACAACATATAACATTGACATACAGGTAAGGCACCGTTCAAAAATTACGTAACGCTATTTTTGCTAAAACCTGACCTCCCCCTGTAATGTTCCGTAAGGTGTGGGATGTGGAGTGGGGGAAGTGTTACATAACATCTTAGGGGTGCCTGTTCTAGCGTTACAGAACGTTCCTGGGGGATCTGGGATGTCAAGTTTTAGCAAAAATAGCGTTACGTAAAGTTAATATTCGTTTTAACGTCCCTTTCGTTTTCGATAGAAAGAGTTAATTTTCTATTATTTTTACCTTTGATGTGTTCAATTATCTTTCTACATTTTTGGAAAGTAATTTTTTTTTAGGAAATGACGAAAATAAAATTTGATAAAAAATTAAGAAAAAGGGTTAAGATTCGATAGAACACATCAGTAGTATGGGCGAAAAATGGGAGAATGCAGGAATGTTGCAATGCAATTGCAAATGGTAATCAATGTTGCAAAGGGGATATGGAACAAGGTGGAGGGGGTTATGCACTGAATGGGGGGTATGCAAAGGGGGAATGTTGCGAGAGCAACAAGGGATTATGAAACTTGGAGGCGGAGTTATCCCTCAAGAGAAAGAGAGGAGAAGGAGAGAGAGGAAGAAAGGTGTTCGCCTGGCAGGAGCCAAGCGCATATTAAGACTTCATCTGAGCGCCCGATGTCTTATAAGATGTAAATCCGCCGGTTGGCTTAATCCGCCAGTTGGTTTAATCCGCCAGTTGGCTTAGAAGGCGTAAATCGCTTGTTCAGGTATACAGGTTGAGTTGCCAGATTGCGCTATTTATTTAACTAAAGCATATATTATTGACAGTTGGCTTAGAAACCCGTCAGTTGGCTTAGAAGGCATAAATGGCTTGTTCAGGTGTACAGGTTGAGTTGCCAGATAGCGCTATTATTTAATTAATGCATATATTCTTTACAGATGGCTTAGAAATCCGTCAGTCGGTTTAGAAGGCGTAACCAGCCATTTGGTATAATTAAATAATAATATTGTTTACAACCAAAAGAATTAAATAAAACACCACTACATCATTCTGTTTATTTAGACGAATTATTGGAATCAGAAATATATAGAAAATAAATATACAATCAAACGATGGAATATATATGATCAAAAAATAAAATAAAAAATAATAGTAATAGTATAAGAAATATGAACGGGGAATATGTATATAATAAAAAAAATAAAAATAAAAATATAACCATCAATATAACAGTACAGGAGAAATATACACACAATTATGTTAAATAATTAAATATACTGAAAATAAATTCATACTTTATCCTCTACTGCACAAAATAAAAAAATAAAAAATAAGAAATACAAAAAGGTGGAGTATAACCATCAATATAGCAGTACAGGAGAAATATATATATATATATATATATATATATATATATATATATATAATGATCTGCGGAGACTTTAACTTCCCATTTATAAAATACAAAAAGGTGGATAGGAATATATATATACACCAGGACAAGGGGGGCACAAGAGAAGACCAGGAGCAAGCAAAAATGTTGATGGCTCTCACAAATGAGTTTATGCTGACACAAGAAATAACAGAAAATACCAGAAAAAATAACTGCCTGGCTCTGGTATTCACGAATAACACGAACTTGATTGCTAATATAACAATAACCCCAACCATTATCTCAGACCACAACTTAATCGAGATATCAACAAATATGACGACAGCATTAAAAGACAATAAACATATTGAGGAAAGAAGTAAATTCGGGGCCTTTAACTTAAACTCCAAGACTATAAATTGGGAAGCAATCAGATCGCACATGGCCCATATAGAATGGAGAACAATTTTCGAGAATAAAACAACTGAAGAAATGCTAACAACCTTGGAAGAAAAAACGCTGATAATTTTAGAAAAATATGCTCCGAAATCACAGCCAAAAGGAAAGAGGACCTGGCTAGAGAGGCAAAAGAGAAGATTATTCCGCAAAAGAAAGAGAGTGGATGCGAAGTTAGGCAACTGCGGAGATAATGACAGGAAAGCAATAAAGGAAAAACTGGAGGGTATCGATAGGGAAATACAAGCCCTGATTATGGACCATACAGAGAGGGAAGAGGAAAAGGCGGTAGAAGCAATAAAGGAAAATAGCTTCTATAGCTATGCAAAAAAGAAAACAAAAACGCGCGCCACTATTGGGCCCTTAAGGACGAGAAATAATGAACTAACCGACGATCCAAAAGAAATATCTGATACATTGAGAGCTCAATATGAATCAGTTTTCAGTACCCCAAAAAGTGACAAAGCGATACCTGACATAAATGCATTCTTTGAAGAGGAATTGCAAGGAGAGTATATAACAGACTTTGATTTTACACCAGAAGATGTAGCAAGAGCTATAGGACAAATGAAACCACATTCAGCTGCAGGTCCGGATAATTGGAACACATTATTGATTAAAAACTGTAAAAATGAAATAGCTACACCTTTATACTGGATATGGAGAAGATCCCTAGACACTGGGGAAATACCGAGCATCTTGAAAAGAGCAAACATTGTCCCTATATATAAAGGAGAGGACAGATCTCAAGCAAAGAACTATAGACCGGTGTCATTGACGTCCCACCTCACCAAAGTATTTGAAAGAATAGTTAGAGAGAAAATTTATGATTTCCTGGAGAGACGGGAAAGATTCAACAAAAATCAGCATGGATTCCGATCAGGTAGATCATGCCTATCACAACTAGTAGAACACTACAACAATATCCTAGATGCATTTGAAGGCAATGAAAACTATAACGTCATATACACGGATTTTGCTAAAGCTTTCGACAAATGTGACCATGGTATAATAGCACATAAAATGAAATATATGAGAATAACAGGGAAAGTGGAAAAATGGATCTACAACTTCCTCAGAGAACGTCTGCAGGTCGTCAAAATTCAAGGTATATCATCATCAGAATCGGAAGTACGAGCTCAGTACCACAATGGACAGTACTGGCCCCACTCCTGTTCATTATCATGCTAACAGACATAGAGAGCGGAGTAAACAGCAACAGTATAGTAACATACTTTGCAGACGATACAAAGATCAGCAGAAAAATCAGCGATGTACGTGACGTGGAGGCTTTGCAGAGGGACACGAACAAAATATACAAATGGTCAGAAGACAACAACATGTCATTTAACACCGAGAAATTTCAGCTCTTGAGATATGGTAGAACAGAATAACTTAAACAGACTGCATATTATGCTCCAGATAGACAGGAAATTCAGAGAAGCACAAAAGCGATCGATCTCGGGATAATAATGACAGATGATGCGAAATTCGAAACACAAAATCAGATAGCGATAAATAAAGCAAAGAGAGTCGCCGGACAGGTACTAAGAACGTTCAAGAGAAGGGACAGGACAGTAATGATTCCCCTGCTAAAAACTGATTATACCAAAACTTGAATACTGCTCAGTTTTGACGTCCCCATATAAAAAGGAAGAAACTAATAAACTAGAAGAAACGCAAAGGCATTTCACAGCCAAGATTGATGGCTGCAAAGAACTCAACTACTGGGAAAGACTACGTAAACTAAATCTGTACTCCCTGGAAAGAAGAAGAGAGAGGTACACCATAACCTACATATGGAAAATGATCGAAAAACTGGTACCAAAACTAAAACTAAACCCAATTACCATTCAAACAACACTGGAAAATAGGAAAGGCAGAGAATGTGTAGTGTTCCCAAATTAAAGGCCCGACAAGGGACCTCCTCAACTCTGAAGGAAAATAGCTTGGTTGTCAGGGGGCCAAGACTTTTCAACCAGCTTCCAAAGGACCTCAGAAACGTAACGGGGGGTCAAAGTTGAAGTCTTCAAGAGAAGACTGGATGCCTGGCTCAAGACGGTACCAGATGAGCCGGGCGTGCCTGGCTATGTACGATGGAGAGCACAAGAAAACAACTCGCTCCTCCACCAACCCAGACCTAGAGGCGGGGCCACCAGCTTGACCTCCGTGTGAAGAGAGACCAACACACGAAACAACGTATTATATATATATATATATTATATATATATATATATATATATATATATACACTTATGTTAAATAACACTGGCCAACAAAATGAAACTTTTTTTCTCATCACAAACATGATCACACTTTTCTTAATGCATTGTTTGCGCTGATTCCGAATCTGGTTTTATTTTTTTCTAGCACGTATAGTTATATAGATACACTGGTTTTGATATTTTTAAGTTTTTGATATTGCTATAAGAAAATTTATGGATGTATAGATCACACTTAGGAATGCTAAACAACAAATACATCATATACTTTATTCAATGTACTTATAAATAAAGAATATACACATTATTTTATTAAAAGCGCTGTGAGTGTGATTTCCTTTTGTAAATTTGGCCTGGATTGTCACGATACACCATCCAACAATGGTCCGCCATCATGCTTTCATTCCAATATCCTTGGTAGCGCTTCTCCATCATCTGAATATCTTGATGGAAGCGCTCTCCTTGCTCGTCACTCACTGCACCAAGGTTTTCAGGAAAGAAATCTAAGTGGGAATGCAGGAAGTGAATTTTTAAAGACATTCGACACTCCATTTCTTTGAAGGCATCAAGGAGGTTCTTGACTCCATCCTTATACGCAGGTGACTTGTTGCTTCCAAGAAAGTTTTCACATATCCATTTGAACGCCAGCCAAGCCTTCAATTCCAGCGGACTTAGGACTTTTTCAAATTCAGTGTCATTCAAAACCTCCCTTATTTGTGGCCCAACAAAAATTCCTTCCTTCAATTTTGCTGCAGTAACCTTCGGAAATTTCCTTGAAAGGTATTGGAACCCTTCAGAATTGACTTTACCCATTGCTTTAACAAAATTCTTCATTAAACCAAGTTTAATGTGAAGAGGTGGCAGATAGATCTTTTGGGGATCCACTAAAGGGACAGACTGGACATTGCTTATCCCTGGGACATATGTATACCTAAGTGGCCAGTCACTTTTGGTGTAAATGTTCTATAGTGGCGCGACTGTCCCACAGGCAAAGGAAACAACAAAATTTTGTGAATCCTGACTGCATACCCATAAGCATTCCTATAACTTTTAGATCCCCACAAACATTCCATTGATGACTGTCATATTTGATTGCCTTAAGTAGTATATCCATATTGTCATATGTCTCTTTTAGATGGACGGAATGGGCAATGGGGATGGATGGCATTATATTACCATTATGCAAAAGAACTGCTTTCAGGGGTCATTCTTACATTGTCGAGGCATGTTGACTGACCTGAGCAAACTATAAATTCAAAAAAAAATGTACACCAACTTGACACAACAAGTTCTTGGGACTGGACTGATCTTTTGACACACAAAGTACGGCGTTGTTGCCTGAATCACAATGCTGCTAGACGTAAAAGCTCACACCTGAAATACATAAGATGTAAAATTAAGATAATTGAAATCAATAAGATGAATAAACTAAAAAAACACAATAAAATAAACACAATCAAATGTTGAAATATTAGTATTTTGCCTATTTAAAATGGTTAAATCTGTGTAGTTATATATATGCCTTCATCTTGAAAACTATACGTGCTAGAAAAAATCTGAATGCAGTTTTGGAATCAGCGTGAAAAATGCTATCCAGCCACCACAAACTTTACTCTGATGAAAAATCTTTGTTGACCAGTGTAATTAAATATATTGAAAATTCATCAAAATACATTCACTTTGTTCTACTGCGCAAAACACTAAACTCACACGTAATCGAGTCTACAATCACATCATTATTGCTTTGCACTACGCAGTAAACGCGGCTTAATATTATTTCACCGCTCAAGTTATAGGAAAACCTATACTCTATATAAATGGCCTTCATATCGTTCAGTACTACTTTTGTGCCCACTTTACATCCGGGTGGCAAGTTATCTTTAAATACGTCTAGAATACAATCAAAAGCACGCACAAAAAGGTCATCGTTAGCTACAACGTCATTATTAAATACAATTTTATAAACACTCCTTTCCAATCGAGGGTTTATTTTTACCAACCTGAGCTTTTCAATCGTGAACTCTTCTTCACACTGCATAGCGACAGTTGAAATAATCTTCTAAGTCGTTACGACAGCTGTTCATTATATAAAGAAATAGTTCTTCACGGTGAACGGTGTAGGTGAGCTCAGCCCTGTACCGCTCAAGTGCTTTGTACCAAAGTTCATGATATTTCAAAGAGTCTAAACCTTTTAAGCATCCAGCTCTAGACCATTCTCGCCCTGTTCAGTAGGGTGTCACTTTTGGACTTTTTTTGAAAAGTTATGGTGCTTACTTCTTATATTGTGACAAATTGACCAAAAACCATGAATAAACCAAAAAAAAACGACAATCGGATAATATTTAAGGTCCCCGCCTCCCATTTGAAAAATAAGCCCCCTATTCACACAAAAAATGGTGATTTTCTAGACATTCTGGAATCATTGGCCTCATCCTACAACCGCTCACACCATCGCACGATTGGGACAACACCTAACGAAGTTTTAGAAAGAGGTACGCTCCCAGAGGTGAGAAGAGATGGAACACCACCACCACCACCACCACCACCACACTCTGCGCGTTTCAAAATCAATGATTATGCAAGGCTGTCGCGTTCGGGAAATAAATTCGCGAAGGGATTTGAGCAAGGATGGACACGTGAGATTTTTAAATTTAAGGCTATGAGACCTAGAGGTGAGATAATGATGTATTACGTTGAAGATTTGAATGGGGAAGAAATCGCAGGAAGCTTTTACCGCGAGGAGTAATGTCTGTGTTCATAAAGATAAACGATTAATATGATAGTGAACAGCGTTGAACTCCATGTTTACTAGTCTTATACAGTAATAAGGTTCCATTATGATTACTACAAGTCTATATGAAAAGATACCACAATATAACTTTTTATATACTAGTGAATTTTAACCAAAAATAGACATTACACAACCATCCTCCCCACTCCCTCATTCCCCTTCCCCACCCACCAGTCTCGCATATATTAAATCATTATGTAACAATACTAATAACGCTGTTTGTAGAGTCTGTGTGCAGCTTTAAACCTTTACTAACTTACGAATATATGTATTGACATTGAGCAAGAAAAAGATTGAGACAATGTAAAAGAGAGCGAGGTAGAGGGGCAGAGAGAGTTAGTGGGAAATGGCTTATCGATTGTTACACAAAGAACTTGTTAACAGTTTCGATCTGAATAACAGTAATTGATTATCACATAAGAATAATCCACGGTTATACTAGCATAAACATATTTATATATACTTATAAATTCATACAATATTATATTAATGTTTGTGAAATGATGTTGATGAGCCAAACCGTGGTGTTGACGTGGTTACTTGCTGTCACCGTCCAGGAGAGACTACATATGGGCGTGTCAGTAAAGACCGTAAGGTGACGGTTGCAAGAAGCAGCATATTACCACCGGTTTGTGGCTGATATCTATTATATTAATAGTGTTTTCCACATTGTATTTGTATTATCAATGTATTTGTATTATTCATTTTCAGAGTCGGTGTCCGTCATGCGGTGTAGAAATATGGTATAAATATAGATCATGCCAGTAACCATGTCAACACCTCGGTTTGGCCCATCAACGTTATTTCATAAACATTAGTATAATATTGTATGAGTTTGTAAGTATAGATACTGTAAACCAGGTTAATTTCGCGGTAGCAAATTTTCGCTCTTTCATATCCTTGGACGAGTTCGCGGCATCATAATTTCGCGGTCAACAGTTGCTTGTTCTAATCTTAGAGATTAAAATGACGTCATGAATGGCGACATTTATTCTGGACTGTGATTGGTCGAGGTTGAGGTCGTATATCAAGGTAAATTTTACCTCTTGGTATGCGGATAAAGTTTCAGCAGCACTCAACGTAAATGATTCTCTCGGTAAGATAGATTTGAAGCTCTCCACACTGAAATCTATTCATGGTAAATGGATTGTCTCTGCTGAGATAACCTACACAAAATGAGGGAGACCATTCGGAAGGGTTGGGAAATTAGCGGCATTCCTGACATTCTTGTTATAGAGTAATAATGTAATAATACAGTATAATTTAAAATGTTTTTACTGTTTTTACTTTACAATATTTTATTACAATATAATGAATTTACTTTTCAAATAAATTATTTTAATGATCTAAGTTTTATTTTCTTACTATCTTCCAAAGATTAGTTTAAATTGTCAAATTTTCGCCTGCTGAATATTTTCGCGGAAACTATAACCTACGCGAAAAACGCGAAAATTTCCTGCAGCAAACATTTCGCATTTACTGTATATAAAAAGTTCTATTGTAGTAGCTGTTCATATACAGTAAATTTGCAGTAATCATAATGGAACCTTATTACTGTATAAGACTAGTAAACTACATGGAGTTCAACGCTGTTCACGATCATATTAATTGTTTATCTTTATGAACACAGACATTACATTATAATTACCTGTATGTCAATGAATGCGCATTCAATTGTCCTTTAGATATATATATCTGTGTTATATGTTGTTGGACTCGGTTGTCCCCCCTCCACCCCACCTTCCCCTAGTTGGGGTACCTTGACTAACAATGCGGCGTTGCCACATGTACGGAGTCGCCTGTGAGGCGAGAAACATTACATATGCGAACAACTGTACATATTTTTATTTAAGTTATTGTTATCCTTTTTAAAGTTTTTTACTGTTTATTTATTTTATAAATTATTTTAAAGTTTTGAATTATTATTATTATTATTATTATTATTATTATTATTATTATTATTACTGAATGTTTATTCACTTGTAAGTATTTATTTTATAAATTATTTAGACAGTGTAATGTAAATAAATTATTGGATCTTTTAAAGCATTTCCCCCCCCAACATACTCTCTTCAATAATCACCACCCCAATGTTGATCTTTTTAACTATCATATCGTCCCCCCACCCAAAGTTTAAACTCTGCAAATTAACCAAAATAAGATAAGAAAATAATAACAACAAATTTATTATTTATTGCAAACATATAATAAATAGAGAACCATTATTTACATATAATAAAATTTGAATGCCCGGTTAGGTCAAATGTACGCCCTTGACGATTGGTTAGGTTTAGTCGTGATATTTGCGTTAGTTTTAACGAAAATATCACGACTAAACCTAACCAATCGTCAAGGGCGTACAATTGACCTAAACGGGCATTCAATGAACCTAACCGGGTATTCAGTTGACCTAACCGGGCATTGAATTAGTGTGTTTAGGTTGTACGTATCATTTTCTTTTAACTTTTAAATGAATATGTGTGTGTGTGTGTGTGTGGTGTGTGTGTAACATTCCTCTCTGAACAGGATGTTTTGACTCTGCTCCGTGTGTGGTTGGGAGTACAAATAGGTATGCTCGATTCGGATTTCCTCTCTAGACATGATGTATAGGGCCTATAGGCACCACCAACAAACCGGTGTCATCATTCGTTGTGTTTAATCTCGTTAGTCGTTCGCAAACATCGCTATTGTGAACACGTCCTGAGCTGCTGAAGTTTTACTGCTACTGTAAGTTTTACCATAATTACCTGCATATATATACACCTTGTTAACCTTGTTTGGGTTCCGTGCGACGGTCTTTCTTCACACGAAGGTGAAGCTGGTGGCCCCGCCTCTAGTCCTGGCTTAGTGGAGGAGCGAGTTGCTCTTTTGCGCTCTCCACCGTACATAGCCAGGTACACCCGGGTCATCTGGTACTGTCCTGAGTCAGGCATCTAGTCTTCTTGAAGACTTCAACTTTGACCCTTGTAATGTTTCTGAGGTCCTCTGGAAGCTGATTGAAAATTCTTGGCACCCTAACAACCAAGCTATTTTCCTTCAGAGTTGAGGAGGTCCCTTGTCGGGCCTTTAATTTGGGAACACTACACATTCTGCATATACTCGTGTGTGTGTGTGTATATATATGTATATATATATATATATATATATATATATATATATATATATATATATATATATATATGTATGAAAATTATTTCACAAAAGTAACACGTGAAAAATATTTATGTTTCTCCGCGCCCTTAGGATCGCCAGTCCGGAATACATCGATGCCGAATTAGAAAAAATCAACGGTATTGGAAGTGATCTGTGTTATCCATCTGCGTTTATGGAATCTTGTCTCAACAAGGCAAAACAAATTTTCTATCGGGACAATAATAACACTCGTACTTTGTCAAAAAATATTTTAGTACTTCCATTTTTCCCGGCTTTTTAGGCATTGCTAATGTACTTAAACTTTTGGATATTAATGTAGTATTTTCATATAACAATATTGTGAAAAATATCGTAGTAAAAAATAGCCCTACCAATAATTCAGGCATTATCTATAAAATTGGTTGTAAACAATGTGATTCCTTTTACATAGGTCAGACGGGAAAGGATTTGCACACACGTATAAAACAGCATCAATATTCCGTTAGAACAGGACAGTCGTCCAGTGCCCTTTTTGTCCATTTGTCAGAGTTATCCCACTGTATTGATTGGAATAATGCTTCAGTTTTATTTCACTCTAGCAACATTATTAATAGAAATATTCTTGAGTCTGCCATTATCCAACTTACAAATAACTTCAACATAAGCAAAAGTCTTTTTCAACTCGATCCTGTTGTTTTGAATTCCTTCAGAAAAGATTTAGATAAGAAGGGTAGAACGCTAAATCTTTGGTAAACTTGTATGCCACTCTAATAACTTTTATTTTTCAATTTATTTTTATATACAAGATGGGTAGTGTGATAAAACCCGGGCAGATTTCCAGTATAAATTTGTATTTTTTTTTTTTTTTTTATAACAATGGTTGGAAACAATTAATTTAATCTTGTGCTAAAAATCGGTAGTTTGATCTTGTGCTAAAAATCGATAGTGTTTCCTTACAAAGTTGTATACCCCTCCCACAATCTTTTAATTTTTAATAATTTTTGTTAATTTCATTTCTCCGTTTATTGTATATGTATGTATGTGTGTGTATATATATATATATATATATATATATATATATATATATATATATATATATATATATATATATATATATATCTGTAACCTATATATAGGCTGTAACTCTCAATGTACTTCAGTGTTCCTGAGGATGTCATTAGACGAAAGCGCTTGAGCACCATTCTGTGTTTCCTTTCCTTCGTGGTTTTATTCATCATATATATATATATATATACTCGAGGGACACTCAATATATTTTGCCCCACCTTTTTTTTTCTTTCCAAGTTTCCTTGTAAGTTCCAGAAATTTTATACACAAGTAGTTACATACCTTTTTTACAAGTTTTTATTTTTCCACATAGTCTCCATCCTTTTCTACGGCTTTCTTCCACCTCGAAACAAGGGCTTTTATTCCTTGCTGGTAAAAGTCCGCTGGGTTCCGCTGGAGCCACCTCTTAACCTCCTCAATAACCTCACCGTCACTGAAACTTTCTTCCACGAATAGCATCCTTCATTGGCCCAAACAAATGGAAGTCTGAAGGTGCCACATCCGGGCTGTATGGAGGGTGGGGTAACACAGTCAAGCGCATTTTTGTGATGGCCTCTCTTGTTTGCAAACTGTTGCGTGGTCTTGCGTTATCGTGCAAAAGAAGGACGTCTTCCAGTTTTCTCTCCGGTCGAACTCGCTTTATACGTCTCTGGAGTCTCTGTAGGGTAGCAATATATGCCTCTGAGGTGATTGTTTGTCCTTTCTTCATAATGTCCACCAGAATCACCCCTTTCATGCCCCAGAAGATGGTGGCCATAACCTTTCCTGCAGAGGGAGCCGCTTTGAACTTTTTCTTGCGTGTGGAGTCTGCGTGAAGCCACTCCATAGATTGGCGTTTTGTTTCAGGTTCAAAGTGGTGTACCCAAGTCTCATCCCCCGTCACAATCCGTGAAAGGAAGTCATCCCCTTCTGTCTCGTATCGAACCAACGACTCAGAAGCAATTTCTTTTCTTTGGGCTTCGTGATCTTCAGTCAATTCGCGAGGAACAAACCGCGAACACACTTTTGCGTATCCCAATTGCTGAATTATCGTATTCACACTTCCTTCACTAATTCCTAGCTCCAGTGATAGCTCCTTGTATGTGACGCGCCGATTTGATCGAAGGATGCTGTTAGCACGTTGCACAGTATGAGATGTCACAGCCGATGTCGGGCGACCGCTGCGTGACTCATCATCGAGGCTGGCTCTCCCTCTCTCCGATGATCTCTCACGTTTAGACTAGCGTCCGACTGTGCTTCGATCAACAACAGCATCTCCGTAAACTTTTTGTAGACATTTGTGAATATCTCCAACTGTTTCCTTCTCTACGGTTAAGAACTCGATAACAACTCTGTTTACGACACACATCACTGTCAGACGCCATTTTCGAAACTGCGTTAACCATCGGTTTTATACAAGGGCGTTTCAAAGCGGTTTTATACATGGAGGGGAGGTTCAAACTGAAAAAATCCAGTTATGTGAAGCGCAGAAAGTTCAAACTTACGGCCCAAAAGACATTTCAGCCCCACGGCCTATTATTTAGCTAAGAAAAAAGGGTGGGGCAAAATATATTGAGTGCCCTAATATATATAACGGGTGTGCCATAGAAAAAGGGTACATTTTAAAAAGGCTATAAAATCAACATTTTTTATTTAATTTTAATAAAACTTCTACACAATAAAACATATGTATTTATCTATAAGCAATCAAGTTTTCAGACTAAAATATAAAATAATTCAAATTTTATCAACATTTAACGAAAAAGTATGATTTTTGTACTTAACATGCAAAAATTATTAAACCTTTTTAATATTTTTTGTAAAAATAATTTTTAAAAATTTACCTGAAATTATTAAAAAAATTGTTCGAAATGCTTTCCTTCCATTTCAATAACTTTTTTTATTCTTGGTGGAAGGAAAGCATTTCGAGCAATTTTTTTAATAATTTCAGGTAAATTTTGTTAAAAATTATTTTTATAAAAAAATATTAAAAAGGTTTAATAATTTTTGCATGTTAAGTAGAAAAAACACACACTTTCGTTAAATGTTGATAGAATTTGAATTATTTGATATTTTAGTCTGAAAACTTGTTTGCATATACATAAATGCATATGTTTTATTGTGTAGAAGTTTTATTAAAATTAAATGACAAATGTTGATTTTAAAACCTTTTTAAAATGTACCCTTTTTTATGGCACACCCACTTTTGTAAAGTGGTACTCTCTAAAATCTGAAGATACAGTGAATACCCGACGTCCGTCCTTTCACGCGTCTTCTGAAGTTTTTAAACTGATTTTAATTCCTATAAAGAAAAAGGATGACAGCACAGGATACTCGGGTGCTTTGTTTATTCCAGTGAGAGTATCACAGGGGATTTGTAATGCTAAAGAAGTCTTGGAGTATGTGATGAATTTAAGTTGTGTCAAAGAATGTAACTACAGTGAAGCAAAAGTTCAAACGATCAGTGAAGAAAAACACTTTGGATTAAGAAATTCGTTGACGAATGGTACGACAAAAATTATTACTTCATGTTACACATCCCTGATTACACGCCCGCAACAACCTAGTGATCATGGACAATTTAAAATATTTGTACCACTACATCAACGTTTACCAGGATGAGGTGTCCAGTGAGGTCATAGCTAAAGGCTTGTCTACCTTTTCAACAGAACTTAGTGACGAGTACCTTTTGTCTCCCAGAGTGGAACAGTATGGACACGCCTATTTCTCGAATAGAGCCTCTCAATGTTAACTGATTTATTATCGAAACATTTAATGTGTTAAGTAATTTTATGTACATACTTTTTCCCCACCCGAAAATACATTTTCATGTTGGTGCATATCCTTACATGTTTCGTCCAGCGCGACCGAGTCACCAAGCTACCAACAGTGGGCACTTCGATCGTAAGACGCATGGCTCACTACCAGGTCAGCGTCACGAAGTGGAGCAAGCATCCTGCCTCACACCTGCATCTGAGCTTGGAGCGTCATGACGTGTTATCCAGATTCCTCCTCGTAGATTCACCAGGAAACACCTGCACCTACAGTAACAAAGAAAGATGGAACTACCATTATGGAGTAGCCTTAACACTGAATACGCAGTGGCATTTTCTAAATCAGTGAGTGTGTTTAAACGCAGCCGTGGTGCGATTAAATATGTGCTCAAGACAAATTATAAATGTATAGACTCCCCCAAACGTAATGTTGTTTATTTGAATATTGATGAGTATCGAAAAATGTTTGTTGTTTGAGAAGTGGTCGGGTGAGAATTATAAAGTACCAGCGCGAGTGCAACAAGAATAATGATTAGTGACACCCCCTGTCATACTATATTATTTGTAAGTTACCTGTGAGTCGCAATATGTGTCTACCGTGCGTTGAAACACGACTGGTGTGGAAATCTGATCTAAAAACCTTCAGTAAAAACGGAATAGTGCCTACATGTTGCCGATTCATCCTCGATAGACTGTTTGAAATAGCCGCCTTCCTCAACCTGAAACCTTTATTAAATGCTCGAGTTGATGACATGCGTTATTTTGACACCGTTCCCGAGCATGCCTATACATTTTTAAGTGACGATTTTATGAAGTGTAGAGATGAACAAAGTGAGAATATTCAGAAGACACGATAGAACGTTATAAACCATCCCTTGCCTTCATCATTCATTTACAGGAACCGTTTCTTTATATACGCTGTAACTGTCGCTATGATTTAGAAGATTTCCTCACTTAAAGCGTGTGTGTGTGTGATCTAGTTGGAACCAAATTGACTTATGGGCGTAGTCGCATCCGGTGGTAATGTGCGCACAGAAGCGGTCGACATCATTCAACGGCATGTATTTTTTGTTGTCATTAATATCAGTGTTATGCATAAGACAATTACCTGTGGCCACTATACTCTATATTCATGGTAGCACTGGGTTAGCGCGCTGCATTCAGCCTGCTGCATTACATCAGTGGTCTCTAAACCTTATTTTTATAAAATGGTGGTCACTAAAGTTCATAGTATGACGTCACACATATATATTTTGTTTTATTTAGTTTTGTTAGGTAACTATACTCTATATTCAACTGGCACTCCCCCAACACCTCTTGGCATTGACATCCCTACCCCCTCTTGGCACGCACTTCCCCACCCCTTCTTGGAACTGGAACTCTTCCACCCCTTGGCACTGACACACCCCACCCTACCCCTAGTGCTACTAACACCCCTACACCCCTTTCTCCCATTAGTCATAAATGCATCTATACGACTACCGTTCCCATTAGATCAGTGAGGTTCAGTAGCTGAGTGCATAACCGTCCTCCTCGTTCAGATGATGTAACGACCCGCACAGATGGTTCGAATCCCAAATAAAGCTAGAGGTTCTCTTCATCACGTGGCCTTTATAACCGTTACAAAAGCAGTTAAACAACCCCCAGAAATTATTGTAAATTAATGAAAATGAGTTACTTTTGATTGAAAAACATAAATGAAAAACCTTTTAAGGAGAATTTAAACTTTTTTTTTTTTTTAGTTTGTGAATAGCTACTTTTTGTCTGTTACGAATTTTTAAGACGAAAATCTGTACCGAGGAAAACACTGACATTTCTTCATGTTTATCTTCTTTTTAAAATTATTTATTTATGCTGAAATTCATCTTGAATTTATATACTAATGAATTTTAATTTTCTTTTGCATATACAGGGTGTACATAAAGTCAGGATCTATTTTTGTGAAATAATTATTTTTTCTATTTTTCTTTTCAGAAGCCCTTAGAATGAATACAGAAGAGCGTGTGGCAATAGTAATTTGGCGAATCGAGGGAAAGAAATACAATGACATCAGAGAGAAGTTTAGAAGGAGATTTCATAAGCCGGGGCCAATAGACAAGACAATACGAAAATTGGTGAACAAATTTAAAAGAACGGGATTTGTAAATGATGAAGCAAGATCAGGACGACCGTGTATGTCAGATCTTACCGTGAATGCAGTACGCGGAATTATCACTGAGGAGCCACGTACGTTCGTTCGTGCTGCATCACACAGACTCGGCCTCCCGACGTCATCTGTGCACAAAATTCTGAAAGTTAATTTGCAGAAGAAAAGCTATCATTTGCAGGTTTTACATGATTTACATGAGGAAGATTTCCCTCGACGAAGTGCTGTGTGTGCTGATCTCGTAGAACAAATCTGGAGTGATAATTTAATGGACAACATTCTCTTTAGTGATGAAGCCACTTTCCATACGTGTGGAAAAGTAAATCGCCATAACTGTCGAATTTGGGCAGATGAAAGACCGAATGATTTCGTCCAAAATTGGGAAAGAGATTCACCTAAAGTTAATGTCTGGATGGGTTTAACAAAATCTAAGGTTTATGGTCCTTTTTTCTTTGCTGAAGCTACAGTTACGGGGCTTATTTATCTGGACATGTTGCAGCAATTCCTTGAACCTCAGCTGATTGGGGATAGGATTGTTAGTACCGTCGTCTATCAACATGATGGTGCTCCTTGTCACTATGCCAAAATTGTTCAGGATTATCTAAATGGACGTTTTCCAAATCGCTGGATCGGACGCGGAAGCAACAGACCTTGTGTTGCGAGATGACCAGATTTAACCCCTTTAGATTTCTTTGCATGGGGCTTTATCGAGTCGCACGTCTATCAGACGAAGATTACGAGTATTGAAAACTTACGTACACGTATACGAACTGCTGCAGATAACATAACCCCGCAAATGCTCCAGAATGTGTTTAGAAATGCTGCGGAACGATTTGAGCTGTGCAGGGATACTGATGGGCGTCACGTCGAATCCTACTCTTAATTATTTAATAAATGTTACCACTTTATCATTTTATGATTGAATTCCATATAATTTCCAAGTGCTTCACAACAATAGATCCTGACTTTATGTACACCCTGTACTACATACCATTTTAAACCTTTTTCATGCCGACATCTATCTGTCTATCGACCAATATATATATATATATATATATATAATATATACAGGGTGGGCGAAAGTAGCTCCCTATTTTGGATTGGTAAAAAAATACGTATATTATCCATTTATTTCAGAAGAAATAATATGAAAAGGTAGGCATACATGGTAGGTTTTCTCTAAAATTCAATGTGGGCTCCAACTCTTTCCACCAGCTTCTGGAGCCGCCCAGGAATGGCGTCCACTGACTTTAGCAGGAACTCCGGCGGGATGGAGGACATGACTTCCCGAATTCAGTCCTCCAGTTCTTCCAATGTCCTCGGTTTGGTGCGGTAGACTTCTTCCTTTACCCACCCCCAAAGAAAGAAGTCGCACGGTGTCAAGTCGGGGCTCCTGGCTGGCCATTGATGTGGACCACGACGACCCATCCAACGCCCAGGGAAGTGGGCATCCAGCCACTCACGGACAACAAGAGCGAAGTGCGGAGGGGCGCCATCTTGCATAAATATCAGATCGTCGATGTTCTCCCATGTGCTGACAACCGGCCAGACCTCGTTTCGCAACATAGCAAGGTACCGCTCAGCATTCATGGTGTTGCGCAGAAGGAACGGGCCCACAACCTGATCTGAGGTCATACCACACCACACCGTTACACTGAACCGATTCTGCCGTTTTTCAGCGGTAACCGTGCGACTTCTTTCTTTGGGGGTGGGTAAAGGAAGAAGTCTACCGCACCAAACCGAGGACATTGGAAGAACTGGAGGACCGAATTCGGGAAGTCATGTCCTCCATCCCGCCGGAGTTCCTGCTAAAGTCAGTGGACGCCATTCCTGGGCGGCTCCAGAAGCTGGTGGAAAGAGTTGGAGCCCACATTGAATTTTAGAGAAAACCTACCATGTATGCCTACCTTTTCATATTATTTTTTCTGAAATAAATGAATAATATACGTATTTTTTTACCAATCCAAAATAGGGAGCTACTTTCCGCCCACCCTGTATATATATATATATATATATATGTGTGTGTGTGTGTGTGTAATTATATATATGTATATATGTGTGTGTGTGTGTGTGTGTGTGTGTGTGTGATACACACAGACTGTGCATGGAAACTATATTTTTGGGACCTTTTTACGAGTGACCCGTTGCCCACGTCGGACTAGCATCATGAAAAAGAAAACTATAGTATTTGTCATTTACCATTACTTATTCGGACTATAGTGGATTTAATTTTCCCAGAAGAGTTCCCTGTTCCATGCACAGTCTGTGTGTATCATAAAAAAACTCAGGGGACCATTCTGAGTCCAATCATATATGTATATACACAGTGTGTATATATAATATATATATATATATATTATATATATATATATTATATATATATATATATATATATATAAACACACACCGTCTGCCAAAAAAAAGGGTTCACTCTAAAAGCATCCATGGAATCAACATTTTTCCAACAATCAGTATGAAACTTATACACTTAAAAGATTCATAAAACATCTACCTGTAAACCAAATTTCAGTTCGAAGCTATCAAAAATAACGATTTATAAAGTATTTCTCTAATAATACTACAACTTATGCTCGACAAACTAATCGAGAATCCTTTATTTCCATTTTTACTTTTGTAAATTCTAATATACGATTTTTTTTGCAGGGTTATGAAATATAGTGAATATGCCATTTTCAGAGGAAGATAAGATTATAATTAAGCATTATAGACTAGAAAAGGGATATGGACGAACGAAACTACTCTCCGAATTCCCCAACAAAGGATGGATTCTTGGTGATTTCGTATATTAAGCCAGGAAAACCAGCCAGAAACCCTTATGACACCAGCTCGTATATCAAAAAAGTTACAATTATCAGAAACTGGTGTGAGACGCATAATTAAAGAAGATCTTCAACTAAAACCTTTCAAAAGAGTGCATGCGCAAAAGATTACTCAAACTGATGAACAGAAACGAGTTCAAAGATCAAAACAAACCTTACGGCGAGTAACATGTGATAAACTTTCAAAGTTTTAGCTCTTTTCACTGATGAAAAGAGATTCATTGTGGAGCCACCTCGGAACAATCAAAATGACAGAGTTTACTCGCACGTCCAATGTAAGAATGAAATACCTGATACCAGACTTTTTGCAACCAGAAGTCATTTCTCAGTTAGTGTCATGGTGTCAGTTGGCATATCAAAGTTAGGAAAAACATCCATTCATTTTATTGAGCCTGGTGTAAAAGTCAATGCCGAGTACTATCGAAATACTCTGCTGCGAAACATGCTTCCCGAAATGCAAAATCTGGCCAACGGTGGTTATTATCTTTTTCAGCAAGATGGAGCAACGTCCCATACAGCAATAGCAACTGTGGAATACTTAAAAAATAATGTCCCAGAATTACTTGAACCCCAAAATTGGCCACCTAACAGTACTGACTTGAACCCTGTTCACTATGGAATCTGGGAAAATTTGGCACAGAGAGTTTACAGGAGTAAGGTGAGAAATGTTGAGCCCTTCCATACATTAAAACCAAGCTCACCCTCTCGTCTATTGTTAATTTCGCAGCCATCCCCTACCTAAAAGAAAAAAAATAATATATTATAGTCAACACTGAAAATTCCTATGATGCGCGACTTTTGCGCCACCCTGTATATATATATATATATATATATATATATTATATATATATATATATATAATATACACACCCAAAACATATAATGTTTTATTAATTATATTTCTGCATGTTATTAATTAGTGTAATTATTTTTAATTTTTATCGTTCCTAACCCTTTGACAGTCCATGCTTATAATGAGCAAATTTTGAGAAGGAAAATTCTTCCAGGCCAAAAAGGCAAAAAATTTCAAAGGGAAAAAGGGAAAAAATTGTCTTCAAAATGACTCAAAATTTACCCTAAAAATTCTCTTCAAGAGCACTTAAAAACTCTTTGATATCATCTATATTATACATATCTCATAGCATTATTTATATATATATATATATTTTTTTTTTTCGTGAACTATATCATTATACTTGTTAATTATTGATGCTCAAACCATAACTGATGATGTCATCATGATTCATCGTGACACGAAATGAATACCAATTAATTGTAAATAATTTTAATCCATTTAATATACAGGATGTACATATGAAAACCATGCTTGTTCATATACGGTACATACAGTGGCGCTCATAAGTATTCGTACGAGAAATATTTCAGTTATATTTGTCTTTATCTTTTGTACCATGCATACGATAATTATGAAAAGTATATCATCAGTTTGAAAAAAATTTAACAAATAAAATATTAGTACAACTCGGACATAAATTATGTAAAATGTCAAAGAATTTGAGGAAATAAAAACGTTAAAATGCAAAAGTTTTCGTACATTTATTTACAAATTTTTTTATACTTCGTGTGTCCACCTTCGTCTTGAAGAATTTAAAAGCTTTAACAGTGACTGCGGGTGATATTTGCCAAACAATAAGACTAAGCTTGATATCTATCCCTCTTGTGTACATTGTACATTGAGAAAGAATGGTTTGCGTGGAAGAGTTGTACGAAGAAAACCTCTGCTACGAAAAGCGAAGAAAGAAGCTTGTTTAAAATAAGTCAAGAATCATCAAAATGCTGGATTTGCATTCTGGAAGAAAGTTCCTCGCACAAACTAGACTAAAATTGAATTATTCGGACACAACGAGCAACGGTTTTTTTCGCGAAAATCAAATACCGCATTCGAGAAAAAAACATCCTTCCTACAGTTAAACATGCTGGTGGTAGTTTGCTTCTTTGGCGATGCTTTAGTACTTCTGGTCCAAGAAAGCTTGTCATCATTGGAACCTTGAATGCGAAGAAATATCAGAAAATTTAAAAGAAAATGTATTGCCTTTAATTCGGGAGTTGCGAATGGGTCGCAATTAGTTACTGCAACAAGATAATGATCTAAAACATAAAAGTAAGAGCACTAAGAAATGGCTTCAACAAAAGAATTTCAAGCTTCTCAAATGGCCCAGTCAAGGCCCAGACCTCAATTTAATCGAGAATTTATGGTGCGATTTGAAAAATGCTTGCCGCAAGAAAAAACCCTTCAAATCTGAATGAATTGCGACAATTTTCTTTAGAAGAATGAGCTAAAATTTCAATTGAGAGAGGTCAAATCTTTGTAGCATCAAAACGAATGATTGAGGTCATTAAAGCAAAAGGTAGACACACAAAGTATTATGTCCGTTTTTCATTGTATCAGTTGCTCGGAGACACTAGCACTGGACCTTCAACGAAATTAAATAATTTTGTAAATAAATGTACAAAAACTTTTGCATTTTAACCTTTTTTTATTTCACTAAAATTTTTTGTTTGACATTGTATATTGAAGTTGAACTAATTTTTTTATTCGTTAAATTTCTCCAAACGAATGCTAAACTTTTCATAACTAATCCTATACACGGTGCAAAAGATAATATAACTGAAATATTTCCGTGTAAGAATACTTATGAACGCCATTTTATATACAGTATACTGTGTGTGTGTGTGTGTATATATATATATATATATATATATATATACAACGTAAAGAACGACGCTTGTATAGGAGATATTCCGCGCAAGACGAGAGAGAGAGAACGAAACAAATGAAAAAATGAGGTAACCACCCGGGAATCGAACCCGGGATCTTCCGATTGCCGGTCAGATACGATACCATTACACCATGGGCCTCACTCCTCCAAATGCCGTAATTCTTCTACATACTCGCAGAAACCAATGCCCCAAGGGGGCACCTCCCGCATGCCGTAACATTATATACATTCAACTGCAAAGAACACGCAGTATAAACAACATAAAGAACGACGCTTGTATAGGAGATATTCCGCGCAAGACGAGAGAGAGAGAACGAAACAAATGAAAAAATGAGGTAACCACCCGGGAATCGAACCCGGGATCTTCCGATTGCCGGTCAGATGCGATACCATTACACCATGGGCCTCACTCCTCCAAATGCCGTAATTCTTCTACATACTCGCAGAATGGTATCGCATCTGACCGGCAATCGGAAGATCCCGGGTTCGATTCCCGTGTGGTTACTCATTTTTTCATTTGTTTCGTTCTCTCTCTCTCTCGTCTTGCGCGGAATATCTCCTATACAAGCGTCGTTCTTTACGTTGTTTATACTGCGTGTTCTTTGCAGTTGAATGTATATAATGTTACGGCATGCGGGAGGTGCCCCCTTGGGGCATTGGTTTCTGCGAGTATGTAGAAGAATTACGGCATTTGGAGGAGTGAGGCCCATGGTGTAATGGTATCGCATCTGACCGGCAATCGGAAGATCCCGGGTTCGATTCCCGGGTGGTTACCTCATTTTTTCATTTGTTTCGTTCTCTCTCTCTCGTCTTGCGCGGAATATCTCCTATACAAGCGTCGTTCTTTACGTTGTTTATACTGCGTGTTCTTTGCAGTTGAATGTGTATATACAGTGGCGGTTCCTCATATGGGCAATATGGGCAGCCGCACAGGGCGGCATTTGTGGAGGGGCGGCATGAGCGCCTGCAAAAAAAATAAAAATAAAAATAAGAATAAATAAATAAAGAAATAAATAAAAATAAAAAATAAAATAAAATAAATAATAAAAGATCAATAAATATATTTTTATTAATAAAAAACCATCTATTGCATTTTCCATAAACCTTCCCATAAAAGACCTAAACAATGCAAAATGCTTCCAGATTAATATTATTGGGAATAAAGGCCCATACTTTAACATATGTAATGTTATTTTTCTGGGTTTGGTTAAATAGTGAAATGTATATTATTTATTACAGAACGAATCTTCACACTAAGCCACTAAGGTCTGTCAAATAACCGCAAATGGATAAGAAGAGGTCAAAGCTATCAGGTGCTCAGTTTAGAAAAAAGAGGAAAGAAGAAGAGGAGAAACGAGCAAAAGATAAAGGTATAGAGCTATGTCATCTACTCTTCACTGCTATATTGCACTGCTATTTTGTGATATAGCTTTCTGAGTCATTTGAAGTGTACTATTATGTATATAATTAGCCATTAACCAAGGAGGTTGTATTATTCATTTGTTTCCTATTCTAAAAGTTTAATAAATTGTGCTTAATAACATGTTAAATTAATTGTACTAGCCTATTCATGCATTGGTCTGTTATGTTCTATTTTACTATTTGCAGGGGCACTTTTGAAATATTTTGGAACACCCTCTGCCACTAGCCAGGATGAGAAGCCGTCTACTTCTGCCATTATTGAGGCTGAGGAGCCATCTACCTCCTCAGCCTCACATATGTCTCCACAAATGCAGTCTGATCCTGAGGATGAAGACCCATTTGCTTCTACTTCTCCCCGGCAGGACTCTTCAGGTGAGTTTGTGTGCACATATGTCTGTGAGTGTGTGCGTGTGTGTGTGTATGTGTATGTGTGTGCATCCCTGCAAAGCATTTTGCAAACAGTTATAAATTATAATGTTATTATCACTGGGTCTGGGTTACTGGGTATGTGTGGTGTTTCACCACCATAATTCCATAACACCACCACCATAACAAAGTGCTGTGAATAATGTGTTATCTAACTTAGGTGTGTATACTAATGAGTAATGCTCTTGTTCTTTCTATTAGAAAGGCCTGGAGCAGAATCGCCTCCTGAGGATGAGTCTCTGTCCACCGACCCTGCTAACTGGCCTTCAGTTCTGACTGAGAGAATTCGGACACAACTGGTTTCCAGGGGACCAAGTCAAGTACCATCTGACTTTGTATTCCCTAGAAACGACAGTGACGGAAGAAGTTTCCACCATCAATACTTCAGGAAGTCATTGGTTAGTGGGGAAAATATAACCAGAAGTTGGTTGGTCTATTCCTTAAAAAACAACAGCCTTTTCTGTTTCTGTTGTACATTATTTTCCAAGAGGAAAATAAATTTAACAAGTTTGGGACTCTCGGACTGGAAGCATGCAAGCTCATTGCTCACATCACATGACAACAGTTCAGAACACCTAAATTCTATGAAAATCTGGAAAGAACTGGCAGTGAGGATGAGAAAGGGGGAGACCATTGACAAGCAGGAGATGGCACTTCTGGAGGCTGAGAAGTTGAGATGGAGAGCGGTGCTGACACGTCTCACTGCTATTGTGCATTCTCTGGCAGTTAGGAATTTGGCACTAAGGGGACATACAGAAAAATTGTTCTCACCATCAAATGGCAATTTTCTGAAAGAAGTTGAACTGATGGCACAATTTGATCCTATAATGCAAGAGCACATTAACCGTGTCCAAAAAGGGACCTCCAGTCACACCAGCTACCTCGGCCACCACATACAAAACGAACTCATTGATTTGTCGAGCAGCAAGACCATTTCAGCAATGGTGAGCGACATCAAACAATCAAAGTTTTTTTCAATAATTCTAGATTGCACTCCAGATATCAGCCACACTGAACAGTTGTCAGTTGTGATTCGGGTTGTGTCACTGGAGGGGAAGCCCCATATAAAGGAACATTTCATGGGGTTTTTGGAGGCAGAGGAGTCCACTGGTCAACATTTGGCATCTCTGATTCTGAAGAGACTGGAGGAGCTAAAAGTTCCTTTCATGGACTGTAGAGGACAATCATACGACAACGGGGCCAACATGAGGGGAAAAAACAAGGGTGTTCAATCCAGGCTCCTAGAAATTAATCCCAGAGCTCTGTTTGTTCCATGTGGGGCTCATTCTCTGAATTTGCTTGTGGCCGATGCTGCTAAGGGATCTATTGATGCCACAAGTTACTTTGGCATCTTGCAGAAGCTTTACAACTTGTTTTCAGCCTCCACACAACGATGGGCCATTTTGAAAAAACATGTGAACATCACATTGAAGATGTGGTCTGATACAAGGTGGGAAAGCAAGATCAAGAGTGTGGAGCCCCTGAGATATCAGGCAGCTGCAGTGAGAGATGCACTGATCGAGGTGAGGGACCACACCAAAGACTCTGTAATAAAGGTCGAGGCTCAATCTCTGTCAGAGGAGGTTGGGTCATACCGCTTCGCCATTTGTTCAGTGGTGTGGCATGACCTGTTGTGCCAAATTCAGCATGTGAGCAAGCAGATGCAGTCTCCTAGCATGCACGTTGATGTTGCAGTAAATCTCCTAAAAAAAACAGAGAGAGGTCTCCGCAATTACAGGGCAACAGGTTTTGTGGCTGCACAAATGGCAGCCACAGATATCTGTGAACAAATGAATGTGGAGGCTGTGTTAAAACAAAAACGGCTGAGGTCCACAAAGCGGCACTTCTCCTATGAAGCATCTGATGAGCCCTTGATTGATGCTTTGAAGAAGCTGGAGGTGACATTTTTCAATGCAGTGGTTGATGCTGCAACATCAGCCATTCAGGAAAGATTTTCCACGTTGGAAATTGTGGGAGAGAAGTTTGGAGTGCTGACACATTTCCAAAATCTCACATTTGAGGAGCTGACAGAACAATGTGTGAACCTTAGTACTACACTACACTTTAAGGGACAATCTGACTTGGATGGCAGAGAGCTTGCACAGGAGCTGAAGAACTTGCCTGACTTGCCATCAAAGACCATATCCTTGCTTGAACTGCTGACATTTATCCATGAAAGGGAGCTCTCTGAAATATATCCAAATTTGTGGACTGCTCTCAGAATTGGTCTTACTCTTCCAGTCACTGTTGCTGAAGCAGAGAGGAGCTTTTCAAAGCTGAAGCTCATCAAATCCTACCTGAGGTCAACTATGTCACAGGAACGCCTTACCGGTCTGGCCATCATCAGTATAAATCATACAATTGCTGAGCAGATTTCATATGATGATTTAATTCATGACTTTGCATCAAGGAAGGTAAGAAGAGTCAGGCTTTAGATGGCAGTTGTGCTGTGGTGCAATTTATTTTGTTTCTTGTTCAAAGTGTAGCATAATAATTACCCTCTCTTAAGTGTCTTATTCTATTTATGTGATAGAGCATTTGTACAATTTAGAAATTTGATTCTCTAGTTTATTTATGGCAGTTGTGCAATTTAATTTGTATTTTTCCTGTTCATAGTATCATAATTACATTCTCTTAAGTGAGTTATTCTATTTACGTGATGAAGGATTTGTAAAATTCAGAAATTTGAGTCTTTGTTTTGGTTCTGAAGTTCCAACAATTAGTCCAATAAAAAGTTATTTTGTGAAAGAGTTATGTCTGTCCTTTATTTTGGGGGGATTCGAATGTGTGTGTGTTGGCGAACAGGGGGGGGGCGCTGAAGGTGAGGTTCGCCCAGGGCGTCATGTAAGCTAGGACCGCCACTGTATATATATATATATATATGTTAAACACAGACCGTGCATGGAACAAGGAACTCTTCTGGGAAATTAAATCCACTATAGTCCGAATAAGTAATGGTAAATGACAAATACCATAGTTTTTTTTTTTCATGATGCTAGCCCGACGTGGGCAACGGGTCTCTCGCAAAGAGGTCCCATAAATATAGCTTCCCTCACCAGCTATCTGCAAAGCAGACAGGATCCAGCTTTGGGACATGGATCATGAAAAAGAAAAACTATGGTATTTGTCATTTACCATTACTTATTCGGACTATAGTGGATTTAATTTTCCCAGAAGAGTTCCTTGTTCCATGCACGGTCTGTGTTTAACATATAAGTTTCTCAGGGGACCATTCTGAGTTTGTGTATATTAAACGGACGTGTTACGTGCCTTGAAAAGTGGACGCTCAATGTCCCGGTTGAGGTTTAAGTTTTGTTTTTTGGCTAAAAATACAATAGTTACCCCTTTTTCTTTGATTTATTCAATCCGACGTGAATGCAACGAGTTTTTACTTATATAGAGGTTCTGAATGTAGTGGGACTAGGCTTGCTTTAAACCCTAGATCCATGTCCCAAAGCTGGATCCTGTCTGCTTTGCAGATAGCTGGTGAGGGAAGCTATATTTATGGGACCTCTTTGCGAGAGACCCGTTGCCCACGTCGGGCTAGCATCATGAAAAAGAAAAACTATGGTATTTGTCATTTACCATTACTTATTCGGACTATAGTGGATTTAATTATCCCAGAAGAGTTCCTTGTTCCATGCACGGTCTGTGTTTAACATATAAGTTTCTCAGGGGACCATTCTGAGTTTGTGTGTGTATATATATATATATATATATATATATATATAGAGAGAGAGAGAGAGAGAGAGAGAGAGTTACAAGGACAAGAAGTACCTCTAAAGGCCTTGCGGCCCATACTGAGGAGGTACCAATGGCAACGGATGCCAGGGAAAAATTCCTCCACATTGTTACAGGTAGCTTCTCGAACAGCCACCCCAGAAGACAGTAACACACATCCTCAAATAGTATGCAAGATTCGGTCTAACCTTTTCTTGAACTGATCCACAGAGGAACTGTTCATAACTTCTGAAGGTAACCTGTTCCACGTGTCACAGATCTTATATGTAAAGTAATTCCCACACACACTATGCTAAACTGTTTCAAATCCAACTTCCAACCATTTTGGAGTTGAATTATCAGTTAAACTAAACATGCTTCTAAAATCGACATCGTTAAACTCGTGTAAGAGCTTGAAAACCTCAATGAGTTGACCGCGCAGCCTCCGAGTTTCCAGCGAAAACAAATTCAGGGCGCGTAAGCGTCGATTGTAGCCCATATGCCTAACAGAAGGGATTAACTTTGTGGCCTTCGCCTGGACTCGCTCCAGCCTCTCAATATCTTTCCTGAGGGTGAGCGACCAGAATTGCACAGTGTACTCCAGGTGCGGCCGAACAAGGGAAGTGTACAGAGAGAGCACAATCTCCTTGTTCCGAAATCGAAATTGCCTCCTGATTTTACCCAACAGCTTCTGGGCTTTCTTTTCCACCTCTACGCACTGTTTGGTAAACTTAAGGGCGCTGCTAATTAGCACGCCCAAGTCCTTTTCCAAATCAGTGGCCTCGATATTACTCCCCAACATCGAGTAGTCCGACTTGGGATTGGCGTAGCCAATGTGCATGATCTTGCAATTACCCACGTTAAACGGCATTTGCCATTTTTCGGGCCACTCTCCTATCCTACGTAGGTCCGCACGCAGTTGCTCGATTGCTTCGGGCGTCCCAACATTAGCCCCAAGCTTGGTGTCTTCAGCGAATTTGTCAATCCTACTGACGATGCCACCGTCTGTATCATTTATGTAAATGATAAACAACAGTGGCCCCAAAACGGAACCCTGAGGAACCCCGCTAGTGACCGAGGCCCAACCCGATCTAGCATCTTTAATTACAACCCTCTGCCGCCTATTCTTCAGCCAGTTCCCATTCCAGCTACCCACTTCCCCATCGATACCCAGCCTGAGAACTTTGGCCATTAGCTGGCGGTGAGGTACCTTATTAAAGGCTTTCTGAAAGTCGAGATAAAGTATATCAATCGCCCTACTCTTATCGTACTCACTCCACATGACGTGGAAAAGCTCGAGCAGGTTGGTGAGACACGATTTATGCCGCCTAAACCTATGTTGGGAGTCCCCAAGCAGCTTGTAGGAATCCAAATGGTCAACGATCCTATCCGCTATGATCCCCTCTAATAATTTACCTACGACCGAAGTGAGACTAATTGGACGATAGTTCCCTGGATTTTCGTGATCCCCTTTCTTAAAGATAGGGGTCACGTTGGCTTCCCTCCAGTTACCAGGCACTGGCCCGTCTCCAACGATTTGTTGCAGACTGTAGCCAGGTGGAGAGCCACCTGGTCGTGCACTTCCCGCAAGATTGGGGAGGAACTAGTCCGCCCAGGAGCCTTAAACGCGTTCAGTTTGTCTATTCTATCGGCAACGTCTGTCGCGGTACCTCGAACACTATCAAGGCAAGCACCATCGTGCCTGACGCATGGCTCGGGGATGACGCGGGTGTCCTCCCTGGTGAACACTCCCTCAAAGTACTCACTCAGCACATTAGCGATAGGCTTTCTACTATTAACATAACTGAAGAATTCCTTCGGGTTCGCCTTGCAGAGGCTTGCCACCCGGAGTTCTTCGTTACGTTTGGCTAGCCTAACCTTCGCTTTGACTTCCCTACACAGGTGGACATACGCCTCAGTGTTCTCGTGGGAACGATTGGTCTTCGGCCTGCTATACGCAGCTTTCCTATTTCGGATAGTCGAAGCGATGTCCCAATTGAACCACTTTGGCTGCGTTGAAGCAGGCTGACCAGTTTTGATGGTATGTCAGCAGACTGGAGCACCATAAACTCATCCCGGAATGCACTCCACACTCCCTCAACATCGCAGCCGACCTCTAACCTCATCTTACCTACGCTATGCCGGAGGCCAACAAAGTCCGCCCGCCGTAGATCGATCTTACTGCCTCGCGAGTTACTACGCTTCACCCGAGGAACGCAGACACAGAACCTAATCAGACCGTGATCACTCCCGCCCAACGATTCGTCAACGGTGAGGCCAGTGACGAGGTTGTCTTCGGTCATGAATTATAAGTCTAGAACGCTTTCGCCTCGAGTAGGCCCATTGACCCACTGAGTCAGGAAGTTCTCATCAGCAAAGTCAACTAGCCACCTCCCCTCGGCATCAGCAGTCCTGTCTTCCCAGTTTATAACGCGACAGTTGAAGTCTCCTAAAACTACACACACCCTGTCCCCTAACAGGCTACGGAGTTCGGTGTACAGGGCTGTATCCTCCTCGAGGAGGAGATGCGGAGGCCTGTACACCAAGATTAATCTATAGTTCGTCCCTTCCAGGTTCAGATCGACGCCAAGCAGCTCCCGTTCCGATCGGAACTGGCAGTCAACCGGACTCAACGTGTCTCTGACGTATATTAGTACCCCTACCCGCTCACCACGGGTGCGGTCTTTGTGAAACATTCTATACCCGAGAATCTCGAACTCCCCAACGTAGTCCCTCCGATCAGTATGAATCCAGAACTCGGTGATAGCAACGATATCCTGGTATTCTGATGGTAAGAGAGCCTGTAGCTCGCAAAACTTATTGCTAATCAACCTAGCATTAAAAAGCGCTATACGGAGGGAGCCTACCCTATTCTGACCGCCCCCTAGCACGATACGTTTCCCGAAAAGCCAGGGCTGTCGGGAGTTGAAGAGCCCCTCACAAACGAGGCGTCAACTTCAGAAGGAACCCGAGGCCTCTCCAAATGGAGGGTCACCGACCTGTACATGGACGCACCCTTCAGTTGAAGGTATGTTCGTCAGAAGCTCAAGATCATCTTTCCCAGATGGAAGCCTGGCATCAATCCCCGGGCATGACCTCACTGAATTTTCTCAGTTTTCGACAGAAATTCGATTCTGTTCAAACTTTTCCGGAATCATTATCCCAATGGAGAATAATAAAAGAAATATAAACGGTTTGTTTGATATCGATTTTAAATAAGGACATTGTAAAGATTGGAAAATGTCCCATAACTCCTAAAATAATTAATTGGAGAAATTATTAAATATTTTACATTTACTACATTTATATTAAACCCAACATCTGTGCAAAATTTCAATAAAATCTATAGTGTTAGGTATTTAACGAAAATTTTAAAATTTCGAAGGCAGTGCAGTGCAGTTTCTCATTTTTCGACAAAAATTCGATTCTGTTCAAACTTTCCAAAAATAATCCCAATGGAGAATAATGAAAGAAATATGAACTGTTTGTTTGATTTAGAGTGTAGTGAATACTCTTATTTTAGTTTCAAGTTAAATGTTAATTTTACCGTCTTGAATTTCGGAATAGTATAAATTCATTTTAAATTAGTTACCCCATTATAATTCAATTGTGAACCACATTAAAAGGGTTATATTTTCCACCTTTGGTACTGTCGCAGTTTCGCCTAACGGACTCAATACGGCTAGTGAGATAATCACTGGTTGGCACTTAACTAGCGGCAGTGCTTATGGCTACATCATCCAGGTTAACCTATACCGGATAGATGCGCTACGGTCCCAAGCCGTAGCTTGCCTAGGCCGACGACGACGACGTAAACCAACAATTGGTGACCCCGGAGCTGGATTACCCCTTTTACCCGAACGACTAGGATTAGACTGTAACGTCGTTCGTGCCCATCACCCCCTTCACCCGAGCGACTAGGACCAGACTGTAACGTCGTTCGTGCCCATCACCCCCTTCACCCGAGCGACTAGGATCAGACTGTAATGTCGCTCGTGCCCTCTGCCCCTCACCCCTGCCCGTGCGCTCTGTGCCTGCGCTCGTCTCAACCTCCACTCCTTCGTTGGTAACCTGTCGTCTTGCTTGTACGTCAGCAAGCATAGGAGAAGATGCCTGACGACGCTGGTGCCATCTCCCACTTGAGCGTAAAGCTCCCCGTCTTCTGGCCGGGTGATCCATTTATTTGGTTCCACCAAGTGGAATCACAATTCAACTTGGGAAGGATCACCGCTAGCAGGACGAAATACGATCATGTTTTGTCCTCTCTACCAGCGAGCATCATCTCTGAAGTCCGTGACGTCATCGTGTCTACTTCCACGAGTGAGGACCCATACAACGATCTGAAGTCTGCCATCCTGTGCCGCACCACTGTCTCCGAGCGTGAGAAACTACATCAGTTAATCTCAAAAGAAGAACTTGGAGACCGTAAGCCCACTCAAATGCTGAGGGCTATGCAGTGCGCTCTAGGCGAACGCGCACAAACCTTCGATAAGGACATCTTTAGACAGTTGTTCTTGCAGAAACTTCCTCCATCAGCTCAGCGTGTCTTGGCCACTATGGATCCTGCTACTCCAGTTGATAAACTAGCAGAAACTGCCGACAAAGTAGTGGAGATTGACACAGCTCCGGTCAACAACGTGAACACACAATCGGAACTGGAGTTGAAAGTGGAAGAGTTAAGTCAACAACTCAACCACGTTTGTTCTCTGCTACAAAATCAACGGCAAAGAAGCCATTCTCGGTCAAGATTTACGAAGAGGCATCGTTCGAGTTCCGGGAAGATCTGCTTCTACCACGCCAAATTTGGAAAGAAGGCTAGGAAGTGCATCTCCCCTTGCAATTTTTCGTCGGAAAACCCCCAGCAGCGAGTCCTAATGGCGTCTAGTACTCGCACTGCCAACCTGTTATTCATAAAGGACAGGAACTCTGGTGTCAATTTCTTGGTCGATACCGGAGCGTCAGTCAGTGTATTCCCTCAAAAATCTGGTGATACGCACTCGGAATCTCCGCCTCTATACGCTGCTAACGGTTCACGCATACCCACGTACGGTACTCAGTCGCGTGAACTAAACTTGGGCCTTCACCGATCCTTCAAGTGGATTTTCATCTGTGCTCAAGTGCAGCATCCCATAATCGGCGCTGACTTCCTCCAGCATTTCAAACTCCTGGTGGATCTTGACAAGCGACGCTTATGCGACCAGGCCACACTGCTTTCTGTTCTTGCCAAACAGGTTGCCCTTCCAGACGCCTCGAACTCTGCACTTTCCCTCGTTCCCCCTAATTCCATGTACCAGTGCCTTTTCCAACGATATCCAGGAATTCTTCAACCTATGCAGATGGGTGATACCATTAAGCACACCATTACCCATCACATTACAACAAAAGGTCCCCTGTGTTTGCAAAACCCAGACGTCTTGCCCCGGACAAACTGAAAGCTGCCAAATCGGAATTCCAGCTTATGATAGATCTTGGGATAATAAGACCTTCCAAAAGCAGTTGGTCCTCTCCCCTACACCTGGTCCAGAAGAAGTCAGGAGACTGGAGACCATGTGGGGATTACCGGTTTTTGAATTCGACAACCATCCCGGACCGATATCCGGTACCAAATGTCCAAGATTTTACTTCTCTTCTCCACGGCAAATCTATCTTCAGTAAAATAGATCTCGTTAAGGCTTTCCACCACATTCCCGTAGAGCCTTCGGATATTCCCAAGACTGCAGTTTGTACACCATTTGGGTTATTCGAATTTGTGAAGATGCCGTTCGGGCTACGGAATGCTGCGCAAACCTTTCAGAGGTTTATAGATGAGGTCACCAGAGGCTTAGACTTTGTTTATGCCTACATCGATGATTTGCTTGTGGCCAGCTCAACGGAAGAGGAACATAAGGAACATCTTTCACTCCCCTTTCAACGCTTAGAACAATACGGTGTTACTATTAATGCATCTAAGTGTGTGTTTGCACAGCCAACCTTGGAATTTCTTGGTCACACGATTTCGCAGCACGGAATTACCCCCCTTCAGGACAAGTGTGAAGTGATAAAAATTACCCTATGCCAAATAATCAGCGTGAGTTACGTCGGTTTCTAGGTTTGGTAAATTATTACCACAAGTTCATTAAAAACTGTGCTAGTGTTCTTGCTCCTCTACACGCTATGATCACACACAAACGCAAGGTAACGAAATTGTTATGGTGTAGCGATAGTTTACAGGCGTTCGACAATGCCAAAAATGCTATCAATAGTGCATTGTCTCTGTCATTTCCTATCAGTGATGCCCCCTAACTCTGACGGTCGATGCATCAGATGTTGCGATCGGTGGAGTGTTGGAACAAACCATTAACGGTCAACAAGCACCCATCGCGTTTTACTCGAAAAGCTGCAGCCAGCCCAAACGCGTTATAGTGCTTTCGGACGTGAACTTCTTGCTATTTACTTAAACGTGAAGCATTTTCAACATTTCCTTGAAGGCCGAGAGTTTTGTGTTTTTACCGACCACAAACCTTTGGTCACTGTCTTCAATAAAACAGCTGTAACCACTCTCCCAGAGTCATCAGGCAACTCGATTATATATCGCAATTTACCACAGATATCCGCCACATCAAAGGTGTCTTGAACACTCCAGCGGATGCACTTTCAAGAATAGAGATTACTTCTGTTACCCTCAGCTCTACACTGTGGAATGCTATTGCACAGGATCAAGATAAGGATACGGAACTACAAGAACTGCTCAGAGAAGACTCCACTCACTCACTTTCCCTCAAGAAAATGAGTATGCCAGGATTGTCTGTGCCCCTCTATTGCGACGTATCAACAGCTGCTATTCGCCCTTATGTCCCTCCATGTCACAGAAAAGCAGTCTTCACGGATCTTCATAAGCCCTCCATCCTGGTATCCGTGCTTCGCAACACCTGGTTACCTCTCGCTTTGTTTGGCCCTCGATGCGGAAGGATGTCAAACATTGGACCAAAACGTGCCTTGCCTGCCAGCGTGCCAAAGTCCAAAGGCACACCAGGTCCCCTTTGACGCATTTCCGCCCCCATCCCAGCGATTTGAGGTAATTCATGTAGACATTGTTGGCCCTCTTCCAGTGATTCAAGGCCAACGTTATCTGCTCACCTGTCTCGACCGCTTTTCCAGATGGCCTGAAGCCATCCCACTTCCTGATATCCAAGCGGACACTGTTGCAAGAGCCTTTCTTCATGGATGGGTATCAAGATTTGGATTGCCGACAAAAGTCATCACTGACCAAGGTCGCCAATTTGAGTCTTCTCTTTGGAAGAAGTTTACCAGCTTGTTGGGTACAGTACATGCGCATACCTGTGCGTATCATCCGCAAGCTAACGGCCTCGTCGAACGCTTCCATCGCCAGCTGAAGTCATCCCTTATGTGTCACGAAGACTCCCATTGGATGGATAAGCTTCCACTCGTGTTGCTTGGTATTCGCTCTGCATTTAAGAGTGATCTGAAGACTACAGCGGCTGAACTAGTCTATGGAACAACACTGCGGCTACCAGGTGGCTACTTCACTGCAGGGGATAAGTCATGTGATCCTACGGAATTCGCTCAAACACTTTCCTCTCACATGCAGTCCCTTCAGCCTGTTCCCCTCGATTGACTAGCCAACAGAACATCTTTGTTTCCCCAGCCCTCCAGTCTTGCACCCACGTTTTCGTTCGTGTACCTCTCCCAAAACGTCCTCTCCAATGTCCATATGACGGACCCTATGAAGTTCTCCGACGTACGCGCAAATCATTTCTCATCCAGCGCGGTTCCAAGGTCGACAAGGTTTCTATCGATCGTCTAAAGCCTGCGTTTTTTGGAATCAACCTTAAGTGAGGTACAAGTAGCTACCAAAAAGGTTCAGCGGAAATCTGTGTCGTTCGGAACTCTTTGAACTTCCTCTCGGTGGGGGAGTGTGTAGTGAATACTCTTATTTTAGTTTCAAGTTAAATGTTAATTTTACCGTCTTGAATTTCGGAATAGTATAAATTCATTTTAAATTAGTTACCCATTATAATTCAATTGTGAACCACATTAATACTAATTTTATGTATACTATATTATTTTATTGTATGTAAACATAATTAATTATATATCACAATTGTCAGTTAATTATTTATATTCAAATATTTATTTTAATCTAATACCATGTCCATTTTACAAATAAATAATAGAAAACCAAGGGTTATATTTTCCACCTTTGGTACTGTCGCAGTTTCGCCTAACGGACTCAATACGGCTAGTGAGATAATCACTGGTTGGCACTTAACTAGCGGCAGTGCTTATGGCTACATCATCCAGGTTAACCTATACCGGATAGATGCGCTACGGTCCCAAGCCGTAGCTTGCCTAGGCCGACGACGACGACGTAAACCAACAAGAGTTTAAATAAGGAGATATTCGATATATGGTGGTGTACAGATTGGAAAATGTCTCATAACTCCTAAAGTAATTGGAGTAATTATTAAATATTTTACATTTAATACCTTTATGAATCCCAACATCTGTGCAAAATCTCAACACAATCTATAGTGTTAGGTTTTTTTTCAGACTTAGTTCTCATCTGGAGGTCTCCAGGTTGGGTCCCGTGCGATGCGTCTTCCCCGTCGGTAATCTCGCCACTGCGCCCCGTCTCTGGCCAGATCTGTTCTCTGGCGTCAGGTTAAACCAGGATTCTCTTTTTCTACTGTCTTGAGCCACGTCGTCTTTGGCGTCCCCGGGGCCTCAATCCCACTATTCTTCCGTACATCGGCCTTCTCGGAAGTCTGTCCTCCCCCATCCTCTCCACATGGCCGTACCATCTCCTCTGCGCATCCACCACTCTGTCCACTCTGGTGAATTTAACACCAGTCATTTCCCTTATATATTCATTTGTTCGTCTGTAGTACCAGCGGATGTTACAAATTCGGCGCAGAAAATACATTTCCGACGATAATAACTTCTTCTTTTCTTTTAACTTTATCGTCCAGCACACGAACTATACAAAAACGGTGGTACCACTATTGCCTGGTATAATCTAATCTTTAGCGCTCTGCTTACATTGTCGTCTTCCCATATCTTGGTGAGTCTATTCATCACCACATACCCCAGTTTAATTCTCTCCTGCACCGCTTTAAAGTCATCTCTATTTTGCGTGAACCACACTCCTAAATATTTAAACTCCTCTACCTGCTCTATTATTCCCGACGCCAGTGCCACCGCCATCCGTTCTCTCGTCCTTCCTATCTTCATGTCTTGGTTTTATTTAAATTTATCTCTAGCCCGTATTTTATGCATGCTTCTTCCACCCTAGTAGTAATTTCTTGTATTTCTTCCGCTGTCTCTGCTACCAGTACTATATCGTCCACATATCTTAGCTTGCCTATGTATTCTCCTCCGATTTCACTCCTCCTTCGTAGTCACCGAGCGCCTCCTCCATCACCATCTCCAGAAACAGATTGAAGAGATGGGGTGACAACGGGCATCCCTGTATCACTCCTTGGTTAGTTCTGAAGTCATCAGTTGTCATTTTTCCTTCCTCGCTCTTGCTCTGGTATTCTCATACAATCTTTTTATCAAATTAACAATATTTTCCTCGAAGCCAAAACGCACCAGAACCTGGTACATTCCCCTTCTCCACACCGAGTCAAAGGCCTGTCGAAAATCTATAAAAACACAGTATACCGCTTTGCCATTTTCCCACATTTCTCTGTCAGTTGGCATAGATTAAATATTTGATCAATGTGCCCCTGTCTGGTCTAAATCCTGCCTGTTCCTCTCCTAACAAATTTCTTCCTTTTGTTACATTCTCCTCTAGATAATCTTCACCAGTATCTTGTAGGCGTGTGGTAGCAGACTCACTGGTCTGTAATTACCACACATTGCTTTATCCCCTTTCTTATGTATCGGTATTATTACACTGTTTATCCAATCTTCCAGTAAGTTTCCACCACCTAGAATTCGCTGGTTTAAGCTATTCAGCCAGATAGCTATTTTATCTCCTGCTTTCAGCAACTCTACCGTCACGCCGTCAATTCCTGAGGCCTTTCCATTTGGTAGGGAGGCCAGTTGCTGCTCCGTTTTTTTTCTATTAGTATGTGAGGCGTAGTTTCTCTTCCGTATTCCACCTGTAATTCCGGGTATTCTCTTTCATCTACCATAGGGTTTTCTCCCCTGTAAAACTCCTTGTAATACTCTCTCAAATCCTCTTGTTTCCTCCACCAAGCTTGTTTTCTGACCTTTCTCATCTTTCATTATATTATTTTCTGTGTTCCATTTCTGTGTTATTTCTTTCACTGTTTCATACATTATGTGTGGGTTTCCAGTTCTGTAATTATTTTCACACCTCTCACGTAAACTTTCTATCCAACTTATCTTTGCTTCTTTACGTGCATTTTCCACTTCTCTACATCTGTCTTATACTTCTATAAATTCTCTGCAGTGGGAGCAGCGTTTTTTGCTTTTTTCGTTTCTCTCCTTCTACCACACTTTTGGAACACTTCCTCTGTCACCCAACGTTGTCTCCTTCCTCTCTTTATCCCCAATACTCTTTCAGCCTCCTCTCTAATTACGTCTCTGCCAGGTCTCCATATCTCATCTGTTTCCTTTCATCCTCAGTAGAGGTTCAAATCTACCACCAATTCTCGTTTCAAATTCCTCTTTTACCTCTTGGTTCTTCAATCGGTCGGTATTGTAGTGTATACTAATTGTCGGTGCCGCATTTGTTTTTCCAAATTTCACCCTGATCTTTGACACGATCAATTCATGTGACGTTGCAAAGGCTGCACTTTTCATTACTTTTGTGTTACATACCGAAGACAACCATCGATTTCTTATCAATATGTAATCAATACAGTTTCTATTAGTCTGGTTTGGGTGGTTTCAAGTATATCTGTGTGCCTCTCTATGATAAAATTTTGTGTTTGTTACAAATAGTTGCTTCTGTCGGCAGAATTCCAACATTCTCTCTCCTCACTCATTCCTCTTGCCCACTCCAAATCTCCCCATCATATCTTCCAATCATCTGTTGTCTGCTCCTATCTTGCAGTTAAAGGCTCGCATTATTACAAGTATGTCTGTCCTTTTTGTTGTCGATTTCCTCTCCTAGTTGCTCATAGAATGTGTCCAGTTCTTCCTCTGGATGTCCCGCATCGGGTGCATAAACGTGGATGATTTTAGCATCTTTGTGATGACCTTTAAATCTGACTGATAGTAATCGTGACGATATAGGTTTATGTTCGATATAAGATCTCTGTGCCTCCTTATTCAACATGATAGCTACCCCTTCCCTATGTATTTCATCCTCTCTACCAGAGTACAGCACTCTAGTCCAGGCAATCTAGAGCAAAAATAGCTTCAACCTGGGCAAAATTGCTTCAGAAGCTTTCTAAACTGTTTCCACTCAGGAACCATTGCAGAATAACATATCCAAAATCCGACAAAATTGGACCCGGGAACACCCCCAAAATGAATTCAAAATGGCGGACTGGCAGTTTCCTACGAAATACAATAAATTTTAATTTCGCTTTGTAGAGAGAGTTATGACGTTTTTCTTGATCAGTAAAATGTTTTTAAAACACATTTTCGTTTCTAAATTAACCTATATGACACTAAAATTGTATTAGGCGGCTAGTATTAACTATGACGTCACGTAATGTAAATAAAATATACTGTATGGAGTGTATGTGAGAATGGACATTGCTACATCTTTATAAACTTATATTATATACAACTCTTTAATTCCTACTACCCACTATCAAATCTGCGTATTTGTGCTTGTCATTTTCTTTAAAACTGTTATTATGTACTCCTTTTAAATACTGCAACACAGTTATTAATTTGTGTTTTCTGTTTCAGACTGACTCGGTGTACGGCTGACTCGGTGTGCGTCCGCCTTCAAGAATGCAGGCCCTGAAGAATTGTGCGTGATTGTAAGGAGAAATTGGACAGCGGACAGGAAGTGGTTCACATCTCGCAAAAAGGAGCAGATGTATAAATGCATCCAGCCGCAGCCGTGGAAGCGATGTTGTTGCAACAACTGGAATAAGTGTTCACGTTGTATGTAGGAAAAGGTTTACGGATAAAAAGACCATTGAATAAAGAAGCGACAGACCGCAGCCGAGGCAATACCAAGGAAAAGTGCTCGTTTTCATGAATACGCATTTTCCAGTGCTACTCACTGTTTGTTTGTGATACCTTTGTGGACTTTTTTTCCAAACACAAACCAAAATCAGAGCATGTCAAAATAAGAACTACAGAGTTCTCCGAAACCATAAAAAAGGTGCTGTGAAAGCCGCTGCGATGAATGGTCGTTTAATGTAAAAGGCCGTCTGGAGTATTATCTTCGTGATCTTCCTGCTGCAGATTGTGTCTACCATCACACCTGCAGCGTAAATTTTCGAAGTGGAAAAAACATTCCTCGCGCATACTCCTCCGATGATCATGATTCGAAGAAAGGGAGACCAACTAATGAAGAGCAACACCAAGCATTCCTTCAGACGTTCCTTGATAACAGCAGACAGAACCGGCTCGTGGGATTTGCACTTGCAAGCTATGCTGGAGACCATCCCCATAATTGCAGCAGCCGGACATCACAATTACCTGAAATCGATATACCTGTACCTGCAGAAAATGTTAAGTTTGCCTTCTGAAAATCCAGCCGTTAACAAAATGTTCCAGGAAGGTAAGTTTGTGGTAAGAAGAAGCGACAGATTATGGGCCGGACTCGGCACAGACCTGGTGATAGAACAAGTACTAATGCGTTCCCTGAAAAGCAGAGGCGGACTGACACGCGGAAGTGGATTTACAGACATCCAAAGGACAACGTGCTCTTTTCTATGCCTCTGTGTTCCACTTATAACTTAGCAATGCAGGAATACACCAGAGTTTTGTTGGAAAGTAGTGAACAGCACAAGGAAATGAGGGAAGTAGACAAATCAGGGACAGTAATGACATGAAGAAAGTACTTGAACGTCTGGAATCCTTATCCCCATTCCATTCTACCTCGGGTCTCTGCAACATTGTAACAGGGCTAACTGCTGATCCTGAAGTTAACGTTCATCAATTGCATTCAATCGGTACGAACATTGTCGTAAAAATGATTGGGAAACAAGCCTTTACATATTCTGCCAAAAGATCTGACAAAGTGAAAACACTAGGATCTGCTTCTGCCGTTGTGATCACTGATGCTTCAGATATAGAAGTAGATCCTGCACTACTGTTTCAGAGAATGATGACTGTTGCCACTGGCGGAGACATGAATCTTGAAGATGTCATGTGTTACGAACTGTGTGCATATCCTCCTGCATTGTTCGAATCACGAAGTATCTTGAGGAAACCCGATAAGTCTCAGCTAGCTCATGCAATAATCAAATACACTGACACTTTACGCATGGAAGAAGTTCAAGAAATTCAGTGCACAGACCAGTACGTATTGGATGGTGGATCTCTACTACATCGTGTTTCCTGGCGTCAAGATGAAACATATGACAGCATCGCCAACTCATATGCCGATTTCACTCTGAAAACATATGGAAAAGCAATCATTGTTTTTGATGGCTACAGCAGCTCTCCTACGATCAAGGACATGACCCACAGAAGACGCAGCACCAAGACAAGCAGAAATGTGAATCTCAGTCCAAGCATGAAGTTTGTTGACCAGAAGGAACACTTCTTGGCTAATGAAAACAACAAGCAAGCATTTATTTCCCTCGTAGGTGAGATGTTGAAGAAGCACGGGTGTACTGTTCACAACGCAGATGGGGATGCTGATGTGGACATCGTTCGTGCAGCAGTTTCCTCATCAGAAAATTCAACTACAACAGTAATAGGGGAAGACACCGACTTGCTGATTCTCCTTCTGTACCATGCCAAGGACAGTGGTTTCAAGTTGTACTATCGCAGCGATATAAGACGGGGACCATCTCCTAATCCTGTGTATGATATTCTCAGCATTCAATCATTGTTAGGCAATGACATCTGCGAGTATCTCCTGTTTGTGCATGCTTTCACGGGCTGTGATAGCACATCCAGAATTTTTTCGATCGGTAAAGCCAAAGCATTCGACACACTGATGAAGGTGGCTGAACTCCGTTCAGTTGCAAATACATTCTGTTCTGATTGTTGCCAACACTCTGACATTGAAGCCGCTGGAAGAAAGGCAATGCTTCTGTTGTATGGCTGCAAAACACTTGAATCCACTAACGCACTACGTCATCGAATGTTAGTTGAAAAGGTAGCTGCAGCTAAATCTTTTGTTACACCCGAACGTTTGCCACCTACCGATGCGTCCACAAAGTACCACAGCTTTCGCACATACTTTCAAATACTAATCTGGAAGTCTACAGAAGAGAAGATCGATGCAGAACAGTGGGGTTGGTATGTAAAGAATAATTCCTACTACCCTACAGCCTGCGACAAGCCACCAGCTCCAAATTATCTACTCAACATGATCCGCTGCTCCTGAAAGACGAAATGTGCTACTTCAAGATGTGGATGCAAGCGAATGGAATGCCCTGTTCAGCCGCTTGTGGCGAGTGCCAAATCAGTGGTTGCGATAACAACCCAAGTACCGGTAATCTATCCGATGACAGTGATGAAGAGGATTAATTTCTGTATGTTTGTGACCAGGTATCACTTCTTCTGTAATGACATAACTTGAAACTGGGAAAAAAATAATTGTTGTATTATTGATTATAAAAATCTGTAAAAAGCTATATAACATTATATTTGCGTAATAACTGGTTGTGTTGTATATTGTTGAATTATTTAAAACATTACAACTGAAAGAAAAAGCATCAAATGTATCTCTATAAATAAAAGCGTAAATTATATAATTTTTTTTTTCGTAGGAAACATCCAGTCCGCCATTTTGAATTTCATTTTTGGGGGTGTTTTCGGGGTCCAATTTTGTCGGATTTTGGATATGTTATTCGGCAATGGTTCTTGAGCTGGAAACAGTTTAGAAAGCTTCTGAAGCAATTTTGCCCAGGTCTAACTACAAGTTGCCTGGACTACTCGCACTTCATCCACTGTCAACTCACCCATTCCTGGCCAGTGGGTCTCGGCCACACCAAGTATATCCCATTTGAAACGGTTTATCTCGTGTAGCGAGCATCTCAATCTTCCTACCTGGTACCATGTTGTCACATTCACTGTGCCAATTGTAGTATATTTTTTCTTTTTCGGTGACCACATAGCAAACTTATCGCTGCCGGCCTGTATTAGGTATTAACGTGTTAGTGTTAGGTATTTAAAGAAAAATTGAAAATTTAACGAAAAATTGCATTTTCCCATTTTTCGACAAAAATTTGATTCTCTTCAAACTTTTCCAAAATAATCCCAGTGTAGAATAAAGAAAGAATATAAACTTTTTGTTTGAGTTCGAATTTAAATAAGGAGATATTCGATATATGATGGTGTAAAGATTGGAAAATGTTCAATAATTCCTAAAGTATTTAGAGTAATTAAATATTTTACATTTAATACCTATATATTAATCCCAACATCTGTACAAAATCTCAAGACAACCTATAGTGTTAGGTATTTAACGAAAAATTTAACTTTCCCCATTTTTCAACAAAAATTCGATTCTGTTCAAATTTTCCCAAAATAATCCTAGTGGAGAATAAAGAAAGAAATATAAACCGTTTGTTTGATTTCGAACTTAAATAAGGAGATATGGGACATTTTCCAATCTTCACAGTACCATATATCGAATAACTCGTAAAGTAATTGGAGTAATTATTATATATTTTACTTTCAATACCTTTATATTAATCCCAACATATGTGCAATATTTAGAGGCACTCTATAGTGTGAGGTATTTAACGAAAAATTTAAAAGCTCGAAGGCTTTAAAATTTCGTGCCTTTTCTCATTTTTCGACAAAAATTCGATTCTCTTCAAACTTTCCCAAAATAATCGTAGTGGAGAATAAATAAAGAAATATAAACTGTTTGTTTATATAGTGTGAAGATTGGAAAATGTCATATAACTCGGAAAGTAATTGGAGTACTTATTAAATATTTTACATTCAATACCTTTATATTAATCCCAACATCTGTGCAAAATATCAAGACAATCTATAGTGTTAGGTATTTAACGAAATTTTTAAAATTTCCAAGGCTTTACTAAGACCAGGGGTCCTTAACCTTTTCAGGCTGTGATCAAAATTCTGGTCTCGGGGCGAACTCGGCGACCAATACCTTCAAACAGTTCACTCGTAATTAATAAGTGAACGATAATTGTGAACGGCCCCTTAGTTTGGGTGATATGGGACATTTTCCCATCTTTACCCAACCATATATCAAATATCTCCTTATTTAAAATCGATATGAAAGGAAGAGCTTATATTTCTTTCATTACTCTTCATTGTGATGATTTTTGGGAAAGTTTCAACCGATTCGAATTTTGGTCGCAAATTGAGAAAACTCTCAGTCGAAACCCTTCGAAATTTTCAATTTTTCTTCAATTACCGAACACTATGGATTGTTTGGAAATTGTGCACAGATGTTGGAATTACTGCGAAGGTGATAAGTGCAAAATATTTAATAATTACTCAAATTAATTTAGGAAATTTAGGACATTTTCCCATCTTTACCCAACCATATATCAAATATTTTCTTATTTAAAATCGATATGAAAGAAAGCTTATATTTTTTTCATTACTCTTCATTGTGATGATTTTGTTATTTAGAGTGCTTTAGTAATTTATTAATTTAGATCTTTGCAGTCAATGACCTTGTCTATTTAATTTCCCTAGATTTGTTTTATAACTGATTACAATTTCATTTATATATGTGACGTTTTGTCGCTCATAGGTGTCCTACTTCGGGTGTCCTACATAGAACTGGGTACTAGGACGTGTAGAAACAGAAGCTATTGCTCTCTGAGACTAATAATAGGAGAGGATATGGGTAGTCCATGCGGATTAAGGATGAGTTTGATCTATTTGGTATTTTTTTCTTCTCAGATGAATCAAAATTCCAGCTGTTTGCTTCAGGAGGACGGTACTGGCTATGGAAAATATGAAATTCGGCGGTTGTGATGTTAGGGTATGGGCAGGCATTTGGCACTTTTAAAAAAAACCGCCTCTGTTTCGTCGAGGGACCTCTTCATTCATAATGTTACACGTCCATCTGAAATGAGAACCTTCTGCCTTTGTTTCGGAATGGTAATTTCAAATGTATGATATTCATAATTCCAGAAGACAGTGCCATCTGCTCTTTTCGTTGCTGTAGGACGGTGTTCATTTTATTCTGGTAGGGCGCTGTGTGTATATTATATATATATATATATATATATATATATATATATATATACACAGGGTGGGGCACGGGAACCAAGTGTTTTTGGAATAATCAGGAAAATGATATTTACTTTTGTAAGAAAATATATTGGTAGAACAACATTCGTAAGAACATAGCATTTCATGTCATAATAATCATGTACCGAAAATTATATCTGGCATATGATGTCCTTGGCCGTCGACGCATTGTTGAAGGCGTTTACGAAAATTGGCCTCCACTCTTCCCAGCAGGTCTCTGTTGATTTGGATGATTTGTTGACGGATCGCTTCCTTCAATGCATCTAATGTACGGGGCTTGTCCTCGTAGACACGTGACTTGAGGTACCCCCATAGAAAGAAGTCACATGTGGACAAGTCAGGGGACCGAGGGGGCCATGCAATGTCACCAAATCTCGAAATGAGATGGTTGGGAAACGAAACAGGGGGCGAAGAACAGCCATTGACGCTCTGGCGGTGTGTGGCGTGGCCCCATCTTGCTGAAACCACAAATGTCGACGAGCAATACGCCTTCTTCGTAACTCAGGGATGAAAAAGGTGTTCACCATCTCAATGTAATGCCCAGATGTTATGGTAACGGTAACCCCATTTTGTTCGAAGAAATAGGAACCGATGACGCCAAACTTTCCCACCGCGCACCAAACTGTAACCTTAGGGCCATGCAGCGGTTTTTCATGGAGTTGTCGCGGATTTTCAGCAGCCCAATACCGACAGTTTTGATTGTTGACGGCCCCATTAAGGTGGAAATGGGCTTCATCACTCATTACCACCATCATGTTTCATTCTGCTCATAAAGTGCAAGCATTTCCTGTGCAAAATTCAGTCGTTGGGGGCAATCGTTTACATTCAATTCCTGCACCATCGCTAACTTGTATGGGTGAAAATGTAATTCTTCATGCAAAATCCGTCTAACAGTACGATTGCTGATTCCGAGTGCAGCTGAATGTCTCCGAGCAGAGCGGCCTGGGCTTTGCAACATCGCTTGTCTGACCCTTTCAACGTTCTCTGGAGTACGCACAGTGCGTTGCGGCCCCTTCGGTTTTGTTTTCACTATTGAGCCTCCTGTTCGAAGATTGTTAACCCAACGTAAGATTGTGTCACGAGCGGGAACAGAGTCATTTCGATGAATGTTGAATCTGCGGCGAAACGCACGCTGAACTGCTGTCACTGACTCGCCACTCCTAACAAAATGATCATACGCGAACATGCGGTGTTCTAACGTCCACTGCTCCATGATGGCACCTGAAATATAAAGGTGAGTGTTAGTTAAAGTTAAATGCTATGAACCCAGGAATGGAATGCTACCTACCGCACGCCCCTCCCATTCCTAATGGCCGATTACTAGCTATTCAAAAAACACTTGATTCCCGTGCCCCACCCTGTATATATATATATATATATATAATATTAAATTTATTATAAATTTATTTTCTATTAATTTACTAAGGGTAAATAATTATAAATAATCTTCATTAATCATTATAACAGCTTTTTGTTTTTGTAAAATTGTGCGTCTGCATTATTTTGCGTCATGTACCGTAGAAATAACTGGTAACAAAAGGTAACATCCAAATAGTGGCCAACTCAATTCCATCCGATGCCAGCGGCCGGGTGCGAACCAGCGCCATCCTACTCGGAGTCGGCCAACGTAACTATTTAAAACCAAATCCCCAAAAATATATAGCATTTTATATATATATATATATATATATAATATAGAGAGAGAGAGAGAGAGAGAGAGAGAGAGAGAGATGAATAGGAGGACGAAAAGATGGTACATGTTTATTTACAGACGTTTCGGAAAGATTCAATTTCCATCATTAGTGCTAAAAAGTTTAAAATCAAATGAAAATAACTAAAAATAATGAACAAAAACATACAATATATTAAAATGAACGTGCAAAAATTAGCTATAATTAGCGAGAATTAATAATGTAATTACAGTATGCATTAAATTAAAATCAAAGGTGAAATGATATAAAGTATAGAAGTGTGGACATTAAGCAAAATATAAAACAGTTAAAAAATTTATCAAAATTGAAGAGGGTCTTACCAAATTGTTAACGTAGTGAGGAACTAATTGTACAGAGGATTAGGAATGGTTGCTTGTGGAAAAATCCATATTGGAAAGAATGGAGCCAAGCGGAGTGATGGTGGATTTCTTTTCAGTATGAGAGTTTATTTGGCGATGTTTAGGTTGAAAACGGAACTGTAGCCGTTGAGGGTTGATTGAATACCGAGTATATAAAGGGACTCAAGAATACGGAGGTCAATTAGGTGGTTGGCTGAATTAACAATTTTGAAATGAGAGGAAAGTAGCGGGTGGTTGTGAAGGTGGCAATGATCCCTTATTGCTGATTTGGAGGGTTTGTTCAAGGGCTGCGAAGTTCTGGTGGAAATACCACGATGCTCGTCCACTCTTGTTTGATATTGGCGGATGGTACTGCCAATATAGTTCGCTTTGCAGCGAACACAATTAAAAGCGTAGATAGTGGACGAAGCAAGTGGCTGGGGTGTTTTTTCTTTATGGTTAAGGTATGATTTGATACTATTATTGTTGGTGAAGACAAAATGAAATTTAATTTGGGGATAAAGCGGGGTGAGTAGGAGACGGAGTTCTGAAAGTATTTTGTGGCTGATGTGATCGTAATAGGGAAATGAAAAATATTGTACGGCTTTTTTAACGGTGGGAACTTTAAGGGGGGGGTGATAAATATTATTAAGAAAGTTTCTAGTTAAAGATTGTAACAGATGTTTTGGGAAGGAGTTGTTAATGCTGAAATTATGAATGAATTCTATTTCGTGGTGGAAGAATAAGTACGAATACCAGAGATGATAGGCGCGGTGGATTAAAATTTTGATACTGTTTATTTTATATAGCGAAGGGGTGTGGCTCAGGTAATAATTAGTACCTAGGCCTGTGTACGTAGGTTTTCGATATATGGAGGTGCTGAATTTGTTGTTTTGTTTTGTTACTGTAATATCTAGGAAGGGTAGGGTGTTATTGGATTCATCTTCTTTGGTAAACTTAATGTTTTTGTGTCGGGAATTGAGGTAGTCAAGAAAAAGGGGGGCGTGGTTGGCATTGTGAAAAAGGAGAAAGGTGTGGTTTGTAATGTGTGGGGCAATGGAGTAGCCAGTTATTTTCATGATGGCTGAGGAAAATGTTGGCTAAAGTGGGACTTAAGGGGGATCCCATAGCTAGTGAGTCGGTTTGTTGATAAAGTTGTTGGTTAAAAAAGAAATAGGTGTCTGAAGCGGCAAGCGTAAGCAGATTGGTAAATTCTTGTTTCGTTAAATTCAGAACTGTGTTCGGATTGTTGGCGAAAAGGCTGTTAATACAGATATCGATGGCTTCTTCAATTGGAACGTTGGTGTAGAGAGATACTATGTCCGAAACGTCTGTAAATAAACATGTACCATCTTTTCGTCCTCCTATTCCTCGCTAAGCTACGTTTCCCTAAGAACAAACCATTCAACCAAGTTTTATATATATATATATATAAAATTATTATTATATATATATATATATGATACACACACACACACATATATATATATATATATATATATATGATAAACACACACACACACATATATATATATATAATATATATATATATATATATGATACACACACACACACACACATATATATATAATAATATATATATATATATATATATAATATATACATACATTTAACTGCAATGACCACGCAGTATATTAATGTATAGAAACGACGTAAGTATAGAGGAGCGTTCTGCACACGAGGAAGAGAAATAACGAACAAATGAAAAATGAGGTGAACCGCCCGGGAATCGAACCCAGGATCTTCGATTGCCGGTCAGATGCGCTATCCATTACACCACGGGCCTCGATCAGTCATAAGTCGAAATTCTCCTACATAGGGCAGAAACCAATGCCCTGAGAGGAGAATTTCGACTTATGACTGATCGAGGCCCGTGGTGTAATGGATAGCGCATCTGACCGGCAATCGGAAGATCCTGGGTTCGATTCCCGGGCGGTTCACCTCATTTTTCATTTGTTCGTTATTTCTCTTCCTCGTGTGCAGAACGCTCCTCTATACTTAACGTCGTTTCTTTACATATATATATATATTAAACATTAAATAGTATCTACTAATTGAAGTATAATAATAATAATAATAATAATAAAGTGAGCACTTACCGAATGGGTTTTTAAAAAAAATATACATTTAACTAACGATATACGACCGTTGAATGAGACCTAAACTCGTCAAAAAGAATTCATTCAAATGGTATAATTTTAATATTCGAAATTATACTCCATTTCTAAGTATAGCTGACAGAGTCTTTGTGTCGATATATATGAATCGCGACAAACTCACTCCCCCTCGCTCATTGACCCCACAAAGCGCCACGCAGCGCCCTCTAGCGGCTCTCAAAACAATCTCAATTACAAATTGAAAAATGTTGGCTCGGAGTTTGATGGCAATGAGGGAATGGGGTTGGTGAAGAGAAGGATTGGATAAGGTTTTCTAAAAAAATGGAGTTGAATGGGTGAGGATATGGCAAAGAAATCCACTAAAAACACAATATGTGCAGCCATGAGAAAAAATTGCACTCAAAGATGGCAGAAGTCTTACTCGGAAAATTTACTTTGTTTCATCGCAACAAAACAAGTTCATTCGAGTGAACACAACTGATATCTTAAGTGCTCGCCTGTATATATATATATATATATATATATATATATATATATAGATATATATATATATATATGTATATATATATATACGAGCACTAAAGATACCATATACATATAGAATTTTATTTTAAATTTTGAAAAATATTCACCTGTTCAAAAAATAAATTATTATTATATTATTATTATTATTATTATTATTATTATTATTATTATTACAAAAAATAATGAAACTAATATATATATATATATATAAAACTTCCCTTTACCTCAAATCGTTCAGAATCTACACCAAGCGAGGTTAGGCGACAGCGAGTCTGTAATGTATAGTAATTGGATGGATAACTGTACTCTGAGTTCAGAGGATGTAGTAACTCTTTACTTAAATAATTCGTATCTCACATGAAACTGAACTGTAAGTAGGCCTCCTTTTTCACGTGACCTTTGCCATTAAACAAACCCAATCATTATTATTGCCCACAAACAGAATTTTGTATGAATCGAAATTTTGTATCCAGTGTTTTATTGACGACCTTCATTTGAGAATTATCTAACACATGAACTTGCCAACGTCCTTAGTTTAGTGGGTAACACCATTCCTCGTAAACGAAGCGAAGATACTGAAGTCGGGGTTCGACTCCCGATGATGCTAGTTAATAATAATCCAAGAGTTAGTGAATGGGCCGCATTTGTTTGTCTTAAGCACTGTGCAGGTTTCTGACTTCCCTCATTCATTATTGTCATCATAAACTTTTGGTAATATATTTCCTCTGAAAACGTTTAATTTCACCGTTTCCCGTCAATCAGTCCGGCTGAATGGGGGTCCGTCCTTTGCGTCCAGATTATGTAGCAACCCATAATTCGGATGGCACGTTAAGCTGTAGGTCTTCTTGCGAAGGAGGTTAAGCACTCTCATTAAAGAGAGGTCCATGAAAATTTTTTGTAATCTATCCCAATGTTTCCCAACAAGAGTGCCTGCTTTTTTGGAGTACCACGAAATTTAGTGAAAATTACAAAAATAAGTAAGTGAAAATTCAAGTTATTGAATACAAAAATTTCAAAACATTCGAGATTTATTACATACATATGTAAACTGTAAAGACACAGTTTAAAGTTTTTAAGTGGTGTTGTGGGCAGGGAATGCTGGATATTGAACAGTATGAGACGAAAATCCTCCGTGGTACCTCAAAAGAAAAACAGATGGCCTTCGGGTCCCTTGGGCCAATAAAGGTTGGGAACAACTCATTTAGAGAATGATTACTCTAAAGACATTATACAGAATATTTGCAGAAAATTATATATATATATATATATATATATATATATATATATATATATATATACACGTCAGGCAGGAGACAAGGAGTGCTGGAATTCCCTTTTCTCATGTCACTGTCCTTAGTTGATCTTTTTTTGTGTCTCATCTACCCAGGGCCGTTTCCTGGCATAAGCAGACTAAGCGGCCGCTTAGGCCCCCGCTGCTACTAGGGGGCCACAGATGTCATAGCCAGGACTGAAGCACAAGCACTTGCAGAGGAGGTAGGGTCTTATCGCTTTCAGATTTGCACAGTAGTATGGTATGACATTCTTCATGCAGTTAACCATGTGAGCAAACTTCTGCAGTCTCCTACAATGCAGTTTGATGTGGCAGTCAACCTCCTCACAAAAACAAAAGACTCACTCACCAGCTACAGAAACACAGGTTTTGTCGCAGCACAAGTCGTAGCTAGGGACATATGTGCGGAAATGAATGTGGAGGCTGTGCTGAAGAAGAGGAGGCTCAGATCCACAAAAAAGCACTTTGCTTACGAAACTCCTGACGAACCATTAATCCTTAAAGAGGCTGGAAGTCAAATTTTTCAATGTGGTGGTGGATTGTGCCATCGGGTCAATAAATGAGAGATTCAAAACATTAGATGATGTGAGGGACATATTTTGGGGTTCTCCTAAACTTCACCACAATGAACAAGGAAGACTTGTTCTGCAAATGTGAAAAGCTCTCTAAGATACTGAACTATGGAGCTGACTCTGACATTGATGGAAGAGAACTGGCCATCGAAATTCAGAACTTGCCGACTTTACCTTCACACAACATGACTGCATTGGAGCTTCTCTCCTTCATTCATCAGAAGCAATTGGAGGAACTATACCCCAATCTCTGGATTGCATTAAGAATTGCCTGCACTCTACCTGTGATAGTAGCGTCAGTCGAGAGGAGCTTCTCTAAGATGAAGCTAATAAAGAACTACCTCAGATCATCAATGGGGCAGGATCGCCTCAGTAGCCTTGGCATCATAAGCATCAACCAGGACGTTGGCAGGGAGATTTCATATGATGATGTTATTGATGATTTCGCCCAGAAAAAATCTAGGAGGCAAAAATTTTGAAGATACAAACTATTCTGTATAACTGTTAGCTATTACACGATTATATCGTAGTTAGTAATTGTTTGGTAGTTGATAATTGCATTATTTTTTTATACATATTTCTGTCATTTATTTTAAATAATGTATAAGCTAATTTTCAGGAATTTCATGAAGAATATTTTTTCTGTTTGTCTTCTGAAAGTATTTATTTGTTGTTTTGGACATAAATGTTTCATTAAAATTGTTTCATAATTGTTTTCTATTAACACAGCCATTTTCTGTATGTGTGTGCTGAGGTGATGTAGTAAGGCGTGAGTTGGTGGATGGAGGGGTGGGGCCTCAAATGGGTATACTGCTTAGGGCCCCCTAATGGCTAGAAACGGCCCTGCATCTACCCAGCAAGCTCTCAAAAAACACACTTGTTCTTCTATTCCTCACTACATATACATGCATTTTACACACTACACAATTTTTTCAAAATTAAAAAAAAAAAATGGCATCGTTTTTAAGAGTCTCGGAGTCCCTTGGGGAGAGGACCATAAATGTCCCCACTTCCCGCTTCCCCGCTGCTGGTACCGCCCACTCGAAATGTTGTAGACCCCTGCCTGATTCACTTTTCATAAACTTCTGCATCATTTGTGACCTTTCCTCTAATTTCCATTCTGTTGAACACCAACTCTCCTCCTCTAAACCTCACCTGAAACTCAGGTGTCTAAGGCAACTGACAGCAACCCCTTTTCTGTCCCCCCTCTACTTTCTCTATACTCGATTTCATTCCAAAGGTGGATGTTGCGTATATGTACGCAACAACCTAACTTGCTCTCGTATTCCCGAACTTGAATCCTTCGAATTCTACACCCTCTAGCTACAGCTTACATGTTAATCCAAAACTAAAGAATCTACGCGCGCTCTCTTTCTCTTAATTCTACTGACTAACCAACAGGGCCGGATTAAGGGTTTCGTAGGCCAAGGCTGGACTGCGTGGACTTCAACAAATCTTTCCAATATATCGATATTAGAAAAAGTACTCGACAAATATAGATGCTTTATTAAATGAGATTACATATTTTTCATTTGTAATTGAGTATAATATAGATAATTTTAAGAGATTAAATACGATAGGCCTACATAAAAAAAATATATTTCACCAAGTGAAAACATAATAAACATAAATTTATTATTTTATATGATATAAAATAATAAATTTAGGTTCCCTAGGTCTACTCTACAGTCTACACAAATAAGTGGAAAACAACTAAATAAACACCTCTACTTCAAGGTCAGATGACAACTGCCAGAAAATCTGCTAGTGTTGTTGAAAAAAAATTTTTTTTTCGTAGGCCACACTTTTTCGTAGGCCAAGGCTTTCAGCCTTTTAGCCTTCGGGTTAATCCGGCACTGCTAACCAAAACTCTTTGACTACCTCATTTCCAAAGTGGAATATATTCTATCCCACTCTCCTTTCGCTGAAATCTCCATTTTAAGTGATTTTAATATTCACCACCACCTTTGGCTTTCCTCCCATTCCACTGACATCCCTGGTGAACAAGCTTACAAATTCTCTATCCTGAATGGCCTAGAACAGATTGTACAGCACCCTACTCGTACCCCCGATCGCTTTGGAGATAGATCCAACATTCTAGATTTATTTCTCCATTTTTTTCGCTCTGTCGAACTTTTTCTCCGCTGGGCCCCTCCTACCACAATCTTATATCTGTTTCCTGTCCTAATCGCTCCAGTTCGGCCTTTGGATCCTCCCAAGATGAGGCGCCTTTAGCAATTTGGCACCGCTGATTGGGAAGCCCTTAGGCAGTACTACTTTGATTTCCCATGGAATGATTACTGTATCCGTGGTCGGGGCTCCTCTGGGTGCACTGAGTCGCATTACGGAGGTGATTTTCTCGGGCATAGAGGCGTACTCTCCATATTCTTTTCCTACTACTAATACAAAAAACTTTGGTTTTAACTTTATTTGTCCCAATGTTATTCGCAGCAGAGAGGAGGCTTTCAGAAGGTACGTCGTCATCCAACTGACCCTCACTCTGCTTAGTGTATATTTCTACCCGGAATCGTGCAAAATCTGTACTTCTCTCACCAAAAATTCCTTCATCGAAAAAGAATGTGAAAATCTATCTAATGTTAATACTTCTTGCTCTTTCTGGCACCTGGCAAAAACTCTCCAATAACCTTACTTCTTCTTTCCTTCCTCCTTTCCATTCTGACGGCTCAGCAGGGCCGCATTTAGGGGGTGGCACACTGGGCAAATCTCCAAGGCCCCGCGCCCGATGAGCCCCGTAAATTTCAATTGAAAAAAATTAAACGTCACGTATTTGCCATCTGCGACGAGTTTTACTTTTTCCGGCAGGCGGCATGGCATCAGGCATTCTAATATCCGCTTTGATGGTGTTTAATTTGTTGTTCTTGTTAGTGTTGCTCATTTCTAATGTTGTTACTAACTTACTTCTTGTTGTTTCTGTTGCAGATTCATGATTTATGTTCTTATTGTTGGCATTGTAATACGTACAACATGGAAACGAACCGTGACCGGGATCGAAGGAGGAAATATAAACCCGGTAGTGAAAAGCGTAAGGATAAGAAGCGCAGAGAAGAGTTTCTTGCGACGGTGCCGAAACTGACTAATTGGATTAAATCATCAGCAACTAAGTCAACCCCTTCAGCAGGCCCACCAGCTGCCTCCGCTACTTCAGCAGCTGCGTTTTCAGAAGACGCGTCTACGTCAGTGCGTTCAGCAAACCCAGCAGCTGACTCCACTACTTTAGCAGCTGCATTTTCAGGAGACTCGTCTACGTCAACCCCTTCAGTAGCCCATACATCAGCATCTGCGTATTCAGAAGACCCGTCTACGTCAGTGCGTTCAGCAGGCCCACCAGCTTCAGGACATGCAATTAATGACATTGGTTTGTGGCCACAAGTGCTGACCGATGGCTTTAGAGAATTCTGGATAGAGCGGGGAACATCAGATTGCCGAAATTATGACAGCGACTTCAGTAACTCTTCAACTACTGAAAGTGGTACAACACGCCGATGTACGAAGACATTATTTGTTAAGAAACATAGCCTAACGAATGAGAGGATTGAGGTGTGATGGCTGTGCTATTCTGAGTCCACAGGCTGTGTTTACTGTTTTGTCTGTAAATTAATGTCAAGGGCGGACAGCAAGTTCACAATCGGGTTCAACGACTGGAAGCATGGTAGACAATCGGTCGAAGCACACGGAAAATGTGAGCAACATATGGAGTCGATGAGATATTTGTTGGTTAGAAAGTCTGTCTCCGGCCGTGTTGATTCGAAACTGGTGAACCAGTTTGAAAAGAAGTTCAACTACTGGCAGGAAGTTTTGCGGCGCTGTGTCGACGTTATCAAGTATATCACGTCACGAGGACTAGCAATTCGTGGACACGACTCCCATTTCGGTTCACCAAACAACGGCAACTATTATGGAAGTTTGGAACTTTTAAGTAAGTATGACAGTTTTCTAGCTGCGCATATAAGCGAGCATGCCAACAAAGGTAGCGGACACACCTCGTATCTCTCTCATTTCATTTGCGAGGAACTCATACTGTTGATGGCCGATAAAGTACTTCAGACGATTATCCGAGAAATCCAGCAGTCAAAATACTACTCTCTATCCGTCGACTCTACGCCTGATATTTCCCACACCGATCAACTGTGCTTCACCGTCCGATATGTGGTTGAGTCTGGGTCCGTCGAGCGATTTCTACAGTTCATACCTATGAACACACATACAGGGAAAGGAATCGCCGACGTGGTCCTCAACTTTCTGGAGACGCATGGCATTCGAATTGGAGACTGCAGAGGACAGTCTTATGATAACGCAAGCAATATGGCAGGGAAATACAACGGCGTAAAGAGCCACATCAAGTCAAAATCTCCGTATGCTGAGTTTGTGCTATGCATGTGCCACTCACTAAATCTTGTGGGTAAATCAGCAGCGGACAGTTGCACAGCAGTCGTTGAATTATTTATGCTCATTCACAATGTCTACACGTTTCTCGTCTCCTCGACATACCGATGGCGTCGACATGTAGAGGTTCTCGATAGTAGTTCCCGTAGTGAGAAACTAAAGGTCAACAAAGGTCTCTCCGATACCCGCTGGTCAGCCAGATCAGATGCCGTCCAATCTTTAACCGAAGGCTACGCCGAGAATATCGTGGTACTGGATGAGCTAGCAGCAGATACCAGCCAAACTGCGGAAACCAGGATCGAAGCCAGGGGATTGTCTAAACAGCTTCAACAACTCGAAACAGCCATTCTATTGGTTTTATGGAACACTATTCTCGAACGATTTCAAAAAACGAATGCATCTCTGCAAAAACAAGGAATGTCGTTAGACTCAGCCACCCTCTTGCTGAAATCACTACTGCAATTTGTTGAAGATCTCAGATCAAGATTTGACGAATTCGAGGACCAGGGCATTGGAAAGTGTGGTCATCGAGTATACAAGGAATCGACTCAACGCACAAAGAAGAGAAAGCGCCATCATGACGAAATCGGAACTGCAGAAGATACGAACCTGACACCAAGATATTCATTTCGGACCACTGCATTTCTACCGATAATTGATAAACTGTGTACCACTCTGAACACTCGTCTAGAAGCGTACGCTGTCCTGCAGAAAAGATTTGGATTTTTGGATTTCCTTCTAGTCCTGGACATCGACAGTCTTCGACGGTCAGCTGAACATCTAGTAGAATGCTATCCGGCTGATCTGGAGAAAGAGCTGGTAAAAGAAGTTGTGCAGTTCGCTGCCCTAATGAAACTCACCGAAAGTGAAACAGAATCCCAGACAGAACGTGAAGACATGTGCAACAGATTTTATCGGCATATGAACACAAACGAACTGAAAGGAACATTCCCAAACATGGAAATAGCAACGAGAATATACCTGTGTATGTTTGTCACGAACTGTTCTGGTGAACGTTCATTCTCGAAACTCAAACTGATCAAAAATTACCTTCGCTCCACAATGGGTCAGGAGCGCCTTTCGTCCCTGGCACTGTTGAGTATAGAGCATGAAGTGTTGCAGTCGGTGAGTTTCGAGAACACAATCACGCAGTTTTCCAAACAAAAAGCCAGGAAGCGTCTTATGTAATATTCATTACAAATCTACACTCTATCTACAGTACAGTAAGCTGTACAGTTTAGCTGTTTATTAAGTGCATTACAACTGTGTAGCTGTTTATTAAGTGCATTACAATAACTGTGTAGATGTTTATTAAGTGCATTACAACTGTGTAGCCTACTACTGTAGCTGTATACGTAGTTAAGTTATAGTCTTCAATATCACATTAATAAGCCGAATGGCTTCCGCATGTGTGTTTTGTGTATGTTAAAAAAATATATCTGTTATGTGCATTACAAAATATTGTCATTCATTAACACACTAAAATAATACATCCCGAGAAATAGTTTGCCCAAGGCCCCGCACACTGTAAATGCGCCCCTGCGGCTCAGTTGTCGTCTCTCCTCCTAATAAAGCTGAACTCTTCGCTCAAACCGCTTCCAACTCAATCCTGAACGATTCCGGAGTTGTTCCTCCATATCTTCTCCCCTGTGACTTAATTATGTCTAAAATTAGAATCTCTTCCAAAGAAGTTATCGTCCAATTGCTTTGATTTCTTGTCTTTGTAAAGTTTTTAAATCTATCCTTAATTGGGAGATTCTTAAACACCTCTTTTCTCATAATCTTATTCCAGATTGTCAGAATGGATTGAACCGGTGAACTCTCGAACAATCTTCCTCAATCCATTTTTTCATCTGTCTATGACCTTCAATCTTTCAAACGCAGTGTGTCCAGGCACCTCGAAAACTTTGGACCTTGATTTCGGCTCTCTCCTTCTTCTATGGGAGGGGAGGGCACTTTTGGGAGTGCTCGCCCTTGGCCCCTTCCTTCCTGCCTAATATATATATATATATGGCGCCGCCTCTAGTCCTGGCTTGGTGGAGGAGCGAGTTGCTCTCTTGCGCTCTCCAACATGTATAGCCAGGTACACCGGGCTCATCTGGTACTGTCCTGAGTCAGGCATCTAGTCTTCTCTTGAAGACTTCAACTTTGACCCCTGTAACGTTTCTGAGGTCCTTTGAAGTTGATTGAAAATTCTTGGCCCCCTGACAACCAAGCTATTTTCCTTCAGATTTGAAGAGGTCCCTTGTCGGGCCTTTAGTTTTGGAATACCTCACATTCTGCCTTTCCTATTTTCCAGCGTTGTTTGGATGGTAATTGGGTTTAGTCTGAGGTTTGGTACCAGTTTTTCGATAATTTTCCATATGTACGAGGCCACTCAATATATTTTGCCCCACCTTCTTTTTTCTTTCCAAGTTTCCTTGTAAGTTCCAGAAATTTTGTACACAAGTAGTTACATACCTTTTTTACAAGTTTTTACTTTTCCACATAGTCTCCATCCTTTTCTACGGCTTTCCTCCACCTCGAAACAAGGGCCTTTATTCTTTGCTGGTAAAAGTCCGCTGGGTTCCGCTGGAGCTACCTCTTAACCTCCTCAACAACCTCATCGTCACTCTGAAACTTTCTTCCACGAATAGCACCCTTCATTGGCCCAAACAAATGGAAGTCTGAAGGCGCCAGATCCGGGCTGTATGGAGGGTGGGGTAACACAGTCAAGAGCCTTTTTGTGATGGCCTCTCTTGTTTGCAAACTGTTGCGTGGTCTTGCGTTATCGTGCAAAAGAAGGACGTCTTCCAGTTTTCTCTCCGGTCGAACGCGCTTTATACGTCTCTGGAGTCTTTGTAGGGTAGCAATATATGCCTCCGAGTTGATTGTTTGTCCTTTCTTCATAATGTCCACCAGAATCACCCCTTTCATGTCCCAGAAGATGGTGGCCATAACTAGTAGTAGTGGCCTAGTAGATTATGGTATACCTCTCTCTTCTTCTTTCCAGGAAGTACAGATTTAGTTTACGTAGTCTTTTCCAGTAGTTGAGTTCTTTGCAGCCATCAATCTTGGTTGTGAAATGTCTCTGCTTTTCTTCTAGTTTATTAATTTCTTCATTTTTATATGGGGATGTCAAAACTGAGCAGTATTCAAGTTTTGGTATGATCAGTGTTCTGAGCAGAGGAATCATTACTGTCTTGTCCCTCCTTTTGAACGTTCTTAGTACCTGTCCCGCGACTCTTTGTTTTGTTTATTGCTATCTGATTTTGTGTTTCAAATTTCGCATCATTGGTCATTATTACCCCCAAGTCGACCGCTTTAGTGCTTCTCTGAATTTCTTGTCTATTTGGAGCATAATATACAGTCTGTTTAAGTTCCTCTTTTCTACCATATCTCAACAGCTGAAATTTCTCGGTGTTAAATGTCATATTGTTGTCTTCTGACCATGTGTATATTTTGTTCGTGTCCCTCTGCAAGGCCTCCACTTCATTTGCATCGCTGATTTTCTGCTGATCTTTGTATCGTCCCCAAAAATTTTACTATACTGTTGCCGTTAACTCCACTGTCTATGTCTGTTAGCATGATAATGAACAGGAGTCGGGCCAGCACTGTACCTTTTGGTACTGAGCTGCGTACTTCTGATTCTGATGATGATACATCTTGAATTTTGATCACCTGTAGTCGTTTTCTGAGAAAGTTGTAGTGCTATTATACCATTATACCATATATAGGGACAATGTTTGCTCTTTTCAAGATGCTCGGTATTTCCCCAGTGTCTAAGGATCTTCATCATCATCTCCATATCCAGTATAAGGGTGTAGCTATTTCATTTTTACAGTTTTTAACTAATAGTGTGTTCCATTTGTCCGGACCTGCAGCTGAATGTGATTTCATTTGTTCTATAGCTCTCACTACATCTTCTTGGGTAAAATCAAAGTCTGTTAAACATTCTCCTTGCAATTTCTCTTTGAAGAATGCATCTATGTCAGGTATCGCTTTGTCACTTTTTGGGGTACTAAAGACCGATTCATACTGGGCTCGGTGTCCAGAAAATTCGATCTTGAAAATTTGGTCTCAGAAAATTCGGTCTTGGAAATTTCGGTTAGGTTAGGCTAGGTTAGGTCTTGGAAATTTCGGTTAGGTTAGATGTTGGAAATTTCGGTTAGGTTAAGTTAGGTTAGGGCTTGGAAATTTCGGTTAGGTTATGTTAGGTTAGGTTAGGTCTTGGAAATTTCGGTTAGGTTAGGTTAGGTCCAAAAAATTGCTCCGAACTAATAATGCCCTTGAAGCATTTTATTCCGCATTGAAATCATCAGTTACAAGCAAACTAAAATTTCACATTTGCAACGAGGAGAGAAGCCAAGTAAAAAGAAAAAATATGAAACACTTGACTCGCGCATCGAAATACTTGTGTAAAAGTATGTTGAAAGTGATAAAATTGCCTTCTTAAAATCTGTTGCTTATAGCTTAATTTCATTTTAACTTTTCTTTTCGAGTCTCAAGACCGAATCTTCCAAGACCGAATTTTCTGAGACCGAATCTTCTTTTATGTTTTATTCATTATTTAGGGTATCTTTTTTAGTTTTAAGTTTTAAACAACAAAACAATTCCTTTAATAAATCTTTTCAAATTCTCGTTTATGTTTTCATCATAGCTGGCAAATGGGATTTAAATATTTTTTGCTATCTGAGCTCATAGATTTACTTCAATTTTCCGAGACCGAATTTTCCCGAGACCGAATTTTCCCGAGACCGAATTTTCCCGAGACCGAATTTTCCCGAGACCGAATTTTCCCGAGACCGAATTTTCCCGAGACCGAATTTTCCCGAGACCGAATATTCTTAGCACCACTGGGCTCTCAATGTTTCAGATATTTCTTTTAGACCGTCTCTTTGTTCATTATTTCCTTTCCTTAAGGGCCCGATAGTTGCGCGCGTTTTTGTTTTCCTTTTCGCATAGCTGTAGAAGTATTTTGGATTTTCCTTTATTGCTTCTACCTCCTTTTCCTCTTCCCTCTCTGTATGGCCCTTTATCAAAGTTTCTATTTCTCAATCGATTCTCTCCAGTTTTTCTTGTATTACTTTCCTGGCACTGTTGTCTCCGCAATTAGCTAACTTCGTCGCTACTCTTTCTTTTGCGGAATATTTTTCTCTTTTGCCTCTCTAGCCAGTTCCTCTTTCCTTTTGGTTGTGCTTTTGGAGCATATTTTTCCAAAATTCTCAGCGTCTTTTCTTCCAAGGTTGTTAGCATTTCCCCAATTGTTTTATTCTCTAAAACTGTTCTCCACTCTATTTGGGCCATGTGTGATCTGATTTCTTCCCAATTTATAGTCTTGGAGTTTAAGTTAAAAGCCCCAAATTTGTTTCTTCCTTCCGTATGTGTATTGTCTTTTAAAGTTATTGCCATACTTGTTGATAACTCGATTATATTGTGGTCTGAGATAATAGTTGGAGTTATTTTTATATCGGCAATCAAGTTCTTGTTAGTTGTGAATACCAGATCTAAGCAGTTGTTTTTCCTGGTATTTTCTTATTTTCTGTTATCTCCTGTGTCAGCATAACTCGTTTGTGAGAACCATCAGCATTTTTGCTTGCTCCTGGTCCTCTCTTGTGCCCCATTATCTTGCTATATAAATATATTTCTACCCACCTTTTTCTATTTTATAAATGGGAAATTAAAATCGCAGCAGAGTATTATATTAGGGGATGGAGAGTTTACGGACTTTATTAGGGTCCTGATATCATCAATGGCATCCGAAAACTTTTCATTTGGAGAGATTGGAGGTCTATAGATGACTATCAGTCCCATGTTTAGTTTCTCTATTTTCACAGCAAGGGTTTCCACAAAATTGTTGGATTTACTTATTACCGTCTCTGTCATATGCTTCTCGTGTCTATAAATAGCACAGCCACCTTTACGTCTCGCTGTTCTATCCGCTCTTAGTAAGTTGAACCCATCGATATGCATTTCTTTCTTATCGATACAGTGTTCGCAGTTATCGCAGTTTCCTTGGCAGTCTTTAAAATGTGTTTCTGTGAGGCATGCAATGTCCGCCCTTGTTTCGTTCATAAAACTTTTTAGGTACGAAACTTTGTTTAGTAAATTGTTCGGTTTTATTCCTTGAATATTTGCCAGGACAATGTTTATATTCTTTGTTTTGCATTGCCCCTTGTGCAGTTTAAGTTCGTTGTCCTTTGATATCGCGTGTTTTGTAGCCTTGTGGTCCTCCGAGATGGATCCGTTCCCGGCCTACCTGTTCTGGTAGCTTCTTGCCATGTAGCGGTCCGGCTCGAGGGTTCCCAGCTGTGTCGGCTGCCATAAGCTGTATAAGACTTAACAGCCGTATTGTGTCCGAGATGTTGAAAAAACTTTGTGTGCAATTTGTGTACATATTTTTTTTTCTCACATTCCTTCTGTTGTCATTTGAAACTTGTCCTTTGTCCTTTGAACTTGTCGGGAGATGATGGTAGTAGCATTTTCTACCGTACTGGCAGGTTCCATATGTCACGTAGGTCTTGCATATGTCCGGATGGTAGAATTTGCATTTTCCACCAAATTTGCAGTGACCATTATTGTAGAAGTAGTTGCACACAGGAGGGTGTTCGTAAATACATTCTCCTCCCTTATACTTATCTGCATATTCCTTTCACATAGTATTTACATATATTTTCTTCCCCATTTTTACTTGGGGCCTTTGTTTTTGATGGTTTCACTATGGTTTCTTTATTGTCTACTTGTTTTTTTCCTATTGTTGCTAACAGGGCCGTTTCTAGCCATTAGGGGGCCCTAAGCAATATACCCATTTGAGGCCCCACTCACCATCCACCAACTCACGCCTTACTATATCACCTCAGCACACACATATACAAAAAATGGCTGTGTTAATAAAAAACAATTATGAAACAATTTTAATGAAACATTTATGTCCAAAACAACAAATATGTACTTTCAGAAGACAAACAGAAAAAGTACTCTTCATGAAATTCCTGAAAATTAGCTTATACATTATTTAGAATAAATGACAGAACTATGCATAAAAAAATAATGTAATTATCACATACCAAACAATTACTAGCTCTACGATACAATCGTGTAATAACTAACAGTTATACAGAACAGTTTGTATCTTCAAAATTTTGGCCTCCTAGATTATTTCTGGGTGAAATCATCATATGAAATCTCCCTGCCAACGTCCTGGTTGATGCTTATGATGCCAAGGCCACTGAGTCGATCCTGCCCCATTGATGATCTGAGGTAGCTCTTGATTAGCTTCATCTTAGAGAAGCTCCTCTCGGCTGACGCTACTGTCACAGGTAGAGTGCAGGCAATTCCTAGTGCAACCCAGAGAGTGGGGTATAGTTCCTCCAGTTGCTTCTGATGAATGAAGGAGAGAAGCTCCAATGCAGTCATGTTGTGTGAAGGTAAAGTCGGCAAGTTCTTAATTTCGAGGGCCAGTTCTCTTCCATCAATGTCAGAGTCAGCTCCAGAGCTCAGTATCTTAGCGAGCTTTTCACACTTGCAGGACAAGTCTTCCTTGTTCATTGTGGTGAAGTTTAGGAAAACCCCAAATATGTTTCTCACATCATCTAATGTTTTGAATCTCTTATTTATTGACCCGATGGCACAATCCACCACCACATTGAAAAATTTGACTTCAAGCCTCTTTAAGGCTTCTGTAAATGGTTCGTCAGGAGCTTCGTAAGCAAAGTGCTTTTTTGTGGATCTGAGCCTCTTCTCCTTCAGCACAACCTCCACATTCATTTCCTCACATATGTCCCTAACTACGACTTGTGCTGCAACAAAACCTGTGTTTCTGTAGCTGGTAGGGGGGTTCACTGCCACATCAAACTGCATTGTAGGAGACTGCAGAAGTTTGCTCACATGGTTAACTGCATGAAGACTACAATGCAAATCTGAAAGCGATAAGACCCTACCTCCTCTGCAAGTGTTTGTGCTTCAGTCCTGGCTATGGCATCTGTGGCATTCTTTTTGACTTCCAACAGGGCCTCTCTGATGTTGTGGCTCTGGTATCGCTCAGCCTCAATGCTCTTAAGCCGGCTCTCCCACCTGGTTTCACTCCAAGACTTGAGTGTTATGTTAACGTGCTTCTTTAGGATTGTCCATCTCTGTGTAGCTGCTGCAAAAAGGTTGTACAATTTTTGTACATTGCCAAAGAAGCTGATGGCATCTGTGGAAGCTTTAGCTGCATCAGCCACTACAAGATTCAGAGTGTGAGCCCCACATGGAACATAGAGTGCACGACAGTTCTTCTCTAATAACCTTGCCTGAACACCTTTGTTCTTGCCCTTCATGTTCGCTCCGTTTTCATATGACTGTCCTCTGCAGTCATCAAAGTGAATATTCAGTTCATCAAGTCTCTTCAGAATCAGAACTGATAAACCCAGGCCTGTACTTTCTGAAGCCTCAAGAAAGCCCAAGAAGTATTCTTTTATTTCTGATACTTCACCCATTTTAACAGTTCTGATAATAATCGACATCTGTTCTTGGTGGCCTATATCTGGAATGCAGTCTAAAATGAGTGAGTAATATTTAGCTTCTTTTATTTCTGCAACAATGGCATCCAAGATCTTCCCACTAATGGACCCAATGAGCTCATCTTGAATGATGTTTCCTAGGTAACTTGAATGACTATATTGACCACTTTCGACTCTGCTGATGTGTTGTTTCATCACTGGATCAAATTTGGCAAGCAGCTCAACCTCCTTCAAGAAGTTGCCATTGTCTCGATTGTACAATTTAGAGGAAGACCCCATGAAAGCAAGGTTTCTCTCTGCCAGTGATTGGATTATACTTACAAGACGTGTGAGAACATCTCGCCAGCATCTTCGCTCTACCTCCATTAATGACATTTCAGCTTGGTCAATGGTCCTCCCAGTTTTTAGCCGCAGTTCCAGATCCTTCCATGTTGCCATGTTAACTGCATGTTCTGAACTATTTTCATGGCCTTTCAGAAACGAACCAACGTTTATCCAGTCTGAAAGTCCATCCGTAATTAGTTTGTACGACTTCCTTGAAAACAACTTGCAGCAGAAGCAATAAAGAGCATCATTCCTTCTAAAGTACATCAGCCAGCTTCGCTTTATTTTTTCCCCAATAATTAATGTTCTGTACATGTAGTGGTGATGAACGCTTCTACCGTCCTCTCTTTTAGGGAATGTGAAATCTGGACTGATTTGAAATGGTCCTCGAGACACCAGATCTGTCTTCAAGGCATCTGACAAGACAACTACCAGTCATACGGATCAAGCGGTGGAGCAGATCTTGGTTCTTGTTGCTCAGTAGAAATGCCTGTGTGTGGTGTTTGAAGCTGAACAGAAGATGGGCCACTTGTTGGTTCATCAGACTCTACTTCTACTGGTGTTTGAGGTTGCATAGAGGATGGTCCTGCTGTTGGCTCATGATGCTCATCAGGCTTTGCTGAGGATGGCTTTTCCAAATATTTCAGTAGTGCTCCTAAGAACATAACATTACATATTCTGTTAATTTTTGCTAAAATACTCTTTCTTATCTTGTTTGATTATAATTGATCTGTGTGAACAAAATTTGAGGTGATGTGATCCATTAAATTTCACATTTCGAAATATTATAAATATTACAGAGACTAGCTTACTCTACACGATTCCTGAGCACTTGCCTAGCTTGAGGGTCTACCTAACCTAGTTGCCTGAACTGTAATCATAAGAATATACAAGTGGCACATCTCACCTGTCCTCTATTTTCTTCTTTTTCCGTTTTTCAGCTCCTGATGGATAATGTCGTTTCATTTTCCAAGACGCACGAAGTCACATTAGTTAACCGCAACTAATCTGCTAAATAATAATAATCATGAATATATGAGGATAATAATAATAATAATAATAATAATAATAATTGTTATAATTGTAACGTTAATCAAATACATTCAAATAATCAGACCATTTAGGTTTTAACCAACAAAATTCACATTATCTAAAAAAGATGAGAAAAGAATTAATAAACTTGAAAGCATAACGAAAATAATCCTAGGTTTAAAACCTAAGATTATTTTCGTTATGCTTTCAAGTTTTACAATACTAGAAATAATGTTTCACAATACTAGAAATAATGTTTTACAATACTAGAAAAATTAAGCATTTAGGAAAGTATAAGCATATAGTAAGAATAAAGTTAAATAATGTAGAAATAAGCTCTCACAATAGTTATTTACACATAACGACCAAAACGTTTCGTTTGTCTGTTTTATCACATTTGTCTCATACAAAAACTTTAATTAATACGACAATAATAATAATAATAAGGATAATAATAATAATAATAATAATATTAATAATAACTTCAGCTATATTCCTATTCTTGCCCACTGAGTGGGAGCCTGTCTAGGGGCCCCCTAATAGCAGCGGGGCCCTAAACGTGCCGCTTAGTGTGCTTATGCCAGGAAACGGCCCTGGTTGCTAATGCCCTTTGTTTGAAAACTTTGGATTTGGTTTTGTGCCTCTATTTCCTCTGTTGGTGCTTCTTTTATTTCTATTATTTCTGCTTTTCTGTTTTCTTTTCCTGTTCGTTTTTCGCAGTTTCCTCTCGTACTATCTTCGTTCCTTCTATTTCTTTTCTCTGTTCGCTATTCATAAACGCCTCTTTTGCCTTTTCCTCATAGTCTCGTTCTGCTTTAAAAATCGTAAACGAGTTTATTTCGATTATGCAGCTTTTGCAGAACTTGATTCCGTTCACTTGTTTAGCGCCTGTTATAAGAGATTTCTTCGTCGCTCCATTTCAGGCATTGAAATTCGATTAAGGTCTGGCAAAGATCGCAGCGAATCGACTTTGATTTATCTGTTTCTTTTTTACAGTATCCACAGGGTTATATGAATTGACTGATTGCCATGCTTCTAATGGTATGTAAATGATTGTGCTCGAAATATTAACTCAAAATGGTAATTTATTAAGTGAGGTATTTGACTTGACTTTAGAAATGAAGGAGGGAAAGTTTTTCCGTTATTCCGTGGGGTGGGGGATGGGTGTTGTGGCACGCTGTAGATTCTTACTGATTGGTGCCCTGGAGTGTACCGCGGGGGATAACCGAAGGATATTGCCTTTCGATGGGCAGTTATATTTCCTCCGAGAGAAAACACTCGGAAAACACGTTGTATAGATTAAGTTTCTTTAATTTTATTTGATTTATTTCAATAAACGCCGCTATTTCACCACTCAAATAGGCATACGACTGTGTTCAATGAATATTCACTCAAAAATTGGCACTACTTAAAAAGGATTCACTGCAGGATTTTTATTATAATATCACTTTTATTCGGATTTTCCAATGAAACACGTGTAACCGTCACACTGGGCAGGAAAACTATATATATATATATATATATATATATGTGTGTGTGTGTGTGTGTGTGTGTATATATATATATATATATATATATATTAGTGTTGCAAAGAGAAATGGGTTTTTTACGGTTTTTTTACCTATTCAATAGAAAATCTGTTTACATAGAATAGAATAGAATAGAATAACCTTTATTAATAATAATAAAATAAATACATTTTTTTCAATTTACAATGACATGAATAATTTTGAAGCTCGACATTTATTTAATTTAATTTGTCCCTTAAGCTTTAGGCTTTACTGGGCTCTTATTAAAAATAAGCAGCTAGTTGTTATTAATTAATAATAATAAATAAATAAGTAAATAAGTATTATTAATAGTTAGAACATGTATTACAACATTAAACAATATTAATGGACAATATTAAGCAATGTTAGTGGACATTAATCCTAGATTTTTGTTAGTATGCCATTATTAATCGGGATTTCAACTTGGTTTTAAACAAATTTGCATTCACAATATTTTTTATATCGGCATGCAAGTCATTCCATAGTTTCAATCCAATGAAAATGGGTAGTTTTTGAAATGAAGACAATCTAAATTGAGGTATAACAAGCTTTGATCTATTTCTGGTCTGATACGAGTGGATTTGTTGATGAGTTACAAAATATCTATTTACCCATTGCAAATTAATGATTTTGTTCTTACACTTGTAAATAAAAATAAACAAGAGTATGATAAAGAGTCAATAAAACTTGTTTAGGGACTACATTTCTAAGTTTAAACATTATAGCAACGCTCCTTGAAATCTTTTTCGCGATATAATTTACATGATCACTCCATTGCAAATTCTTATCTAGCATTACACCAAGAAATTTTGTTTCAGTACACTCCTTTATGGCGATTTCATTAACATTAAAATCATCAGGATATACAGTTCTTTTATTAGTAAAAATCATTAAATTTGTTTTACTAGTATTTGGGAAGAGTTTATTGGTGGTCAACCATTTCATTACACTGATGAATTCTGAATTAAATATATTCTTAGCTGTATTAACATCTTTGCAAGAAAAAGAGACAGTTGTATCATCTGCAAACATTATGAAGTTCAGTATATCAGATGAACGTGGAAGGTCATTTATATATAATAAAAATAACAGTGGACCCAGAACTGAGCCCTGTGGCACACCATGTTTGACAAGCGCTTTAGTTGAGCAAACCTTATTTGCTGATACAAATGATATCTATTGGACAAATAACTTTTAAACCAATCACTGATTGCTCCTCTAAAGCCGTAACAATATAATTTATTAAGTAGAATATTATGGTCTATTACATCAAACGCCTTACTCAGATCCATAAATATTGATATCATTATGTCATTGTTCTCCTTAGAAAGCAAATATATAGTTTCAATAAACTACGTTTTGTATATTGTTAAAATATATAAAACACATATTTAACACTTCGCTGCCGACAAAGAGATAACTTTTAGCACCATGCGTAATCCATGCTGCCATTACGAGATAACTCGTAGTAAACTCTTATGATTTTTACGACACCGTTTCGCTAACAATTATGAAAATTATCGGCGTTAATAGTATCGCTAATAAAAAGTTAGCGGTACTAAGAGTATCGCTAATAAAAAGTTAGCGGCGCCAATTTTAGTGCCGCTAATCCAAGCACTGTTAATATGCAATTAAAAAATGGCTGTAAGGAAATTAATCTTACATTGTACTGTACATACTCGTACATACAATATGCAACACTGTGCACTAGCGTTTTACTATAAGCAAAGTGCCTACTTATTTTAGTTGTACGAGATAATTAAAGTGGGTGTCCGAAAAAGAAGGCTTAAAAAAAAGTCATATTTTTCTTATTAATTAATATCTATATAGTATATATGATTGTTTACATTTTTAAACTATTCAAATTTAGAACACTTCCACATGTTTATCATCATTCGTCGCTGGTGTGAATTCGATGCTCAAACTTCCTTAAAAAGATGCTCTTGTGGAATGGATCCAATAGCCATGGTTCTTTGACGGAGTTCTGCCAGATACCCGGATGTCATGATGTACGAGTGTTTTAACATAACCGATATAATATAAAGGTGATCGAAGTGGCCTATCCAGCGCTGAAACCCAGCGCTATGTCACGTAACTGCGTAATCAATTAATTTTCCTTTGATTGTACTGTAACTGGAGCGAATTATCTTAATATTATGCGAACATTTTTTTCTCTTCCAACTAAGGGCAACTGGAGTTGACACGAGAAATGTAATCTTTCAACGAGATGGGGCGACTTCCCACTATGCCGTTGCTGTTCGCAATTTTCTTGACGTAACCTTTCCTCAGCGCTGGATAGGCCGTGGTGGACCGATAACATATCCACCTCGATTACCTGACTCAACCTCTTTGGGGTTTTATCTGGAGGGGTATGTTCGAACACTTGTGTATTGTGACAAACCTATTAGTCTGCCTGAACTTCGTCAAAGAAACAAAGGTCATTGGATCCATTCCACAAGAGCATCTTGCTAATGCTCTAATGGAGTTTGAGCGACAAATGATGATCATCTTGTAAAAGCTTTATAAACATGGCCAGTTCGGAAATGTAAACAACCATAAATATTGTACGCATATTGATCAATAAGAAACATGACTAATTATTTTTGAACCATTATTTATTGGACACACTGTATTTTCAACAGTATATATATATATATATATATATAATATATATATATATATATATATATATATATATATATATATAATAATAATTATTATTATTATTGATGCATTCATAGCTTAAGTGGAAGTATGGAGAATTAAACATCTTTTTACACAGCGCACCATTCTCCGCATACGCCCATTTCAGGGTACGAGCAGTCATTATCAGTCCTGGTGCATGATTCTTCAGGAGCAAGATGCACTGCGAGTTTGTGTTTCCTCCCCAAGACTGCATAAATTTACTTGCATCAGTCACAGTCACACTCGCACTATCTTAGGCTTGCTCATATATATGCGCCTCGATGGTGTAGTGGTTAGCGTCGCTGACTACGAATCCATCCGCCCCGGGATCGATACCCGGTGACGGCAGGCGGCGCGAAGCAAAACCCAGCTGTTCATCTTTCCACACAATAAATAAAAAAAATTGGTTGGTAGATAAATGGGCACCCTGGGTAGCTTAGTGGTTAAAACGCTCCACGTTAAACTGTAGGTCTAAGGTGGAGTGACAAGCTTGACCTTCGTCAGAATGAACAATTCGGGCGGAAGCAAAACCAAGGGGTGTGTGTGTGTGTGTATATATATATATATATACATATATATATATATATATACATATATATATATATACATATATATATATATAGAGAGAGAGAGAGAGTTTAGAATGCATATTTATGTAGTTGAATTCGTTAATTTAAGAATAAAAACGTAGTTAATCCTTTGTTTACATAAACTTAGTTGTCTTTTTATCTTTGTTCCAAGTAACTTTAATCTTGACAGAATATAACGAGGTATTTTCTATAAAAAATAAATTTGAAGCGACCACCATATTTAATTAAAACTTTCCCCCGCCTTCCTGCCACTGATGAGCTGTGAGCCGTTCACCTACGGTATGAAGATCTTTTTGGGAGTTCCTTCACTGTTCTCCTTCGGTATTTTGCCAACTTTTGATTAAATGAGAGTTTAGTTTCTGCCGAAACATTAAAGTTATATATATATATATATATATATATATATATATATATATATATATATATATTGTGTGTGAATTTCACAATTAAACACATGTAATAAATAAATGATTCACGCCCACAAAGAAAAATGAAAAGCGATTCCAAAGCCTTTCGTGTATTCAACGGAACACCTCGTCAGAGAATGAAGGGAAAAGCAAAAAGCCGAAAATATTATATCTCTGTAAAGCGTAAACAAAATAATTAGGAAGGGTTAGAAAAATATTAAAAGGTACAAAAACTAAAAGAAAAGATGTGGTCCATTTTATGCGTTTCCGAATTGTTATTGAATGAATCTTTCTTTCAATTATGTCTTTATTTTTAACAAGAATTTTCGAACTTTGCATATTAATACTATAATTATATCTATAAATATGGTTTAACAATGCATTAGAATTATTTGGCGTCCTACACGCATATTTATGCCGTTTTACTCTGACGTTTAAAGTTTTCCCAGTTTGACCTATATAAACTGTCGCATTGTTTACATCCATTCGAGTAGACAGAGTCAGCTGCATTATCTGGGTTGTTCTTTATTAGGTGAGATTTAACAGTATTTTTATACTTAAAGACTACGTAAATTCGGATCTTTTCCGTTTGACTGCCGCCATTGAAACATAAGAGGTGAGTGCCCCCAGACTTTTTTACTTAGCCTTATAAGGCTAACTAACGAAAATATCACGACCTAACCTAACCAATCGTTAGGTCAACTGTACGACCTTGACGAATGGTTAGGTTAGGTCGTGATATTTTTGTTAGTTAGCCTTATAAAGCTAACTAAAGAAGGCTGAAGTTTAATTATGTTTCAATGGCGGCAGTCAAACGGAAAAGATCCGTAAATTCCAATTGTTTTAAGTAAAGTCAAAAGATATTTAAAATTTACATGGTAAAGTAGACTAAGGATATTTTTATGATCAAATTCCTTTTCAATTACCTATTATAATATTTTTTTTTAGCTTTGCTGAAACAGTTTTCTAAAAATTCAGGACTAACAACTCTTAATGCTTCGAGAAACATCGCAAACACTTGACTCATTACTATAACTTTGACCTTTAACCCTTTGAAGACCAGTATACGTTTCTTTGAACTTAAAAGTTTAAGTTTTATTGTTATTTACAATTAGAAATTAGTAACTATAGTCGGACCTTTTCCAGTTTGTGTACCGTTTTTCATATAATTTATTTTTGAGAATATTTTTGTTAAAACTAACGAAAATATCACGACTTAACCTAACCAATTATCAAGGGTGTACAGTAGGGTGGAGCGAAAAATACTTTTTTTTCTAGTATGAAGTTCTAATAGTGATTAAAGGTTGCATTTAGTGGACGATATATACCTGCCAAAATATGAGTTCATTTGTTTAATACTTACAGCTGCCACCAGGGGGCTAAAGTTAACACAATTTTGTGTAAAAAGGAAAAAAATGCTTCTATTTTAGGTTCATCAAACTATTATAAAATTTTATCTTAGAATTATCTAATAGTTTGATTAAGATTCTTAAATGATAAGAATTCGTTTTGTAAAAATGCCTTTCCATATGCTTAATATCTTCAGCTGCCACAAGAGGGCTGAATTAACTTAAAAATGACAATTAAGTATGATTCTGTATTTACTTGAAAAAGGGAACAGTAATAAATTAGGATGTCTCTCCTCCTTTATACTGGCTTGAGACAGTTAACCCTTTAAGGACTGAAGATGGCAATTGCTAACGTTTCAAGTACACGCATTCATAACTTAACCTTACAAAAAATTCAGGGCTTAAAGGGTTAAGAAACGTTATTTCGTGCCTTAGCGGAGTTACCACCCTTTCCCCAACCAACCTCTCTCTAGAAAGGGTTCTTGCTGAAGACTATTTAGTAATTTGCTTTTGTGACAAATTTTGGCTGTTTTTTCCTTGATTCTAATGTAGCACGAATCCAACCGTCTCTGTTTGTAGGTCCATAGACTGATCCAGCAGCGTCTGTGACGAGCTTGACGCATCTCTCTACGGCTTGTGTATGACATGGAAACTGAAATAATTCTGAATGAAGAGTAGTACCATGTTTGATGCATGATTCAATATCATCAAGAGAAACTCCTTTGGTTATCGGTGTGGTTCTGCTATCTGAAAATCTTGCCATGCCACATAATGAGATCTGTATAGTCTTTGGCATAAAAATTTATTTCTGGCACCTTAAAATACCTGATAACATCTGTTTCTTGAATGCATGCCCTTGCTTTTATGACACGCGTAAATCCCAACTGACACACATGCTCCCTTTCATCAGCTATCATTGCAATGAGAATGTTTTCTTGATTTGCGTAATATGCATTTCGCTGAATGACTGAGTCATGTACTCTCCTAAGCTCTTCACGGAGATACCGGCTTCTTGCAATCATATGCCACATATGTTTAGCACCATATTGGCATAATGGTTTACGCTTTATCTGAAACCACATTGGTGCGTATACTCTAACAATGAAAGTAGCTAATTCTTGTAAATTGCCTGAAGGATTCTCTGTGCTTGCATATAACCGCAGAGTCCTGTTTGCTGTGGTGAGCCACCTTGAATGTGATATATTGCCTGGACTCTTATGACTAAGACTCTTTGAGAATGTTCCACTTGATATAGTTTTGTGAATTTCAAGAAGGTATTTCTGGTCAGTACTTATGTCATCTACATCAACTTCACACATGTCCTCTTGAATTTCAATGGGTTTGAAGTTAACTATGGGAAGCTTTTCACAGTCTGAAAGTGCTCGGCCAATTTCTCCTGAAAATGCTCTTGGTCCAGTAGTGGTACCATCCAAGTGATGAAACAGATGGCGCAATGGAAGTTCATTAAGGTGTAAAAGGCATATCAGCCACTGCAATGGCTTATTAAAGGCTTCTTCCAGTAATCTTATTGTGCCTCCAATACTACCAGTGTTAACCACTGTCGAATCACAGCCAACTGCAACGATGTTCCCTATATCAACATTCCTTTCTTTCAAGCAATTCACTAGCGCTGTGCAAATGTATTTAGCTTTGCCACTAGAAGGTGTCACATGTGCAAAGTACAGAGAGTGTGGTTCAGATATTATGCTGATATGCTCTTCGCGTTTGGTTCTTTGGTGGTTAGAGCCATCACTCTCCTGGACTTGAATCATTGTTTTATCCTTTCTGCCATCAAAGTATAATCCCCGCATGGTTTTTGGCTCTCCTATCTGTTGTAGTTCCTTTCTCTGTTTTTGTCTTTCACGTCTTAGCTTACTTCTGTCTATAATATTCCCTTTGTCTTCGGGAGTAACAATTTTAAGATCTGCCAATACTGCAGAAGCAATAGCAGCCCCAGCTCTGTCCGACATTTTAAATCTATCACAAGTAATTGCTAATGAAGACAGTGGCTCACGCATCTGTTGTTCTGATATTACATATTGAGTCGAGGTTGTATCTTCCTCATTATCTTCAGATATCTCTTCTAGTTGTTGAAGTTCACTTGTCCCTGTTTCGATTTGTAAGTTGGACGTATTGGTTATAGCAGCACTAGTTGTTTGTGAGGATTCCAGACGTGCTTTTTCCATTTCCTTTCGATGTTCTCTTGCTTGTAATCGTCTTGTGTGTGCTATGTCAATGCTTCCTATCACCATTATTCTGCGTGTTCGTTGGTCATTTAAAAAATCCTGCTCTTTTGGAGGGACTTTCTTACTCTTTTCACATGAGCATCTCCTAAACTCCTTACATTTGCAGGTGCAGATGTCAAACAAAGTGCATTTGAAGAGTTTTCAAATTCTTGAAGCTGATTTTGTACTTAGGCTGATCCTTGCGTGACTTGTATGGCTTTAATAAGGACCTGTATTTATCATGGTACACTCGCATCATCTGTAAAACGCGTGTATGTGAAACTATTGGCAAAGAGGCCTTCTTCCAAATATTTTCTACCTTTTTGGAAACTGCCTCTGCTATTTCAGAAAATGAAGGCTCCTTGTTATTCATCTGCTCCTTCACTAAATGTTTTGTGAACAGGTAATCTTTCATAATGCAGTTATAAGTTGGTAGTTGCATATCACTCATCTCACAAGGTACTTCAAATATGGCACACTTCATATGTTCTCTAGTGAAATGTTTATATTTAGTATTTGATGCCATAACATTTTTAAGAAAATTCACAATCACAAAATATCCTGTAACATCAAAACATTATATAATTAATATATATAATATATTTTATAAGTATATATAATATATTATATAAATATATAATATATTATATAAATAAACTAAAATTATATAATGCATTATAACAAGCATTTTATAATAAAATCAATATTATCTCTATATAAATCACTTTAAAATAAAGTTTTATAATATTCCGATCATATTAAAAAACTCTCCGATCAACTGAGCGACTAGGCCTACTACCTAAGAAGACAAGTGTTAACACACTGTTCTAATGACTCACAGAAAGAAATTCCTTCACACCAAAACCCTCCCCCACAACATTCAGTGTAGTCTCAACATGACTCAGTTACTCTAAATTGTGTTAACTTCAGCTCTCTGTGGCAGCTGAAGATATTAAGCATATGAAAAGTCATTTTTACAAAACGAATTCCTATCATTTAAGAATCTTAATCAAACTATTACATAATTCTAAGATAAAATTTTATAATAGTTTGACAAACCTAAAATAGAAGCATTTTTTTCCTTTTTACACAAAATTGTGTTAAATTTAGCCCCCTGGTGGCAGCTGAAACTTTTAAACAAATGAACTCATATTTTGGCAGGCATATTTCGTCCACTAAATGCAACTTTTAATCACTATTAGAACTTCATACTAAAAAAAAGGTATTTTTCGCTCCACCCTGGACTGTACAGTTGATCTATTATTAATTATAACATTGTTTGTTTCTGGAATAGTACCGTATTTACTATTTACTAATAGATCAACTGTACGCTCTTGATAATTGGTTAGGTTAAGTCGTGATATTTTCGTTAGTTTTAACAAAAATATTCTCAAAAATAAATTATATGAAAAACGGTACACAAACTGGAAAAGGTCCCTATAGTCACTTAAATGACCCATTTTTGGGTTAATTTTCCGACAACTAAACGATACCTGTATAAACATGTAGATGTATTTGTAGAAACATTGCATCATTGTACAATTTATATTATTATTTCCGTTGGGACAAATATGTCCCGTGGTCCTCAAAGGGTTAACTTACATTTGTCAAAATCACTTGTTTCCCAAATATGCTTTTGCCTTTTAATTATTTTATAACACGTATATACATATGATGACACAAACTGGTTACAACTATAGGTCTGTAGTTACAATATCTTTTTTCTCCTGTTTAGGATATATATATGCTCCTCGGTGGTGTAGTGGTTAGCGTCGCTGACTACGAATCCATCAACCCCAGGATTGACACCCGGTGACGGCAGGCGGCGCGCAGCAAAACCTAGCTGTTCATCCCTCCACACAGTAAAAAAATTGGTTGGTAGATAAATGGGTACCCTGGGTAGCCTACTGGTTAAGACGCTCGGTTGTTGGTGGGACGTGGTTCGGATTCCACGTTAAACTGTAGGTCTAAGGTGGAGTGACAAATTTGACTTTCGTCAGAATGAACAATTCGGGCGGAAGCAAAACGAAGGTTAACCAAGGTTTTATATATATATATATATATATACACAGGGTGTTCTAAAATTACCTAGTGAACTTTTTATATGTCTGTCGATCAGTAGTCGGACGTTGTTAACAATGTGTTCAAGTTAAAGGAAGACACTTTGAACATCTAAAATAAACAATTATTGTTGCTTTTCTTATTCTTGCTGTATTTGAAATAAAATTGTTAAATATCGCGTAATTTTTGTTAAGACATTCCGTTCATATAAAAGTTTACTAGGTAATTTTAGAACACCCTGTGTGTGTGTATATATATTATATATATATATATATATATATACTGTACATATAATGCCTCGATACATTCTTAGTTGAAGTGGAAGTATGAAGAGTTAAACATCTTTTCACATAGAGCATGTTTTTGATGCGAATGTTAATAAATTAAGTCAGCTTTTCCCAAAATGTTGAACATTTCCCGCCTGGGATTTTATGTCCCCTTTACTCTTGAGAGTAAGAGAGACTGAAAGGGGACTGAAAGGGGTCGCGAGGAGGTTAGCAAAGGAAAATAAACAAATAATAAATAAATAAATAAATATTATTAATAGTTAAACTATGTATTAATCTTTAATTATAATTATAATTATCATTATCGACATGACAAATGCAAGGTCATTCATTATTAAAGGCATCATACTAATACCATACAAAGAAATCAATATTATACATGAGAGATAAGAACTGAACAATCACGGGTAATGTTTCTTTAAACCTAGATTACACACGAGAAATGAATAAACAGTAGTAATGTACATGAATCCTAGATTTTTATTAGTATGCCATTATTAATTAATCGGGATTTCAACTTGGTTTTAAACGAATTTACATTCACAATATTTTTTATATCAGCATTTAAATCATTCCATAGTTTCAACTTTCAATCCAATGAAAATAGGTCGTTTTTGAGATGAAAACAATCTATCATAAATTGATGTATAACGTGCTTTGATATATTTCTGGTCTGATACGAGTGGATTTCTTGATGAGTTGCAAAATATCTAGGATCACCTGAAGATCAGGGCCCCCAGCCTTCTTTCGTTAGCCTTATAAGGCTAACTAACGAAAATATCACGATATAACCTAACCAATCGTTAGGTCAACTGTACGCCCTTGACGATTGGTTAGGTTAAGTTGTGATATTTTTATTAGTTAGCCTTATAAAGCTAACTAAAGAAGGCTGGGGGCCCTGATCTTCAGGTGATCCAATATCTATTTATATATTGTAAGTTAATGATTTTGTTCTTACACTTATAAATATAAGTAAAATGTGCCAGTTTGATTACATCATTGAGCTTTAGTAGTTTTAGCTCTTTAAATAATGCACTAGAGTGATCAAGGAAATCAGCATCAGATAATAACCTTATTGCTCTTTTTTTCATGACAAAGATACTGTTTGAAGCGTTGTTAGCGGAGTTTCCCCAAAACAAAGGTGCAGTATGTTATATAAGGAAGAACAAGAGTATGATAGTCAATAAAACCTGTTTAGGGACTACATTTCTAAGTTTAAATATTATAGCAACGTTCCTTGAAATCTTTCCCACAATATATAATTTATATGATCACTCCAGTGCAAATTCTTATCTAGCATTACACCAAGAAATTTAGACTACCTAGACTAGCTTCCCTGGGTCCGCCCCTGATATTCATCATTTCACTAGTAAAGAAACAAATTTCTCGAACACATATTAACATAAGACTCGGTATATATTAAAATAAAATGTTATTTCTCACTTCGATATATGGTAACTAGACACTTATATATACTATATATTCCATACGACTAATTGGAAATCCCCCATGTTTACACTAAAAATAAATATTGTCTCACCATCTCATACAAATATGATATACAGTAGTTACCTACCTCACAGAAGACACTCGGCTTATCGTTTTAGTGTACATTCTACAAAATAATACCGTGGTCTCTAACCGAACAATGCATATATACGGGCTCCAATAAACCTTAGTCCCCCCCGCCCATGGCCTAAACCATTAGAGGTACAGTAAAACTAAACATACCTTACAAAAGAGAATTTAATCCTTCATTTAATGAGAAACAATTAAAACTTGGTGTTCCCACTATTGGCTTCCAAGATAGCCTGAATTCGCTTTGGGTAGCTTGCCAAAAGTGACGTGAATAGATCTTGATCGTTACGCAAATTTGCTAAAACAGTTTCAATGTGTTGCGTCATTGTATCCTTCGAAAATCGATTTGCTGCAGGTTCTTGAAACAAGAGACATTCAACCTTGTCCTTTATAACTGATCCAATGTGTTCACAGACGTTCAGGTCAGAAGAATTTCCTGGCCATTCTTCATTTCCAAAGAAATCGATCTCATGGTTCCGCAACAACTGTTGAGTGGCTAATGCCTTAAATCAGGGGGCCTTATCGTGCAGAAGTGTGACCTGATCGACATCCATAACATTGTTTGGGTTTCTTAGAAAAGGAATGACATGCTGGGATAGAATAATATCACGAAAATACTGTCCATCCCAACTCGGACCATTTGGCTTCAGCACCCACATGAGCTTCTTTGCAGTGAACAAAACAAACACACCAACACAGTCTGGACTTTTTAATAATTCGCGATAATGTTCATTGTCATCGATTTCATCTGGTGTTGTGGCCCACACTCGATCATTTTGGTAGTTAGGCCGACGTGTTACGTAAACAAAAATTCATCGGAGACAGCTAAATGCATGAAATCATCCACATCCCAATCTTCAAGATAATGGGCAAACCACATTCTGTCATCGATGTAAGTTGAGTTTTTCTTGGCTTTGGAAGTTCATGCCAAGGCTTTAAACCTTGCCTATGACGGTACAGTCGAATGATCTCACCACTAACGATCTTTTCTCTCAACACTTCGATCTCTCTAGAAAGTTTAGCACAGCTGTTTTTCCGCTTACGCGTACCGCTTTCAATGATGTCCTTTGTTTCCTGAGAGAGTGGCAAATTTGGGCGCCCAGATTTGGTTGTATCCATTTCACATTCATCCAAAGTTTTATTCCAATTTCTTTTGACGAAGTCCTCACTTCTTCGCAACTTTTTGGCAACCCATGAACGTGTTATAAAGGTGGCTCCAGCATCACGAGCTTCCTGAAATGTTATTGCTCGTATGCGATGTATCACACGTTGCCTCTCCGAATCACCAATTAATTGAGAAGCCATTATATTATCACTTTATCAGCTAGAGTAATTTTAATACCTGCAATCAATAAAGAATTTTATATATTTTTACAATCACTAAAAACTATTTCGATGTAAGTAAACATGTAAGCTGCAAATGGGGGGCTAAGGTTTTTTGGAACCCCTTATATATATGGTAGGCCCTTTGGTGGAGTTGGTTTCTTAATTAGAAAAAATTTAACAAAATATGCAAGACTTCTCCTGAGCGACAATGAAACATTGGTAGGTATTGAATTTCATATAAACAATGAATGCTTCTTAATTGTGAACTGCTATTTTTATCTTACAATAATAGTAGTAATCTACAACGTGGGAGAAAAGTCTTTCAGGATTTTATACATACAAATAACACTTTCAACAACTTTTTTTTTCTCAGATGATAGTAGTTGTTTCCTCTACATTTTTCATCTCTGATTACGAAAATGATAACGAAATTTTGCTATCACGTCAAGTTTTCGAGAAATTTGGAGGCCAATTCTTGACCAAATTTGTATATAGATGATAAATTGAACCCATTATTAAAACTACATCTACCCCAAAGCTGAGAGTATCTCAGCAGAAAATGTTTTGGTTAATGCAGGATGATGTAATTTCTGCTCCTGACACGTTCAAACCTGTCGTAACATGTCAATTTTCCTTTTGTGTTATGTCATAAAGGACTACTTGCAGTTCGGAGTCATTCACTCTGTTGCAAGCTGCTTCGTGGTGTGGGTCGGTTCATGTGCAGTGAAGTTTGATTTTATAGTTTTTTTCCATTTACCTAATCATTTAATTGTGCATGTGTTGCACAAAATAGGGCCTTGAAGGAAAAAAGGATAATTTGAAATGTCGTGTAAATGTGTGAACAATCCTAACAGTTTCTGTTATATGTGCAGTAATTACGTGACACAAAATCACAAAAGAAACATTACTCCCTTAATTAAAAAAATTATGAGCTCCACTTCGGCTGAAAAATCGGGGATCAAGATAAAGTTTGGGCTCCCTATATATGCTGTGCGCGTTGTGCTGTGACCGTCAAGGGTTGGTTAAAAGGTACGAGTACCTCTATGCCATTTGCAGTCCCCATTATTTGGAGAGAGGAAACTGATCACTTCAAAGATTGTTATTTTTGTTTAACTAAGGTCAGTGGTTTTTCCTTGAAAAAGAAAACTGAATACCCGAATCTGCCTTCGGCAATGCGACCAGTAGTACATTGTGAAACTCTACCAGTTCCTAAGCCCCCTGGATCGTGGAGCTTAGATGATGATGAACCTGCCGAATATGAGCCCAGTGGTGGTCCTGGGCATAGGCGATGTAGGCGGCCGCCTAGGGCGCCAATTGGTGGCGGGGGCAACATAGCACGGCTATTTTTTGTTTTTTCTCAAACAGGCTCCAGTCCAGGGCTCGAGAAATTTACCAACTCACGGTCTCACCAACCCAAGTTGGAGATCGATATTTATCCTTGGTGATAGGTATCGATTTTGCTTGTAAAATCAATTTATAAAATTAAATTAACCCTTTATCGCCGAACTTGTTGCGTAGGGTTGAGTCTAAATGCGTGTATTTGAAACGTTACGTATTCGACGCACAGTGCGGTAAAGGGTTAAAAGTTATTTCATTAAAATAAATAAGCAATGAAATAGGTATAAGTTAAAACTGTTTATAATTATTAAAATCAAGCAGAGTAAATTAGAGTGTAGCTAGCGACGGATTTTTCTCCACTCCACAATTTCGTATGTGTTCTAGTTTACAGTGAGTCGTGTCTGGCCGAGCATCATGTTGAAGAGGACAAAGCCGTCAGGTGCACAGGAGAGAAGGAAAAGAAAAGAGGAAGAGGAGATGCGATCGAAAAGTAGAGGTATGTCATGAACATTTTATTTAAGTTTCATTTTTATATCTAACGTTACTTTTTTAAACTGTAAAATCAAGATAAGTTTGCTACTTTAAGTGGGCAATCCGCTATTTTAGGCAAAAATCATCATTTTTTTTTCTTTTTTTGCTGAAATGACTTCTAAAATTTGTCTGCTTCATGTTTGTGTTGTCAGATTTTGGGTTTTTAGTTTAAAACCCTCACCATAACCTACCCTTTATGGCTAGGTGTAAGGTTTATAGGCGTTTAGTTTTAGTACTGGGCTTAACTAGATTTCTGCTGTTATTAACATGTACTAATCAGTGTGACTATTCTACATTTTTAATTGTTCCAAGAACACCCAACAAAATTTTTCCAGAATTCCCAAGGTTATATAAATATTCGAATGAATTAATTTTTCATTGAATTATACTTTTCTTTAACAAAAATGTGTCAATAATTTGGAAAATACACAAACAAATATAAACCCCAAATAAAATAAATGGCATGTGGCAGTAATAAGTTATTTACAATGACAGAAGCAACTGTGTGTCATCATGTTTGCTTCACATGATGACATGATGGCATCACTGATGAATTTGCATCAAGGAAGACCAGGAGGATCAGGTTTTAATAGGAAAACAACTAGACCTAAAACTTCCAAACCAAATTCAAAATTTAGTTATTTGTTAGCTGGCAATCTTATTCCTTTATTAAGCTACATTGTGTGATTTATTAATGTTTTTTATTTATCTATTTTGTGTGCAATATACATTGGAATATTCATTTTGTTTGCAATATATTTGGGAATCTTTATTGAGTATTCAATTATTATTCATACAAGATTTCTTTGTAGTTTTTGTTTCAAGACAACTTGTTCCTACTTAAAGCTAAGAACAATAAATGAAGGAGGTGCTTTGTGTTTTAAAGACAATGTGTTCAGTGTGTTTTATTGCGGCAGAGGTTATGCACCGGGGGGGGAGTGTGCTGTTGACAGAGGAAGGGCACCTTTGCATGATCTCGCCTAGGGCGCCAAAAATGCCAGGACCACCACTGGATGAGCCTACTTGCAAACGATATCACCATATCCGTTTTTCGCAAACGCCAAAAAAATATATCAAAATTCTTTTCTATGACTGGTGTTCTTTCTTTTTGTAATGACATTGATAGTTTGATGATGGCCCTAGGATACGAGCATAAATTTTAGAATAGCGACTTTTCATCGATTCGTCAAAACTTAAGTTTGAAGGCTGTCCTGCTGCATACTGGAAATATCTACCCTTCAATTCCTATTCAACATGCTGTCCATATGAAAGAGTCTTATGAAAATATGGAATTTCTCCTGAATAAAATAAATTACAAAAGATACATCTGGCATATCTGTTATCTGTAGTGATCTCAAAGTCATTGGGCTGCTTCTTGGTTTACACCTGGGATATACAAAATATTGGTGTTTTCTTTGTGAATGGGACAGCAGAGCAAAGAATTCTCATTATACTGTTAAGAACTGCCCACTTCGTCAATCTTTCAGTCCTGCACAAAAAAAAATTGTTGCGTGCCAAAAATTGGTGGATCCTGAAAAAGTTTGCTTGCTACCTTTACACATCAAACAAGGATTGATGAAAAATATTTGTTAAGGCAATGGACACAGCAGAAAATGGATTCCAGTACTTGAAACAAAAATTTCATCTGATTAGTAATGCCAAAATAAAAGAGGGAATTTTCGTTGGTCCCCAAATAAATGCGTTAATGAAAGATGGTGCCTTTGATAAAGTCCTGCATGAATGTGAAAAAATAGTTTGGAATGCTTTTAAAGCAGTGACCAGAATTTCTTAGGCAACAAAAAATCGCCTAACTATGCAGAATTGGTTGATGAACTTTTCCAAGCTTACAGATCATTGGGAGGTAATACGAGTTTAAAAATTCATTTTTTACATTCGAATTTGGGACTTTTTCCCCACCAAACCTGGAGATGTCAGCGATGAACATGGAGAGCGGTTTCATCAGGACATTTGTTCGATGGAGAAACAGTAGCAGGGCAAGTAGAGTCTAAACATGCTGGCTGATTACCACTGGACGCTAATAAGGGAAGCCTCATATGTCACTTACAAGCGAAAATCATCAAGAAACACATTTTAAGTAAGTAAAAAAGATTTTAATATTGTCATTGTGTATATAATATTATATTATTTCTAATATAAAAAAGTGATTTTCTCAAAAACCTGACGTGAGAGTAAAACTTCGCGGTCATTTTCGTAATCAGCATGCAAAAATCTATACGAATTATCAGACTTCATTTGAGGAAAAAGGAAACGTTCAAATTTGTTGGACAGTGTAATTTGTTAATAATAAATAAATTCCAATGATATCACTGCAGTGTATGTGATACTTTTCAAAGCAACTATACAAGGCCAGGAATGACCCTAGGCTAGAACAGGAAGGCCCTGACTGGGGCCCCTCGCCCCACTCAGCAAGGATGGAATACAGCAATAAAGAAAGGTGTATCTTGTATCGTGGGTTATTTCTTATAATGATTGTGAAGAAAGTTTGCGTTTATTTCAAGAAAAATATAATAAACCACCACCAAATGCAACCACTCTTCTACAGTATATTGGAAACTCAAATTTTGGAAATGGGGAGCCTGGTAAAGATCGTCCAAAAAGCAAAAGGCCAGTAACGGTGACAGGAGCAGAGCTGGGCAAAAATACATTGAATGTATTTAAATACTAAATACTAAATACAGGAGAAATGTATTAAATACTAAATACTAAATACATTTTACGAATGTATTTAGATACTAAATACAAAATACATCAATTGTATTTAAATACATTTGTAAATACATTTTAAATACATAAAATTTTAACATATGCATTCACTAATTCACTAAGCCATGACACGCACACGATAAAGAAATTAACCGCTTTCGACTAAGAGTGGCACACAACTGATTGAACTGACACGTTGAAACATGAACCATGCTGTACTACACTGTCGACGCGTCGTACTGTGCTAGTACAGAACGTGTATTAAACCAGTAAAAGTATTTACATTTTTATATTTGAGTATTTAAATACATTGTATTTAAATACTCATTAAAGTATTTAAATACTATATTTAAATACATGAAAAACAATGTATTTATAAATACATTTCTAAATACACAAATGTATTTAAATACGTATTTAAATACAAATGTATTTAAATACTGCCCAGCTCTGGACAGGAGACAACAACAAAGAAAATGTACTCGTCATTTTTCAAGTCAATCCAACAACTTCGAGAGAAATGGGTACCCAGCAAACACACTGTTATGAAAAGGCCAATGAATTCAACGTTTAGAGGCTTTATTCAACTAATTCAAACATAATTCATAATCGAGATTACATCTGAAACAGAACAGAAATAATAATTAAACACAATGAAAACATAATAGCAGTTAGCAAAAGTAAGTAAAGTTAAATTTACAACATTCACCCCTCCCAAAAGGCAAAACATAAATTTTCTCAAAAATTAATATGAGACGAATTACAACAGTACACATCTTACAAATCTAAATATGAGACGAATTACATTACACACTTACAAATCTAAAATATGAGACGAATTACATTACAGTACATATCTTACAAATCTAAAATATCCGGCGCTTTCCTGCGGCGCTGAGATCGACGTAACGGGATGTCTCCAGCATTGACTGGAACATCAATTGATGGACTACTGTTTTTGGTGATGTGTCGTTGCTCATCTTCCATACCTTTCTCCACATCCATGTGTACAGGGGAGTTCGGGCTTTTAGTTGACGGTAGATCCGGGGGATCGTTCTTTGTCAAAGTTTCTTGCCTTTGTTCATTGGATGTAGAGATCACAGGTTCTGCATCTGCATCCAAACGGACATTTTCTTGCGGGGCTGGTGCTAAATGCCTGACGGAAACCGTGGTTTCCCGTCCATCCTGTAGACGTACGTGCGCATATTGTGGATTAGCATCTAATATCTCTACTTCGTCGACCAATGGGTCGTCTTTATGATGACGTACGTGTCTTTTGAGGAGAGCCTTCCCCGGTGAGACCAACCATGTTGGTATAGCACTGCCATAGGATGATCGACGAGGAAATCCAAAGAATCGTTCGTGAGGTGTCATATTAGTGGCAGTTGAGAGCAAGGATCGAACAGAATGTAAGGCGTCCGGGAGTACAGCTTCCCATTGAGAGCTATCCAAATCTCGGGATTTCACAGCTAAAGATACGGCCTTCCAAATAATGCTATTATAGCGCTCGACTTGACCATTACCCTGTGGGTTGTATGGAGTGGTACGGCTGGTAGCCACTCTCCTCTCATGGAGGAATTTCCGTAGTTCATGTGACATAAAGGAAGACCCCCGGTCACTATGCACGAATGCTGGCATGCCAAAAATGGAGAACAATTGGCATAAGGACTTGATGACCGAAGATGAAGATAGATCGGGGGAAGGGAAAGCAAAAGGAAACCGTGAGAATTCGTCAATGATTACGAGAAGGTACTTGTTACCAGTTGAAGAAGGCAGAGGACCTTTGAAATCAATATTGAGCCTCTCGAATGGTTGAGTTGCTTTAATTAGATGATCTGCTGGTGGTTTATAAAATCGAGGCTTGAGTTGCGCACATAGAGAGCAAGAAGCTGTCATTTTCTTTATATCATCCATTGAGTAAGGAAGATTGCGGCAACGGATGAAATGGGCCATCCTAGTTACTCCAGGGTGACAGAGAGAATCGTGCAATTGATATAATAGATCAGTTCCCGTAGCCGAACAATGACTGCGTGACAGTGCATCCGCGGCTACATTATCTCTACCAGGTCGGTAAACGATGTCGTAGCAGTAGGATGACAGTTCCAAGCGCCATCTCATTATCTTTTCATTCTTTATCTTTCCAGTCTCTCTGTTGTTGAACATAAATGCCACTGATTTTTGATCTGTAACGAGCTGAAAGTGATGCCCAAGGAGATAGTGCTTCCATTTCCGCAATGCCTCAACAATGGCATAAGCTTCTTTTTCTATGGCAGAGTGATGTTGCTCTGATTTTGAGAGCGTTCTGGAGAAGAATGCGACAGGCCGTCCCATTTGATTTAGAGTAGCGGCTATCGCATGTTCAGACGCATCAGTCTCAACAACGAATGGAGAAGTAGAGTCTATAGCCATCACCACTGCATTCTGTATGTCTTGCTTCAATGACTGAAATGCAGCATTTGCATCACTGGAAAGAGGGAATTCTGTAGATCGAGTGAGAGGATGAATCTTTTCCGAGAAATGAGGGATCCACTGTGAGTAGTAAGAGAACATGCCTAATGCTCGACGGAGCGACGGAAGGTCTGATGGGAGCGGTAGCTCCAGCAATGGTTTTATTCGTTCAGGATCTGGCTTCATAGTGCCCTTGCTAACACAATAACCAAGAAGATTGATTGATTGGGCAGAGAACACGCTTTTATCTGTATTAAATGTAAGGTTGTATTTCTTGGAAGCAGCGAGAAAACAATCAAGATTCCTGTCGTGCTCCTGCTGAGTACGGCCACAAATAGTGACGTTATCAATATAGGCATAGGTAGCTCTTAGGTTTTCCTTAGCAATAACGCCATCAATAACACGCTGAAAACTCGCAACGCCATTGGTGACTCCAAAAGGTATTCTACGAAACTGGTACAGTCTTTGATTCGCTTCAAATGCAGTGTATATTCTCTCTTCTTCTTTGAGAGCTATCTGATGGTACGCACTTTTCAGGTCTAGAGTGCTGTAGAATCCATATTGAGAGATCTCTTTAACCATCTCATCAATGCGGGGCAATGGATAGGCATCGAGAAGAGTAAATCTGTTTATCGTCCGAGAATAATCGACAACCATTCTCTTTTTGTGTCGTTCGTTCGCTGTGACGAGAACCTGGGAACGCCATGGAGAAATGCTGGGTTCGATGATACCCTCCTTGAGAAGACGAGAGATTTCAGAATCTATGAATTTTGAATCTGATAGCGAATATCGTCGAGATTTATCTGCGATTGGTCGGCAGTCAGGCGTGAGGTAGGAAAATAGAGAGGGTGGAGGCACCGACGCGGCAGCAAGACTACATAATTTGAGTGGAGGATGTGCACCATTGAACGCTATTTCCACTCGTTCATGCTCACCCAAAACATCATGCCCCAGTATTACATTAGCGCATAGATGCTTTAAAGCAGTGAATTTGACGTCTTGAAAAACATGAGTATCGTACTCAAGTTGTGCATGACACACACCAGCGGCCCTCGCTGAAAATGCTGTAGAAGCCATGGAAATGCTACTGGAGCAGGGAAGCAATTGCAAAGAATTGCGCAAACAAAACTCTGTGCAAATGAAACTTTCCGAGCTTCCAGTGTCGACGAGAGCGTCGGCCGTTATGCCATTAATCTTTACTCGTAGGAGAGCTTTCGATAAACTGCCAGGAACTGATGCAGAAATGGTAGCCAAATATGGAGCTGCCGCAGAGGTAGGTTTAGCAGCAGCAGATCGGCAGACTTTAGCGAAGTGTCCTTTTTTAGTGCACCGGCCACAAACAGCCTCTCGAGCAGGGCATTTGTTCCGAGGGTGTCGAGGAAATCCGCAGAAGTAGCACTTCTGCACTACAGCAGCTGACATGGCAGAATCTTCAGGAGCGTCCGACTCAATTGGACTGTATTCTGATCGGTTAGATAAAGGCGTTTTTGGCTTGTTTTCTGATTCGGCCATGGCAACAACAGATGAATGATAAGTGGGGTATGATTCGGCCTGTAGCTGTGCAGCGTCCAAGGCCCGAGCCTGATCGTAGGCAGTTTGAAGATCTAAAGTTCTGTTTTCCAACAATCGCTGGCGAATCGCTGAGGATCGAAGTCCACTGATGAAGGAGTCACGAATGGAGTCATCACGACATTGCACTGCAGTACTGTCGCGAAAGTTGCAGTCACGACTGAGTTGTTTCAGTGCTTGGAGAAATGTATCGAGTGACTCCCCAGTCTCCTGTTTGCGGACTGCAAGCAAATGTCTAGCATAGATTTCATTCTGAGGCTTTACGTAAATTCCTTCGAGGATAGCTATAGCGTCTTCATAGGTATTGCAGTCACCTATAAATTCATAGACAGTAGGTGTAACATAGTTCACCAGAAGAGCCAATTTGTCCACAGTATTGTCAGCTAATGATGAGAGGAAGTTATTGAATGTGCGGAACCAGTGATTCCATTCCTTAGCTGCGTTAGCACAGTTGGAGTCTGTATTAAATCTTTCAGGCCTCAGAAATTTTTCCATGATATGAATGAGTTGAATAAATTGTTATGAAAAGGCCAATGAATTCAACGTTTAGAGGCTTTATTCAACTAATTCAAACATAATTCATAATCGAGATTACATCTGAAACAGAACAGAAATAATAATTAAACACAATGAAAACATAATAGCAGTTAGCAAAAGTAAGTAAAGTTAAATTTACAACACACACTACGTAAATACATTATATCCTGGTTGAATCTTGGTCATGCCAGAAATTGACGCTGTACTGACGTAGTCACAACGTAAAACTTAAAAGTTATATTGCAACGTTGATACAACGTTGCATAATGACGTTGTAGACATGTGAAGTGCAAGTAAACTTATGACGTAATATTTTGTACGTACGTAAGTTTTTACATCCATAGCATATAGTTTCGTATTACATTATTCTGTTACAAAATTGTAACTGAATAACATACATCATACTACTGAGGTGTAGTGCCAATTTTATATTTACTTCGCGTAACCTACCTACCAGCCAAATGTTAATCCGGAAGAATATAAGCACACCGGACAAAAAATTAGTCACCCCTCTCAGAATGTACCTAATAACGTGTGACGGCGCCTCTGGCCTTGATAACCGCACGAATCCGGCGAGTTTAGTATGCGGAGGTACGCCTGCTGGTTCAAATTCATCGTCACTGGAACGAGAGGGCCCATTTCGTGGTACGAAAAACATCCCCAGAACATCACGGAACCACCTCCAGCCTGAACAACACCTTCTACGCATTCAGGATTAAAGGCTTCATTGGACCTGCGATGTACTCGTCGCCTCCCATCATTGGAGAACAAACAAAAACGGGACTCATCGGACCAAATTACACGTTTCCAATCTGCCGCAGTCCAGTTTTTGTGCCTCTGAGCCCATTTATAACGTGCCAAGTTGTGACTTGCTGTTAACAGCGGTCTCTTCCGTGGTACCCTGCTCCAGATGTCCATCGCATGCAGTTCTCGTCGCAATGTCCGTTCGGAAATTGGTCGCTGGAGAACCTCATTGGTTTCTTGGAGCAATGTTCTCTGGTTTGAAAACGATTTGCAGTTACTAGACGAGAAACATGGCTGCGGCCCTATTGTCGAGAATTGTTTTCCGGCCACAGTTACGCTGTCGATCGATTTCAGTTGATTGCGAACTACACCACTCTTTGTAAACTCGCTGGACAGTACGCGTTGACACACAACAAATTGGGCTACTTCAGACATTTTGTGTCCGTGGGCTCTGCCAAACACGATGGCTCCTTTTTGCCACTGAGTAACGTCTGCCTCACGACCCATTTTGCAGACTATATCCAACACACACTTTGTTCTTCACCACCTCACGAAACAGATCTGATCCTGTGTGCTACGTCACCGCTACTTGTCACTTACCAATGCTACATCAGCGCCCTCTGTGTGACCTTGAACTTCCTAGTATCGGTGCTAGTAGGGGTGACTAATTTTTTGTCCGGTGTGCTTATATAATTTCATTACTAGGGTCCAAAACAGCTCTAATGTGTTATTGTGCAATGTCCTGTCTTTAGATACTGTGTACATCTCACCTATATGGCAGTCTTGGTTCAGACAACTGCTGGTTTACAATACCTTATTTTTGTAATGTAACAAAGATTATATATACATATTAAATTGTATTATAATAAGATTGTATTTGTATGTTGGGTTAAATGGCTATGCTGGCCTTATTTTTGTACTTGTATGTTAGGTTAAGTGGCTATATTGGCCTTATTTTCGTATTACGTTCAGTGTATAATACGTAAGATTGTACTTGTATGTTAGGTTAAGTGGCTATGGATTGTGAATGATCCGCAACAAAGATGTTTTGTTTGTTGTATAATAAATAATTTAAAATATAGTTTCCACAAAATAATATCCGAATTCAGCTTTCCATAATTCATCAGCATTTTTATTAAACTTTTTTTTTTATTTTCATAATGTCTGATTTTTTCATTAAGCTACAATTATTTTCTCCTATGTATACAAATGATCTTTCTCAATTAATGATGTCTCATGTAATAACAATATACATAAAATTGTCAAATAATTAATCAAACAGTATGCCAGTATGCTAGGTTAAGTGGGTATGTTGGCCTTATTTTTGTATTAAGTTCAGTGTATAATACGTAAGATTGTACTTGTATGTTAGGCTAAGTGGTGATGGATTGTGAATGATCCGCAATAAAGATGTTTTTTTTGTTTGTATTTCAAATAGGGTGCCTTTGTTGGACCAAATTCTATCCTTGAGACAAGTAGCGTAGCTTGGGTGGGGTGGGGGGGCTGAAGGGGTGACTGCCACCCGTGATCAGAAAAATATCTGGCCAAGTCGGAAATCTAGAAACGGTTGTAAAAAACACTTTTGGCAATAAAGGAGAGAGAAAGAAAGAGACAGAGATATACATTTCCCTGTGGCCAATTTTAAATTCAGCTTACCATAAAAATACATTATATTATAGCATGGCTAAGCCTGTGACGTAGGGACTTGAAAAACATATATTAGTCATGGGAAAGGTGCAAATTGTAGTCGGGAATTATAATACCCCCACCCCTCTGAAAAAAGACCACGCTACGCCACTGCTTGAGACCATACCTAATTTTAGTGGGCAGTGATAACCAATTTGCGCAGTAATAATTTCAATTTGTGCAGTGATAAATTGAAAATCTGTGCAATGATAAATTAGGTTCTATATCGGATATAGAACCTAATTTATCACTGCACAGATTGAAATTATTACTGCGCAAATTGGTTATCACTGCACACTAAAATTAGGTATGCTTGAGACGTTAAGACAACGTTGTATCTACGTAAAGTTTACGTAATATCACAACGTTGTGAAGACGTAACTGAGACCACTCAAATTTTTTTTTGTATCTTTGTCACAGTGCTAAAATTAAACCTTGTGACAACATCGATCTATGTAAAATTGTTAGCTGGGAAGTGTTCATACGAAAATTATTCCTGGATGGAATCATTCCATCGAGATATAATTTTCCCAATCATTCCATTGGAATGATTGGAAATGATTTTCTAACCCTCCTGAAAAGTGAATCAAAGGATGCTTACGATACAGTATATGGTGTCTTCTTGGTAGTCCGAAAATAGGGGCAGCTTACATGAATATGAGTAGAAGTAGGGCTCGCTATAAAGCAGCCATAAGACAATGTAAACAGGAACAATACTCCATTCGAGCTTCAAAAGCCTGTAAAGCAAATGTAAATAATAATAATAATCTATACTATAATAAGAGAGCTGTCCGTCCGTCACACTTTCAGAAATTGTGAGAAAAAATTGTGAGAAAAAAATTCAGAAATTGTATTACGGGCGGCAATGTGAAGCTCAAGATTTTCATGACTGTGTTCTTTTCTGTAGTTTAGCCTGTCTGTTTGTCTGTTTGTGAAATTTATCCCGGGCAGTAATGGGGAAGGGTGGGGGTGGGGGTAATGGGGGATGGGTGGGGTAATGGGGGAAGGGTGGGGGTGGGGGTAATGGGGGATGGGTGGGGTAATGGGGAGGGGGTTAGCCCCCAAGTTGCCTGAATGGGGGTGAGGAGGTTTTGGGAGATACCAGATTCAGAAATGTTGACACAATGTGAAGCTCAAAATTTTCACGGCTGCGTTCTTTTCTGTAGTTTAGCCTGTCTAACCGTCAGCGAAGCGACGGGAACTGTACTAGTAATCTATATACTGTATTATAATAAGAGAGCTGTCCGTCTGTCTGTCTGTCCGTCTGTCCGTCACACTTTCAGAAATTGTGAGAAAAAAATGTGAAAAAAATTCAGAAATTGTAAAAAAAATTCAGAAATTGTATTACGGGCGGAAATGTGAAGCTCAAGATTTTCATGACTGTGTTCTTTTCTGTAGTTTAGCAATGGGGGAAGGGTGGGGGGGGGTAATGGGGGATGGGTGGGGTAATGGGGAGGGGTGGGGGTAATGGGTGAGGGGGTTAGCCCCAAGTTGTATGAATGGGGGTGAGGAGGTTTTGGGAGATACCAGATTCAGAAATGTTGACACAATGTGAAGCTCAAAATTTTCACGGCTGGGTTCTTTTTTTGTAGTTTAGCCTGTCTAACCGTCAGCGAAGCGGCGGGAACTGTACTAGTCTATATTATAATAAGAGAGCTGTCCGTCTGTCTGTCCGTCCGTCAGTCACACTTTCAGAAATTGTGAGAAAAAATTGAGAAAAAAATTCAGAAATTGTAAACAAAATTCAGAAATTGTATTACGGGCGACAATGTGAAGCTCAAGATTTTCATGACTGTGTTCTTTTCTGTAGTTTAGCAATGGGGGAAGGGTGGGGTGGGGGTAATGGGGGATGGGTGGGGTAATGGGGAGGAGTGGGGGTAATGGGGAGGGGGTTAGCCCCCAAGTTGTATGAATGGGGGTGAGGAGGTTTGGGTGAGGGTAATGGGGGATGGGTGGGTAATGGGGAGGGGTGGGGGTAATGGGTGAGGGGGTTAGCCCCAAGTTGTATGAATGGGGTGAGGAGGTTTTGGGAGATACCAGATTCAGAAATGTTGACACAATGTGAAGCTCAAAATTTTCACGGCTGGGTTCTTTTTTTGTAGTTTAGCCTGTCTAACCGTCAGCGAAGCTGCGGGAACTGTACTAGTCTATATTATAATAAGAGAGCTGTCCGTCTGTCTGTCCGTCCGTCAGTCACACTTTCAGAAATTGTGAGAAAAAATTGTGAGAAAAAAATTCAGAAATTGTATTACGGGCGGCAATGTGAAGCTCAAGATTTTCATGACTGTTCTTTTCTGTAGTTTAGCAATGGGGGAAGGGTGGGGGTGGGGGTAATGGGGGATGGGTGGGGTAATGGGGAGGGGTGGGGGTGATGAGGGAGGGGGTTAGCCCCCAAGTTGTATGAATGGGGCTGAGGAGGTTTTGGTGGGGGTGGGGGTAATGGGGAGGGTGGGGGTAATGGGGGATGGGTGGGGTAATGGGTGAGGGGTTAGCCCCAAGTTGTATGAATGGGGGTGAGGAGGTTTTGGGAGATACCAGATTCAGAAATGTTGACACAATGTGAAGCTCAAAATTTTCACGGCTGGGTTCTTTTTCTGTAGTTTAGCCTGTCTAACCGTCAGCGAAGCGACGGGAACTGTACTAGTAATAATAATAATAATAAATTCTGGAAATTTGTCAAGAAAGAAACGGGTGCTAAGAATGCCATCCTATAAAGTATAAACAATTGATCGAGTGTCTGAGGATGTAGAAATAGTTGAGTTATGGAGAACGAACTTCAACGAAGTAGTTAGACATCCTTAAGGGCGTGGGAAGAGTTAATTACATTACATTTCATTTGGAAACATGAAGCCACTGGGGTTTATCGAGGTTATCCAAGTTATGAGCTATATTTTATAATAAAATTGTGCAAAATATCAATCTCAAGTCAGCTAACACAACTATTTACAGAGGGTGCCAGTGAATTCGGCCCTGTGATCTCGGCTCTGGTAATTTCTGATTAATTATAAGGTAAATATTTACTCTTACACCGGTCTCCGGTAGAAAGTTTTAAATGCTGGTTTTCAAAGTTTTTCAATGTGCTGAATTAAAAGAATGGGTAATTATTCGTTTTTTGACCCAGTCGCTTTTTATGATGAGAGTGTGAAAAAACTATATAGGGCTATGGGTTGATTGCCTGTGCCCTCATCCGTTGGAAATTTCCAACAGACTTCAGTGGAGGGTTACCGACAAAAGCCCTATGCTTTTTCGTTAGAGAGTTATGAATATGTAGGTGTTTAAAAGACCTTTTTATATTTAAGTGATTACGGTAATTCTAGCGTCGGGATTTGCGCGACGTACAGTATACTAGAATGAAAATAATTTGCCTCACCTTATTTTTGTTGGGTCTTTGTTTGCTTCGATGTAGGGCGTTACGATCATTTTCGGTGTAGGGCCGCCACGATCGAGTTTCGCGACGAATTTACTTAAGGTAATTAATATAGGCAGTCACTATATAAACCCCTGAAGGAATAGGCCTATCCTTTTTTAGTCATTAGGTTTTAAATTATAAGGAATTCACTCAGAACTAGAGGGGGGACAAAGACATCCTCCCAGTTTAAAGCTTCGCTGTAACATAAACAGCCCTGAGAGCCGTTCCTTGGTTCTGGTGTTATTTGCCGAACTAGCATTATTTTGTTTGATCTACTCCTTCGTAGACTAAACAATAAATTGGGTTTTCTTGTTGCTATGTGAGGCTGATTCATACATACAGGTTCCTTGTACGTATGGCAATTCAATTATTTCATTCCCAATAGGCTATGTCGCCAATCCCGAGGCAATTTTGAATAGATATTTAATTCAATTAATTAATAATTTATATTTAATTATGAAATAAATGTACCACATATGATACCATGTTGTGAGCGTGTATAGTTTTTCCATAGAGAGCAAACTTTTCTGGTCAATTTTGAGGTGTTCTGCATGAATCTGCCATCCGTTTCCTGTGCAAATGCGTAGTTTTCGAGATATCGTCATCTTGAAAACTGGTGTCATGTACTGAACTGTCCGCAAAACATTAGGACCGATCAATTTGTGATGCGTGATCTTTATGGGGGCTCCACCCCCATACCCCCGAGACCTAAATTATACAAATGATAATGTAATAATATGTGCCAACCTTGCATGGGTAGTCCGCTAAATTTTGCCTGCCCTTAAACTGAAATGACACACATTTATTTTTAGGATTTTGGTAATTATGTGTTTTAAGTAACTCAGTCATTTTACATACCAAAATACATTTTTCTAGTAGTATTTGATGTGATTTGTTCAGGAAATGAGATCTAACAAAGTTATAGTACTTTGAAGTTTGGCTCATTTTCAAGGGAAATGGAAGTCAAAATCTAAGCAAAACACATCAAATATTACTAGGAAAATGTATTTTGGTATTAATTAACCTAACCTAGCCTAACCCTGGCTAACCTAGCCTAACCCTAGCTAACCTAGCCTAGAGTATTACCTTATGGATTAAATATTGTGTTTTGTAAATATTTCTATTGCTCGGGAGTCATTAGAATGCACTTCGTATATTAAATCCTCAAAATAATATTCGCACCGTTCACACGTCATCGCCACAAACATTTATCAAAAACTAACAGAAGTAGACTAGCAACTTAAAAGGCCTAAGAACTTAAAAAATCTAGCTCATATATCATATTCTCATGACGTCACCAATCAAAATATTGGAAGGGCGGGAAAAAAAATGTAAAAATGTCATAATATTCAAATGTACATAATTTGTTAAGTACGCATCTGCGAGCATAGTGACTTATATGAAAATGATGAGAAAATTATGCTTTAATATTTTATAATTATATTTGCTTTTGATATTCTGAGTGCGATAAAACTCATATTAACCAGGATTTTTTTTACGGCACCTAAAGACCTTCTGGTCTTTTCTTAAAATACAAGCACTATTGCATTTAGGGCAGGTCACGGATGTCTTAATTATTCCGTGATTGAAAAAAAGGTCTAAACTCTTGTCTTCATCGAGGGCAATATGGCGGATCACTTCTTCAAAATCAAATACAGTCAACCCTCATTATAACGGACTAATAGGGGGGAAAAGGTGTCTGTTATAGCCGATTGTCCGATATAACCGACGGTACTGGTAACCTACGGTATACATATACGATACGGTAATGGAGATACTATATACAGTACTGTGCACTGTCTGCTGAACACGATACATGATAAATGATACAGAAAATAATGAAATATAATAAAAATATAAAAGTTAGCTTGTCCTTGGCCTTACGAATGTCGGAAACAGTTTGCTTTTTCACGCCATACTCCGCGCACACCTTGGCCACCGAAGCACCCGCCTCTAACTTCTTGATTAATTCCAGCTTCTGGGTCACCGACAGGGTCACACGCTTCTTCTTTTCCTGGTTAACGTTGCCACTGGTGTGTCCGGTTTATCCGATATCCGCTTTAACGGGGTCTGTTATAGCGAGGGTTGACTGTATGCATAACTGACACATCATACTTCTAGTCACAAAAAACTAAACTGAACAGAGTTCAACAGACAAACAACTGCTAAAAATTATTTATTTGTAAAACAGGACAAATTGAATTACGCAGAAGTAGCCAGAATCGCCAAAAATAAGAAATATTCACCAAATAGTCGATATATATATCGTATATATTGAAAAAACCAAAAATACGTATGAAATACCGTATATTTTAATAAAAAAATACATTTTATACAAATTTGCACAAGATAATATATATATTTTCTTATTCAGTTTTGATTGGTTATTCAATATATATTGCTGTTATAGCTGGGTGTGACTGGGTCAAAAAACGAGTAATAACCAAAAAAGGACACTCATTTCCATCGCAAATGATTTGTTAGAGAGTTATTGAAGCTTAAAGCTTTTAAAACTTTCTACCCTTTTTTACTTGGGTGACCCCCAGTGGGAACCGGGAGTTTTTGGGTGGGGAGAATCACAAAAACGAGTGGTTTCCGAAGATTTTGAAAGTCAGATTGATACAAAACACATCAAAAACCATAGGAAAAACAAATTTCACCTTCAAAATTGGCTGAACCTAAAACAACCTAAGCAAACCTAACCTCAAACAGGTGTTATTATAGTATTACACCCATCTAACGTCCAGCAATTATTATATGTTCATTAAGTAGATTTTTTAATTCTAAGACACTTTCCTTCTATAGCATTTCCATCGCAAATGCTTCATTTTCGAGATATAAACATTTTTTTGGTGTGTATCTAGTGTGTGTTCGTACGTTCGTTTGTGTGTTCGTACGTTCGTTTGTGTGTTCGTACGTTCGTTTGTGTGTTCGTACATTCGTTTGTGTGTTCATACATTCGTTTGTGTGTTCGTACGTTCGTTTGTGTGTTCGTTACATGTCTGCCCAATCACTGCGCTCCATCCATTTCGAATTTGAATTACTTTTGTACCTGGAATGGAACACTCATTCCACTCATTCAGAAGTACATTAGGCCTGGCTCTGTGATTTATAGTGATTCCTGGGCTGCCTACAAGACTATAAGTGATTTAGGTTAGGATAGGTTAGGTCAGGTCAATTTGAAGGTGAAATTTGTTTTTCCTATAGTTTTGATGTGTTTTAAATGAATCTGACCTTCAAAACCGTCGGAAATGACTCGTTTTCGATTGCGCTGGGGGGAGGGGGGTTATCTAAAAAACGAGTCATTTCCGACGGTTTGAAGGTCAGATTCATTCAAAGCACATCAAAAACCATAGGAAAAACATAAATTTCACCTCCAAAGGGAGACGGGTGTAATACTATAAATTTACCCTAAAACAACCTAACCTAGGTAAATATTTATGGTACTTATTATAAGTATAATTTTTTAATTCAGCACATTGAAAAACATTGAAAACCAGCTTTTAAAACTTTCTACTGGAGACTGGTGTAATAGTAAAGAAATACCAATTATAATATGGGCTAAGATCCCTAACAGTGATATCAACTGACATGTATTTTTTTAAAAGAGTACATTATAGATTTTTGAGGAATTTTTGAATTTTATGTTATGTTATATATTAAAACTGTTTTTCCGATTGTTTTTGATGATGTTTGAATGAAATTAACCTTCGTTCAAACTGCATCAAAAACTATCAGAAAAACATAGTTTTGATTTACAAAGCCTGTAATGTACACTTGTAAAAATTTACCAGCTGAAGTACTTGTTAATAGGTTAGGTTAGTGGGCCGAAGTTTCCAAGGGCTAAATTCACCTGTATCCATTTACAGAGCTACCAAAGAAGCCTACACAATTTAAGGCTTAAGCTAAGAATATACACTATTTACAATCTGAAAACTGTCTCATTCATGAAAATGTCCAAATTTTTCTTAGAACTAATCAATGAGCTACTGTTTATCACATCATATGACAAGTCATTCAAAAAATCTATTATTCTATGATCTAGTTTACAAACTTTGTTTTCTAATTTTCTAATTATGCCTCAAGTTTTTCCATCAGACTTCAGAGAGAAAAAGTAAGTTATGTCTAAATTGTCCAAATCTGAAAACCTTTTTAACATCTGTATCATATCTTCCCTCAATATCTTTCAAAACCAAATATACCCAGGTTTCAGATACTTGGTAATTTAGATGAAGCAGTACAGTGTGAGTTTACCATGGTTGGAGACTCTTTCATTAGGAATTGGGACAAAGAATTTTCCTATATGGGAAGGAAAATCTGTAGAAGAATATGTATTTTGGGAAGTAATATTTCTAGTCAAAGAAATAGTGAAGAAGTTGCGGTAAATATTTACTATTAACCAGTCTCCCATAGAAAGTTTTAAAAGCTGGTTTTCAATATTTTTCAATGTGTTGAAAAACATAAATTTCACTTTCAAAATTGGCCAAACCTAAAAAAACCTAAGCAAACCTAACCTAACCTAAACTAATGATTTGGTAATGGTTCAGAATAGGGGCACCACCTCAATTTTGTGTTTTTCCACCAAAACATGCTAAAACCATTGGTTTCCTGTTGTTTAGGATGAATGTGACCATTGCCATTACAGTAAATTATTGCTTGAAGTGATTTCACCCCCCCCAACCCCTCCTACAATCTGGGGGGACCACCGTGGGAACTGAGGGTTTTGGGTGAGGAACACACAGCACAAGCAATAATTTACTGTAATAGCGATGGTCAGATTTATCCTGAACAACAGGAAACCAATAGTTTTAGCATGTTTTGGAGGAAAAAACATGTCATGAAACATCAAAAACCATGAGAAAAACCTAGGTTTCATGGAAAACCTAACCTAACTAACCTAAAAAATATAAAACCCTATACCGATCAATTTGTGATATGTGATCTTTATGGGCGCTCTGCCCCTGTACCCCTGAGACCTAAATTATACAAATTGGACACACTACATTAGCCCTGTTCAAAAATCAACTTTTTCTTATTTTCATAGGTTTCTGTACTTTTTCCCATGCTTTTTGACCTGAAAAGGCCGAAAATCACAACCATTTTGACCTAGGTTGTTGGGAAGCATTGCCGCATGGAGCTTTAAGTTTTCTGCCTTGAAATCGGCCAAAAGCACCAGTTCCGGGGTCCCTTGAATCATGTTTTGCACTATAACTTTTTATCTAAACAAGATAGAGCAACAAAATAGGCACCAAATTAAAGTGTTTTTAATCCTCTTTCTAACTTATACAATTATGATAGTCTTGGAACAAGAAATGGCACATTGGTACATACAAAGATTTCAGAAATATCACAAAATTTTTTTCTCACACTCAAGGCAGACAAGGCGCCTTATTCATGACACAAATTTGAGATTAACATTTTGTCACAAGTCTAATCGATCAAGAAGTGAAAGCATTACATGATGATTAATTTCATAATGACATTTACACAGTCAGTTGTTGAGAGTTTGTTTCTTGAAGCTGTCAAAGTGGCGTCTGTTGAACTCCACAGCTTGAAGGAGATAATCCCTTTGCTTGGCATCTGTTGTTATGACATTTGCAAAGTCGCTCATCATCTTGACACCACGTTCAGCAATGTCATTCACTGCTTTCAGATTCTTAACATAGTCCAACGCTTTTCTGTAGTCCTCATTCTGTGGCCAAGACGTGACAGGTTCCAGAAGCCACTCTGATCCAATGTTCAGTGTGTCCAGCAGGAAATGTGATTCTGGGCCAATGAGATCAACCAGGGTGGTCTTAGCTGTGACTCTCTGGAATAGAGGCTTTCCTGTTCTGAAGCTGTCTGGCTTCTCAGTGGCATGTAACTGGGCAGCAATGTTGTGCTTCAATGTGTCACTCAATCTACTGCTGAACAGGGCAAATGACACGACTTCCTGCGTCAGGTACCATTTGTGGTTTTCCATCTTATTAAGTACTGCATCAGCAAGCTCTGGGTCAGTTTTCTTGTACTTCAACATGTCCTGGATTAGACTTAGATCATTCACGGGAGCATCTGCAGCAGACATTGACATCATCCATAGAGGAGTGTAGAACAGCGCAAGGAAGGTGTTGAGTCTTTCCAGCATTGATACAGTGTCTTCGTCGTACTCAAGTTGATCTGCAAACATCAGCATTTTCATGGAGTACAGGTTTCTGGCCATCTATCTGGCCTGATGAATGGCGCCTGGTTGACTCCAGTGAATACCTCGAGGAGGCGTTCCTCCAAGAACAATGACTGTCAGTTCAGCCATTTCCCTGTAGTCGGCTCTTGGAAGCCTTTCTGCTGTTAGAATGTCTTGGAGTATTTCTTCACTGTTCTTCTTCTTTTCTTTCAGCCATTTGCTGTTGATAGCCAGCATCTTTGGGTTTTCCTTGGACAAGTCCATCCAAACATCCTTCAGATGCTCAAACCAGGGATTATCTGGCCCCTTCACCTTCCCAAACAGCTTCTCCCAAACTGCTCCTACTAGGATTTCCAGGATGTGATGTTGACAGGCCAGATAAAACACCTTTTTGTTCAGCATTTTCTTGAGCAGTTTGGCAGCTCCTCTGTGAACTCCACTGTTACTGGATGTAGTGTCAAAAACAAGGGCAGTAACATTATCCGTAAGTTCCCATGTCTCCAGTAAATCCATTGAAGCCTCAGCCTGAGCTGTGCCAGAAGAATTGTCGATGACAGGTACTCCCAATAACTTTCCTTCAGTGTATGAAAGTGGACCAGACACTAGCACAGCTAAAGTCTCTGAGGTACTTCCAGGTTCACTGCCCAAGACATCTTTGAGCAACTTTCCATCCCAGTGTAAGGCAGCGTACTGTGGGGGTTTTTCACAAAACTTGGACATGTGACTCTGGCTGATATTATACCTGGACAGCATTCTGTTGCGACGTGTTGTTGAGGTTGAGATGACGAAATTATCCAGATCAGCCCCTCCAGCTTTCAAGGTGGCAGAAACCATGGCAGTAACTTGATTGTCTGATAAACCAAGATGATCAGCTGTATTGCAGATGACATCACATTCCATGACCTTCCTTGGAAACGTCAAAGTCACACTAGTCACAGTGTCTTGATGGTGAGAACATCCAGGACGAGGCTGATGGTAATCCATGTCCTCTGTGTTAGCGTCGTTGTCAGTTGAGTCACCCCAGGTAATGTCATCCACATGAACAACTGCCTCTTGTTCTGCTGCAGCTGTAAAATAGTACAACATGTTAAGACAGTAATTGTTAAGTACATGTTAAATATCGCAATGGAGTAAAACTTAAAACTTTTTGTAATGTTCAAAGTAATTAGTTTTACCTTGTTCTTGTCTATGCTGCAGTCTTTCATTCCTCGCTGCTTGCTGCAGGGATCTTGTCTCAAAAATCTTGTCATGACCAGACATATGGGTCATTCTCTGTCAGATCAACCAGTGCCTAACACCTTCATCTCTCAGATTTTGCTGAAATTTGGTTTATAGGGAGTTTGTGGGCCCTGAATCCATTTCTGAAATTATAAGGTCAATCCGACCAACGGTTCAAGAGATATGACCTCGGGAAATTTGAGGTCACTTGCGAGGTCACTAACATTTGGCGACCCATAACTTGGGTAATAATGGTCACAATTATATAAAAGTATATATATTTAGAATCAGAAAACGACAAGGAATCCAAATATGCAAGTTTTAGAACTCTAGGTTGAAAAATAAAAAAGTTACACTGTAACCAAAATTTGAGGTCACGATTTGACCTCTGGGGTATCAAATGAGAATTTTTTTTTAAATGTAAAAAATGAAGGCATAGGCATTGGCTATTAGAATCAGCAAAAAAAAGTTTGTTTATGTTAGTATTTTTCATGTAACTAACATATAAGTGAACACCATATTCATAAGTTGTGCGTCAATTCTACCTATTTTTTCACACTTAAGCTCATAATTTGACCTATAGAAATTAAAATTACATTTTTTTATAGATATAAAAACAAAGGCAAAAAAAGTAAAATTGTATTTCACTGCTAATCTACACTGGCAATAATAGTTATAATAGTGAAAGGGGAAGACCTACTTAGAGGATTCATGTGCTAGCCTAATACAATTTTTGCATGCTCGATGCTCTCATCAATTTCTTTTTGTGGAAAAATGTATTGAATTCTGCTGCCTCCTCTTAGGGTAGGACAACTCATTACAGTTAATATATGATGTCCTGGCACTGCACATATGACCTTTCCTCTCAGTCTTTTGGTCTTCGTAGAACCTGATATCCTCATCTTTCTTCTCTCTGGATAACAGTCTCTTGTTCTGTATTTCCTGGATTGCATCTGGAGCTCCTATATCGAACAGGCTGTCTAATTCCAGCACAAATGCTCCTCTTTTTCCTCCAGGGTTACTTGCTCTTCCTTTGCTTTTCACCAGAGCACGATGTTTCTCATGTAGTTTCATGAAGAGCTTCATTGCGTTGTACTTGGTCATTGTCTTGATCCTAGCCATCTGCCAGAATGGGATGATAGATTCAACTGTTTCATATGCAAGGTCTTGAACCATGGGCCTCCCTGCATTTTCCGGTAAATTCTGAAGATTAAGGAAATACTGGAACGCCTGTCTGTTGGTGGGAAGCTGGGAACCACTGATAAAAGTTGAAGGGTATCCAACCAGGAAAGTTTCAGTGAGAGATCTGGTAGATGGCCCAGTTGACACCTGCCTGTGGACAGTACGTGGAGGTTCTGAGATATCAACTGTGCGCCCACGGAGCTCCCTCAGCTCCTTGCTTAATGCCATTGTGAAGTTGTAACTTGTAGATGGTTTTCTAGATTCTGATTGAGTTTCTGTTGTTTCCTGAAAAATGATAGATAATTATTATTATTAATTATTATTTATTTATTATTATTATTATTATTATTATTATTATTTATTAATTTTATGCTCTTTCATTTGATACCTAATTTGTTGCTCTATCTTGTTTAGATCAAAAGTTAAAGTGCAAAACATAATTCAAGGGACCCTGGAATTGGCGCTTTGGCTGATTTCAAGGCAGAAAATTTAAAGCTCCATGCGGCAATGCTTCCCAACATCCTAGGTCAAAATAGTTGTGATTTTCGGCTTTTTCAGGTCAAAAAGCATGGGAAAATGTAGAGAAACCTATGAAAATAAGAAAAAGTTGATTTTTGAACAGGCCTAACACTACATTTAAAAGGAGAACACCATGCGAGCTCTACCAGGGTCACCACACATCTGTCACAGACTGAAGCCATTTTCAAACTGAAGTGAATGAACGATATGATAGTAGAGTTGCCAACTCAAAATTCTCTAGATTCATACCCAAAAATATATGTGTTTCGTAATTTTCTAACTTCATTTTTTTTACTATGCGACATATGCAATCAACGTATTTTAATGAGAGAAACAACTTTGTCTCTATGGTATTTTTCAAAATTTGCTTAATTAAGTGGCACCTGTATTCTGAACCATTACCACTGATTCAAATTAAAATCAGTAGAAGCGCCATTTTTTTTACCCTTTTCCTGTTAGAGAGTTTAAGCTTCAATAACTCTCTAACAAATCATTTGCGATGGAAATGAGGATAATTTTTTAATTCAGCACATTGAAAACCAGCTTTAAAAACTTTCTACCAGAGACCGGTGTAATAGTAAAGAAATACTGAAGTTGCCTCAAAGCCACAGTAAAATTTATAGTTCATGTAGGTAGCTATAAATGATTTTACAAGCAAGGATAAAGATGTTAGATTCAAGTTGAACAGAAATTCAGGATCTTGTGGGTTATAACTAGGCTGACCATATTTCCTTGAGACAAAAACGGGACATTGGGGATGGCAAAAAAGGGACGGGGGTTATGTAATATTCTGTATTCATGAAAAGTAAGTACATAAACATATTGAGCTTACAATTATTCTTCAGTGACAGAACCCATACAAAACGGTACTGTCCCGTTCAAAATGGTACGTATGGTCAGCCTAGTTATAACCCATCATTTACTTAATTTTTTCATATAATACAACAACCTATAAGATCCAGTTTTTCTTATGTAGAATTTAAATCTGAATCTATTTTTTCTATGGTATTTCTTGTGCAAATTGATGTTAACAGATATAAGCAATTTTTAGATCAATTAAAATTGATTGAAATAGTATGTTGGTAATTATTCATTTTACCCCCGTGAGTCAATTTTGGGTAATTATGTTGCTGATCACATGACATGAACTTTTTGGTCAAAAATACATTTTTCAAGTGTATTTTGGTGTGCTCTGTTCAAATATGACCTTCATTTCTTGTGCAAAGGAACAGAAATACGTGTTTGGGCCACGCAATGACAACTGTATTTCTGTTTATTTACACAAGAAATGAAGGTCATATTCGAACAAAGCCCACCAAAATACACTTGAAAAATGTATTTTATACAATAAAGCATAACACGGCTCTATCCTCACTTTTTCCAACCACATACCATTACTGTATATATACTGGATGTATAATTGCACCGAACCACATGTTTGTTCTGTGGGTTGGTCTTCTGGTGGTTGCAATAAAATGAAAAAGACAAGGATTATGGCATTTGGGACAGCACCGTGATCTAGGTAATATATTGTTTGTTTTTTTTAAATCCATAGATGCACTATTATGACCAAAATGTTTGATACACTGTAGGTAAGTCAGAGAACAACCTTCATAGTCAGACATTGAAGAAAACTACTGGTAAGTCTAAAATTCTGCTGATTGGATGAGTAAATGACTTACTACGCTAGTGTAGCATGATGTCATACCACCCCTGACTACAAATACAAATGAATATTAAGAAAGCTATAGCTATTTAAAGTTTACCCAATATTTTTGTTAAAACTAAGGAAAATATCATGATTTAACCTAACCAATCATCAAGGGCATACAGTTGACCTAACCTGGCATTCAATTTACCCAACTGGGCATTTATTTGACCTAACCAGTCATATTATTTTCTATAATAGTTTGCACAAAAAATAATGGTACTTATGTATTATTGGGACTACCAAACTAATTATGTATTATTGGGACTACCAAACTAATTATGTATTATTGGGACTACCAAACTAATTATGTATTATTGGGACTACCAAACTGTTTATTATGTATTTTTGCTCTTGTCATTTTCGTTTAAACTAACAAAAATATCACAACTTAACCTAACCAATCATCAAGGGTGTATAGTTGACCTAACTGGACATTCAATTAACCTAACTGGGCATTCACATTCAGTTGACCTAACCAGGCATTTTCCATTTTATTTTGTTTTTCATAGCTAACCTAACCTGTACGCCCTTGATGATTGGTTAGGTTAAGTTGTGATATTTATTTTTGTTAGTTTAAATGAAAATGATGAGAGCGAAAATACATAATAAACAGTTTGGTAGTCCCGATAATACGTAAGTACCAAAATAACTAACAGATTTGAAAAGAGGGTAATATTAACCCAGAAAAATATATTTTTGACCAAAAGTTCAGGTCATGTGACCAGAAACATATTAACCCAATTTTGATATGAGAATAGGTTTTTCTGGTGTATTTTGGTGTGTTTTATTCAAATCTGACCTTCATTTGTGCAAATGAATTATTAAATGTCTGGTTAGGTCAACTGTACACCCTTGATGATTGGTTAGGTTGTCGTGATATTTTGTTAGCTTTAATGAAAATATCATGACTTAACCCAACTAATGAAAATATCATGACAACCTAACCAATTATCAAGGGCATACAGTTGACCTAATTGGGCATTCAGTTAATCTAACCAGGCATTCACTAATTCATTTGCATAAGAAATGAAGGTCAGATTTGAACAAAACACTAAAATACACCAGAAAAACCTATTCTCATATCAAAATCAACCCACAGGGGTAAAATGAATAATTACCACCATACTATTTCAGTCAATTTTAATTGATAAAAAAATTACTTATATCTCCATTAATATCAATTTGCACAACAAATACCATAGAAGAAAATGGATTCAGATTTAAATTCTACATAAGAAAAAATGGATCTTTTGGGTTGTATTATATGAAAAAAAATGAAGTAAATGGTGGGTTATAACCCAAAAGATCCAAAATTCAGAAGTAATTAAACATAGCTATAGAGAATTGATAGAAACTTTAAAAAATAGGCAAAGCAAGTGTTATGTAGTGGGCATTTTACCAAGTATTGGAGTAAGTATGGAACTTACAAAATAGAATTTTAGCCTTAAATAATAAAGATGCTGTGTTGCGAAAGGTTTGAGTTCATAGATTTGTGGGATAACTTTTAGGGATGTACTGATATCGCCTTTTAGCCAATAACCAATATGGTACTGATAATTAAAAACAGTATCGGCCAATAACTGATACTGATATCCAGCTAGGGTTTATTAGTTTATCATATTTTTGTAACATATTCATAATTTATTTTCTGTGTTGAAAATTTGGCAACAAAGCAATAATCCTTTTCATTAAAGATGGCAATACTGCATTAGATGTCATAGTTTTGTTTGTTATAGAATTGGACTGTGGGCCTATGTTAGGCTTAGTAAATATATTTTTTGGGGAACTTAGCTCAGATATATTTGGGAGCACCATCAGCAACAGTTGCAAGTGAATGCATGTTCAGTATTGAAGGAAACATTGCCAGTACTGGTAGAAATTGGCTCTCCTGAACATACAGTTACAGCTGCTATTTTTACATGAGAACTTAACCATTGTGAAAAAACAACAAGCTATGTGGTGATAAAACAATAAAATATTGGAAATTTTGTCCTCTAAATAGGCTTTTATTCATAATTTTGGAAAAATCGTACTTTTGAAATATCAGCTGATATTTAAAAAAATCGCTGATACCGATATTTTTAAAAATCTACCGATATCACCAATAGGAGGGTTCCAGCACAGGTGAAGCAAAAAATTTTCATTTTGACACCCGACCATCTCAGATCTTGCTTATTTTTGGTGTATAAGGTACGTTTGTGCAAGAAAGCCAGCTGTGAAAGTTTCAGCTTTCTACGACCATTACTTCACGAGTTATGAAGGTCAGAAAAATCAAGGTTAAGGTCAAAATAGCTCCAGGTTGGCATCTTTGGATGCACCTCACACATTCACTAATTATCATAACCATATGAAACTATATGTTTTTGGACTCAGAATGAGCTGTAGAATCCAAAAATGCAACGAAAACAGCAATAGGAGAACAAATAAAAATGTTCACCTTTTTCAAGGAATTAATTGACCCTTTGACCTTGAAGTTCACACATTTGGGGAAACATTTCTTTACACAAAATGAAGTTCCACCATTGCACTTTTAATATAAACAATAAAAATGTATCTTATTCACCATCTATACTGTCTTAAAGAATTTTTCAAATTGGCTATTTTTCAAATTTCTGGCAAAATTGCCATATGTATATGCATATATGTACTGTACTGTTAAATAATATATTTTGTAAACATAAATTAATTACTTATTTTATGCCTTTCTTACAGATAAACAAGATGGGTAGAAAAGTTTGTGCTGATCCTCTTAGAAAACATAAGAAGAAGATCGAAAAAGCACTTGTGCCAGTCCGTAATACACTGCAAGGAATTCACGGATTAATATATGAAGATTACATTTGTAAAAATTGTGTTAATGATATCAATAAAATCAAAGCTGAAGACAAAAAAGTCTCTGATATTGTCTCAGATTCGAACTCAGACACTGATGCCACTGCCACAGAAAAACGTTCCTCTGCCTATGGGTGTACTACTGAAATAATGTTTGAAGATTTCCAAGGAGATTTAGACACAATTCTTCCAATGCTGAATGTGACACCAGTGAAGACAAGTAAGTTTAAGTATTTTTAAAGTGTTAATTTATGTAGATATTATAGCAACAAAACATCAATATATATATATATATATATATATATTGATGTTTTGTTGCTAACACTTTAAAAATACTTAAACTTACTTGTCTTCACTGGTGTCACATTCAGCATTGGAAGAATTGTGTCTAAATCTCCTTGGAAATCTTCAAACATTATTTCAGTAGTACACCCATAGGCAGAGGAACGTTTTTCTGTGGCAGTGGCATCAGTGTCTGAGTTCGAATCTGAGACAATATCAGAGACTTTTTGTCTTCAGCTTTGATTTTATTGATATCATTAACACAATTTTTACAAATGTAATCTCCATATATTAATCCGTGAATTCCTTGCAGTGTATTACGGACTGGCACAAGTGCTTTTTCGATCTTCTTCTTATGTTTTCTAAGAGGATCAGCACAAACTTTTCTACCCATCTTGTTTATCTGTAAGAAAGGCATAAAATAAGTAATTAATTTATGTTCACAAAATATATTATTTAACAGTACAGTACATATATATTATATATATATATATATATACACAGTACTGGCCAAATTATTAGGAATTTTTTTAAAATTTCATTTTTTGGTATAAAATGTTAAATTAAACCAATTTTAAACGTTGAAAAGTTATTTATTTCTACACAAGAATACATGGTCATTATTTAGCAATAGTTTAGTACTTAGTTTGACCCACCTTAGCTGCCATAATGGCTGCGTCACGCTTCGGCATGCCATGAATCAATTTTTTGCATAATTCTTTAGTCGAACGAAGCATTTTTGTTCGTCAGTTGTCATTTGGTTGTCGTGTGATGCGGGTGTGTTTCTCTTTCTTTTACGTGTCATTGTAACTACCGTTTAATTTAAATAGTGTATTTACCCAATTTCGGCAATTATTTGTTACAGTTTTTAAGTGAATTTGAAAATGGGGCGAAAGAATGACTTGAGTCCACGGAAAATTGGGTAAATACAGGTTTTATTAACTACTTCTACATTTAAACAAAAGGAAATCGCTGCCAAACTCCATGTTTCACCACAGTCAGTACTTCGTATTAAGAAAAAAATGGTATTTGGAGAAATGTAGGCCCCAAAAGGGTTGGAAGATGCGGCAGAAAAAGGGTAACGACTCCAAGAACTGATAGACAGATTGCAATTTTGTCTCTTAGAAATAGAAGAGCTACTTGCAAAAACATTTCCAGTAGTCTAGCGGCTGATGGCATCAATATTAGTCGTAGAACAGTCAACAGGAGGCTTCTAACTGCCGGCTTCAAAGCCTACCGCCCAAGGAAGAAGCCCAGGCTCACTGAGGCTATGAAGAAGGCACGTTTTGCATGGGCAAAGGAACACATTAACTGGACTAGTGAGGATTGGGAACAGGTAAGAATAATATTTAACATTAAATAGAATGTTAATACAGTAAATACAGTATGCATAGAAGTGTATTTACAGTACGTAATAAAACTGCAGTAAAAATATCTGTAAAGCAGAAAGTCATACTGTACTTCGTTTTAGCTGTACTTCATACGCTATGCACTGACTCTTTCACAGGGCTTTCTTTGATTGCAGGTGGTGTTCTCCGATGAGTCAACGATTGCCGTGCTTGACGATCGTGTTCAAAGTGTAAGAAGGAGGCCTGGAGAAGAATTTTTGCCTGAGTGTCTGATGAAAATGGTGAAATTTCCACAAAAGATCATGGTTTGGGGAGCAATTTCTGTGCATGGAACTAGTCGTTTGAGCATTGTTGAGGGGAATATGAACCAAGTCAAGTATATAGAAGTACTAAGAAGACGTCTACTGCCTCAAATAAGGGAATGGTATGGTAATAGACATTGGATTTTTCAACAAGACTCAGCTCCATGCCACACGGCAAAGTCGGTTAAAAAATGGTGTCATGAAAATAGTGTTCGGTTGCTCCCATGGGCTGGAAATTCTCCAGACATGAACCCAATCGAAAGTTTATGGTGTATTTTAAAGGACGTAATCCATGAAACGCCGATAACAACAAAACACCAACTCATAGAGCGACTTATTCAAGTCTGGTTTCACTCTACATGTATTAAGGAATTATGCAAAAAATTGATTCATGGCATGCCGAAGCGTGTCGCAGCCCTTAACAGGGTTGTGGAGTCGGTCCAAAATTTTCCGACTCCGACTCCGACTCCACACATTGTAAAAATTCGACTCTGACTCCGACTCCACACATTGTAAAAAATCTAAAAATCTGACTCCGACTCCTCACATTTTAAATATACGACTCCGACTCCTCTAGTGTTTCACTCTATAATTATCATAATAATAAGACATTTCATCACCACCACATGAATCGTCAGGTTACTTTCTAGGATAAGGGAACATTCAAATATTAAGAAGGATATTGACTTGTAGATATTATCATATTAAGGGATTTTTATTTTTTCCAATAATATATATATATATATATATATATATATATATATATATATATATATGCAAATAACTGCAATGACCGCGCAGTATATAAATGAATAGAAACGACATAAGTATTAAGGAACGTTTCTGCACACGAGGAGGAGAGATGTTTTGTTGCTATAATATCTACATAAATTAACACTTTAAAAATACTTAAACTTACTTGTCTTCACTGGTGTCACATTCAGCATTGGAAGAATTGTGTCTAAATCTCCTTGGAAATCTTCAAACATTATTTCAGTAGTACACCCATAGGCAGAGGAACGTTTTTCTGTGGCAGTGGCATCAGTGTCTGAGTTCGAATCTGAGACAATATCAGAGACTTTTTGTCTTCAGCTTTGATTTTATTGATATCATTAACACAATTTTTACAAATGTAATCTTCATATATTAATCCGTGAATTCCTTGCAGTGTATTACGGACTGGCACAAGTGCTTTTTCGATCTTCTTCTTATGTTTTCTAAGAGGATCAGCACAAACATTTCTACCCATCTTGTTTATCTGTAAGAAAGGCATAAAATAAGTAATTAATTTATGTTCACAAAATATATTATTTAACAGTACAGTATATATATGCATATACACATGGTGATTTTGCCAGAAATTTGAAAAATAGCCAATTTGAAAAATTCTTTAAGACAGTATAGATGGTGAATAAGATACATTTTTATTGTTTATATTAAAAGTGCAATGGTGGAACTTCATTTTGTGTAAAGAAATGTTTCCCCAAAATGTGTGAACTTCAAGGTCAAAGGGTCAATTCGTTCCTTGAAAAAGAGTGAACATTTTTATTTGTTCTCCTATTGCTGTTTTCGTTGCATTTTTGGATTCTACAGCTCATTCTGAGTCCAAAAACATATAGTTTCATATGGTTACGATAATTAGTGAATGTGTGAGGTGCATCCAAAGATGCTGACCTGGAGCTATTTTGACCTTAATCTTGATTTTTCTGACCTTCATAACTCGTGAAGTAATGGTCGTAGAAAGCTGAAACTTTCACAGCTGGCTTTCTTGCACAAACTTACCTTATACACCAAAAATAAGCAAGATCTGAGATGGTCGGGTGTTAAGCACTGATTCACCTGTGCTGGAACCCCTCAATACTGATACTGATATATTGGTACATCCCTAATAATTTATTGAAAGGAGGGAGCTTTACAGTAAGGATGGACTACATTTTAGTAGAAAGGGAACTGGGTAAATGTTTTTAATGAAATGTTATTAAATACAGGGGGTCTTCATTATCCGAGTATTTATTATCCGAGTCCCTGCATTTATGTGGCCAAATAATTGTAGAACCATATGGATAAATTCCCTGCACTTAAAAAGTTTCCGAGGATAATGTACGTGGAATGTGGAAGCGCAATGGAAAATCATTTAAATTTCCCTTGGACTTGCTGTCTCGCTCGCTTTCCCCTACCTCCAACACTCCACCACCACGCTCAACCCCCAACCCCAATGCCACGCACTCTCAGTCTCCCGCTATCATGCAATTTTATCAGAAAAATTATGTGAAGAGAAGCAAACAACACTCAATTCATTCTTTGTGTGTTGCAAACCAGTCACGAAAGATTCTGAACCTCAACCAGGTCCTTCTGGTGTTTAGCCTCCAATTACAGGGGGAGATGGCAGTAGATGACTTCCCTAGTCTTCCTGCCTCTCCTTCCTTCTCCTCCTCCGCCTAATCATCCAGCATCCAACTGCATCCATCCAATGAAGCCCAACTTCTCTACTTTTCAAGGTTAGACAATAAAAATTTGCTGTTTAACATATTTAACATTTTATAAGGTAAGGTACATAAAAGGGTTTAAAAAGTATATTTTACAAATGTTTAACCATAATTTTGAGGGTCATTTATTGTGTTAAGGTCCTAATTAAACCTTATTCTCATTATTTCTTGTGGGTTTTAGGTCCCTACTTTAAGTGGATTCACTTAAAGTGGTGATTCTTCTTGTCCCCATTATCCTCGGATAACTATGAGTGTAAATGATAAATAAGATCTGTAAATAGTAATCAAGTTTGTGAAGTTTTCCAAAACTACCATATTATTTTGTGGCACCATTATAATGTCAGAAATGGAAATGGAGGGGTACTAAGCATAATGTCTCTAAATTTGGGTGATGTAAGAAGCATTTCTTGGGCTATTTAGCAAGATACAAAGCTGGGCACAAACCGTTAATCCGTTAATCGTTAATTAACGAAGCTAACTTTTCGTTAACGATTTAACTTTTAAGTTAACTTTGAAAATCATTATCGGACTAATTAACTTCCGTTACATTTAACTTCCGTTAACTCAAGTCCGTTAACTATATTTATTTATTGCAATAAAGTTATATTTTTTAACACCAGCCAGTAGATACATTTAGTTTTGCTCATTCAATTATCGTTATATTATTGAGTAAAATACAGCAGAATAATATTGCAGAATAATACAAATTTGAATTTCTACAATTTACTAATTCTCCATTGTTTTATTTCCAGATCATGTCACCTGTGGCCAAAGCACTCGACAAGATCCAGGGGGAGGAACAAGCTACCTTGGACTCTGCTGCCAACAGTTGCTGCGACAATCTTCAGGCTTAAGGACTTGAAGTCCAAGGGCCTCGTCTACTGCAGCGCCTTGGTCGACGCACTTTTGGCAGCATCGACAAAAGGTTTGGGCCCCTCCTGGAGGATGACGAATGCCAGCTGGCTGCTGCCTTCCATCCCAGGTTTCGCCTCATCTGGTTGGACAAGTATGACAACACCAAGGTCGCCAGGGTGAGGAAAAGCATGGAGGGTACAGTCGAGGAGGCCATGAAGCAGCAGTCCAACGAAGTGGGCAGCAACAGTGGAGGCAGCAACAACGAGGAGGAGGAGGAGGAGGATGAACTTCTTCAGTGCTGTCATCCAGACAAAAGAGAGCAGCAGAAGCCACAGGTCACTCGAGGGCAAGGCCCAGAACTTGGTCAAGACCTGGCTGGAGACCAACTCCAAGGACTTGCTGACAGATGCTGCCTTCTTGGGTGAGCAAGTGTTGGTGGACTTGTTCATCAAGTTCAACACAGCCATCCCCTCCAGTGCTGCAGTGGAGCGTTTGTTCTCTATGGGCAAGGACATCCTGAGGGCCAAGAGATCATCCCTGTCTGATGAAAACTTTGATATGCTAATTTTCATGAAGGGCAACATGCATCTCATGGACAAAATGGAGAACGAGAAGAAGAGGGAAAATTAAATTATATATATATTGTGTTTTTCATTTTTTTTATAATAAAAGTTAACATTAACGGTTTATCGGTAACTTCCGTTACATGTTTAACGAATTAACGGTTAACGAAGTTAACTTTTTGGTTAACGGATTAGCGGTTAACGAAGTTAACTTTTTGGTTAACGGTGCCCACCACTGGCAAGATATCTGTTAGCTGTTTCAAGTATCCCAATCCTGCTGAAAGGCTGCACACTTTCTTAATTGCTGCAGCTAAACTTTACCCACCTCACTAATGGGTAAGTTACATGATGGAGGTTAGGTTAGGTTTAATTTTCAGAAATTATACATTCATGGGATTCATTTTTATATCAGATATTTCTGGCAGTCTGAGGTTGCACAAATGTTGTAAAACTGAAATCATGCATAGCATAGTTTTGGGGCATTTGCACAAGCACAACCTCAGACTATCAGAAATGCATCTTTGATATAAAAATGAATCTACAGTGGTGTAGTGCTAAATAAAGAAGTGAGGTAACGCATTTTGAAAGTGTTACTCAGATGCGGGGGGGGGGGGGGGACAATGACGAGCGCAGCGAGCCCATACAGCTGGGGGTCCGGGGGCACTGTAAGCCCCCGGGAAATCTTTTGAAATCTGACCAATTTCAGGGATATTTTGAGGTCATATGCACTGGATATTAGGATATATTCCAAGGTTGAAGATGCAGTATTTCCAGTGTCATTAGATATATGACATCCAGTACGATCAATAAAATAGCTAACAACTGGAATGATTAACTAAAAAAAGTTAACAACTGGTACGCCGTGGTGACTGTTTCATCAGATCTTTATAGGCTAGCATTGCCTCAGTCGAAGCTAAAGAAAGAAACAGTTAATAATTCTCATACAGTGGACCCCCGATTTGAGTACGCATCGATTTGAGTACGCTCGTCCATAGGCTCCTATTGACTCGACTTGAGTAGAAAACTCGATTTGAGTATGGCAGCCGGCTTGTTTGAGGACAAGGTCATGAGCTATTTAAGTCATTCATAGCAAACAGGCAGAAGCAACAGAAAATTGATGCTTATTTCAAGCCCTCAAGTCCCCAACCCTCTACCTCTTCCATGTCATTGGCTGTGGGCCTAAGAACGCCTAGCCCTGATGAGTTACCAGACATCATCATGGAAGGAGACTCTCCCCTCCAAGCAATAATTCCTCCCCTCCATTCCTCATCTGGAACTTCCAGCACATCAAGCAAGACTCCTACAGGATTATTCTATTTTGTCTATATTGTACGGTATGTATTTTGTATTCTATTCTGTCTATTTTTAATACAATTACTAAATTTCGTAGGCCAATTTCTATAGAAAAAGTAGGGGTGGGGTGAAATTTTTGGGTTTTGGAACGAATTAATTAATTCCCATAGGTTATTAAGCTCGTTATTAAGCATTTCAAATTGAGTACGCCATGCTGGAACGGATTACGTACTCAAATTGGGGGTCCACTGTATTTCTTCTAGGGGTGGGAATTAAAATTTCATGACATTAGAGATTTGTAAGTTCGGATTTATTTGAAATAGTGAGGGAATGCCGTTCCGTCTACCAAAAAAAGTAAGGGAACGCTGTTCCCACGCGTTCCCACAGCACTACACCACTGTGAATCTATGAATACATTTATGGAAATTGAACAGTTTGAAGTTATTCTAAACAATTGCCCCAATTAAAACAAGCAACCCCTTTTCTGTACTCTCTCCCTTTCACTATACTCAATTTCACTCCAAAGGTGGATGTTGCATACCATATATGTTTTGCAATGACCTAACTTGTGATGATAAAAACCCACTCTAATAGACAGAGTTTATTTCCACAATAGTTGCAAATGTACCAGTACTTATAAGTGGGACCCTTTAATAAAATGCCCTTCCGGTGTTGGGAGAACGGGATCTAACCTAGATGTGAATTTCTTAATGGTCTCTGGATTGTCTCCTCACCTTTTTCATTCATTTTTCAGTTTATAATTTCTGTAATAATAAACAACAATGTAATAATAAATTTATAATTTCTGTAGTAAAATAATAATGCAATAATAAATGTAATAAATGTATATAATAATTATGTAAAAACTAAGAGAATCTGTATGTATAGAACAAGATAATTTTAATTTGTGTGAAGGTACTTATAAGTGGAACCCTTTGATAAAATGTCCTTCTGGTGTCGGGAGAATGGGATCTATCCTATGTGTGAATTTCTCAATGGTCCCTGGACTGTTTTCCCTCTGGCTATGGCTTACATGCCACTCTCCTGTCATATTGCTCCAATTTGGCCTCTGGATCCTCCCAAGAGGAGGTGCCTTTGGCACTTTGACACCACCAATTGGGAGCCCCTGAGGTAGTACTTTTATGATTTCCCATGGAATGATTACTGTTTCTGTGGCTGGGGCCCTTCCAGGTGTGCTAAGTGCATGATGGAGGTGATTCTCATGGGCATGGAGGCATACATTCCATATTCAATTCTTACGACTAATGAAAAAAAAAACCTTGGTTTAACTTGATGGCCACTGTTCTCTTCTTAAAGCTATTAACAGTGGTGTAGTCACCCATTCTTTTCCTTTTATTTACCAATGACCTCTTAAGTTGCACTTTCTGTCCTATCCTCTCCTATGCTGATGATTCCACTCTTCACCTCTCCATCTGCTTCGCAAACACCCCTCTCAGCAATCACTCCATGCTTCATATAGGATGGCTATGGTACACCTGCTCTCTTATCTTTCTGCCATCTCTGATTGGGGCAGAGAAAACCTTGTTGCTTTCAATGCCTCAAAGACTCAGTTCCTCCATCTGTCTACTCGTCACAATCTTCCACATGACTATCCCCTTACCTTCAACAATAAACAACTCAATCCTTCTTCTCTTAACATTCTTTGCATTTCCTTTTCATGTGAATACACTCTCTTTCTAAAACAGCTTCTAAGTGGTTAGGTGTGCTGTACTGCCTCTGCAGTCTCTTCACCCCCCAACTCGGTTGCTGTCTCTATGTAGGGGTCTTGTCCACCCCTGTATGGAGTGCACTTCTCATGTGTGGGATGGCTCAACGCACACAACCATACTTGACCAGGTGGAATCAAAGGATTTTTGTCTTATTAATTCCCCACCTCTTACTGTCTATTTTCAATCCCTCTCTCTTCACCACAATGTTGCCTCTCTACTACTGCTATTATAATGGCCACTGCTCTTCTAAATGCTCTAACTGCATGCCTCCTCTTTTAAGAAGAGCACGCAGCACATGACTTTCTACACATTCTCATTTCTTTTCTGTCCAACTCTCTAATGCAAGGGTTAATTGGTATTTTCAATCTTTCATCTACTCAACTGGTGAACTCTGGAACAATCTTCCTTAATCCATCTTTCCCCCTGTCTATGACTGCCAATCTTTCAAACACAGTGTCCAGACATCTTGAAAACCCTGGACCTTGATTTTGGCTCCTTTTTTCTTCTATGGGGGTGGGTACTTTTCTGTGGGCATTCACCCTTGGCCCCTCCTCCTTGAATAAAAGAAAAAAAATCTAGACCACATCTTTATTGTAGATTCATTATTTCACTTTAATGACCCAAACATCTCCCTAAATTTAAGTCACCTTTTGAGAAAAGGAACTAAATGATCATTGTTGACTACATCCCTGTTTAATTTTACCTTAAAATGTACAATAGAATGGTCAAGTTCCTTAATGACTCTTCTACTGCACATTCATAAATAACTTCCTACTCATTAGACAGAACCAAATCTAAAAGTGCTTGATCACTAGTCAGCTTCTTTACAAATTGCATTTGAAAGCTATCATTACAGCACTCAGTGAAGATGTTTCTTTCCCTCTTGTTTCCTCCTAAAAAGTTCCAGTCTATAGGCTATGAGACAGGTTGAAGTCTCCCATAATTGGTGTTCTATCATTGTCATTTTATTTCCAAAATGATACTATCATCTTCATATGTTTGGTTTGGGGTCTGTAAAATGCTCCTATCTGAATGTACTCTTTACTCAGTACTCTGTATCAACCCATACTGATTCCATCCTGTTGTCTGATTTAATATTACCATTCTGAACAGGTTAATTCATTGATAAATATAAGTTTTAGGGACACCAATTTTTTTTTTACTCTGGATTGGCTGCAAGTTGGTGATGTAGGAAATAACTAACCAGCTTAGAATGACCACCTAACCTAAGGATGTATGATACGAGTGGTCACCAAAATCTTGTGTCCCTGAAACTTAATATTAGCCAATTCATTCTTTATACAGTATGTAAGACTAACCCTTAAACCACCCCCCAGACTATCCATTCTCTGATAAAGCTACATTGTATAGCCATTTAATTCATACTCTGCTCTAGTGTCATTAACACTAGAAGGACAAAAATTTTGAAGGGTGGCAAAGGATCAAAATCATATTTATTAAAAGAATATTGAGCAAGAACCTGCAAAAGCGGGTCATATTGACCCATTTTTGCTTTTGCTTTGCCTAGATGGGTGGCAGAGTCAAAATGATAAGTCACATTTATTAAAAGAATATTAAGCAAGAACCAGTAAAAATGGGTCAAATTGACCCAGTCATCCTTCTATGTTAAGTACGGTTTCAGTAACTGATGCCTCACAAATACAAGTAATATCCAGATTTTCACTAATATAGGTAATTTCACTAATTTTCACTAATATAGGTAACTAAATAGTTATTCTTCTTATTCCTAAGACTGTACATTTCACTCCCTCAGTTTTAACTGTTTCCCTACTTTTGGTTTGATTGTTGATATGCCCATTCCTGTCTTAATTGGTCTTTAAAACCCTAACAGTATTGCTAACTGGATATACCCTGATAATTTATGCTCTCTGTTAATGTAAAGTAATCTTTCAAAGCTGCAAAAACTCTACCTTATAAATTAAGAGTGGGTTTGTTCTTGTCTTTTGTGATGTCATTGACCTTAAGGGCCAATGGAACTTTAAGCACTTTTAACAAGTAGGGGCCATTTTCTCAGTGTCACAAAAAACCTTGCACTGACTGACTATGAACATGTTATATTTAATAATGGTGATAATTGATAAATGAGCATAGAGCTCTGTTGCAGTCACAGAACAGTCCCTTCCCTGACATTTACTTGTACAGAAAATCATACACACTGTTCAGGGGGGAGCTGTTTGTTAGTTCAGCCTCCCCACTCCAACTATATTAATTGTTCGTGTTTGTGCATGTATTTGCTTTTGTTTTTCTTTTTGTTTCAGGTGCTTGTGCCTTGTGGGCAGATGCATATTTTTTATTGCTCACCTGTTTTTTGCCTTAATATGCCTTAATATGGTACTTTTCAGAAAGGTCCTATTTCCACCAAGGGCCTAAAGCATGTGCTCATAGTGCTTAAGGGTTAAGGCAGCCCTGGTCATAGCCCATTTTCACAAAAGCATCTTGATATTATTACTTCATCTTTTACTCATTCCATTAAAAGAAAATTCCTTAGATGGTTTAACAAGTTAGACTTAATTTTCCTTCTCCCATCCCTTCAATGGAGTAGGAATGATAATGTGTGAGGCTTAATTCACACTGCTATCTATTAGCCATCTTACCAGCTTGACCCAGAACTGGTTAAATAATGGTCAAGACTGAAAGGGAATAATGATCATTAGCAAATGACAAAGCTACATTAAAGTTACCCTTTGAAACTAGACTGTAGGGATGTACTGATATATTGGTATTGGTGATATCAGTAGATTTTTATCCATGTCTCTATTGGCTGATATTTCGAAAGTACAATTTTTCCAAAATTATGAATAAAAGACTATTTAGAGGATGAAATTTCTAATATTTTGTTTTATCACTTCACATAACTCGTTATTTTTTCACAAAGGTTAAGTTCTCATGTAAAAATAGCAGCTGCTCTGTATGCTCAGGAGAGAGCCAATTTCTAGCAGCACTGGCAATGTTTAGAAGTGTAAATCCTTTGAGAAATAGGTATAAAGCCTAGAAAACCAAAAAATTATCTTGTAGTCATACGTCACAATATTAGCCCAGCTAGCTGGTTAAAAGCACATTTACTAAGCCCAACATAGGCCTGCAGTCCAATTGTATAACAAACAAAACTATGACATCTAATGCAGTGTTGCCATCTTTAATGAAAAGGATTATTGTTTTGTTGCCACATTTTCAACACAGAAAATAAATTATGAATATGTTACAAAAATATGACAAACTAATAAACCCTAGCTGGATGTCGGTATTGGTTATCAGTCAATACTGTTTTTAATTATTGGTACCGTATCGGTTATTGGCTAAAAAGCGATATTGGTACATCTCTACTAGACTGAATGCATATGAAGCTATTTTGTAGCTAAACCAGACTTAAAAGTGATTGGTTATATTGGCTACATGCAAAGATGGTCTAAACTGGACATTTAGCCAACTGCAGTTTTTTATTATTATTAATTGGATTAATTGGCATGCTTGAGTTAATTGTGTTACATATTTCAGGATTTTCAGCTAGAAAAACAGCTAGTCCCCAAGGCCATTAATTTAAATAACTGATCTACCTAAGAAACTAAAGTTAAAGGCCTTTCATTCAGAAAATTTAACATGTGAAACTGTATTAAGGTACAGTACTGAAGAGTAACAGAACACCAAGATTTTTGTCATAATCATTGTACACAATAATTTTTAGAAAGAAGCAAGCATGAATCACAGTCTTTTGGATTATATATCCCATTTAGAAGATGAAATTGCTCTTGAAGGTCTTGATGGTATAACCAGTGATGGTAAGCAAAATAAAGTTGTGTCAGATCTTTTTAATCCTTTTAGGTATAAATTGCTAAAAGGCTTTTTAAAAGTTATTTGGACTGCTGTGCAAATTTTCACCTTAAAATAACAAGGTTTATTAAATTGGTGTGAAATGAATAGGTCTACATTTTAACCTCTATTATCAAGGTTTTTGCATCTACTTATTACCAAGGGGTAACTAAGTTACCCCACGGCTTTTTTGTTAGAACTCTATTTATATGCTATACAAACTCAATTCTGTCTTGAACATATCATGTATTACTTTAGCAAATCATTATTTACTGCTTACAGTGTGAACATTTTACAATAACATCCTGTACTCAATGAATTTGACAAAAAGGATTTTTGCAGATACACACGAGTCTAGCTTTTCAATCTCATTGTCCAGGACAAATTGCACATAGCTATATTGCACAAATATTTTCTTTCAAAAATTAGCAAAGCAAATTCATTTATTTGCCTGTGTCTTGGAAAGACTAAGTAACAAATACCTAAAAAAAAAATTATATACACAAAAAATGGATGTGGGGGTAACTTCATTATCCCCATTGGTAGTAGAGAGATTAAGCATGAAAATTATGTAGCTACCTACAGTACATTAGCATTAATTAGATCTAGGCACAACTGCACAAGTTTACATCCCAGAGAAGTTTTGTACCCTACAAAATTTGGTAGGACCTAGTAGTAAATATGGTATTTGTTATCCATATACTGTAAGTAGCTACAGTAGATAGTTTAGGCCAGTGTTATCTAACAAAACAGTCATTTGTATCGAGTTAACAAAGAAACACCCAATTGTTAATCACTGTAACTAGCCTTCATTTGGGGGGAGGACTTGAAGTATCTTGTACTAGTCAAGTACGGTAAAGTCCTTAAGCTGAAAGTTGAATTAGGTACTGATTCTGCTTTGCTTTGTTTAATTTTAAAAGTTCTCGCAAACAATTCTTGTTTATTCACAAATTTTTTATGAATTACTTTTGTTACAATTAAGAAAAGTATTGCTTTATATATGTATATATGTGTGTGTGTATAATAAACTTAGTGAGTTTTATTTATCAAGTTAGGGTAGGGGTGTATATGACTGGAAATTCCATAAAAAAAGCATTTGAAGCATAATTCCAGTGCATTATTCATTATCACAGCCTTTTATACTAAAATAAAAGAATTCTAAAACCAAACTAGAATTAGGTTTAGGCTAACCTATGGTAGGCCTGAAATAACTAATTTGCCTTCAAATTTATCCTAACATGAAAATATAACTAGTTTGGAACTACTGATCTTCATTTTATAAATATAAAAAATATTTTATTCACAATTAAGAGTTCTCGCCTTAATTTTATAAACAAGATATTAAAAAGTTTTTACATTTCCAAATTTTACAGGTTTGTGGTTAAGATTAAGTTTAAGACATAACTTTCCTGATACTATTACATTAGATGACAATAGCAAGGAGTTTTTGTGGTCCTTAATAACCCAAGATGAAGAAATTGGCTTTTATTGCCTTGAAGAACCTCGCCCTCCTCTCAAAATATTTAATAGGTTAGTGACAAACTAAAAATGCATATAGCTAAAGTAGACCATCATACTAAACCCTAAAGGTCTCTAAAAATGCATAGGCCTACCTAGGATATTAGTAATGTGAAACTGAATTTTATTCCAAAACTATAATAGCCATAACTGAGACAAAATAGTAATTTCTTTGTGTGGAAATTCATTTAACTATAATTATTTAACGATAATTGCAGGTATGAGTACATGGATTCAGAAATGGGGATAATTCTTGAGCCAAAGGAAGACATTCAAGAAATTTATCCATGTTGCCCTATTGATGATGAAAAGGCTGGAATGAGGGGATCCTGCACTACTTACAAGACTAGAGTGGATGTAACAGATGAGGCAACATTGCTATCACTCTTAGAGACAAATGAGAAGTATGTATGAATATATTGTTTGTTTTTTAAAAAGGTATAAGTGTGAAAGTAGCTGTTATTTTCCAGAAATATTAGAGATATTCACTTAACTTTTACTGTTAATTCAAAAAGTAGATACGCAAATCATCTCAAAGATTCTACCCCCACACACAAGTTTCCTTAGTTAGTAGTGAAAACTTGGTTATTAAAAAGGTTTTATATATTACATAAATAGTCACCAGAAACCCACAAATTAATTCCCTCCAAAAAACAAGACATGCCTTGTGGTTTAATTTTAACTTGTAATTGAGTTGTTAGATCCCTTAATACCAGTTAATGAAATAAAAGATAGTTAATAAGTTATCATAATTCATTAGCATCTGGGCCTTACCATTTTAAAAATGATCATTTACTAAATAATCCTATAAAAGAATAATTCTGTCCAGAAGCCATTTTTATTTTTGTCTGTGAACAATTTGCTAAGTTTTCTCTAAAATAAAATTTAAGAACACACGAGTAAAATTTAAGTAAAAGAGTGACTCTATATTGGCACTGTGTTTTACTTCTGTCCAGAAGCCATTTTTATTTCTGTATCCGTGATCAATTCATTAAAGTTTTCTCTAAAATAAAATTTAAAAACATGCAAGTAAAATTTAACTGTAAGCTTCTGTTTTTATTTCCAGATATGGCAACAAACTAGTCCTGGTTGCCAGTCAGATTTTACGAAATAAAGCTCTTTGCACAAATGCTACCATTGACAGATTCTATGACCTCACCGTAATGCAATACGTAATGCTAGAACGCATAGGAAGATCTAGAACTATGGGAGAAATAACACATGGAAAGGTAATGCAATATGGTATAAGGAGTGTTTAAAAAAAATTTACATTTTTTACACATATTCAACAAATGAACCAACCTTGATTAGAATGATTTAATTTGCTCTCCACTGGCCTCAGCCACCGTGTCAAGCCTCATCCTCATAGATCTCAGTAAATGTTGGGAAGTTTCACAATCATTTTCGACACTTCAGAGTGCTTGCTGCAACACTCAAACCAGAATTTTGCGAGAGTTTCAGTCATCACTCGATTTTAATCCAGTTTGAGTTCCATTACAAGAATCAAAACACAGACTACAAGGAAACTGTGCTGAAAAATTTGTTGGTTGAGCGCATTGATACTACGGAAACATAGTTTTTGTGCTCTGAGATGATTTGAGCATTCTCACTGCAGAAAGAATCCTACTTTTAGTGGTCCATTTTCACTGTGTAACAAATGCAACTTTTTAAAACACTCCTTATACACACAAAAACATACATACAAGTAAAAGTAAGTAAAAAAACATTTATTTAATCATTGTTGTAATAAAAATAAGTTAAAGTAGCGTATTTACAGTACTGTACAGATTTTCAGTTCACTGTCAATATTGTTCACTACTGTAGTCTATTCTGGACCACTGGTTTCCAACCTTTTTCTAGTCATGACTCTCTTTACAATTCCCCAAATTTCTTGCTGCATCCTATCAGCTTGGAATTAAACTAAGTAGGTTTTTTAAAATTTTTTAATATATATACAAAGTCGACTCGAAAAACAAGCTGTTTATTTAAAACTACTGTGTAATTTTTGTTGAAATATTATTCTAGCTTGTTGAACTTACTCTTTTTGTGACACCCCTGTCACCCTCCTACTGTCCTAGGTTGGGAAAAGCAGTTTTAGAGTCTTGTCATTTACTTATAGTATAGTAGATGCAAAGCTTCATTAAGAATAGGGCCAGTAATAAATTTTCTCTTAGCTTGTTTTCAAAATATTTATTCTGGGGTAATTAGTATTGTTTAAAGTTAATATCTTTGCAGTAATAACTTTGAATAGTAAATATAACTTCACTAATCATTTTTGCTGAAAAGAAACTGGTTGAGAAATAAACATTAATCTTTAACTCAACAGAACAGTTTGGCTGTAATGAATGTGAGCCCCAAAACGATGTTTTACCTACGGAAACGCCTTTTGAAACTCAACCTTATTACAAAGCAGAGCCACAGACAACGCTCAGTCAAGGGAAACATTTCATCCTCGTCTCTTCTCCATTTGACCAGGTGCAAAGATCATGTTAATTGCCCTGTGATAACTGTCCTTTACTTTAGGAAAAGAGTTTAGTTTCTGAGAGGAGCGGAGGCTTGATTCAGGTTTAAGATGGAAGCAAGCTCCCCAAAACAACATTTTGTCTCAGGACAATGGGTTCCTCATGCTCACTGGAAGCAAACAATGTGAGAACTTTCTATAGGGGCATTTGAAGGCTGGCAAAATTTTTTTACAGATAGGATTTAACTTGGGTTGACCTGTGAAAAAATGAATTTTGTCGATTGGCCATAAAACAATTTTCCTCTTAGATTTGCAAATACTGTATAGCTAAATATTATATTTTGCTTCTTTCCTCTCCATATTATGATTGGTTTTGCTGGTGTGATTCAAAACTGCTGGCTGGCTGTCCGTAGCTCCTACCCCTTGAATGTTCTTGAATTGTAGTGTTCAAATTACCGCATTTGCCCACAGTATGATAGGTGGCAGTTATTGTAAGGAATCTGGTAAACCCTCCTCCCCAATATTCTAACTTTTTTCCTCAGAGCAGCACTCATTTATTTGCCTCCAGTTTTATTTGGATAACTGAAAATAAGATCAATATTGTTGTTTTTCTTGAGGATACATTTCATTTAACTTCAACTCTGAGTTGAAGAGGGAAATTAAAGGCAGTGTGATTTTCGGGGTTGGTGGAATTCTTTTCAGTCAGAACATTAATCTGATAAAATTCTTTGTGCAATTCTTAATGTCTCATTTGAAAACAAAACGGGTAAGCTTTTCTTCGGAACACCTTCTTTCTCAGAGGTTGACCATCTGGGATTTGGTATGCAGGGGTACTACCTCATCAGGGAAGAAGACCAGGCCAACTCATTGTACAGAGTGGGCCATTTAAGTGGAACGTAGGGAATAATAAAAAAACTGTCGTCTTACATTTATTTATAGTATATGTTCGACATACTCGCCATTATTGTCGATGCACTTTTGTAATCTGTTGCCACTGAGCTCTGTTTAAAGCAGCGTTTCTCAAACTTTTTCTTCTTTTGTAACCCTTGAATTCTTTCACAGGATTTTCTGGATTTGTGAGAGATGTAGAGGATTTTTACTTTCTTTACGACTTGTGGCGTTTATTAATCGTTATATTTTCAGGACCCCTTCGCGTGCCCCAGTTTGAGAACCACTAGTTTAAAGGTATCTGCTGTAATTTGAGAACAAATTTCAATAATTCTGTTCTCAAGATGATGGAGGTCACGAATTTTCAGAGTACTTTAAATGTTTTCATAAGTAAAAGTCCAGTGATGAAAGATAGGGAGACCTTGGCGGCCATTCTATGGGTCCACGACGGCCGATCTAATGTCCTGGAAGCCATTCATCTAACCACATTCTAACCTTTAATCCACAATGAGCAGGCGTTCCATCTTGTTGAAACCATTTTAGAAAGGTACTTCCCTCGTGTAAAAGACTTGGAATGGCTTTTTCTTGTAGCATTTGAAGATAATTTTCTGCACTTACAGCACCACGAAAGAAAAATGGTCCAACAATTGTTGTACTCCATATACCACACCCTCAGAGATCCCTGTTCTTCGAAAGCATCCATTCAATGGGGATTTTCTGGAGACCAATATCAGCAGTTTTGTTTATTCAATTTTTCTTCAAACATAAAAATTAGCTTCATCTTGAGAACAGAACTTTGCTTGGAAAATCAGGATATCACTCATTCACAGAACTCAGATCTTCTGTTTGGGTCATCCTCAATCAATTTCTGTAACAACTGTAATTTGTATGGGTGTCACTGCCCTTTTTTTAAGATTCTTCTGATGCTGGTTCTCGATACACCCGTTTCCACTGACATTCGGCGGGTAGATTTATGTGGGCTGAGTGCAAATTTCTCGAGAATAAATATTAGGGTGACACTTATTTTCGAAAGTTTGAATTTTTATCGGGACGGGCGCGTTTCTGGTTCCATTTTGTCAAAAAATATCGTGTGTAAAATATTTTTGAAATAAAACAATATTTAGAACTGCCTCAATACGGTCAAAGTTTGTATATTTTCTCGAAAAGTAGAAATTTTAGATCATGATGTTCTATGCCTCTAGCAAATAAAATATCACTTCTAGTTTGTTCAAGCTACTAATCTTGACCTAAAACATATAACTGGACTTCATACTTTCAACTCTAGGTCCCCCTCAACTCGAGTATTAGCCCCTCAAGGGGGGGGGGGTATCATGGGCGCCCATCTCCCTCTCATTGTTGCCTACTTTGCAGAGGTCACGGTGGACTTGCGGGCGGTTGGGAAGTCACAGCGGTGCTTCTCGACCACTTGTAAGAGGAACTGCCTTTGGTCTTCACTCTTGGTAAGGGCCAGGTTGAAAGACTGCATCAACGCCACCCCGCGCTCCGCGAAGTCATTGACAACTTGAAGGGCCTGGACTCGGCGGGATGCGGCGATGAAGGCTGGGTCCGTCCGCCACTCCTCCGGATCCTTGAGCAGGAAGGCGGTGCTGATGTCCAGAACCTTGAAGAACTCCTTTGATGTAGTCGTTGTGAACTTGGCCAATGTATTGTTGGCGATTGAGGCGGTGGACAGGTCCACATTGATACGCCGCGGGGGATCCTCCGATCCTTCCTCTTCTTCCATCGCTTTAATCATCTCCCGCTTTGTCGCCAAGTCGATACCCTCGTCGAAGATGGCCAGGGTGACGAGGCGCTCGCTCAAGTACCATAGGTGCCTGGCGAAGACTGTCGCCGTCGCCTTGGCCACCGCTGAGTCCGGATAATAGACGAGGGCCTTGAGCAGCGCGAGGTCCGCGGCTGGGGCCGTTGCCGGGAGCGGCGCTTTGTACCAGGCCGTCACGTAGATGGACACGGCGAAGATGGTGAATCACCGGATTCCAGCCGCTTCGCCTGACGACATCTGAAACTGTTCCCGGAACAGGAACAGTTTGATGGCATAGATGACTTTTGCCATCCAGCGCGCGCGATGGAAGGCGCCGGGACGAGCGAACCGGGCACCCCGCTTGTTCGGACCGCCCAGCACAATTACAGAGAGCTCCAGAAGTTCCCTGTAGTCATCACGTGGATGTTGACCGTCGAGGAGGCGGCTGAATTCGATCAGCAGGTCGTCGCGGGCGTCCTTCAGGTGCTGCGGCATGGTTCCATCCTCGAAGGGCTTCGCTTTGGTTTGATCGATGAAGTCCCACTGGGCGGCGAATCGTTTGAACAGGAGGATGTCAGGACCAGTAGAGGGACCGAGGCACGCCGTGAATGCCTTCTCGCACACCAGTTCGTGGATGTGGTGGCGGCAAGCCAAATGAAGCACTGTCTTCTCGAGTTTCTGCTCAATGATATAGCAAGCTCCTCCTGAGAGTCCTGTGTTTGAGGCGGTGGTGTCAAAAGAGAGGGCACAGATCCGTCCCTTGATGTCCCAATCCTCGAGGGCAGAGAGGACGGCTTCCGCCATGGCGCGGCCGGTGCCGTCGGGGAGGCTGGACACAGCCAGAAGCTTGTCGACGTTCTCCCCAGACACCAGAACTGGAAGGCGATCTTCAGCAGGGCCTCCGTCAGCCGCTGGTACGATTTTCCCGTCCCAGTGAACGGTCAGCGGCACAGTAGGATGGAAGGCTGCCTTCATTTCCGCTGCTGCCATAGCACGGAACTTTGCTCGGTCGCGGCGGGAGGATTCGCGGTTCAAGACCAGCTCCTCAGGGTCGTGGCCCAAGCTCCTCGCAGCCCCGACAGCAAAAAAACACCTTCTCGGTCGGTAAGTTTCGTCCGATCCATCGCTGCGGAGAGATCAGGGGTGATCATCTTTTTCGACGCGCGGAATCGCTTGGGTGGTAAAGGGGTCGTAGATGCTTCTGCATTCGACGTGGACGGGCCCGGGAGAGAGAGCTCTTCCTCTTCTTCTCGGCGACGACGCCGTGTCGGTGACCGAGTCGGGCTGCTTGCACCTGAGCTGGAGCTCGATGCCAGTTCGACGAGTTCTTCTCGGCTCTCTCTGTTCGCCCTTTCATCATCTTGCCGGCGGCTCCTTTCCGCTTCCTGTCTCCTCGCACGCTCCTCCTCAGTGTGCAGCGTCATGTCACGTGTGGAGGAGATGCGGCCGCGCCGCACCTCGGCCCTTTGTCCCGTCAGGAACTCCCTGTCCTCTTCGATTGTGATCATCGACATCGCCTGTTCGTGTGCGATGTCGAAGAGGCGGTCAAGGGATGAGAGGAACTCGGCCTCGTTCCTGATTTGGGTCACAGTGCGCCGTTCGAGTTCTTGTTCAGAGCCCGCCACTTCTCGTACATTCGGAGAACCTTGTCCCTTGCGCGTTGGTCTTTCTGCGTAGGAATATGGGACCGCTCCCAGAATTCCTTGACTGCGGTCACTGTCTCAGCGGCTGCTTCCTTGATCGGCTTCTTGACGTCAAGGTGAAGGTGGAAAAAGTACTGAAGCGCCTGCTTTCCCGTAGGCAGCATGCTTCCTGTGATGCTGTGGTCCACGGTCCCCAGGAGATAGACTGCTGTTTTAGATCTTGTTGCCGAAGCCATCACGTCGTTTCAGAACTCACTGAAAAAGAGAATGAAACACTGTTAGTGTTGGCAAAACTTGTCCCAACCCATTTTCTACTTAGAATAACATGTTCTTTCGCCTGTATCAATATTTGGATAAACTCGTGTTACACCCTGTATAATACCTCATTTTAGTCTTCTGTACACCAGTGCGGAAGACTAAACCAACGACTCTGACCGTCCGTCTGTCTGTCTGTTATCATTTTTCAACTCAGAAACTACAGCAGCTATCGAAACGAAAACTGACATGATAACAGAACGCCATGAGTACTTTTCGACAAAAAGTATAAACTTTGACCTCGTTGAGGCAGTTCTAATTATTATTTTATTTCAAAAATATTTTACACAATGTTTTTAGACGGAATGACACCAGAAATGCGCCCGTCCTGATAGAAATTCCCAAAAAATGAAAAACACCCCAAATAAGTGGCACCCTAATAAATATGCTGGTCTCTTCGTCAGTAACAGTTTTCTATCATACGTAAGATAGTCTGTCCACTTTCTCCATCGTTAACACATTGACAGAAGGCAGAAGTTCCTCATACCAATGGACAAGGAGAGGAGTTTCCGCTGTTATGTTGCTCTTCATCTCATCCGCCTTCAATTCTCTATTCTCGATTCATCGCCCTAAATTCTAAATTTAGAAATGGGAGAACAATGGCAACTTGATAGAGGTACCGTTTATGCCAAAGAAATTTGGTACGAAAAGTTGAACATGTTTTTATTTATCGTTTGATTTTAGGTTTAAGATTTATAAAGCAATCCTCGAATTTGATACACATCCGAACCTGAGTCCAGCAAAAAATCTCCGAATTCGGATTCACCCACCTATGATATATATATATATATATATATATATATATATATATATATATATATATATATATATATATATATATATGTATAATCGATTACGATTACTTTGGAAAAGTAATGATGATTACTTTTTATTTAATTCATATAAAAGGAAGCCTCAATTTTTTACTGTAATTTCATGATTATATTTGTTGTCATTATTATAATTATAATACATATATGAATGAGAACAAAGTAAAAAATAAATATATATATATATATATATATATATATATATATATATATATATATAAATAAATAAAGAACGACGCTTGTGTAGAAGAACGTTCCGCACAAGATGAGGAGGGAGAATGAAAAAATGAGGTAGTTACCTCATTTTTCATTTGTTCGTCTCCCTCCTCATCTTGTGCGGAACGTTCTTCTACACAAGCGTCGTTCTTTACATTAATTATACTGTGTGTTGTTTGCAGTTAAAATGTATATATATGTACGGCATGCGAAGGTGCCACCTCAGGGCATTGGTTTCTGCTCGTATGTAGGAGAATTACGACTTCTGATTAATCAAGGCCCATGGTGTAGTGGATAGCATATCTGACCGGCAATCGGAAGATCCCGGGTTCGATTCCCGGGTGGTTACCTCATTTTTCATTTGTTCGTTCTCCCTCCTCATCTTGTGCGGAACGTTCTTCTACACAAGCGTGGTTCTTTACATTAATTATATGGTGTGTTGTTTGCAGTTAAAATATATATACAGGGCGTCCCAAAAAAATGTATACACACTTTAACAGCTGATAGCTCAATTGATGTTTCTTTCCAAGTTAAACCCATTAGAATTAATAATGGCAGTCAGACTAAGCTTTGAACAAAGGAAATTCATTCTAAAATGCTACTGGAAGTGTAAAAACGCAGTTGAAGTGCAAAGACAGTTTAGGAGGGAGTTTCAAACAGATCCACCAACGCGACTTACCATCACTCGAATTAGAGATAAGTTTGAAGCCGATGGAACTGTTCAGAATGTCCACAAGAAGCGTTCCGGAAGACCACGGACATCGACAAGCCCACAAAGCAAGAAAGAGTACTGGAAACGTATCACCAAAGTCCAAGAAAATCTGTGCGGCAAGCGAGTCGTGAGGTAGGAATTTCAGAATCGTCTGTCCAACGCATTTTGAAGCGCTGTCAATGGAAAAGTTACATTCCAAGATTAGTCCATGCTATTAATGAAGATCCGGACCGAAGAGTGGAGTATTGCGAGTGGTACTTGGCACGATGTGGATGTGGATTGGACGAAGGGGTTTTGTAGAATACCCTCCGCGTTCACCAGACCTCACACCACTAGACTTTTTTTTATGGGGATACTTAAAAGACAAAGTCTACGCTATAAAACCTACAACAGTCGCTGAATTGAGAGCAGCCATTGAACGAGAATGCACACAAATACCAAACGAAATGTTTCGTGATGTTTGCGATTCCATTGCTTCGCGTTATCAGCAGTGCCTGGACCAGAACGGACGTCAGTTTGAAAACAGGCGTTGACAAAACAATTAAATAATGTCTGTAGATTCTATTACATTTTGAAAATGAAATGTATTTTAATAAACACTGCCTTTATAAGTATTTAAAGTGTGTATACATTTTTTTGGGACGCCCTGTATATATATATATGAAAATGAAAAGGTTTATTGGCAGACTATAGTCCATATGACAAATATTATTAATACAGTGACAGTTCATATACTAAGGATAGAAATATATACAGTTGATTAGAAATAATACAGTAATGTCGAAGTTAAGTGGAACTACAGACAGACGTTTTCGTACCAAGAATTCAATAGCTTAGAGGATAAACGGCAGGACTCGTGGATAGCTTCGATAATCGGGTTGGTTGATTTTTTAATTCTTTGCATTAAAATGTATTGAGCACGTCTTGTTACCTCCGGAAAGCTCGGGACATTGCGGGTAGCAAACATTTGCGAAGCTGAGCATCTCGGGGGTAATTTATGTAGGAGTCTAAAAGACCTGTTGTACAGCAAATTTAGGGTTCTGCCAGAACCTTTTTTATAATTCACCCAGAGTTGCTGTCTGTAAATATTACTGCAGAAAGTACGAAAGAGTGTGTCTTTAGCTTCACTTGTACAGAACCGAAAGTTCCTCATAGTCATATTCGCTTTAGCACAAAGGCTTTGAGATTGTTTTTTTTATATCCGAGTCTCATCACTCAAGGAGCTTGTAATAGTTTGACCCAAATACTTAAACTCTTGTACTTCCTCAATTACTTCACCTTTCATTTTAAACCTAATGTCAGCTGGCTGATTACAGCTTTTAGGATGAAACTGCATAACCTTAGTTTTTGTAACATTAAAAAGAATATTATGTTTCTGCGAATACACTTCGCAGCCTTTCAGTAGCTGATGCAGACCTTTAACAAAAGGACTTATTAACACCATATCATCGGCATAAACTAAGTTATTTATCCTTGTGTTATCTATACAACATCCCACTGTTGCCTCATTAAGTGAAGCAATTAATCCATCAATATACACATTAAACAACATAGGGGAGAGCAAGGAGCCTTGTCTCACCCCGCAAGAGGAGCCAAAACATTCGGATAGTACATTGCCCCACCTAACGGTAAAAGATTGGTGGGAATACCAAAATTTCAATAAATTTAATATGTACATGGGAATCTTCTTGTCTTCTTGTTTTTTGAATGAAATATTGTGGTTCATTCTATCATATGCCTTACTTATGTCTAGGAAACAGCTAGAAATAGTTGAATTACTGTCAATGTATTTAGATATTGTTTCTTTAAGTACATAGATACACAGGTTAGTTGAGTGGGAGATTTTAAAACCAAACTGATTAAGAGATGTTCATAGGTAATCATTTAATCAGAGTAACAAGATTTTTTCTAGTAGTTTCAAAAAGCAGGAAGCGACAGCACTAGGCCTGTAATTATTGGTGGACAGAATGTCTCCATACATATTTTTGACCAGGGGCAAGATATATACCCTTATGAACTCTGCTGGGATATAGCTATGAGCAAGCATGGCTGATAGGAGCAATGATATTTGCAGACACGCGAAGATCAACCACTACAGCATGTACCGTTTTGCGAACTCATGCGGTTTTACGAGAAGATAGAGGAGAGGGTCCGGCGGCTCTAGTCGTTCAGACCGGCTGTTGGAGGTGCGGCGGTCACTGATGCGGCTGCGCCCTCCACCCCGGAGCTCATTGATAGGATAGCTGCCATGGAAGGCGGTCCAGCGATGGACTGGACAGGGCTCGGGACCGCGGAGAAAGGGTAGAGGTGCAACCTGGGACTAGGTACAAATCAGTGTGAAGAATCGCCAGCGACCTACGTGGAATGCACGGAACCGCGGCGCAAGGTGGAGGGCGTAAAGAAGGGGCTGATAGAGAAGGGTGGGAAGGGGTCGATAAAGAAAAAGGATGGGAAGGGGCCTACTGATGGCCCAAAGAAACCGAAGGATGTAGCTGCCGGTCGGGGTGGGTCGGCTGGTGTAACTGCGTCTATGGGTGGCGACGGGTTTCGAAAGGTCTCGGGCAAGAAGGCTGCGAAGCCTGAGACCCCAGTTGCCCCTGTCAGGACCTCCAACCGCTTTAGTCTCCTGTGCTCGAAGGAGGAAGACACCGTTTTGATTGGGGACTCGCAGATCAGGGCCAGGAGAAGTACTTTGCTTCTGCAAACCAGGATGGGAGGAAGGTAAGGTGCTTACCTGGGCGGGGAACGGCGCACTTAAGGAAGGAGGTAGAGAAGGTGCGCGTGGCTAGTCGGAGGACTGCGATCGTTTGTCCATGCTGGTGGCAACGACCTGTTCCTCAAAGGCGGTAGGGTAGGTCTTTCAGAGGGGATCATCACCGAGATCATGTCTCTTGCGGATGATCTAAAACTGAAGACAGACAGGGGAATGTTAATGGGTATTTTACCGCAAATGAATACCAGTGACCACGCGCTCAGTAAGTCATTGGCATCAACGAGAGGTGCAAAACTTGTGCGTCCCGCTGGGCGTGACGTTTATTGACCCCTTCGACGCATTTTCGGGTAGGTGGGACCTTTACCAGAGGGATGGTGTCCACCTCAATAACAAGGGTAAAGCTGTGCTAGGCGCGCTGCTCGACCGGCACCTATACAGAATGGTGAGGTCGAGTCCGGGGAGAGATGATGGGCCCCCACCGGGGAGGGATGATGATGAGCCGGTGGCGGACGTACCTTCAACTGAAGGGTGCGTCCAGGTACAGGTGGGTGACCCTCCTTCCACGTTGGAAGGGGCTCAGGCTCCTGCGGAAGTTGCCCCCTCGTTAGTGAGGGGCTCTTCAACTCCCGACAGCCCTGGCTGCTCGGGAAACGGGTCGTGCTAGGGGGCGGTCAGAATAGGGAAGGCTCCCTCCGTGCAATGCTTTTTAATGCTAGGTCAATTAGGAACAAGTTTTGCGAGCTACGGGCGCTTTTAGCATCAGAATACCAGGATATCGTTGCTATCACCGAGTCCTGGATTCATACTGATCGTAGGGACCACGTTGGGGAGTTCGAAATTCCTGGGTATAGAATGTTTCGCAAAGACCGCACCCGTGGGGAGGGGGGTGGGGTACTAATATACGTCAGGGACACGTTGAGTCCGGTTGACTGACAGTTCCGATCGGAACGGGAGCTGCTTGGTGTCGATCTGAACGTGGGGGGGACGAACTATAGGTTAATCTTGGTGTACAGACCTCCGCATCTCCTCCTCGAGGAGGATACAGCCCTGTACACCAAACTCAGTAGCCTGCTAGGTGATAGGGTGTGTGTATTTTAGGAGACTTCAACTGTCGCGGCATAAAGTGGGAAGACAGGACTGCTGATGCTGAAGGGAGGAGGCTAGTTGTCTTTGCTGATGAGAACTTCCTCACTCAGTGGGTCAACGAGCCTACACGAGGCGAAAGCGTTCTAGACTTAGTATTCACGACCGAAGACAACCTCGTCACTGTCCTCACCGTTGACGAATCGTTGGGCGGAGTGATCACGGTCTGATTAGGTTCCGTGTGCGCGTCCCTCGGGTGAAGCGTAGTAACTCGAGAGGCAGTAAGCTCGATCTCCGGCGGGCGGACTTTGTTAGCCTCAGGGATAGCGTAGGTGAGATGGGTTAGAGGTCGGCGGCGATGTTGAGCGGGTGTGGAGTGCATTCCGGGATGAGTTTTATGGTGCTGCAGTCTGCTGCCATACCCTCAAAACCGGTCACACCTTCTTCAACGCAGCCTAAGTGTTCAATCGTGACATCGCTTTGGCTATCCGAAATAGGAAAGTAGCGTATAGGAGGGCGAAGGCCAATCGTTCCCACGAGAACACTGAAGCGTATGTCCGCCTGTGTAGGGAAGTGAAGGCAAAGGTTAGACTAGCGAAACGTAACGAAGAACTACTGGTGGCAAGCCTCTGCAAGGGGAACCCTAAGGAGTTCTTCAGTTATGTTAATAGTAGAAAGCCATTAGAAGCATGATAGGTCCACTAAAGGACCGAAGCGGCGTTCTGCGGACCTCCGACGCGGACATCGCTAATGTGCTTAATGAGTACTTTGCGAGAGTGTTCACCAGGGAGGATACCCGCGTCATCCCCGAGCCAGGCGTGAGGCACGAAGGTGCTGGCCTGGATAGTGTTCGATGTACCGCGACAGTCATCGCCGATAGAATAGACAAACTGAGCGCGTGTAAGGCTCCTGGGCCAGACCAGTTTCTCCCCAGAGTGTTGCGAGAAGTGCGCGACCAGGTGGCTCCCCACCTGGCTACAGTCTTCACAAATCGTTGGAGATGGGCCAGGTGCCTGGTGACTGGAGGGAAGCCAACGTGACCCCTATCTTTAGAAAGGGGATCACGAAAGTCCAGGGAACTATCGTCCCATTAGTCTCACTTCAGTTGTAGGTAAATTATTAGAAGGGATAATAGCTGATAGGATCGTTGACCATTTGGATTTCCTACAAGCTGCTTGGGGACTCCCAACATGGTTTAGACGGCATAGGTCGTGTCTCACCAACTTGCTCGAGTTTTTCCACGTCATGTTGAGTGAGTATGATAAGAGTAGGGCGATTGATATACTTATCTCGACTTCCAGAAAGCCTTTGATAAGGTACCTCACTGCCGGCTAATGGCGAAAGTGCGCGCGCTGGGTATCGGTGGGGAAATAGGTAGGTGGATTGAAAACTGGCTGAGGAATAGGCGGCAGAGGGTTGTAATTAAAGGGGCTAGTTCGGGTTGGGCCTCGGTCACTAGTGGGTTCCTCAGGGTTCCGTTTTGGGGCCACTGTTGTTTATCATTTACATAAATGATATCGACGGTGGCATCGTCAGTCGGATCGCCAAATTCGCTGATGACACCAAGCTTGGGGCCAATGTTGGGACGCCGAAGCGATCGAGGAACTGCGTGCGGACTAGGTAGGATAGGAGAGTAGTCCAAAAAATGGCAAATGCCGTTTAACTCTTCGGTAAATGCAAAGTGATGCACATTGGCTACGCCAATCCCAAGTCGGACTACTCGATGTTGGGTAGTAATATCGAGGTGACTGATTTAGAAAAGGACTTGGGTGTGCTAATTAGCAGCGACCTTAAGTTTACGAAACAGTGTGTAGAGGTGGAAAAGAAAGCCCAGAAACTATTGGGTTATATCAGGAGGCAATTTCAGTTTCGGAACAAGGGGATTGTGCTCTCACTGTACAATTCCCTTGCTCGGCCGCACCTGGAGTATGCTGTGCAGTTCTGGTCGCCCACCCTCAGGAAAGATATTGAGAGGCTGGAGCGAGTGCAGGTGAGGGCCACAAAGTTAATCCCTTCCGTTAGGCATATGGGTTACAATCGACGGTTACGCGCCCTGAACTTGTTTTCGCTTGAAACTCGGAGGCTGTGCGGTCAACTGATCGAGGTTTTCAAGCTCTTACGCGGGTTCAACGATGTCGATTTTAGAAGTATATTTAGTTTTAAATGATAACCCAACTCGTAACAATGGTTGGAAGTTGATTTGAAAGGTTTAGGACTAGTGTGTGTGGGAATTACTTTACGTATAAGATCTGTGACACATGAACAGGTTACCTTCGGAAGTTGTGAACAGTTCCTCTGTGGATCAGTTCAAGAAAAGGTTAGACCAAATCTTGCACACTATTTGAGTGTGTACAAAATTTTCTGTGGCACCCGTTGTCATTGGTACCTCCTCGGTATGGGCCGCAAGGCCTTTTGAGGTACTTCTTTTCCTTGTAACACTCTCTCTCTCTCTCTCTCTCTCTCTCTCTCTCTCTCTCTCTCTCTCTCTCTCTCTCTCTCTCTCTCTCTCTCTCTCTCTCTCTCTCTCTCTCTCTCTCTCTCTCTCGGTCACTAGTGGGGTTCCTCAGGTTCCGTTTTGGGGCCACTGTTGTTTACCATTTACATAAATGATATCGACGGTGGCATCGTCAGTCGGATCGCCAAATTCGCTGATGACACCAAGCTTGGGGCCAATGTTGGGACGCCCGAAGCGATCGAGGAACTGCGTGCGGACCTAGGTAGGATAGGAGAGTGGTCCGAAAAATGGCAAATGCCGTTTAACTTGGGTAAATGCAAAGTGATGCACATTGGCTACGCCAATCCCAAGTCGGACTACTCGATGTTGGGCAGTAATATCGAGGTGACTGATTTAGAAAAGGACTTGGGTGTGCTAATTAGCAGCGACCTTAAGTTTACGAAACAGTGCGTAGAGGTGGAAAAGAAAGCCCAGAAACTATTGGGTTATATCAGGAGGCAATTTCAGTTTTGGAACAAGGAGATTGTGCTCTCACTGTACAATTCCCTTGTTCGGCCGTACCTGGAGTATGCTGTGCAGTTCTGGTCGCCCACCCTCAGGAAAGTTATTGAGAGGCTGGAGCGAGTGCAGGCGAGGGCCACAAAGTTAATCCCTTCGGTTAGGCATATGGGCTACAATCGACGGTTACGCGCCCTGAAGTTTTCGCTTGAAACTCGGAGGCTGCGCGGTCAACTGATCGAGGTTTTCAAGCTCTTACGAGGGTTCAACGATGTCGATTTTAGAAGTATGTTTAGTTTAAATGATAACCCAACTCGCAACAATGGTTGGAAGTTGGATTTGAAACGGTTTAGGACTAGTGTGTGTGGGAATTACTTTACGTATAAGATCTGTGACACATGGAACAGGTTACCTTCGGAAGTTGTGAACAGTTCCTCTGTGGATCAGTTCAAGAAAAGGTTAGACCAAATTTTGCACACTCTTTGAGTGTGTAGAAAATTTTCCGTGGCACCCGTTGCCATTGGTACCTCCTCGGTATGGGCCGCAAGGCCTTTTGAGGTACTTCTTTTCCTTGTAACTCCTCCTTGTAACTCTCTCTCTCTCTCTCTCTCTCTCTCTCTCTCTCTCTCTCTCTCTCTCTCTCTCTCTATATATATATATATATATATTATATATATATATATATATGATTGTAAATTTGTAATCTTTATTTGAATGAACATATAATTTGCACATCAAATTCATCAATATTTATAAGCATTCACAGTTCCTAAATTACTCGGTTTAACTAGTAACATGCTCTTTACACAGTTTTTAACTGTTATTTCGTAACAGTCGAACACTTTTGAATCTATATCATGATTACATGACCTCTTTTGCCAGTAATTGATTACGATTACATTTTTTGTCCATGATTACTGATTACACACAATTACTCCAGAATTTGTAATCGATTACAGATGATTACGATTACTGTTTACCCCAACTCCAATAGAGGATAATAATGGATTTAAGTTTGCATTCATAGCAAAACAACCCTCTCGGAGTGCACAGACTTTTGTTTCATAATCATCAATCAACATTGATGAATCTTAAATCTCAGTATACTTAGAATATTTTGTTCGTGTGTAGCGTGAAAACTAATTTTTATCAGGAGTGGCATACTACTGTATGTCAACGTTTTTTTCCTTCTTTTTTACATATAAATTACACTACTTGGCAATATATTGAATAAGCTTGAAATTTTCTTTTACGTCACTAGGTTAAGTAGAAGATAGAAGAGAACCCTCATTGTTTTTCACGAAACATTGCTATATCTATATATTTTAGGTTTTATGTTATTAGAAGACCCAAGTACATAATGATCATCCAGAAGGTGGTTGAGATCTTGAAAGGAAAACCCGATTACATTTGTCCTTTGACTCAGATTAAAGAGGAGATTGGAATGCCGGATATTTCAAGCAAAAAAATATTCAAAAATGCAGAATTTTTGAGGTAAGTTCAGTTTTCTTATCTTTTACAGCCTTGACGTTATACCAAATTACAGCAGAGAGTAAATTCTTTTTGAAAATGAATTGTTTTGGTTATATTTTGGTTATATTTTAGTTTTATATCGTAGTAAAACCTTGCGATCACAGAATGTAGAGTGAAGATTGTGTCCAACGCGGGTGTAGATTATCATAATTGAGTGTGATAAAAAGTAAAATAATTTCTCACCTTCAATTTATTTAAGGTGTTCCTCGTGTTTCTTCTCTTCTCAATATTTAAGAAAGTACCCCCACCCCGTGATACCCAGAACAGCCGGCTATCCCCTAAATACCACGGTCTAGGTACCCCTTAGAAATAATGCTTTAGCTCTTCTTTGCAATAGATGATCTTGCGCTTCTTTTGATTCTTCTTTGTTATTAGTTCTTATTATTCAGTTTTCCCCCTTGTTTAGAAAGGGTCTTTATTATCTCGTTTATTTATTCAATTTAATCTCTATCTTATTTATATATGCGAGCCTGTCTTTGGGCATATATGCACCATCACCTGTAACAACAATAAACAATGAAAGTAATGTATTAACAATTCAAATAAAAAGTGTTACTCCCCTGAGTATGTGTGTCCTTTTCTTTGAACTACTGGACACAACTCCACCTCCTCATCTGTAGAATAAGAGCGATTTAGTCACTCTTATCCTCTTCTCTTCCTCCTTCAGTTTTTTTTCAAACTCTCTCCTCCCACGTATCTTCTTATATTTTCTTCGGCAACTCCTCTCTTGGTCAACACATCCGCCACCTGCTCCAGACCTCGCACCCACTCCACCTCTGTCACTTCACCACTCTCCAAAGTTTCTTTAATTGCAGCTATATCAATTCTCAGCCGTTTACTACTGACACCAGTGTTTGATTTTATCGCCTTCATTAGTGTTTTGCTGTCAGTTTTCACTCTTATTTCAATCTTTCTGCCCCCCACTATCTCCTTCCATAGTTGATTGTAGTAAATTCCTCCCTCAATAGCCTCTCCAACACTCAGTGCCTCAGCTTCAATTGTAGCTTTTGCCACTCTTTTTGCCTTCCTCGACTTCCACCATATTGGACATTTTCTTCCCATATCATCTGCTAATGATATTATGTATCCGATTTGAGTTTGTTCGTTCTCCACATTTCCAAACGAGGCATCTGCATATATTTCCCAAAATATTTTCTCTTCATCCAATTTTTCTAGGACGATTTCTCCCCTTGATCTTTTTGCCTTCTTCACGATTTTTATTAATTTTCTCATATCCTGTGTTGTTCCCTCTTTAAACGCTCTACTTAGATCACTTACATCATAAGCTATTTCGGGTAAGATATGTTGTGATATCCAATTCAGTTGTCCCACAATTGATCGATAGAGAGTCAACTCTTTCCTTTTTAGGACTCTAAGACCTTGATAAAGCTTCCCTTCGGGTTCTTGTATACTCTCGATGTATTTCCTTTGCTCAATGAGTATTCTCTTTTCTTGTTGTCTTACGTGAACTCCTATATACTTGAAATTCTGCCTTCCTTGATCTCCCACCTTCAATTTTTCTTTCATCTTCGTAATAACTGTCTTAAGAAAATTATCATCTCCGTAACAAAAATCGTCTACATGTGCACATAGGACTCCACTTACACTTCCTTGATCATCTTTCCAATAAAACATGTTTGGTTCCAGTTTGCTTTTAACTCCTCCAAGCTCCACCACCACCTTCACCACCTTCATATACCATGCTTTTGCCGCATCTTTAAGTCCGTAAACTGCTTTCTTCAACTGCCATAGAACACCACTTTCTACTTCACTGGGTGGTTTGACATACACTACTCTCTGTATTCTTTCTCCTTGTAAATATGCAGTTGCAATATCTAAAGTATGACACTTCCATCCCTTCTGATTAATTATGCATAGACACAATTTTAAAGTTTCTGGGTTACAAGTGGGTGCATCTTTTTCCCAGTCTTCCATTTCTTCCTCGAATCCTCTCGCCACCAATCTTGCTTTACAAATCTTTTACCTGCTTTCACTTTTTCAGTCACCACCCACCTTGTGGACACACTTTTCTGACCAACATCTTCTACTTCTTCATACACTTCGTTATCTAGCCAGCTTTGTAATTCCTTTCGTTTGGCTTCCTCTACCTTTTCATCCTCAAAACCGAGCAGGACTTCCTCCTCGTCATCTATCTTCCTTATCTCTTCGTACTCTCTTAAATCAATCCAATCTTTCCTGCCGGTATTTATTTCTTGTATATTGTAGCTGTCTCCCCACTTTTTACTCGATCTTTTTCCAGCTAAACCCAAAATCTTCCATTCTTCTCGTTCGCCTGTTTCCTTATGCCGGGCCCTGACTCTATCTCCTTTTTTCAACTTAGGTATAATCTCTCTCTCTACCTCCTCCTCCTCACGTTCATCTTCCTCATCTTCTACCTCATCTTCTGATTCCTCTTCATCTTCCATCGCCTCATCATCATCACACACTGGATCTCCTCCATCTCTTCTCACCATAACCATGTCCCTTTCTTCTCTGTCAAAGTTGTTGTTATCGATCTCCTCTTCCTTTTCATTACCTCTTTCTCTCTCTTCTTTCATGACTTCATTTGTTCCTTGAATCCGAGTGATATGCACTCGCGCCACTTGCCTTAATGAATCCCCATGCTTCACAATCACAGTTTTCCCATCTACGCCAATTACCTTTGCTGGTCCTCTCCACTCTTTTTCATTTTCTCTTTTGTAGTAGACCTCATCATTGATAATCACATCTTCTATCTTATGTACCCTATATTTTTCCTCAGAGCAGTCCTTATTTTTAAACAAGATTCATTCTTAATGAATATTTCTCTTGCCTTATGCATCGCTTGTAGATTTTCCCTCACCATCTGTTCTTCATTTCCTTCTACAACACCACCAATGCTGAAGCCATCATTCAGAAGGTTCGGGTGTATCGGATTATGCCCAAACACTAATTGGTTTGGCGAAAAACCACCATAATTACTCAGACAATTCTTTGCCAACACCACCCATCCTAGAGCAATCTTAATGTTTACTTCTTCCGCCATCTTCCTCAAACTCTCCTTCAGTAATCCGACAGTCTTTTCACACAGTCCATTGCTCCATGGACTTTCTGCTGGTGTAGTCATCATTTTTATCTGCCATTTTTCACACATAATTCTCATTTTTTCGTTTTGAAATTCACCTCCATTGTCAGTCAGTATTTTTGCCGGTGTTCCGAAAATAGTCAACCATCCCTCCATCATTCCATTCATCACAGTCTCTGGTGTCTTGTCCTTTATCCACCTGGCTTGACAATATCTTGTCGCCATATCTACCATTACTAAGAATCTTCGTCCCTCAAGTTCTCCCAGATCAAGGGCTACCACCTCATTAAATTGTTTACTCCAACTCAAACCCACTACTGGCTTTGGTGGATTCTTCTTATATCTCTTACAAATATCGCACTCAGTTAGTTGTTCCAATAATCTGTTTTTCATCTTCTTTTTCTGCTCTTCCTCCAGTCCCTCACTCCATCCAGCATCCTCCGTCAACCTCCAAATTCTCTCTCCACTAGCGTGTCCGAATTGTAGATGTAACTTTCTTATGGCTGCACCAATCTCCTTATCTCCTTTTTCTTTCCATCCTTCTGTCCACACTTCTTCTCTTCTCCTTTGTGGTATCAAACCAATTCTCAGGTGTCCTCTTCTATCTTCTTTAAGCGTCACTTCTACGTTATTCATATCTCCTATCACCACCTTTTCCTCCTTCATGCATACCTTCATATCCATTTTACACATAGTTTCCTTCCCTATTAACCAGGGCACATCTCCTTTCAGTATTTCCGTTTTTATATACACTTTTTGTCCTCCTATATTGACAGGAATTTCCATGATGCCTCTTGATGGGAAGCTCGTCTTCCCAAAGGTAAAGACCTTTTTTGATGTTACAGTCTTTGCCCTCATTCTCTTAAGCTCCTCCTTATCCAACTCCATCACTATCTTTGATAGTCATAGTTCTCCACATACTGTTGATTTGCATCCAGTGTCTAAAATAGCTTCAATATCTCCCCATTCTTCTTCCTCAGTTATGACCTCACTCACGTAAATCTTCTCTTCTTTCTCCTCCTCGTGTTTCTTCTCTTTATCATTATCAGATCGACTAACCATCCCTTTGTTTTTATAATGCTTTGGACAATCATAGGCCCAATGCCATTCGGATTTGCAGATTGTACATGTTGTTACCTTTCCCTGTTGGTTCATCGGGTTTCTTCTTCCGGCTCCTTTCCTGCTCCAATTTCCTCTCCATCGACCTCCACCTCTATTGTTTAATCCTCTTCCTCCACCATATCCACGATTCATCTGGTCATGTTCCAACCACTCCTCTCCTTTTGCTTCCTCCTCCAAGGTTTCAAATATCCTCCTCATTATTCGTGTCACCGTTTCATATTTCATCTCCTCCTTTCCACATGCTGATAAAACTAATTGTTTTTGTTGTTCAGACAGGCTCGCTTGTTCCAGCACATGAAATCCCTTCACTTCTCCTTCAAACATCTCTCTACCTAATGTTGTTTTACAGTCCTTCGCGTTTTTTTCATACCGGAAAATGTAATCCTTCATCGTTTCACCCACTTCCCTCTTGATCTTGAAATACTTCTTCATATTTTCATAATTCTCCATCAAAGTCTCCTTTTTATACACTTTATCCAGAACTGACAAAATAATTGCTGCACCACCTTCTTGTTTAAGACTTCCTCGACTAATATCTTCGGTCACCTCCCATGCCTTCCCTCCTAAATTCATCCTTATTTCCAAACCAGGGTATACCACTTCTTCGCACACGATCAACCAATCCTCTACTCTCCCTCTCCAACTTCTAAATTCTTCTTGCTTCCCGTTGAAATGTGGACATCCTCTTCTCATCCTCCAGTCTCCACTGTCTTTATTGCTCATGTTGTCGAATTCGAACCACGCTCTGCTACCAGTGATAAAAAGTAGAATAATTTCTCACCTTCAATTTATTTAAGGTGTTCCTCGTGTTTCTTCTCTCTCAGTATTTAAGAAAGTACCCCCACCCCGTGAATACCCAGAACAGCCGGCTATCCCCTAAATACCACGGTCTAGGTACCCCTTAGAAATAATGCTTTAGCTCTTCTTTGCAATAGATGATCTTGCGCTTCTTTTGATTCTTCTTTGTTATTAGTTCTTATTATTCAGTTTTCCCCCTTGTTTAGAAAGGGTCTTTATTATCTCGTTTATTTATTCAATTTAATCTCTATCTTATTTATATATGCGAGCCTGTCTTTGGGCATATATGCACCATCACCTGTAACAACAATAAAACAATGAAAGTAATGTATTAACAATTCAAATAAAAGTGTTACTCCCCTGAGTATGTGTGTCCTTTTCTTTGAACTACTGGACACAACTCCACCTCCTCATCTGTAGAATAAGAGCGATTTAGTCAGTGTGTTCTTTTATAAATATTTTCTGTGAAAGCAGGAGACATTGTTTCTTAGGTAAACTGATTAGGTAAGAAGTAAAGTAAGTTCTGATCATCCTATGGCTATACCATCTAAGGTATAGGTTTATATCACCATGATTATAGACAGATCCAAACTTGATTTAACGTAATTGTTGAGAGTAACTTTCATCTGTTTACGCTGTGGCCACGCGCAGCATCACTTCTTTTTAGATCAGTGGGGTCAAGTGACATTGGTTCTGTTTAGTAGTAGCTTAGGTGATCGTTCTTCGCGTTCAGATGAACCTGGTTTGAATCCCACGTAAAGCTGTGTGTTGGTTCCCTCCGTCATGTGACCCTTGCCGTTGGGGAGGAGGTTAAACAACCGAAACATATTATTATTCTATGTTTATGTTTATCGAACATAGAGAAGTTACGGAAAGACGTTGAAACATTATTTAATTGGGCGGAGGACAACAACATGAAGTTCAACGAAGAAAAATTCTGCCTTATAAGATATGGCAACAAGAAATTGCTACAGAATAAAGGGTACAAAACACTGCACGCCAAACAGATAACACCAAACCCACAAATTAGGGATCTTGGAGTAATAATGTCATCAGATGTAAAATTCCAAAAGAACTATAACATTAAAATTACAACAGCTAGAAAATTAGAGAGAATTATCTGGAAGATGTTCCACAGCAGAAAAGCAAACATCATACTAAAATTGTGGAAGAGTCTAGTCATACCAGTAATTGTAAAGAGATTGTAGACACCACTCGACCGGGGAAGTACTCCAGGGGGGACGTTAGGCAGGAGACAGGAAGTGTTGGATCTCCCGTCTCTCCTGTCACTGTCCTCTTTAGCTGATCTTTTTCTGTCTCATCTAACCTGTGAGGAGTCCAGCATGCTCTCAAACACACGCTTCTCCCTCTATTCTTCACTACACATACATGCATGTAACACACTTCACAATCTTTTCAGAATTTATAAAAAATAAAATGTCATTGTGAGCCTTGGAGACCTTGGCCCCACCTTTCTATATAAAAAAGTATTGCTCCGTACTCACAAGCCCATACAGGAAACGAGATATTGCACACACAGAAGCCATACAAAGGACTTTTACGTCTTAAGATAGAGGAAATGAAAGATGAAGACAACTGATCTCGACTACAATTCCTGAAACTACTATTTGGAAAGAAAACACGCGAACGGTACAGAATAATATATGTACGGAAAATGCTCAAGGATTGTGTCCCTTGTTTTATAATAGAAATGAAGTGGAAACACACTGGAATAAGAGAAGAGGCAGATTCTGTACTGCCCCAGCTGCGGTTGGACAAGGGGCCATGAAAATGTGGATAGAAAATACCCTGAGAATACGAAGCCCGAAACTTTTTAATACCTTGCCAAATGAACTGAGGAACTTCCAGCACATCAACCTAAACAATTACAAGAAGCAGCTGGACAGGTTCTTGCGCAAAATTCTTGACCAGCCATGCGTGGCTGGGTACGAGGGCAAGAGGAGAGCGGAAACCAATTCCATACCTCACCAAATCCCACAAATGAAGCGGGATGATGCAGAGGTGAGGGGTCGATCGCAGGTCGATCCTGAACCGTCATTCGGTACATCAAAAGGTATCTAAAGGTACCTCATGTCAGTATTTAACGTCGTTTTATTTTATTCTTTGGATCAATTATAAAAGTTTAGCTGTTGTAGTGTAGGCCCTATATTTATACGTAAACTACACATTTTTCTAATTTTGCTTTAACTGAAGGGAATGTACCGTTTCGAAAAAAGTTCGCCGAGAAACCTATAATTTCTTAAAAGGTTTTAAGAAATTTTAGGTTTCTCGGCGAACTTCCATAAAATTTACTAATTGATAATATTCCATATTTCTATAGATATTTTATTCGTTTTGGTGACAGTAATGAAGTTTTAGAAACAAAATCCAGTCATTAATGATCAGTAATTATTTTATGGTTTTTAGACATTTTATTCGTAGTGTAACTTTTTTTCCGAAATTGTACCTCGTTCAGGTATATTCAAACACTGTTGGTTCCTTACCGTCAAATACACAAAGACGCGACTGAGAAAGAATGGCGATATAAGGCGAAGAATGAAGAAAAAACCATTCGTTGCCTTCAGCTCATTAATCCTCAGATGAATTTGGAGGATGTGCTTCAAGAGGAGGAGGAAGAAGAGGAACCGGAGGAAGATGATACTTCTACAGGCATTCTCGATCAGAGCAAGGTGAGAAGTAGACGAGGGAAAGGGTTAGTGGGTGTTTACCTAAATGCGTAAAATGAGTGATTGGCATAATTGCTCCTTGGATTTAAATTAGGTTGAATCAGGTTAGAACAGGGGGGCTCGTTTGATTCTGGGGCTGCAAAAGATTGGATTTGACCCTCCACTGCCACCGTGGTTGGAGTTGGGTCGGCTACCTCAGTCGACTCCGGAGTTCACGCCCATCCCTCTCCGTTAGGGATAAATAAAAATTCTGGATGTTACCTTTCTAATCAAGTTAGGTTTGTTCAATATGCTGTAGCCATTCATACTTGTCAACAGTTTGGATACCCTTTCCTATTTTCCTCATTAATAAAACTATGAAAGGAGAACTTAAATGATTACGGAACTTTGAGGAGTGTATTATGCTATGATATATAATGCTGTGATTATGTTGCTTGTTTTGAATGTCGCGTTCTTCAACATTAGTATTACAGCTGTGCCGAAAGTTTTGCATCACCTTAGAAGTTAGAATTTCTTTCGGATTGAGGCTAATATTAACAGAAATTACGTGTGAACATCATTAATGTGTTTTGCGTAAGTGCTGATGATGTAGTAACACTTGGCAAGATTTGTGAATTTTCCTCTGAAGGGTTTAGTGTAATTTTTATTTGCTATATTAGATTTAATGTGTTCTATTTTTTCACTTTTGGCAGTTTTTTGTGATTATATTTAAATTAAATTACAAAGTAGTGTAGAATTCAGTACATCAGTGATTCATTATTACTGAAAAGCAGCATCCACGTTTCATTCGATTTTATGAGGTGAATTTGAAAAGTTTAGGGGATATATATATATATATTTTTTTTTTTTTTTTTTAAGTTCGGGAAGAACCGATTCGCCTCTATTTAAAAGGGCATATCTCAGCGGAAAAACAAAGAAAAAGTGAGAGGAAAGACAGAGGAAAAAGAAAGGGTGGAGGGGACAGTCGAAGTGGAAAAAGACCAAGGATGAGAAAGACTGCAGGGTCGAGCCCCATCATCCTTGGGTGCTAGGGCCGGGAGGGCGCACGTGAAACCTCCAGGAACAAGCACGTACAAACGAGCACAAAGAGCACTCAAAAGCACGAGCTTAGAACCCCCTTGCGGGGATATATAATATATATTTTTTTATTTTTTTTAAGTTCGGGAAGAACCGATTCGCCTCTATTTAAAAGGGCATATCTCGGCGGAAAAACAAAGAAAAAGTGAGAGGAAAGACAGAGGAAAAAGAAAGGGTGGAGGGGACAGTCGAAGTGGAAAAAGACCAAGGATGAGAAAGACTGCAGGGTCGAGCCCCATCATCCTTGGGTGCTAGGGCCGGGAGGGCGCACGTGAAACCTCCAGGAACAAGCACGTACAAACGAGCACAAAGAGCACTCAAAAGCACGAGCTTAGAACCCCCTTGCGGGGATATATATATATATATATATATTTTTTTTTTTTTATTTTTTTAAGTTCGGGAAGAACCGATTCGCCTCTATTTAAAAGGGCATATCTCGGCGGAAAAACAAGAAAAAGTGAGAGGAAAGACAGAGGAAAAAGAAAGGGTGGAGGGGACAGTCGAAGTGGAAAAGACCAAGGACTGCAGGGTCGAGCCCCATCATCCTTGGGTGCTAGGGCCGGGAGGGCGCACGTGAAACCTCCAGGAACAAGCACGTACAAACGAGCACAAAGAGCACTCAAAAGCACGAGCTTAGAACCCCCTGCGGGGATATATATATATATATATATATATATATATATATATATATTTCAACTGCAAAGAACACGCAGTATAATTAACGTAAAGAACAACGCTTGTATAGGAGAACATTCCGCGCAAGATGAGGAGGGAGAACGAACAAATGAAAAAATGAGGTAACCACCCGGGAATCGAACCCGGGATTTTCCGATTGCCGGTCAGATATGATAACCACTACACCATGGTCCTCACTCGATCAGAAGTCGTAATTCTCCTACATACGCGCAGAAACCAATGCCCCGAGGGGGGCACCTCCCGCATGCCGCACCTTATATACATTTTAACTGCAAAGAACACGCAGTATAATTAACGTAAAGAACGACGCTTGTATAGGAGAACATTCCGCGCAAGATGAGGAGGGCGAACGAACAATGAAAAAAGAGGTAACCACCCGGGAATCGAACCCGGGATCTTACGATTTCTGATCGAGTGAGGACCATGGTGTAGTGGTTATCATATCACCGGCAATCGGAAGATCCCGGGTTCGATTCCCGGGTGGTTACCTCATTTTTTCATTGTTCGTTCTCCCTCCTCATCTTGCGCGGAATGTTCTCCTATACAAGCGTCGTTCTTTACGTTAATTTTAATTATACTGCGTGTTCTTTGCAGTTGAAATGTATATATAGGTGCGGCATGCGGGAGGTGCCCCCCTCGGGGCATTGGTTTCTGCGCGTATGTAGGAGAATTACGACTTCTGATCGAGTGAGGACCATGGTGTAGTGGTTATCATATCTGACCGGCAATCAGAAGATCCCGGGTGGTTAAATCATTTTTTCATTTGTTCGTTCTCCCTCCTCATCTTGCGCGGAATGTTCTCCTATACAAGCGTGAGGCGGGGGAACTCCCCTAGTGTGGGTAACGTACTCGCGTAGAATTACAGAAACACTTATGCAAACCACAGAGAAAATTAATTGCTGTCCCCTCCTACGACCTAGACCTAACATTAATTGCTATAAAATCTTTTAGAATTTTTACATGTATGCTGAATGTATTTCTTATGACATTTATCAAGTATTTTGTTGGGCTGCATACTACTTATCTATATTTATTATTTGAAATATAAAAGAAGCTGAGAATAGTTATTTACCATTTGCTTTAGCTTTGTAGGTTTAAGTTCAATTAAAAGAAAATTTAAAATGTAAGTTTTTTTTACAACATACAACAAATAATATATTGCTAATATATACGAGCATTTATTTCCATATAAATGAGTTTTCAATTGCATAGAGGAAGGAAAAATAACATTGGGTGGGGGTAACATTAGCTGCAGTAATTTGGATGCCTGCGGCCCCTCAATTACTGGCGAGTCAATTATTCGGTCAATAAAACTATAGAAAAGAACGCAGCTATGAAAATCTTAAGCTTCACAAATCTTGATACAATGAGTTCGGATGTGAAGCTTAAGATTTTCATTGCTGCGTTCTTTTCTAGTTAAAGTGGACCTTACAGGCCCATTTAGCTAGACCTACACAATGGTGGGGCCTTCGGCCCCAGTTTTTTTTTTGTGTGTATGTGGGGGGGGGGGGGGGGGTCAATTGTTAAGTTTCACAGAAGTTCCTCGTGAACTTAAAGTAAATATTAAACTTTCACTGCCTTAATAATTTCTTTTCAAAATCTTCGGTATCCGATTTCAGCTTTTGAAAAAATAAGTTTTTGACAGACTCTGCCTCAATTATATTATAGATTAATTTAATTTTAACTTTTATTTTGGTGTTGGGAACCTTGAAAATGTTTTGTTTTATCCCATCATGTTTTGTTGATATTTCTCTATTACTTAGATTGATGGTTTCCAAACTTTTCTGGCTCGAGGCACCCTAGTGCCGTTTATTTTTTTCTCGCGACACCTGGAGAATTATAGTTTCCCATTGTTTAGCTACATCCCATTCATCCCTCCCCCCTCCCTACTCGCAACATCACGTAACTTTAAGATGAGTCTGTAGTTTCCGTTAGTGGACAGTACGTAATAAATCGCAAATGTTTTGTTTCATTTAAAATTTCCATACATTGAGTAACTTTTGAATTGTCATTACTTATTTTTGTAATTTTCATGAAATTCTGAAATTGTACCAACGATAAAGAAGCATTTCAAATTTTTTTTTTTTTATCTCGGTCTGAGTCGTGCCTTATTTTAATATAAATGTAATTCAAATTTTAATTTTGTCATTGGTATTACATCAATCCAGTTTCTGTTTACAGTTGTGAATATACTCGTAGCATATATTCTGATTTTGAAACTATGTTTTCCTCTGTTCCTTCAGCTCGTTTACGGTAGGAGCCTGATGCACCAGGCATACATGGTGGTAGAAGCGGCGGGACCCGAAGGAGTATCTCAGATAGAGATGTCAAAACAGTTGGGCCAGACGAAGCTGGATTCGCGTTCGATATGTCGCAGTTTGCAGAAGAGGAGGGTGATTCATTCTCTGATGAAGGACATTGGGAGACAGAGGGTCTCACGCTACGTCTCTAACAGGTTTGCGTCCACCGGACACCTTCTCCAAGAGTTTGAAACGGAGAGGAAGAAAATGATGGAAATTGTGGAGAGTTCAAAGAAAGCTTCGCAAGAAGAAGAGGAGGAGGAAGAACAGCAAGTAATTCAATACCAGGCAAGAAGCTCGCTTAGGTCTTAAAAGTAGAAGTTTTAGCTTCGATTTTCTCTGATTAGGAATTCATTATACGAATGATTTGTGGCTTGATTTATCCGCTATGGTTTTACCATTTTTATTTTAATCTCTCCTTCGAGAAAATTGTAATTTTTGTAAGCGAGTCATGATACTTATGAGAAATAGGTATCCTTATACTAGCAAAAGGTCGGCGCTACGTGCCGATTTTGCTAGATCTGCAGTGCTTCGGCTGAATTGTGGGCCTACGGCGTATTTTATTTTGAACATCAGTAGCCCTTTATCTGGATATCATTCCTATTCCTCTCACCTTGGGCCTCAGTAATTGGGGTGCCTGCGGCCTTCCAGTTACTGGCAAACCAATTATTCATTCAATAAAACTACAGAAAAGAACGCAGCCATGAAAATCTAAAGCTTCACAAATCTTAATACAATGAGCTCGGATTTGAAGCCTAAGATTTTCATGACTGCGTTCATTTCTATAGTTATATTGACCAAATAACTGAACCGACAGTAATTCGGGGGCCCTGCGGCCCGCCAAATCATAGTTTTCATTGTTTCGAGTGCATCAATAATATTGTTATAGTGTTCCATTAGTTGTGATAAGCATGATCTTCCTGACCGGAATCGATGTTGGTTATCATTTTTTTTTCTGAGTTTCCCCACCCCCTCCCCCACCCTCTCCTCCATTTACCCCACCAATTTTTTTTTCTGAGTTTCCCCATTAACCCCACCCCCTCCCCCATTACCCCACCCCTCCCCCATTTTGTGCCAAAATTATGATTAAAAATGAAGAAATGGGAAGAACTGTACCCCTATAAGGGGGGGGGGCAGGATTTATGTTAGGGAATTTTTTTTTAGCATGGTCACTGCACAATAAAAAGACTCATCGAATGGTGAAAACCGCATTGTTCTACACCAATTGTAGCGACCTGTAGGTGTGCGCAAAAAAAATGTTAGACACACACACACACACACATACACACACATACACACACACACACAGGGTGTCCGAGAATTATCTGTACAATTTTTGGCTGTTATTAAAAGTCAACCATGAAGTGTAGAAATTCCAGTGTTGTCCCATTTTACAGAGAATCTCATTAAGTTTTTTCTGATACCACGTTTTGACAAGTTTTTTAGAAATGTACGCGGGTGACAGACATTGATGATTTAAAAGCAAGAATCACAGCTGCTACTGAGCGAATTGATGTGGATATACTGCAGCGTACATGGCAACATTTGGAGTATCGATTAGATGTTTTGCGAATCACTAATGGTGCACATATCGAATGTTTGTAACAACGTTACTTTAATAAAAGAAACTTTTGAAAATACAGATTCTAAATAATCTTGTTTAAGAATTTTACGTGTGTTATCAAGAATTTTATTAAAAGATGAAATTGTACAGATAATGTTCGGACACACTGGAATTTCTAAAAAACTTGTCAAAACTTGGTATCAGAAAAAACTTAATGAGATTCTCTGTAAAATGGGACAACACTGGAATTTCTACACTTCATGGTTGACTTTTAATAACAGCCAAAAATTGTACAGATAATTCTCGGACACCCTGTATGTATATAATATATATATATATATATATATATATACATTATAACTGCAAACACGCAGTATAACTAACGTAAAGAACGACGCTTTGTATAGGAGAATTATCCGCGCAAGATGAGAGCGAAAGAACGAAACAAATGAAAAAATGAGGTAACCACCCGGGAATCGAACCCGGGATCTTCCGATTGCCGGTCAGATATGATAACCATTACACCACAGGCCTCACTCAAACAAATGTCGTAATTCCTCTACATACGCGCAGAAACCAATGCCCCAAAGGGGCACCTCCCGCATTGGTTTCTGCGCGTATGTAGAGGAATTACGACATTTGTTTGAGTGAGGCCCGTGGTGTAATGGTTATCATATCTGACCGGCAATCGGAAGATCCCGGGTTCGATTCCCGGGTGGTTACCTCATTTTTTCACTTGTTTCGTTCTTTCGCTCTCATCTTGCGCGGAAAATTCTCCTATACAAAGCGTCGTTCTTTACGTTAATTATACTGCGTGTTTGCAGTTATAATGTATATAATGTTACGGCATGCGGGAGGTGCCCCTTTGGGGCATTGGTTTGTGCGCGTATGTAGAGGAATTACGACATTTGTTTGAGTGAGGCCCGTGGTGTAATGGTTATCATATCTGACCGGCAATCGGAAGATCCCGGGTTCGATTCCCGTGTGGTTACCTCATTTTTTCATTTGTTTCGTTCTTTCGCTCTCATCTTGCGCGGGTAATTCTCCTATACAAAGCGTCGTGCTTTACGATATATATATATATATATATATATATATATATATATATATATATATATATATATATAAGCAAACAACCACAAGGAAAAGGAAACACAAAGTCCGAGCGCTTTCGTGATATATTCACATTATCAAGGAAGAACAGAAACTTTTCCTTGTGGTTGTTTGCTTATTAATAAGGTCACGTGTTATTTTGTGATTCTAGTGCATATATATATATATATATATAAGGCTTCATTTTTCAGACCTCTACATAAAATACTTTTTCCACAGCTGAGGGAACAATGAGGTATGGTGAAAAAAACGAATATAATTAACTGAAAAAAATTTATTATTCACATCTTATCAACAAATATGATCAATATGTCCGCCGTCCTGCTTACAAACTAATCTTAACCTTTTCTTCCACGACATGATACATTTTCTGATTTCTGTTAGTTATTTTGTTCCAACATTCGAGTATTTTTTTCTTTAATTGCATTTCTGTAAACTTTTCTGTTTGGCCTTCATAAATCTTCGCTGCTAGAGTGTTCCATATGCAATAATCCATGGGATTGCATTCGGATGATTGCGAGGGCTAGTCGGTTTTTTCAATGAAGTTGACTACATTCTGTTGTAGATAATCCTGTGTAAACTTGCTAGTATGAGCTGTAGCACCATCTTGTTGGAGTTCGAAATCGTTTCCATAATACAGACGCCGACAATCAGGCACTTGTCTGGTGGTAAAGTCTCGATGGAGGAATGTCTTTCTTACGCCGACCATAAACAACATCGTTCCGGGAGTTTCGAGCAATCTCGGTGGTGAAATCTTTTTCATCTGTAAAAACTATTTTTTTAACATCATTGGACGAAAATCAGTCAACCAATTTTCTACAACGAATTTTTTTTAGCTCTTACATTGCTGTCACGTCTTGAAACACGGATCCTTTTAAATGCTTTAAGTCCTACCGTTCTCTGCCTTCTTTGTATGGAACTTCGACTGATACCTAAATTTCTTGCAATTTTCCTCTGAGAGCAGTGTGACCCAGGTCGATCCTCTTGAGATAGGTTCATCATTTCGATCATTGCTGTATTGTCTTGAGTGTAAACTGTTTTAGGCCGACCACTTCCACGCTTCCGTGCCGTCGAACCGGCTGCTCTAAGTTTTTTAATTATTCCTGGAAATTCCCTCAAAATTCTTGCCCCAGTCCATCTTTTTTCCAAGAAACACTTTTCAGTCACCGCTTTTTCACCGTTGGTTATCTAGAACTATAATTTGAAGGGTAAGTTTAAAAAAAATATTTAAGATAGGCGTAGCCCATATCATCTGACGTTTTTCAGAGACTAACAGATTATCCATAGGCTAAGGAAACTACTACAAGTCTTAGAATAGTTGCCAGGTACAGCTATACACATCTAGGATTTAGGATATTCATTTTTTTCACCATACCTCATTGCTCCCTCAGCTGTGGAAAAAGTATTTTAGAGGTATCTACAGAAGCTAAGGCTAACAAAGACCCTAAAATCCACTCTAAGGTTAGCCCGAGGGAAAGCAGAAAGTAAGGGGTTAAAAGAAGAGAATATGGGGTTACGTAAAGAGCAAAACCTATCACTCGTGGGTTAAAATTCATTCAGAAAAAGAGAAAGAAGGACACCACCATCATCCGCCAGCCACTGCCGACAAGTCGGAAAAATAGTTAAAGAGAATACTTCCAGCTGTTGCAGACCGGTCCTCCACTCCATAGGGAGGTAGAGGATGCAGCCCACACTGCCGGAAAGGGGTGAAAGATGAAAAGAAGTAAAATAAGAACGCATTACAACCATGCAACACATTCTTAACTCAAACACTATCGTATCATAAGGAGAGAAGAAATAAAAAAAAATTATAAAGAATAACAAAAAGTAGGTTAGTTTACGCTACGAGCTACATCTAAGTTCGTGTTAGTCTAATTTTTTTTTTTTGGCTGGCATATCACACGCTGGCATTAAGTCGTCAACAGACTCATCCCCGATCACCACCCCCAGAGCTGCTGTTACTAATTGTTTTATTATTATATTAAACAACGTTAATATTTTTAAAATGCCTATCTAGACGGTTTTTAAACACATTAACGCTTGTAGAGTTCACGACTGACGCGGGAAGATAATTCCATTTATCAATTACTTTAAAAGTTTTTAGCGACTTAAGTCCGTTATTACGAGTATTGCTATTATCGAAAGTGAACAGTTTGTCAAAATTTACGTTATCGATGTTATTAACGAATTTGAAAACTTCAATAAGCTCCCCCTTTAGTCTCCTAGTTTCGAGTGAATGCAAGTCTAATTCTTTAATCCTATCTTCAGAAGGCTTGATGCGCAATGACGGAATTAGTTTCGTGACACGACGCTGAACCCTTTCTAACCTAGCAATATCCTCACGCAAATACGGGCACCAAAACTGAACGGCATATTCTAAATGAGGCCTGACTAGGGACTTGTAAAGTTGTAAAGGGGCGATATAATATTTTTCGATGTAAATTCGAAATTACGCGCTATGAAGCCTAACATCCTATTAGCTTTTGCGCACGACTCCAGGCACTGGTTCCTAACTTTTAAATACTTAGATACGCGTATGCCTAAATCTACTTCTTCGTCAACGCTCGCTAGTTCTCTATCATCCATCGTGTACATGTAATTATTGTTACGAGAACCTATATGCAAAACTTTACATTTGTCTACGTTAAATTGCATCTGCCACTTATCCGTCCACTCCATAATGTTATTTACATCGTCTTGGAGCCTATTTCTATCGTCCTTGTTAACAACCTTACCGCCTGTTTTAGTATCGTCCGCGAATTTTGACACGTTACTAATCAATCCTACATCTATGTCATTAATGTAAATTACGAATAGCAATGGGCCTAACACTGAACCCTGTGGGACACCGCTACCTACATCCAACCACCCCAATTCCACTAACATTAACAACCACCCTCTGTCTCCTAGCACGAAGCCACTCCTCTAACCAGTTAGCTACCTGACCGCGTATATCGTGCGCTTTAACCTTCGCAATTAATCTTCTATGCGGAACTGTATCGAACGCCTTTTTAAAATCTAAATAAATAACCAGCTGCTCTATGCCTATCGTATTCACGCACTATTTCGTTATAAAATTCTAACAAATTAGTTAAACAAGATCTATGTCGTCGAAACCCATGCTGACTATTAATCAAATCTCGACTTTCTAAGTGATCGATGATACGATCCCTAACTACAGATTCCAAAAGTTTACCAACAATTGACGTTAAGCTAATGGGCCTATATTTGCTAGCTACTGTGCGGTCGCTTTTTTAAAAATGGGCGTAACGTTAGCTGATTTGAAGTCTTCAGAAATAATCCCCGTTTCGAGTGACTGATTAAAAATCTTCGTTAGGGGGCCTACGATAGCGTTTTTCAAATCTTTCAAATGTCTGGGATAAAATACGTCAGGGCCTGGAGCCTTGCTAACTTTTAGCCTATCGATATAATGCGCAATCTCACCCTCGTAAACAGTTATTTCATCCAAAATAGTCTTGCTACTAAATGGAACGATATCGTCCACGTCGGGGACATTATTTACTCTTCTACGGTAAAAATTGTCGCAAAAGAGTTATTGAAAATACCCGCCATCGTCTGAGCGTCAGAAGCCAAAGTGCCGTTAACATCCACTAGAGGGCCTATGTTATCTTTTATCGGCTTACGATTGTTGACGTATTCAAAAAACTTTTTGGATTATGTTTACTCTCCGCAGCTATAAGTATCTCTAAATTACGCTTAGCATTCCTAACTGATCTTTTAACCTGACGTCTAAGCTTGATATATCTATTAAAGGTAGCTGCCGTGCCATTGCGCTTATTAAGTGTATACGCTCTGTTACGCTCGTTTATGGACTCGCCTGTTTCCCTAGTCCACCACTTGGGCCTACCATGATTTCTAGCGTGCTTGGGCTACGAGAATAAACCCCCTTTCGATATTAAATAAAACTTTCTTTAATCGCCTCCCAATGCAAATTTGTGTCATTACCAATAAATAAGTTATTCCAGTCCACTACTCTCATCCTATCCGCAAAACTATCAAAATTGGCCCGACGAAAATCAGGGACTTCTATTACGTTACTATCCTTAGTGTTTTTCTATCAATAGCTTAAACCTAAGAATTTGATGATCACTACATCCTAAACTCTCGCCTACTTCTAAACCTTCGACTATAGTTTCGCTGTTCGTCATCACCACGTCTAAAATATTGTCACGGCGCGTAGGTTCGGTAACCATCTGTCGTAAAAAATTATCTTCCATGAACTCAATCAATCTCAAACCCTCCTCATTACCAGTAAAAGTCTCGTAATTAACATTAGGGCAGTTAAAGTCTCCGACAATTATACTATTCCGATTATAATCAATAAAGTTACCAGGAAGTGAGTAAAATCTAGTATCGGTATCGAGGGGTTGAACGGGAGGTCTATAAACAACAAAATTAAAACTAATACTACGCGCCCTAATTTCAACGCATATCGCATTAATTGCTGCCGGAAATCTATCTTAACCTCGAAAGCCCTAAGGGAATTACGAATGTAAGCAAAACGCCGCCACCAATCCTGTGTAACCTATCATTAGTAAAGAGTTTAAAACCCGGTATATCAAATTCCCCCAAGTCCCGAGTCACGGTATTTAACCACGTTTCAGTGATAGCAACTATATCGTAGTTGCCGGAATAAATTATCGCCTTAAATTAGTTTAAGTTATTTATAATACTACGCGCGTTACAATAAAAGACGTTTAAGTTATTTTTTACCAGGGGCCGGCGTTTTAAACTATTTCACGTCGGGTCCGCGTTACCCGGACCCACAACGTTAAAGAAGGCTTCGACCTATACAGCTTTCGAGCGTTTTCATCAATTAACCTACCTAGCCTAGCATTACCTATTTCATTAAAATGCACCCCATCTTTTATAAAAAGGCTAGGATCACTGAATTCTGACCACAGCTTTACGAAGGGTACATTTTCCTCAGCACAAATCTCTTCTAATTTAGTATTCAAAAATATCGTTTTAGACGTGTAATCCTAAGACCCAAACCGTGCCTAGGGGTAATACCTAGAACTAAAGACCTATCTGACCTCGCCTTTAGGCACCTAATTAACCCCCTATATCTCTCCAAAAGGTCAGGCACTCTCGTATCGGACCTATACGAGTCGTTGCCCCCTACCATCGTCACCAACATCGAGTGACGGGAGGCAACGTCAATCCTATCCACTTCGTCTCTAACTCTGTCAACCCTGGCCCCTGGGAGACAGACCCTCCTCCTCTTGGTTGGATGCCGTTCAACGAACTGTGTCCATATGGCGCACTAAAGAGTTCCCAATTAAAATAGTTCCCCCCCTCATTCACGTCCCTTTCCAAATGGGCGAAAGGGTTCGAGACCTCGATAAGGGGGGGGGAGGGATTCCTATCACCTAACGTACGCGGCCTAGCTCCACCCTTAACTTCTCTAAATCCCTCCCCATCTACTAATCTCGGACTAACCTTAACCCCTTCCTCAACTCTATCCAACCTTCCCGATAAGCTACCTAAACTAGAAGCTAGGTTACGCACCTCACCCTTCAAATTACTAACTTCTTCAACGTTAGTATCGGTTCGGCTTTCGTCAACCGTAGCCCTACCCCTGCCCTCATCAAGCGTTGCAAGTCTTTCTGTTACCTCACGTACACTGCGTTTTATGTCAACTATTTCCTCCTTAATTCGCAAAAGAAACAAACCGATCTCTCGGTAATCGCCGTAGGACCGCCTTCATAATCCCTAAAATCTGTATACCACCGATTCACCCGACACCTAACACACGACGCTTTCTGCGACGGCATCGCGCAAATTAAATTAGTTTATAACTGTTACAAGTTTAAGTTAAATTAAGCGGCACGCGATGAAAACTGCCAAATCGCTAAAAACCACTTATATTCAAGTACTTAACTATAATATAAACGCAAATATATAAAATTCAGAAGTTTCCTAAAGCAGAAGCAATATCAGAAAGCCTAGGAAATGCGTCCGCTCAGTACGGAGTCTGGCTGATGAATTATCCATAGGCTAAGGAAACTACTACAAGTCTTAGAATAATTGCCAGGTACAGCTATACACATTTAGGATTTAGGATATTCATTTTTTTTCACCATACCTCATTGTTCCCTCAGCTGTGGAAAAAGTATTTTAGAGGTATGTAGAGGTCTGAAATTTTTATAATGGCTTATCAATAGATTGAGGTAAAAATTATGTAAATTTTGGCAGTGTGAACTGCATATTTTTGAAGTTATTGAGATTCATATCTCAAGGCGTTTTGGGGGGGGAGGGGGGGGGGCACCCGATATATTCGTATAATAATTAAAATTATGCGTTCATAATGAATATTTTGTGAAAGGACACGCAAAAACTTAGCACTATATTGGCAAATGTAAAATTCCTGTCCATTTGTAGACCTGTACATAATAGAAGCTTTCCTTTTCATGGTTTTTATATTTAAGACTGATTAACACCTACGAGACGTACCTTACGAAGACAGCAAATAATGCGGACCATTCGCTTTTCAACTAAAGATTTAACCTTTCCTCCGTCAGGCGTCGACACCTTCTACCTCTCGCATCATGGAATCAGATTCGGTAGAAGACGTGGAGATAGGGTTGGTGATGACCCATTCAGGCTCGAAGACGGCCGCCACCGTATCCGAAAAGAAAGACATTCCTCTCCCGATACGTCAACAGGAAACAAAAAGGAATCGGGCCTGATGATCATCAAACCCAAAGATTCCGTTGCCGATGATGGAACTGTCCAGTATCCTGTGGGGTAAGGATTTGAGTGACGCGAGAAGGGAGATTTATGTTGGCAGACCGTTGTAGTAAGACCGTAATTCAGTAGAGCAAGTTTGCGTAATTAGTAAGTAAATACTATACAGTATGTAACACGCAAGTATTGCGTATCACCTCACAGTGACTGTTATGATCCTTTCAGAAGCAACATTATCGACCCTCAGAAATCGACTTATATTCATCAAAAGAAAGTTTCTCCACATCTCACCACAAGAATGATGAAAAGAGCTAACATTATAATGAAAGCAGTTCGCAAACACAGAGTCATCGATGACGCTTTTAAACTGCAGAAACTCATCATAGATGTAAGTTTTGTTAAAATGTAGATTCATAGACTAAAATGCTGCTGCTGTTGTCGATAGGTTGTGTTATGCGTAACCTACTTGTTAATATGTTGTCTTTTAATGTTTGTTTGTAGGTAGCTCTCAATTTTGTATGAAGTGTTAGCGACCATTGGATGTGTTAAGTTTTTGTGCGCGTATTGTGTCAGGTTTTATTGACACTCTTTTTCTGTATTGTTATTTATCGTAACTCGCGTTATAAATTCATTTTTGTTTGCTGGCCAAAGGTCGAAGTGTCGTCGTCGTAAACTTTTAAGAAAAATACATTAAATTGCATAAGTACTACTATTTTAATCATCATATATTTGGAAAGCATTTGTAATTTGTAGCGAGTGTGGAATTTTTTTTGAAAATTGAAGCTACGCTTTTTGCGAGTTAAGAAAGTTCATTACAATATGTTTTGTCCTAATTTCTTAAGTGTAAATTTAGGGGTGAAATTGTTTGTTGTCTTGTGAAAGGTGTGTTACTCGCGTGGGTTCTGTCAGTGAACCCGTCTTCACTGTACTCCAGCTTCATATTGTATCAGTTTTTGTTATCTGTATATGTAATACAGTAATATATGAACGGACTAATACTCTTATGTATACATATACATATATACAAAAATCGTGTCCACGTCAAAAATAAGTAAATACAACAAATTCTAAATTAGTTGCCATGGAAACGTTACATATGTACGGGATCCGTTTGAGCTTGAAATGTTGTTTCAGAACATACAAAACTATAAATGCAAAAAACTTCTTTTTTTCTACGTGAAGGTCAAAATATGATGATAAAAACCTACTCTAATAGACAGAGTTTATTTCCACGACAGTTTCGATGCCCACTGGCATCATCTTCCGGTGGATACAGAAAAACGAATGAACCAAAAACAAGAGGGAAAACAGTCCAGGGACCATTAAGAAATTCGCACCTAGGTTAGATCCCGTTCTCCCGACACCACTGGAAGGGCATTTTTATTAAAGGGACCCGCTTATAAGTACATTCGCACAAATTTAAAACTATCTTCTTGTTCTATACATACAGATTCTATTATTTTTGTTTACATAATTATTACATTTAATATTGCATTATTATTTATTACAGAAATTATAAATTTATTATTACATTGATTATTACATTGTTGTTTATTATACAGAAATTATAAACCGAAAAACGAATGAAAAAGGCGAGAAGGAAACAATCCAGAGACCATTAAGAAATTCGCACCTAGGCTAGATCCCGTTCCTCCGAACCCAGAAGGGCATTTTTATTAAAGGGTCCCGCTTATAAGTACATTCGCACAAATTAAAACTAACTTCTTGTTCTATACATACAGATTCTATTATTTTGACATAATTACTGCATTTATTATTACATTTACATTTTTTAACATTTATTATTATTACCTTTACACTAATTATTACATTTATTTTATTACCTTTATTATTAAATTTATTGCATTTATATTTATTTCCATATTTATTACTTCTATTATTACATTTACATTTACTTTTATTATTCCATTTACATTTTACCGGAAAAAAAAAAAACCCGAATGAACCAAAAGCGAGTAAGGAAACAATCCAGAGACCTTTAAGAAATTCACACTTAGGTTAGAACTCGTTCACCCGACTCCGTAAAGGATTTTTTGACCAAGAATCTCATTAAACTTATAAGTACCTTCGCACAAATTAAAATTATCTACTTGTTCTATACATACAGATTCTATTATTTTTCTTTTGACATAATTATTACATTTATAAAGTTCCTTACTTGATTCCCAACCAATCTATAGCATGATTATTTTGGCTGGCGTGATAAAAAATGGCATTATTAGTATTACAACTTCTGAAGGCATATTTGTGTTCTTTAATACGGGTTTCAGTATTTCTTCCAGTTTCTCCTACGTATACTAAATAAAAAAAAATAATAGAATCTGTATGTATAGAACAAGAAGATAGTTTTAAATTTGTGCGAATGTACTTATAAGTGGGTCCTTTAATAAAAATGCCCTTCCAGTGTCGGGAGAACGGGATTTAACCTAGGTGCAAATTTCTTAATGGTCCCTGGGCTGTTTTCCCTCTTGTTTTTGGTTCATTCGTTTTTCTGTATCCACCCGAAGAGGATGTCAGTGGGCATCGAAACTGTTGTCGAAATAAAACTCTGTCTATTAGAGTGGGTTTTTATTATCATACAAAACCATTGTGTAGGTTATAGGTTATATTATATAGGGGGGCGCGGAGGTACACAGAACGTAATTAAATCGAACCGGAATTAATCGCTCGTACTGACCGTAATTAAATCCATATTGAATCGTTCAACTGGAACAATATCGAATTCTGCGGCCCCCTAATAACTGGGGAGTCAATAGTTTTCGGTCAAAAGAACGCAGCCATGAAAATTTTAAGCTTCAAAAATCTTGATACAGTGGGTTCGGATGTGAAGCTTAAGATTTTCATTGCTGCGTTCTTTTATATAGTGTTATTGACCGAATGATTGAAAAGAACGCAGCAATGAAAATTTCAACACGTAGAGTAAAAAGTTGAAACAGAGCAAAGCGCATTTATTTCTGTGTTCAGAATCGCTTAATGTAAATACATGGTGTCTCCAGAGGGACGGACAGGACTGCCTTTTTTATAGTATAGATTAATTATTAATCATTTACAGGTGTAATATGCAGTAGTTTTTAGGTTTTACTTTATAGGTTTATTATACTTCATTTACAGGTATATAATGCATATTTTTCTATTTATTTGCGATAATTCGGTGACCCCTACCCCCTAATTAGTCTGGAAAACTGAGGGTTTACTGTATATATACACGAGTGTGTATAATCATATATATATATATAATATATATATACAGGGTGGGCCGAAAGTCTGGATCCATAGGAAAATATTTATTTTAATACATAAATTACAACAAATGGTAAATACTTAAAATGAATATCAACTAACTCGTAAATGCGTATCCGTGATACTGTACAGTGGTTCGTACTCCAGTATAAACAACAAATTATAACAAATGCTCAAATTGGCGGCCTCTGACATCGAGACACTTAGGGATGGAATTTATGATTTTTAATAATTCTTCGAATTGACGTTCTCGAGATGCGTGTTTCATTTGATAATCTTCTTGTTGACTTTACTGGACTATTCGTTAAAGTTTCACATACCATTGCAGAGGTATTTTCATCAGTTGCAGTTTTTGGACGACCAGAACGCCGTCGATCATGTACACTTCCTGTTTCTTTGAAACGTTTAAACAACTTGCCAACAGTCGCATGTGTTACTGGATGCTTATCAGGATGATTTCTATTGAATTCGGTAGCAACTTCTCTGTGTGTAGCGCCCTGTCTTGCGTACATGAGCACAAGTTCTACCCGGTCTTCTGTTGTTAGATTCGAAGCCATTTCTGGGCTGAAATAAAAAAAGTATTTGAGTATTTATACTGGAGTACGAACTACTGTACAGTATCACGGATACGCATTTACGAGTTAAAGTTGATATTCATTTTAAGTATTTACCATTTGTTGTAATTTATGTATTAAAATAAATATTTTCCTATGGATCCAGACTTTCGGCCCACCCTGTGTATATATATATATATATATATATATATATATATATAATAAATAATAAGGGGAACGAAAATAGACAAAAGAATACCTAGAAATATTAAAGTAAACATAAATAGTGCATTTTGCGCAGGGTTAATTAGTTTCGAAATATTGTACATTTATGTACAAGTCTCGTTGTATTTGTCTCGAGTGAGTTGTGGTATTTTGGGTTGTGATGTTATTTTGCTTGAATAAAATTATTCATTGTCTTATTTTATTCTTCAAACAATGTTGGCATTTTCTGTTGAAATGTTTCTCATTATTTTTAAGTTTTTAGTTGATGGTATTCCTGTCCGTTCCTCTGTTTATTTCATTTCCTCTCATTTTCCTTTCGTTTTCAGTCAGAAATCATGGAAGGGTCAGAGGCCAAAATGGACAAGAAGAGTTTGACTCGTCTTTTGGACAGACTCTCCAGATCAGGATTCCTCAAAAAGATCGTGGTGAAAATTAAAACGGAATCTAAGGTCAAAATCATCACATTCGTCGTTGATTCTAGCATTACTTTAGGTGGGCAAACTCTTTTGTCTCTTAGTTAGGGCGGTACTTGTAGGTTATCTCCCCACCACCAATTTTGACAGAATATTTTCGTTAAAACTAACGAAAATATCACGATTTAACCTAACCAATTAATTATCGAGGGTGTACAGTTGATCTATTAGTAAATAGTAAATACTATTCCAGAAACAAGCAATGTTATAATTAATAATAGACCAACTGTACGCCCTTGATAATTAGTTAGGTTAAGTCGTGATATTTTCGTTAGTTTTAACGAAAATATTCTGTCAAATTTTTTTTTGGGGGGGGGGGGGGCCTACAAGAACCGTTAGGGCAATAGACACGCTCTTTTAGAGGCTTGATTCTTTGGTAAATATGTAGTTTTGCGGCGGCATGTATTTTGATAAGATTGAAATTCACCTCGATGACCTCTGTGGGGAATTAAATTAAAATTGAATGGAATCGTTTTATTATAAGTTTTGTTCATTTTAATTTGACTAAATATGGTTCAGTTAAATTTTCTTACAAATAAAGTAGTTTAAAATTTTTACATTTAAATGAAAGGATTAAGTTTATTAAAAGTCTTCATCTGACTCCATTGTTATCCAGTTTAAGGGCAACTTATAATTCCCCAAACCAGCTGCAAAAGAAAACAAATCGCGACAAAGTAGTACCAATAAATGACAAACGTTTTACAATGAAATAAAATTAATCAATAAATAATGATAATGATTGTGAAAAAACTGTATAAGCCTATGGTGAGTGCCTATCGTCTTGGCGCCCCGACGGAAATTTCCAGCAAATTTAATGTCTAGACGATAGGCAATCGGCCTACGTTTTTTCGAGTGTGTGTGTGTGTGTGTGTGTGTGTGTGTGTGTGTGTGTGTGTGTGTTCGAGATTTAGGACAGACCGCCTAAAAGGAGAGTATGGAAAGACTCTCCTTAACTCTTGTGTATGTTAGGTCCAAAGCGAGTGGCGTTTGTTGTCCATATTCAAAACGCGAATCGTATTTGATTTTTAGTCACCGACTATACAGTAGGTAGGTCATTTGGCCTAATTGTTTTTTTGGCTACGTCCACCTAATTATGTTTTTCAAATTAAATTTACACAGAACTTGAAGGGAGTTTAAACACTTCCCTTTTCGCCTAAGCTTAGAGCATCGCTACCAACTGAAAGCGAGCATTGCATATTTTTCCTTCTTCGTATTTTTTGTCGACGTTTGCCGACATAACCACATGGAAAATTTTTAGATGTATATTTACGTATTTTCGTTATTTTTCTTTTCGAAATGGTTTTGATAAAGTCGGTCTAATGGAAAGTTTGTACGAAAACATACGCTCTCTTATTTCTTGTATGTTGTCAGTGTAGGCCTCACGGCCTATTTCTATAATAGTAGGACCAATACCTACATAATCTTCCGTTCTTCGGTACCTCCCATGGTAAATTTCCCCATCTCCAATGGACTTAACCTCAAAACCTAGGCAATTTGTAGTAAATTATTATTTTGTATTGAAATATGACTTATAAGGTACCGTATAAGGTAATGTACTGTAGGCGTGTTTAGGCCTGGGTTTGAAATAGGCCTTGCTGTAAACTGTATAATAGGCGTGTATAGCTTTTCCATAATGATCAATAAAATAAAAGATTACTTAACTTTTAAAAGATTATTTATTATGGTTACTATTCAGCTTAAAAATCCTTTTAATTGGTTAGTTCTGAACTAAATTCAGTAGAAATTTGATAAATTAAATTTAACATCTTGGATAACTGTGATAGTTTAGAATATGAATATTGAAAAGTTAATATTAAACATTAACTTAACAAATTGAGTTAAATTATCAGCGGGTGTTGAATATATAAACAATCTCGATTTGAACAAAATGAGTTTAGCTTTTGAAGTAAGTTTTAATAGTAAGTATTTGATATTTTTTAATAATGAAAGTAAACGACTGAAATTTTACTTACGATTTTTATTCGCCAGTAACCCTATCTGTATTAAGTGAATACAATAAATGATTTTTAATAAGTTTATGTCGATTTAAAGAAAATGTTTTAAATCTGAAGTATTTTAAATATTGATAAATAATTAACCAATTAAAATTTGAGGTTGTGTAGCTTTTAATAGTTAATCGTGGAGGTGATATTGAATCAATACTCTCGCTCAGAAAGGAATTATGATGAATTTTCGTAAGACCAAATTAAAATTGAATGTTTATATTATATTTCATGAAACAAACTCCGATTTAAATTATAAGGTAACAACAATATTAACCTCCATACTAACTCTTGTTAAACAAACTGTAAAATGGTCAGAGCGGGTTGGTTGGTTCAGTTTTTATTTTTATTGTTATTAGGAAGGAAAAATTTCCGACAATTCCTGATTGGCTGGAAGTTGTTGATGACGCGGGATATTGCCAGACAATTTTGTACTATTACCTAACCGCCTAACTGGGGTATAGATTTATCGGATTGGTATTACGTTTGGAATGGGCGTGGCTTTCGATGTCCAAAATTTGGTGGCCACAAAACTACATATTAGCCGATTCTTTAATAGAAAAAAATAATTTTTTTTTTACTTGACCAGAGAGTAATCTGTTGAAATTGGCCATTGAACAGCAGAAGCACAAGTTCCTGGTACAAACATCGGTTTCCTCAAAGAAAGAGAACAGCAACGTAGCCCTTGAAACGCTCAACGAAAATCAACTTTTTATTAAGCCTGAGACACCGGCAGGAACAGAGATGAAGACGAACGTGAAAGAAGATTCGAGTGTTGGAGCAAGCATGCTTGAACTGGAAAAGATGCACAATTTGCCAAAAAATAATAGCACACCCGCTGCAAGCACCAGTAAAGAGTCACCAGTAGAGCCCAAAGTAAATGATCTAGATTTTTATGTAATGTATTTAATTCGTAGTTGTTGATGTTTTTTGTTACTTTTTAGAAATAATTATCATCCGTACTCGATTAACCTCGATAATGTTCGATATCGTAGGTAGTCGGTATTAAAGGAAACGTTGGACCGAAGTTTATAAGAATGCAAGAGTTTCATAAGCTTTTATTTTACTTGGTCTACGGCTACGAGGGAAAACAGATTTAGACCAAGAAGAGGCGTGGAAAGCTATTATAGAATCTTCACCACGCGACTTGTCAAACGAAACAGTTGCTGAATATCCGATGATCTATGTCCCAGAAATATCTTGGAAGTGAGTCTTGCTTCTCTTATTCTTATTAACTCTCAAAATTGTGTTTAGCGTCATAAAATAGATCCATTAACCTTAAGGTACTGGGTTTGAGTTGCGGCTCGGATTTCGCATTTCAGCGATTAACCTTTTTATTACCTTTGGTCGATATAAATGGACAATTTTACAACCGCCACATTGTTACATATTAATGTCTGACATCCGATTGGTTGACTTTATTATATCGACAAGTACCTCTTGTCCGTATATATTGACAAATTGTGTACCATTGAGACAATAGAAGACAGTATTGTTTTCTTCTTGGGACTATCACACACTTTCCAGAATGGTCGTTGTCAACATATGTGAAAAAGTACTGTACTTGAAAATATAAAAATTAAAACATTAACCAAAATTGCGTCAAGAAGTTTGAATCGGTTCAATTCTATTGATAACTTACAATTTAAAACCAGGAAGGGTTAAGGTGTTTCTCTGGGTCTTCTTTGCTGAGTTAGTGAGGTAGTGATTGGGGCCCCACGAATTGCTGTAGGTCCTCTCATTTTTATTATTGTAGAATAGGAGAGACGCTGTGCTTTTGCCCATACTTTTATAAGTAACAATTTATCTTCAGTCCTTAAATCCCCGTGAAAGGAATTGAAAAACTATATACTATATAAAATTTCTGAACATCATAAAAGTTTTTATATGTTGTTCTATACATTTCGTAAGTCCATTATCGCGCTACCGTAGAACTCTACTTTATTAAATGGAATATATTCAATAGAGCGAGTTTTTTTACTTACTGAAGCGCAACTTGCAATGCATAAAGATGTCTGAAGAATGTAATTTTATTTTGTCAGAATGTTCATTCCACCTCTACCCAAACACTTGACGTTCTATGTCAGTGGTTGGATTTTCGTGGTCGATTTGCTCCTTCGTTTGCCTCTCTGCATTTTCATCCAAATCGTGAATGTTGTCAGCCAATCGCCGTTATTGACCACCTATCTGAATCATCCTGTGAAGCAAAACCTCCTCGTAAAAGCCCTTCCTCCCGAGTTACGCCGATTACTGTTAAACGGCAGGCGATACGTGAATTACGTGATGGAATTATGCAGGAGGTTGTGTTACATCGGGTTGTTACAACAGGGCCGCCAGTTAATGAAGGAGAAAGATCAGATTTTCGTTTACTTAAATCGAAGGGCAACATTGGTTGATACAACAATCTCGAACCCTGGCTATCACCACATTTCATTGGATAAAGAATACGTCCGGAAAGAATATACATTTTACACCATTCAAGACGTTATTCAGTATTGGTGAGGTGATTCTGTTATATTAGAAAGCGCAAAATTAATTTTCTCATGAACGTAAACAAAAAGTTATGATTATTTTCTTAAAAGTGATTTATCATTAAATTAAAGGAGATCTAAACTTCAGGGTTAGCATTATTTTTCAGGTATGACATGTGGACCATCTGCATGCACACTCCTTTAGGAGGTCACATGTGCGTGCAGGGAAAGAAAATCACTATTCAGATGTTGAGCAGGAAGCCAGAGATGATTGAGAGCCTGAAAGCAAGGTCTTTGGAGGAGGCACCGCTCAAGTAATGCCATTTATTATACATTATTATAGCATTAAATGAGCTTATTTGGCTTCGTTGGTTGATAGGCCTGGGTTCGACTATCATCTCTTCAGGTGACACACACGGAGTTTACGCCTAACTCTTCCGTTTTGGAAGTAGAGGGTTCCCGATGTTATCCGTTACCTTACCTTTAACTCTCTCATTCTCAATCTCGCTATATCTCTCATACCACACTATCACTCACTAAAAATGGAGAGGGAATAGTATTTAGCCATAGAGTATTTAGTAAATAAATTGAAATTATCTCCTTGTGGGTATTAAATTGTTACTGAAATTGATTTTCCATTTACACGAAAACTCCAGCAAGATTATTTGAAATTGATTAATTATCACCACGTTAGCTGTGGGTTACGTCGTAACACCACTTCCCGTCGACTGTCGAAGTTAAGCGATATTGGGTCTGGAAAGTAGTTGTATGGAGGACCGTCCTTCGCGTCCAGATTATGTAGCGAGGCATGATTCGGATCCCACTTACAGCTGTAGGTTCCCTTCATCGTATGACCTTAGGTGTCGCGAAGGACATTAAAGTAACCCGTCATTGTATGTTTTTTACGTTAGATGTTTTAATTCTTATCACCTAATTATGAAAAAAATGTTTATTGACAGACTATAGTCCATATGACAAATATTATTAATACAATGACACTTCACATACTAAGGATAGAAATATATACAATTTATTAGAAATAATACTGTAATGTCGAAGTTAAGTGGAGCTACAGACAGACGTTTCGTACCAAGAATTCAATAGCTTAGGCCTTAGAGGATAAATGGCAGGACTCATAGATAGCTTGGATAATCGGGTTGGTTGATTTTTTAATTCTTTGCATTAGACTGTATTGAGCACGTCTTGTTACCGCCAGAAAGCTCGGGACATTGCGGGTAGCAAACATTTGCGAAGCTGAGCATCTCGGGGGTAATTTATGTAAGAGTCTAAAAGACTTGTTGTACATCAAATTTAAAGTTCTGCCAGAACCTTTTTTATAATTCACCCAGAGTTGCTGTCCGTATACAGGGTGTCCCAGAATTAACTATCTATTTCAATGAAATCGGACAAATTTTTTAAAAACACACTTTTATTTATGTTTATCATGTTTAATATGTTAAAAATGTATAAATTTCTAAATTTTTTTCATAATTTTATTGTCATAATTTTTTCATTATCTGGTCCAATGAAAGACCGTCTGAAGTCATAGAATGGCAAAGAGACTCTCCAAAAGTTAACGTGTGGCTTGGAATGACCAAATCCAAAATTTATGGCCCATTCTTCTTTGCGGAAGCAACTGTAACAACAGGTACCGTCTACCTTGATATGCTTCAGCAGTTTCTCGAACCACAGCTTCTTGATGATGGCATTCTTGATAATGTTGTGTTTCAACAAGAAGCATTGATCTTTTGGCGATAAACCTTTGTTTTTATGAAACCCCATGCAAAGAAATCCAGGGGTGTCAAATCCGGAGAACGCGGAGGCCAAGGTCGAGGTCCTCCACGTCCAATCCACCGATTCGGAAGGCGTCTGTTGAGGTATTCTCGAACAATTAGAGCATAATGACATGGTGCTCCATCTTGTTGAAACACAACATTATCAAGAATGCCATCATCAAGAAGCTGTGGTTCGAGAAACTGCTGAAGCATATCAAGGTAGACGGTACCTGTTACAGTTGCTTCCGCAAAGAAGAATGGGCCATAAATTTTGGATTTGGTCATTCCAAGCCACACGTTAACTTTTGGAGAGTCTCTTTGCCATTCTATGACTTCAGACGGTCTTTCATTGGACCAGATAATGAAAAAATTATGAAAATAAAATTATGAAAAAAATTTAGAAATTTATACATTTTTAACACATATTAAACATGATAAACATAAATAAAAGTGTGTTTTTAAAAAATTTGTCCGATTTCATTGAAATAGATAGTTAATTCTGGGACACCCTGTATATTACTGCAGAAAGTACGAAAGAGAGTGTCTTTAGCTTCACTTGTACAGAATCGAAAGTTCCTTTTGGTCATATTCGCTTTAGCACACAGGCTTCGAGATTGTTTTCTTATATCCGAGTCATCACTCAAGGAGCTTGTAATAGTTTGACCCAAATACTTAAACTCTTGTACTTCCTCAATTACTTCACCATTCATTTTAAACCTTATATCAGCTGGCTGATTACAGCTTTTAGGATGAAATTGCATAACCTTAGTTTTTGTAACATTAAAAAGAATATCCTGTTTCTGCGAATACACACAGATGTATATAAATTAGGTGAATTAGGGTTAGTATTAAATATTCCATTTTGCTACGTCCGAACGGTACTTTCAATCCATTTGCGTAGTAATTTTGGTCAGTTCAACAGTGTGAACTTTATTAGCAAAAGATTCATTGAAAATTTTAGCATCATGAACCATTAACTCGAGGAGTGGTTCAGAACAGTATTGCCTTATGGGGTAACAAAGCCAGAAGTAAGTAATGGATTTATTAGAAACAGAGAGTTTGTGTTTCTAATAAATTAATTAGTTCTTGTGGCTTTGTGCCCCGAGTTATATTTCTCGTAATTGAGAATTTTCAAGTAGTATTCTGTCATATTTCCCTGTCAGAGACGACGGCAGAATACCAGGAGATGAAAGAGGCGCTGCTGGTTTGGATTCTGCCATGTTTGCTCATCTTAAAAGAAACTGGTCTTGCTTGAATGCCCGATTCACTACCATTACCCAGAATACTGTCATGTCAACCGGTACCGACGAAGAAAAGTCCTCTTCCTCGGATAGAATGTTTTCTTACGCCCAGTACCTCCGGAACTCCTGTAGACCCAGTTCTGTCGAGAGTTCAGTCTCCAAGAATAGGTTGGCGGGGTTGAGGAATGTTAGATTGTCTCTCTATAAGGTTAGATAAAATCGATGAAGTAATTTTTACTGATGAATCAAATGTCTTTTGTTACTGTTCAGCATTTATATATAATCTTACCTTAGAATTAGATAAGTAAACAAATGAAACCGGTTGAGAGAAGTCTCTATTAGATATACCGGGTGTCCCATTCGAAATGAAACAACATTGAAACTGTAATTTTTAAAGTACTAACGTGAGAATGTTGAAACTTTGCCAGTTACTACACCATATGCATAAGTTTTTGTCAATGTTTTTTGTTTGTTTCACATTGAATTATGTTTACCCCACAAGAAAAAGCGAAATGTGTGTTATGGATGGCTGAGTTGAAGTCCCCTACTCTGATGCAACGGCGATTCCGTACAACCTTTCACAAGGAACCACCCACCAGAAGAGACCTGTATGCATGGACCAAGAAATTTGAGGAGACTGGTAGTGTTCTAAAGGAACACACTGGAAGGCGAACAAGATCGGAAGATTGTTGAACGAATATGCGGCGCCTTTGGTAGTAGCCCGAGAAAGTCCATTCGTCGTGCCAGTGTCAAACTGCAGATTCCTCGTTCAACTGTGCATAGAGTCGTGCGCAAGCGGCTGCAGCTCTCTCCATATAAGCTTCAAATTGTTCAGCATATAACATGTGAAGATCTTAACAAAAGGAAAGGAAACATTATGCTATGCACAATGTATCTAATGTACCTAAATGTTATAATTCACATATATATATCATATGAAACTTTATGATATTGACTATTTACTGTGTGAATATTACGTTGTTTGCATCATTCAATAAAAAATTATAAGGTTTCAAAGTTGTTTCATTTCGAATGGGACACCCAGTATTGTATCGGATTACTTTCCACTCAGTCATTCCCATTCGCACTCCGAAAATGAGAACGCGCAAAATGAGAAATCCACATTTGAGAATATCGTTTCTTGATATGAGAAAGAATGCCATTCTCATTCGTATTAACTTAACCTATCTTAACCTAACCTAACCTGGACCAAAATAGGAAAACTGTGGATAAGAATGAAAATGACATGAAATGAAGTACATCGATTTGAGAATTGCCTTCAGTGAGACACTCACTTCTTGTCATGGAATGAAATGGGAATAATAATGAGTGAGATCATACTTTTATTCGTTAGTTCTTATTTATTTATTTTTTTTTTTTTTTGTAGCCAAAACGAGAGAATGAAGACAGCAACCCGATGGCTGTTTCTGTGGGTCTTGTTGACTCGAAGAAGAGGAAGAAAGAGAGTATTGCTAAGAAATATGAAACACAAAAGTATGTGTGTGTGTTTGTTTTTTAACCCTTTATCCCTTTTCTTTATTTTACTTTTCTTGAATGGAATTACTACTTATTTACCTGTGCAGATCGGCAATGTTTCAAAAATAGCGATTAAATTGCTATATCGGTTTAAGCGAAAGCTGATGACGCGTGTTTCTAATTTTAAGTGCGATAATCCCACTTAAATAAGATGGAAAGTGAAAAGGCAATAAGGTTGGAAACTAGGAGCTGTAGGATGACTCGAACCCGCGTCGTGTAGTTTCAGTTAGTGTGATCGGCTGGAGCGCTGGCTCTGAAACCATGCGACTCGGGTTCGAGTCGTACTAGCTCCAAGTTTTCCACTTTATTGCCTTTTCACTTTCCATCACACGTTTCTAAAGTCTAAAAGCGTTCTTTGGAAGGGATTCACCGTTACTCGGCGAATAATTCCTGTCCGAATATTAAGAAAAAGGTAGCATCCGAATCCCTGTTTTGCTACACGGAGGGGGTTGGCCGTGAACTCCCGAGTGTGTCACGTGAACCCGGGCGATCACAGAGTAGGTAAGCAGCCCAACTCCAACCGCGGAGGCAGTGGCAGTCAACGTAACCCGAGTCCAATCTGCAACCAGCTGAGCCACAAGAATTCCCCCGTCTGAATATAATCACAAAAATCATGGAATTCACAGATAAAATATAAGAATTTTCTTGGTTTTTAGTTTTACGTGTTCTGCAAGGAGAACCGAGATCTTCTGAAAGTCTCGTATCTATTTTTTTATTTTATTTTTCTTCGATTTTTCACAGAGTAATTCGGAAGCCGAAACGGAAGGAGAGAGCGAGTTACCAAAGAGAGATCAAAGCGAGACGGAAAGGACCCAAAAAGCCTTACTACGATGAGGAAGACAAAGCGGCGCTCAGGAGGATGAATAAATTGTGAGTAAAAGCCTACGTTGCGAGGGCGAGTGAACGAATCGAGTCATTTGTATTTATTAAAAACCAATTTGGAAAATATTAAAAATGTTTTGGAAAGTTGCTTCCAAGAGTAGAAAAATTTAAAGCGTTTAAAAGTTTTCAAAAAATGAAAACATGGTTTGGAGGTTGAATTTCAAACTTTATTCGGAAAAGAAAACGAGCAACAGAGTTTTACAATTTTTAGATATTTGTTATGACATTAAAACTCGTTCACAAAGTTTACACAATTTTAAGTTAAATTATTTATTGTATAATAAATAGACAGACAGTATATTGAGTAGAAAATAAATGCTGCTTAACACATTCACCGCCAACACAGATCAGTTGACCGCCAAAGACGAGAAAGCTCGTCTTGAACGTATACATTATAAGCTTTATTTTGGTATATTTTGTTTAGAATTATCTTTAGTTTTAATTTTTTTTTAAAGTTTTTGGTGAGACCTTGTAGTTGAGTTGGGTAACTCTCGCAAAAATGCTGGCGGTGGCTGGTTACCTTCTTAAAAAGTACAGATTAATGAAATTAGCAGATTTTAAATAGTTGATTACAAAATTGATTACTATGGTAAAAATGGCAGTAGGTGAACTTTATACATCAGCAGGGGCTAATGGGGTGCATTTTTTAGTGATTTGCAAAATACATTTAGTGATGAAGCCTGCCTGATATACGTGGGAATTGCATTCCATACATCCGCTCCTTTGAAAGAGAGTGCATTTCCTGAAGTTTCTATTATATAGTTGTTTGTGTGTTATAACGATGTGGTGTTATAACGATGGTGTATTTAATGGGGATGATTGCTCTTTCAAAAGGTGATGTATGTCTATATTTGCTCGATAACTTTGAACATATTGACAGCAACATTGAATTTGTATTATAAGTAATTTAGTTTTAAAATATTTAGCTCTTTAAACATTGAGGAAGTGTGATTTTGTCTGTTGTCACTATTCGAGAGAGTTTGCCGGCATTTTTTATGAATTACTTTCAAAGAATGCTTTATATAAGCACACCGGACAAAAAATTAGTCACCCCTCTCAGAATGTACCTAATAACGTGTGACGGCGCCTCTGGCCTTGATAACCGCACGAATCCGGCGAGTTTAGTATGCGGAGGTACGCCTGCTGGTTCAAATTCATCGTCACTGGAACGAGAGGGCCCATTTCGTGGTACGAAAAACATCCCCAGAACATCACGGAACCACCTCCAGCCTGAACAACACCTTCGACGCATTCAGGATTAAAGGCTTCATTGGACCTGCGATGTACTCGTCGCCTCCCATCATTGGAGAACAAACAAAAACGGGACTCATCGGACCAAATTACACGTTTCCAATCTGCCGCAGTCCGGTTTTTGTGCCTCTGAGCCCATTTATAACGTGCCAATTTGTGACTTGCTGTTAACAGCGGCCTCTTCCGTGGTACCCTGCTCCAGATGTCCATCGCATGCAGTTCTCGTCGCAATGTCCGTTCGGAAATTGGTCGCTGGAGAACCTCATTGGTTTCTTGGAGCAATTGTTCTCTGGTTTGAAAACGATTTGCAGTTACTAGACGAGAAACATGGCGGCGGTCCCTATTGTCGAGAATTGTTTTCCGGCCACAGTTACGCCGTCGATTTTCAGTTGATTGCGAACTACACCACTCTTTGTAAACTCGCTGGACAGTACGCGTTGACACACCAACAAATTGGGCTACTTCAGACATTTTGTGTCCGTGGGCTCTGCCAAACACGATGGCTCCTTTTTGGCACTGAGTAACGTCTGCCTCACGACCCATTTTGCAGACTATATCCAACACACACTTTGTTCTTCACCACCTCACGAAACAGATCTGATCCTGTGTGCTACGTCACCGCTACTTGTCACTTACCAATGCTACATCAGTGCCCTCTGTGTGACCTTGAACTTCCTACTATCGGTGCTATTAGGGGTGACTAATTTTTTGTCCGGTGTGCTTATTTCTTGGAGCTACCCCATGATGAAGTGCAATATAATAAATGCGGATGGATGAAGGAATAATGTAGGGTAAGGAGTGCATTTTGAGGAAGTGTATTTTTTTAGTTTAAATAATATGAAGAGAAATGTTGATATTTTGGATTTGATATGTTTTGTACATTAGTTTTTAAACTTAGTTTTTCGTCTAAATTAATACCAAGTACTTTAACCTCATTTCACCCTTGCGGGAGTAGTATTCCCAATTTTTATTTGACAGTTTGTCTTAATGTGTTTTGTGGTAATAATCATATAAGATGACACTGTCAGATTCGATAAAAATTTATCAGCACACATCCATTTATATACATTTTCCGATTGCTTGTTCGTTTCATTAATCAGAACGTCTGCGTTACGATGGGAAAAATAACTGGTATCATTTGCATGTTGTACACAATTTAATGTGGTTGAGAGATGAAAATCGTTGACATTAATTAGAAATAGTAATGGCCAAGAATTGATACTTGTGGGACTCCACTAGTTAGCATCGTCTTGTCGGATAAATTGTCTTTTAAGCTGATGTACTGATGGCGATTTGATATATGATTTAAACCAATCGAGGATTGGTTTATATTATATATATATATATATATATATATATATATATGTATATATATATATATATATATATCATCCCGTGGTTCGGATCCCACGTAAAGCTATAGGTCCCCTCCGTCATATGACCTTAGATGTTGCGAAGGAGGTTAAATAACCCCAATAAAAAAAAAATATATATATATATTCCATGTATGTGAAGTTTATTCAATAAAAGGGATTTGTTTTAACCTTCTTTGTGTTAATTAACTCTTTCAGTGTGTTTCATAACTTTTTTGGATTGGATTTTTGTTCCTCAGTTTTTAAACACTAATGATCTGCTTTTGCTTTTTTAATGACCACATAAAGTCTTTTACAGTAATTTTTGTATGTCTGTTTGGTAATAACATCAGTTTTCCATGGTTTAAAGAGTGTATACTCACTTTTAATATTCGCAATGAGTATTGGTGTGATCCATTGGTTGTCGTATTTAGTTTTAGATATTACTTTTGATTTAAGAGGGAAGTTTATGTTGAATATATCCATTAGTATATATTTTTTTTAATTGAATAACATTTATTAATAATAAAATAGATACATTGGTTTTACAATGGCATAAATAATTGTGAAACTGGACTATTTATTTTATTTAATTTGGCCCTTAAGCTTTAGGCTTGACTGGATAGAGGTATAACTGGTAGTTGGTATATCCGAGAATGCTTGAAATTTTGTTCCAATGTCATGGTTACTTTCGGTTATTGCCCAGTCCAAAGCTGTTATTTCTCTCAGGAACTTTAATTTGTTGTTATAGCTGTAAGATTTATAGTCAACTTTTATGGTTTCCTTTGCGGAGAAATAGGTGATTAGCATGGTGTACGTAAATATCTGTGATACTTAATATAATAATTATACCCGAGACGCATTTAAGCGGGGACCGCACCCAGATCTGATATAGCAGAGTCGAATTTCTAATGTCATTGTTTGGTCTAGTTGACTTTGTAATAGCTAAATTAAAACCACTCGCAGTCACGTTGTTGTGAAGGAAGTTCGCATTATTATTTGAATGTTATTTCGCGAGATCAATATTTAAGTCTTCGGCAATAACGCAGTTGTTATCAGTATAATTGGAGGTTAGAATTCCATCTATATCAGTGATAAAAGTTGGTACGTTACCAGTTAGTGGTCGGTACATACCTAAAACACCACCACACACGACTTATGAAACACCACAAGTGTGGTATCACGTGACGTATTCTCACAACCCCATTGGTTAAACCACGTGTTCCAGTAATATCTTATTAAGGTATGTTCGGATGTTTACGCGCAAACAGTCATATTCTTTTCTGGAATTTACCTGAGGCCTACTTGGAATTCATATCATAATTAACCTATGTTTTTCATTTGTGTCAAAATTCTACTATATTTTATATTATTAAGAAATTTCCAATTTTGCAAACCCAACACAAACAAAATATTCTCCTCCCAAATCCAACGTCGTTTCAACACAGGCAACCAAACACGTGCAACAGAAAACCAAATTACACTAGAATGTGCAACTAGATATTTATATATGTTCCGCTGGACACAAACTCTGGAATAACCTCCGTCAAGAATCAAAAGCATCTTTCGTTTCCTCTATCTTACACGTAAAGTCCTTTGTATGGCTTCTGTGTTTGCAGTGTCTCGTTTTTTGTATTGGCTTGCGAGTACTGAGCAATAATCAGTTATTGGCAGGACTAGATTCTTCCATAATTTTAGCATGATGTTTGCTTTTCTGCTGTGGAAGTTCTTCCAGATAATTACTTTTCTAGCTGTTGTGATTTTAATGTTATAGTACTCTCTGAATTCTACATCCGATGACATTATTACTCCAAGATACCTGACTTGTGGATTTGGTGTTATCTGTTTGGCTTGCAGTGTTTTGTACCCTGTATTCCGCAGCACCTCGTTGTTACCACATCTTATAAGTTGTAATTTATCTTCGTTGAACTTCATATTATTGTCTTCCACCGACTTGAATAATGTTTCAGTGTCGTTTTGTAATATTTGTACGTCACCTTCGTTTGATATTTCCTCGCATATCTTTGTGTCATCCGCCAAACACGATACGATACTGTCATTAATATTTTGAGCAATGTCTGCAATAATTATAAAATTTTTGTGTAATCTCAAGGTATTTATTATACACAGACTCTCTATCCCAAGAAAAGTGTGTGTAATCTCAGCTCATATCTATATGTATATACGTTATCTCCAATTATATGTATATACGCTATCTCCAATTATATGTCCAGACTTTATTTTTTGTGTGCTATCATACAGCATCCAGTGTGAAGAGCCATCGTATTCGGTATTGAATTTTACACCTTTTTCCTCCCTTCAAAACACTTGTAAATAATCTCTGTGTTCTGTAGTATCAAAAAGATTTATTAAATAACCCTATTCTGCCAATAAAGCATAAAATTTGCTTGCAAGTGGTGGTAGTTCCATGATATCTATGTACAGGAAAGCATTAACTGTTATATATATATATATATATATATATATATATATATATATATATGAATAGAAACGACATAAGTATTAAGGAACGTTTCTGCACACGAGGAGGAGAGATAACGAAATAATGAAAAATGAGGCGAACCTCATATATATATATATATATATATATATATATATATAATGTTACATCTAGTGTATGTTAACTGTACACTTATAAATAGAACAGTAAATTATTACTTTGTTAATCAGTGACACCTGAATTTAAATACCCAAACCCGTTAACAACTAAGAGATCGTTCACTGTGTCTTGAGATGTGTTAAATTAAACCAATTTTAAATAACATGAATTATTGTCTTGTTTTTATCTAAAAAATTAAGAACAATATTCATTTCGCGCCCAAAACCTAAAGAAATGTTATTTTAGGATAAGTTTGTTTCAAAACCTTCAGCCAGATTTCATCTTGTATAATTTTATTCCTAGGAGGGTAGATTGGTATCCCGCCGAGGACTCCTTATTACTACTGTGCAAGGTGTCATCAGCTTATATGTTTCCAAACAAGCGGACGCAAATCATTAACTTCAGCGTGGTGCGCGACTTACTTCACAGTTGTTACCCGGAGTCACGAAATAAGACTTCGAGAGCGTGTCAACGGAGGATTAACTACATTATGAAAAATCCCGCCACGGAAGAGAATGTCGCTATTATCTTAGAGGAGCTGAAACAAGATGAAGAAATCACGAAAAGCTTTAAGGTAACAGTTACTTAGAGAAACTTTGATGGAGAACGAAGTAGAATTAAAATGATTTTTGGTCTATTGTGATTTGTGAAAATACCGTGTGTGGTTTAGTTCATAATCGTTATAAGTCTTAAATCGGTCACTTTGTTATTTTTGGGTTTTGATTACTCGAGAAGTTAATGTAGAAGATATTTTATTGACTGTACATTCTGATAGACAGCCGATCCCTTAACGCGTGTGTTAGTAAAGACTTAATAAAGACTTTAAAACTTTAGTAAAAACTTAATCTGAGATTTGAATATTTTGTCTTTTAAAAAAGTCATGAGGACCTCTGGTTATAGTCTGCAAGCATTGTAGTGAGGGAAGTTGCTAATATTCATTAATTACAACTAATTAATAATTATGTTCATCAAGTTGGTTGAGGAAACAATTTGCCTTTAAGTAATTAAAAGTAATTTTATTTTCCTCACAAATTTTTCTCCAAAGATTCAGAATGAGAGATTTGTTTAATTGCATTTATATATTAGTTACTCTTTACGAAGTGGGTAAATTGGTGAAAGAAACCTCTTGTGTTAAAGGTTTGTCCGTATGGTGACTGGGAACATCTGGAACCCCCCGTTTCCTAATATGGACGGGTGGGTGGATGGGTTTGAGCTCAGACAATCACGGAGTAAGTGATCGATCTAACTCCATCCGCGGGGGTCAACAGTGAGAGTCGAATCAAGGCTTTTTCAATGTAAGCACAATCTTCAACCAACTGAGCCACCGAAGTAACAATAATAATAATAAATAATAATAATAATAAATGAGGAGAGAGAGAAACTGGCACAGTGATCAGGCCAGGCTAATGGGGCCCATTGCCTTAACTCCTGTATTATTATTACCAGCACCATTGGGAGTCGAACCCCCGACCTCAGTGTCTTCACTTCTGGGTTACCCACTGAGCTGCAGGCACTGGCGAGCCACAGAAGTAAGAAGGTTTTTTATTACTGACCCGACTCGTAAACCTATGTTATATTAACCTTAACTTCCCTCTATGGTAGCCCGCGAAACTCTCTCACAAACTGCCAGTGTTGAACAAAATGTATGTGAACGTCTTCAAAGAACTGGTTGGGAGATTGGTGACGAAATACGCATCCAATGAGAGCAGGGAGGTCCCGGATTTGCCGGATACCTACGAAGAATTTGAGACAAAGTTCAAGATCATCAGGGCCTCAAATTCTCTGAGACAAGGACCCAAGTTGGAGGAGATTACCACGATCAGTGATATCGATCATTATGTCGTGAATGCTCTAATATTTGTAAGTTACTGCAACATCACTGTAGTTTGTGCTTTATTGTTAGTGGAAGTAATACAGCGTACTGTAGTTGTTTATCGTGGAAAGTAATCGTTTCTTTGGAGTTTTCTTCTTTTCACACTTGAGAGTTGATATAATTTTCAACCATTTTGTGATGTAACTAACTTATTCTAGACAGGAAGTTTCATCGACAATCGACACACTATTAATTTAACTTAATTTAATGTAACCGCAAAACAATCTAAGCTGAATGTGAAATGTTCGTATAAATGTGTTATTTCATGGTGTACTCCTTACTTAAATATATATTAAATAATGTTTCAGAGTTCTCTGTGTACTAAGCAGGACCGTGAATCGTGGGCTTACCAACTGTATCTCGCCTACCAAAAATACCCTCAGAAATTGCTGAATTCGGTCTTATCTTCTATAAGAGAAAGCAAGATGATCAGTTACAAAAAGTGTTACAACCGATCCAAGTACACTCGGACATGCCTTCCTCTTTCTACTTCTCCTTTCCAGTTATCCTTCTCTTTCATCTATATGTTTCATATGAAGGTAAGTTGGGGGCTGGGGGCGGTGTTTTATTGGTTTTGTATCCACCAACCAGTCTGGTGATAAAGCGCGGAGCTGTTAATCCGAACGTCTGGGTTAGAGTTACTCGGCTCAAGCTTCATGAGCTTGCAGCGATTAAGGGGTTCCTCCGGGCTTCTCTTGATGGAGTATTGGTTCGGGTACCATGTAAAGCTGTAGGTCCCCTCCGTTATATGACCTTTATTGTTACGGAGGACGTTAAACAATCCCAAATTATCACCACCACCACCACCATCATAAAAAAAAAAATATTAGACTAACACGAACGTAGATGTAGCTCGTAGCGTAAACTAACCCACTTTTTGTTTAACTTTACCTACTTTTTTTTTTTTTTTCTTTAACACTTTTCTTACATGTTTGTAGTTTGCATGGTATGACAGTGAGTTAAGACTGTGTTTGCATGGTTTGTAAGCGTTCTTATTTTACTTCCTTTCATTTTTCACCCCTCTCCTATTCTCTCCGACTATTTTTCTGACTTGTCGGCAGTGGCCAGCGGATGATGATGGTGAGTCTTTTTTTCTCTTTTTCTGAATGAATGTTAACCCACGAGTGATAGGTGTTCCTACTTACTTAACCCCTTATTCTCTTCTCTTCTCTTAACCCCCTACTCTTTCCTTTCTCTCGGGCTAACCTTAGAGTGGATCTTAGGGTCTTTGTTAGCCTTAGCTTCTGTAGATCTGTAGATCATCATCATTGCATAAATAAGCATATAGATATGACACGTTTTGCAAGCTTAGGGAGATTTAATACCATTTTGTTTTTACAATTCACAGTATCAGTACGAAATCTTCGGTGATTGTTGGGAAATTACTAAAAGGCTTTTGGAATCTAAACAAAAGATCTTGTTCGAAGACCTCGAAGCAGTGACCGACAATACATTTCACGCACCCTTAACAGATTGGGCTGAAAAGGATGCGGAAGGTTGTTCTACTTCGGAAATTGATGAATCGGTTGCCGATAAAAAGTTAAAACCTGCCGATGAAAAACCCGTTAAACCGAAGCGGAGGAGAATACGCAAGATCGGCATAAGAGCCAAGACGAGCAAAGCGTCGAGAGAAGCCAAACGGAGAGCGAGGAAGATGGCAAAGTTAGCGAAAGAAGCTAAAAATTTTAAGCAGAATTTGCTTTTACCAGAGAACGAGAATATTTCCTCGACAGATACAAATTGCCAAGATGATTCTGAAATGAATTTACGGAAGAATTCTTCTCCAACCAAATTGGCGACAGGGGTTGTTGGAATGAAAGAAAGAACGCAGGAACAGATAGAGGAGAAAGGCGTGCATTTTCCCATCAGTATCGAAGGAGGTTGTTGCGCGGCAGTCATCGCTTTAGTCGCTACAAAACGCGTCATCTTCGACATTATCATCCCCGACCAAATGATTCTGATCGACAACCAAACCAAGATAATATGGGACGAGACAAGTTGCTCGAAAAAGTCAAGAACCACGAGTTAGTTTCCGGCAGGAAATTTACCTTGCCCGAGGAACTGACCAAAAACTCGCAAAGTCCTTCCGCTGACGAAGATATTTACACAGAAAAAGGTGATTATGCCAGCAATGACAATGATGCAAACGTTAACTACAATAATGATGTACAAATGGAAGATAAAGTGAATTTTCAAAATAATTTTGAAAATGAAGGTAAAAATAGAGTCGATACTCACTCAGATGGAATTAATGATCAGTTATCTTCTTTAGAATCGACGGACGCAGAAGAACATTCGCAAACAGCCTCCATTTCTTCGGGTAATTTTTTGTTGGTTATAAGTTTACATTTTGGTTTAGTATTTGTACGCGCTTCCAACGGAGATTTGGAAGTACGTGGAGCGGGTTGGATAACAAGGTTGTGATTATTATTGACTAACCCGCATCCAAGGCGTTTCATTGCCTTCAAATCTTTTACTAACATTTCTAAGTAAATGGGAGTTAGTAGACTAACTTAAACATTCGTGCGTTTAAAGCCTGAGCATCGTCATACAATTATAAACAGTAAACACGAGATGCAGAAAGCAAAGTTTGATGCATAATTATGCCCCCGCGAAACAAATTTGGAAGGACTGCACTGTATTGCACCCGTACGTCCGTTCGTTTGTTTTTCACACTCGTTCCCTCGTTATAACTTTTGATCTACTCGGTATAAATTAATGAAATTTTATAGACGTATATATCATCACAAGACGATGTGTCGCGACAACAGTCCAGGGCTTGCACCACGGGTCAAGGTCACAAATAGAGGCGGGAATGTTGATGTTCCGACATAGTTCTTGCCTTACCCTGTTAAGATCAGCGATTAAGGCAAATCTGTGCTTTCAGCTAGCATTAGATAACGGGTAAAGGTAACATCCGGAATCCCTAATTTTCTTATGATCTCCCGAGAGTCACTTGAGCCCGAGCACTAACAAAGTAGGTAGTCGGGAGGTTTACATCTCTGAATATAAAGCTTTTAAGGTTAAATTGAACGTTTGTTAACCCTTTAATGCCTTTGGCCTACGTAAGTGGACAATTTCACGCTTTCCACTTTTTTATATATCGTCTGACATCCAATTGGTTGACTTTATTATATCGATAAGTCCCATTTGTCTATATATATATATATATATATATATATATATATATGGATAAATTGTGCACCATTGAGACAGGAAAAGGCAGTATTTTTTCGTATTGGAACTATCATACAGTTACCAGAATGCCAGTTGTCCACATACGTGGACGCAAGAGTACTTGAAAATATAAAAAATAAAATCCTAACTAAAATTGCGTAAAGATGTTAAATCAATCTCTCTATATTATTAATTTAACAATTCAAAACCACGAAGGTACCTCAGGCACTAAAGGGCTTAAAAGAGTTGATGAGGTAGCACAGGACAATGTAGTTTTTCTTTTTTACAGATTCCACCAAAAGAAAATATTTCTCGGACGATGATGTTTCAGGTGACAAAAAAAAGCTCAAAACTTCGTTTACGGAAGTAGCTGAAAGAGGTGGGTCAGGTGTTATATATCTCGGTCATTAGTCTGCATCCTAAGATATTAAGGAAATATTACTGTAATAATGATCTTGCACTTCCCCTTATATATATATATATATATATATATATATATATTTTTTTTTTAAGTTCAGGAAGAACCGATTCGCCTCTATTTAAAAGGGCATATCTCAGCGGAAAAACAAAGAAAAAGGGAGAGGAAAGACAGAGGAAAAAGAAAGGGTGGAGGGGACAGTCGAAGTGGAAAAAGACCAAGAATGACAAGGACTGCAGGGTCGAGCCCCATCATCCTTGGGTGCTAGGGCCGGGAGGGCGCACGTGAAACCTCCAGGAACAAGCACGTACAAACGAGCACAAAGAGCACTCAAGAGCACGAGCTTAGAACCCCCTTGCGGGGATATATATATATATATATATATATATATTAATATGTATATATATATATATATATATACAGGGCGTCCCAAAAAATGTATACACACTTTAAATACTTATAAAGGCAGTGTTTATTAAAATACATTTCATTTTCAAAATGTAATAGAATCTACAGACATTATTTAATTGTTTTGTCAACGCCTGTTTTCAAACTGACGTCCGTTCTGGTCCAGGCACTGCTGATAACGCGAAGCACTGGAATCGCAAACATCACGAAACATTTCTTTTGGTATTTGTGTGCATTCTCGTTCAATGGCTGCTCTCAATTCAGCGACTGTTGCAAGTTTTATAGCGTAGACTTTGTCTTTTAAGTATCCCCATAAAAAAAGTTTAGTGGTGTGAGGTCTGGTGAACGCGGAGGGTATTCTACGAAACCCCTTCGTCCAATCCACATCCACATCGTGCCAAGTACCACTCGCGATACTCCACTCTTCGGTCCGGATCATCTTCATTAATAGCATGGACTAATCTTGGAATGTAACTTTTCCATTGACAGCGCTTCAAAATGCGTTGGACAGACGATTCTGAAATTCCTACCTCACGACTCGCTTGCCGCACAGATTTTCTTGGACTTTGGTGATACGTTTCCAGTACTCTTTCTTGCTTTGTGGGGCTTGTCGATGTCCGTGGTCTTCCGGAACGCTTCTTGTGGACATTCTGAACAGTTCCATCGGCTTCAAACTTATCTCTAATTCGAGTGATGGTAAGTCGCGTTGGTGGATCTGTTTGAAACTCCCTCCTAAACTGTCTTTGCACTTCAACTGCGTTTTCACACTTCCAGTAGCATTTTAGAATGAATTTCCTTTGTTCAAAGCTTAGTCTGACTGCCATTATTAATTCTAATGGGTTTAACTTGGAAAGAAAGAAACATCAATTGAGCTATCAGCTGTTAAAGTGTGTATACATTTTTTTGGGACGCCCTATATATATATATATATATTATATATAATATATATATATAATTTTTTTTTTTTTTTTTTTTTTTAAAGTTCGGGAAGAACCGATTCGCCTCTATTTAAAAGGGCATATATCGGCGGAAAAACAAAGAAAAAGTGAGAGGAAAGACAGAGGAAAAAGAAAGGGTGGAGGGGACAGTCGAAGTGGAAAAAGACCAAGGACTGCAGGGTCGAGCCCCATCATCCTTGGGTGCTAGGGCCGGGAGGGCGCACGTGAAACCTCCAGGAACAAGCACGTACAAACGAGCACTCAAGAGCACGAGCTTAGAACCCCCTTGCGGGGATATATATATATATATATATATATATATATTATATATATATATATATATATATATATATATTCAACTGCAAAGAACACGCAGTATAAATAACGTAAAGAACGACGCTTGTATAGGAGATATTCCGCGCAAGACGAGAGAGAAAGAACGAAACAAATGAAAAAATGAGGTAACCACCCGGTATGAAAAACTGATGTGTGGGTAGTTGGGAGGTAACGAAAATGGTTCACTGAGTAGGTAGGTAGTTAATCTAACAATTATTAAATTCCTTTTATGTCAATAACTGGGTGGATGAAACCAATTGGTTGCTCACCAGAGTTATTCTCCACACTAGTATTTATATACTGTGTGACAAGAGCGTGCTCGGTAATAGATATACATTACCGATCAACCAACCGAAGAAAAAACCAAGACGACGCTGGTGGAAAAAGCCCCGCGAAAAGGAGAACAAGGGAGAATGAAAACGAGGAACGGGGCGAGAGGACGGAACTGGAGAAGGGACGAGAACAGACACCGAAGAAAGATATCCACCAGCAAGTACGCTCTTAACAATTAAACAAGGACGGAAAAAGGGACTCTAATAACTAGCAGTAAGTGACTAATTGTGTTTTTAACCCAGTTTTACGTAGACTCGTTAAATTAAGCTGGGTCAGACAACTTAGGCCTACATTGTGGCCTAAGACCCAGCATCAACTCATAGCTTAACAAAGGTAAAGGTAGATTGCCCTAACCTAGTTTGGTGAGGAATCCTACTGTGGACCTCAATTTATCTGCCCGCTCTGGACCATTTCCGGAATCTCTAGGCTAGACTTGATCTACTCTATAGTTAGACTGGAGATATAAGGGGTGGGTTAATTGTGGACCAATTCATACAGAGCATTTTTCACACCCGGGAATCGAACCCGGGATCTTCCGATTGCCGGTCAGATGCGATACCATTACACCATGGGCCTCACTCTTCCAAATGCCGTAATTCTTCTACATACTCGCAGAAACCAATGCCCAAGGGGGCACCTCCCGCATGCCGTAACATTATATACATTCAACTGCAAAGAACACGCAGTATATATAACGTAAAGAACGACGCTTGTATAGGAGATATTCCGCGCAAGAGAGACGAGAGAGAAGAACGAAACAAATGAAAAAATGAGGTAACCACCCGGGAATCGAACCCGGGATCTTCCGATTGCGAGTATGTAGAAGAATTACGGCATTTGGAAGAGTGAGGCCCATGGTGTAATGGTATCGCATCTGACCGGCAATCGGAAGATCCCGGGTTCGATTCCCGGGTGGTTACCTCATTTTTTCATTTGTTTCGTTCTTTCTCTCTCGTCTTGCGCGGAATATCTCCTATACAAGCGTCGTTTTCTTTACGTTATTTATACTGCGTGTTCTTTGCAGTTGAATGTATATAATGTTACGGCATGCGGGAGGTGCCCCCCTTGGGGCATTGGTTTCTGCGAGTATGTAGAAGAATTACGGCATTTGGAAGAGTGAGGCCCATGGTGTAATGGTATCGCATCTGACCGGCAATCGGAAGATCCCGGGTTCGATTCCCAGGTGGTTACCTCATTTTTTCATTTGTTTCGTTCTTTCTCTCTCGTCTTGCGCGGAATATCTCCTATACAAGTGTCGTTCTTTACGATATATATATATATATATATAAGCACACCGGACAAAAAATTAGTCACCCCTAATAGCACCGATAGTAGGAAGTTCAAGGTCACACAGAGGGCGCTGATGTAGCATTGGTAAGTGACAAGTAGCGGTGACGTAGCACACAGGATCAGATCTGTTTCGTGAGGTGGTGAAGAACAAAGTGTGTGTTGGATATAGTCTGCAAAATGGGTCGTGAGGCAGACGTTACTCAGTGGCAAAAAGGAGCCATCGTGTTTGGCAGAGCCCACGGACACAAAATGTCTGAAGTAGCCCAATTTGTTGGTGTGTCAACGCGTACTGTCCAGCGAGTTTACAAAGAGTGGTGTAGTTCGCAATCAACTGAAAATCGACAGCGTAACTGTGGCCGGAAAACAATTCTCGACAATAGGGGCCGCAGCCATGTTTCTCGTCTAGTAACTGCAAATCGTTTTCAAACCAGAGAACAATTGCTCCAAGAAACCAATGAGGTTCTCCAGCGACCAATTTCCGAACGGACATTGCGACGAGAACTGCATGCGATGGACATCTGGAGCAGGGTACCACGGAAGAGGCCGCTGTTAACAGCAAGTCACAAATTGGCACGTTATAAATGGGCTCAGAGGCACAAAAACTGGACTGCGGCAGATTGGAAACGTGTAATTTGGTCCGATGAGTCCCGTTTTTGTTTGTTCTCCAATGATGGGAAGCGACGAGTACATCGCAGGTCCAATGAAGCGTTTAATCCTGAATGCGTCGAAGGTGTTGTTCAGGCGCAGGAATAGACACCCACGGACTCTGGCGGAACTTCGGGACCGGCTGATGAACGAGTGGCAGCAAATCGATGTTCAGTACATGCACAACCTCGTAGTCTCTGCCTCGCCGGATTCGTGCGGTTATCAAGGCCAGTGGCGCCGTCACACGTTATTAGGTACATTCTGAGAGGGGTGACTAATTTTTTGTCCGGTGTGCTTATATATATATATATATATATATATATATATATTATATATATATATATACAACCTCGGTGGTGTAGTGGTTAGCGTCGCTGACTACAAATCCATCGGTCCCGGGATCAAGACCCGCTGACGGCAGCCGGCGCGCAGCAAAACCCAGCTGTTCATCCCTTCCACGCAATAAAGAAAGTGGTTGGTAGATAAATGGGTACCCTGGGTGGCCTAGTGGTCAAGACGCTGGGCTGCTAGTGGGGCGTGGTTCGGATCCCACGTTAAACTGTAGGTCTAAGGTGGTGAAAAGCTTGACCTTCGTTAGAATGAACAATTTGGGCGGAAGCTAACCAAAGGTTATATATATATATATATATATATATATATATATATATATATATATATGCAGTAAAATCACAAAATAACACGATCTTATTAATAAGCAAACAACCACAGGGAAAAAGGAACAGTTGCTCTTATTTCTCTCTTGTCCTTGAAAATGTGATATATCACGAAAGCGCTCGGAATTCTTGTTTCTTTTTTCCTTTTTCCCTGTGGTTTTGTTTATATATATATATATATATATATATATATATATATATATGATCAAGTAAAGATAAGCACCCCCAACCTTTTTTAGTTAGCTTTATAAGGCTAACTAACGAAAATATCACGACCTAACCTAACCAATCGTCAAGGGCGTACAGTTGACCTAACGATTGGTTAGGTTAAGTCGTGATATTTTCGTTAGTTAGCCTTATAAAGCTAACTAAAAAAGGTTGGGGGTGCTTATCTTTACTTGATCCTATATACAGTATATATGAAGGGTCCCGCGTCTTAAGGTACCTAAGCGCGAAAATTAAAATTCGCCAGAAATCGCCTCCAAAGTTCAGCAATATTCTGGCAATAGTATCTGTTATTAATTGAGCTAGAACGTTAATTTTTGGCTAAATTAGAGTTCTAAGTATGCTAATGAAGATGTTGATGAGTTTTTGGAATAGATTTTCATTTTTATATTTTATATATATATTTTTTAATTTTTTGATTTTCTTATTATGCCGAACTTTGGGTGAACTTTTGGCTGGCGATAGAGGTGAAAAAAGTAGTTCGCTTCATAAGGTTTTCAACCATACTTCAAGTGTCGTAAGATCATTATAACCCAAACCACGCGATAGATGAAGGGTGAAAATAGTGATATCCATCAAAAACACGTTTTCGCCTATGGTGGCGCTTAGGTACCTTAAGACGCGCGACCCCCCCCCCCCCCATATATATTATATATATATATATATATAATATATGGGGGTTCGATTCCCGGGCGGTTCGCCTCATTTTTCATTTATTCGTTATCTCTCCTCGTGTGCAGAAACGTTCCTTAGTACTTATGTCGTTTCTATTCATTTATATACTGCGCGGTCATTGCAGTTATATATATATATATATATATATATATATATATATATATATATATATATATGATTTTAACTTCGACATCGTCTGAAAGAATGCTTAAGTTTAAAATGCAGTTTTTGTCTTAAATGTTAATGTCCCATCCTACTTCGTGTAGGAAAACAGAGGTTCCAGATTCTGCATGGTAATTAAGTACATTTTTGGAAAAAAAATTCGCCCAAAAACACTTTCCAGAAAGCGTTGGAAATTACTAATAATTATTAATGACTCGGTTTTGTTTTTAAATTATATTTTAGTCATCAAAAGGAATAAAATGTTCAAATAAAAGCAGATTAATAGAAATGAATAACCAATTAATCCATTTTAATGGATTTTAGAAATTTTGTTTGTAGGTGAACGTTTTTAAGAAATTGCACTTGTGAATTTTGCTTCGTCGAAAAACATGTTTATTTAAAATAGAGATAAAAAAAAAGAAGTTTTAGATCATAGATTTAACCCCTTTATGACGATGAGGTACTAGCGTACCTCAAATAACACTGTCCAACAAAAAAAAGTTTTTTGCTGGTGATTTAATTCTAAGACCTGTTTCTGGATAATATTGATGTGCTGATTTCAAAAATCACCTTAGATTTTGTCCATCACATCAGGTTTTCGTGCAATGTGCAATGCAATATGCCTATTTTGGGTGATCCATGAAGGGCACTTATCAAAATTGATGATTTTTGAAACCTGTTAACAGCTGTTTTGCTGTTAAAATTTTATCTGTGGAATACGCAAATCTGTGCATTAAATCTAAAGGTCATGTACAACATATTAAAATCTTGGGTATCTGTGATTTCCCCAGGTGTGAGCGTGACGTCATGATCATGGATTCATTTTTTGCTTATTTAAACACTTTTAATCACTTTGTGTCAGTATTACCATTGTATATTAAAGTTCACTCCCTGCACAATTGTTTACTTTTCCATGCTGATTCTGAGTATGTAAAAACTTATTTTTTGAAAAGAAAAAAAATTGGGCATAACCCTGCCAAAATGCGATATCTCCGTATTTGATTGCTCGAAAACCTGACGTAATAGGCAAAAACTAAGGTGATTTTTTAAATCAGCACACCAAAGTTAGCTAAAAAACAGGTGTTAGAATTAAATCAGCAAAATTGGTGTTGGGCAGTGTAATGTATTGCTGGCCGTTGTTGCCGGTACGAAACTGGGGTGAAAGGTCAGTTGCCGAATTAAATTTTTTGAAAAGAGTAAAATTAAAAAATAAAAACGTGCTGATTAATATAGTATTTGGTAAATTAATTACTGAAATTACCACTTAATTAAGACTAGTAATTTTTTGTGAAACAAATTTATTCATCTAAATAAAATGTGTTGTAATTTTTTGTTGGTGATTTTGGAAATTTTATTTTTATTTCGTGAAATTTCCTTTTGTCTTAAAAAATTTCTAGAAAATGTTTAATTTTTTTAATTTCATTAATTTTGGGTGATTAATTAATTTTTTATTTCCTTTCTCATTTATTCATTTTTAGGCGCAATTTTCGATAATTTGGAGAATGAAGATGAGGCAGTTACAAAAGAGAATGAAGATATAAAGCCGAAAGTACGTCACTCGTGTTCTCTTTGCTGACTAAATTGAGTTAGAACATGGAAAGTATAAGGATAACTCAAAGCCACCACGGTTTCTGTAGGTTATCCCTGTCAAATCCTAAATAAGAACCAAACCGCCCCAAAATATATACTGTAATGTTTTGCTCTAGAACACTACAACTGTATAAACAGTCCACCTGTTTATGAGGTTTTGCCTTAAAATGTCTCGAATTGCTCTTAGATCCATGAGATTGTGGCATTCACCAGTTAACTTCCACGTCGCATATCCCTAAATAAAGTGGGGGTAGGGGCCCGATCCTGGGCTACCTTAGCAAGAGTCAATAAAAAGGGGTGGCCGGCCCGCCGCTTCGTGTGACGGAAGATACAGAAAAGACTCCGAGCAGCACTGGGATTCGAACCTACGACTCAGCAGAATCTCTACTGCCGGGTGGCGCCCTAACCGATCGAGCTACGAAACGCTCGTTAAAAAGATGCTTATAGATTGAAGAAGCGGAGAAAGGATTAAAAAAAATTTCTCTTCAGAGAGAATCGAACCTTTACCGAATTATTTATTTGTTTTGTGTATTCTTTGCCAAGTCTACTTTTAGCTTTGGCCACCCGATAGATAGCTCAGTGGTTGCGGTAGCGGACTCTGAGCAGTAAGGTTCTGGTTTCTCTCCCACGCGCTGGATCCTGGGGCGAGTTAAGTTGGCTGCTTACTCTAGCGCTGCTCGGGCTAAAGGTGGCCCTCGGAGCGCGCACACCCCCACATTGTGGGGAAATGAGTTTCCTGGCTAGATGTAGCTTTACCTAATTCGCTGTAGAAGTGATGATTATATTTCGGTTTAGAGCTGAACTTAATAGTAAACAGTATTCTTGTACTGTGTTGTCGGGTCTGCGATAGTTTATACAAAGTAGATTTGTGCTTGATTAGGCACAGTTGAAATATTACTAGTATTTTTTTTTTGTATGTTTTATACATCGAACCTGTTTGAATTTTGAAAATGATTGCAGCCACCTAAGAAATGTAGTAAAAGATTGCAGTGTTGGTTTGTGTGAAAACTATATTATATATACTCCTCTAATGAAAAAGGTAACCATAGTAACGTGGCGTCTAACTCTCGTTACCATAGTCACGAATTCAAAACTCTCAATCGAGGATCCGAATGTACATGATGAGAGAGCAGATGGCTGACACCGGCGTGTCTACCTCCCACTGGGCCTTTGACAACATCTTCATCAACACTTGCGAGATTTCATGCAGACTCAAACATCCTTCAGATCTAGATCCTCCTCCAGTTATCTCATCCCCCGAAGATGTTGCTAAAGTGTTTATGCCTATACCTCGTGAGATTATCAACCAAGCCCTGGCTGCCAGGAAGAAGTAAGTAAAGGGTCTGCATTATCTTGATTTCAATGCCTCGGTGCTTCGGTGATCTTTTCCCTTTCATTTAACACATTCACCGCCAAAGAGAAATCTCGTCTTGAACGTATACATTATAAGCTTTATTTTGGTATATTTTGTTTAGAAATATCTTCAGTTTTAAATTTTTGGCGAGACCTTGTAGTTGGGTGAAAACTAGCAAAAATGCTGCGGTGGCTGGTTACCTTCTTAAAAAGTGCTGGCGGTGAATATGTTAAGATGGTCACATACTCTTAATAGCCTTTTGCTCCCTACAGATATTATTCCACTATTTTAATTGACTCGAAGTCTGACACCAGTGAAATTATATATATATATATATATATATATATATATATATATATATATATATAATATATATATATATATATTATATATATATATATATATATATATATATATATAATATATATATTATATATATATTATATAATATATATATATATATATATATATAATTTTTTTTTTTTTTTTTTTTTTAATTGGGATTGTTTAACCTCCTTCGCAACATCTAAGGTCATATGACGGAAGGGACCTACAGCTTTAAGTGGGATCCGAACCACGGGTCGCTACATAATCTGGGCGCAGAAGACGGTCTCCCATCTAACTACTACCCAGACCCAATGTCGCGTAATTTCGCTGATCTCTGGGAAGCGGTGTTACGACATTGGCCACGACGTAGCCCTTACACACACACACTGAGCGGCAGAAAAATCGGCCCACTTGGAATATCGCGAAAAGCTGTCATACCGGTCTCTTTCGAGGGTGTTGCACCCACCTTGGGAGAGCACCCCTATTAGATGCTGTAAGGCCGATTCTGACTCTGCCTTGCTTCGGGTTCTGTTTCTTCAGCACGCAGCTTGTCACTCTGCATGTGTTGCGGTCTTCACAGATGGCGCGAGGTCGGCAGGGGGCGTTGGGGCTACGGCTGTGGCTGTTCCCCAGTCGTCTGCCCTTGCTCCCCGATGTACCCGCCTCCCTGATGAGGCTTCCGTTTTCACGGCGGAGCTCTATGCCATTCTGAGCGCTCTGGAGGTGGTGCGGGAGCATCCGGATGGGTCATTTGTTATCTATTCGGATTCCCGTAGTGCTCAGGATGGCTTGGAGTGTTTCGACACCGTTCACCCACTGGTTTGACGTATCCAGTTACTGTGCCATATCCTTGTCACTTCTTGTGGCAAGGTGGTATTATTTTGCTGGGTCCCTGCACATGTTAACGTAGCTGGAAGTGAGGCTGCCGATCAAGCTGCCCGTAACCCGTAACCCGTAACCCGTTCCTCCCCTTTTCAGATTATATCCCTGGTTTTCGTAGTTTTTTGAGCTCCCGGTGGCAGAGTCGCTGGGATGTCGCTACAAATAACAAACTCCGCAAGATTAAACCAAAATTAGGATGTTGGGCCTCTTCCTTCCCTCGGTCGCGCCATAAGGAGGTGGTTCTGGCCCGCCCCCGTATTGGTCACACCCACCTGACCTATGGCTACTTGATGGCCGGGGATCGGGTGCCCCGATGTCCTGGTTGTGCCGTTCCACTTACAGTTGCCCACCTCCTGGTGGAGTGTCCACTTTATTCTGCGCTGCGCGCAGAGTATTTTCCCTTTCTGGCGAGCGTCGGGCCTTGTGATAGGCTTGGCGCTATCCTATCTGAAGGTCCCTACTTTTCGGTGACCGGGTTGTTCTCCTTTCTCTCTCGTTCCCGACTTCTTTACCGGCTGTGATTCCGCTATGATTTATATATATATATATATATATATATATATATATATATATATATATATATATATATATATATATATATATATATATATATAATATAGCCAAAATCGCCGAGCCAAATCGCTACCAGGCAAGAAGCTACCAATACAAGTAGGAGGAAACGGATCTCTTTCGGAGGATCATAGAGCAACGAATCAAGCGATATCGAAGGAAAACGAACTTGAAATGCACAAGGGGCAACGAAAAACAGAGACATAAAAAATGTCCTGGCTAATATTCAAGGAATAAGACCAAACCAATCACTCAATAAGGTTTCGTACCTGAAAGGATTTATGGACGAAACAAGGGCGGACATCGCATGCCTCACAGAAACTCATCTTAAAGATTGCCAAGGAAATTGTGAAAACTGCGAACATTGTATTGATAAGAAAGAGATAAATATAGAGGGCTTCAACTTGCTAAGAGCGGATAGAACGACGAGACGGAAAGGTGGCTGTGCTATATATGTACAGGAAGGTCATATGACAGAGACGATAATAAGTAAATCAAACAGCTATGTGGAACTCCTAGCAGTGAAAATAGAAAAACTAAACTTGATAGTAATAGTCATCTATAGACCTCCAAGCACCCCAACCGAAAAATTCTCGGAGGCCATTGATGACATTAGAAAGCTAATAAAGGCCATAAACACACCATCCCCCAATATAATGATCTGCGGAGACTTTAACTTCCCATTTATAAAATACAAAAAGGTGAATAGGAATATATATATATATATATATTCACCAGGACAAGGGGGGCACAAGAGAAGATCAGGAACAAGCAAAAATGTTGATGGCTCTCACAAACGAGTTTATGCTGACACAGGAGATAACAGAAAATACCGGAAAAAATAACTGCCTGGATCTGGTATTCACGAATAACACGAACTTGATTGCTGATATAAAAATAACCCCGACCATTATCTCAGACCACAACTTAATCGAGATATCAACAAATATGATGGCAGCATTAGAAGACAATACACATATTGTGGAAAGAAGTAAATTCGGGGCCTTTAACTTAAACTCGAAGACTATAAATTGGGAAGCAATCAGATCGCACATGGCCCAAATAGAATGGAGAACAATTTTCGAGAATAAAACAACTGAAGAAATGCTAACAACCTTGGAGGAAAAAACGCTGAGAATTTTAGAAAAATATGCTACGAAATCACAGCCAAAAGGAAGAGGAGCTGGCTAGAAAGGCAAAGAGAGGACTATTCCGCAAAAGAAAGAGAGTGGAGGCGAAGTTAGGAAACTGCGGAGATAATGGCAGGAAAACAATAAAAGAAAAACTGGAGGGTATCGATAGGGAAATACAAGCCCTGATTAAGGACCATACAGAGAGGGAAGAGGAAAAGGCGGTAGAAGCAATAAAGGAAAATCCAAAATACTTCTATAGCTATGCAAAAAGGAAAACAAAAACGCGCGCCGCTATTGGGCCCTTAAGGACGGGAAATAATGAACTAACCGACGATCCAAAAGAAATATCTGATACATTGAGAGCTCATTATGAATCAGTTTTCAGTACCCCAAAAAGTGACAAAGCGATACCTGACATAAATGCATTCTTTGAAGAGGAATTGCAAGGAGAGTATATAACAGACTTTGATTTACACCAGATGTAGCGAGAGCTATAGGACAAATGAAACCACATTCAGCTACAGGTCCGGACAATTGGAACGCATTATTGATTAAAAACTGTAAAAATGAAATAGCTACACCTTTATATTGGATATGAAGATCCCTAGACACTGGGGAAATACCGAGCATCTTGAAAAGAGCAAACATTGTCCCTATATATAAAGGAGGGGACAGATCTCAAGCAAAGAACTATAGACCAGTGTCATTGACGTCCCACCTCACCAAAGTATTTGAAAGAATAGTTAGAGAGAAAATTTATGATTTCCTGGAGACACGGGAAAGATTCAACGAAAATCAGCATGGATTCCGATCAGGTAGATCATGCCTATCACAACTAATAGAGCACTACAACAATATCCTAGATGCATTGGAAGGCAATGACAACTACGATGTTATATACACAGATTTTGCTAAAGCTTTCGATAAATGTGACCATGGTATAATAGCACATAAAATTAAAGACATGGGAATAACAGGTAAAGTGGGAAAATGGATCTACAACTTCCTTAGTGATCGTCTGCAGGTCGTCAAAATTCAAGGTATATCATCATCAGAATCGGAAGTACGCAGCTCAGTACCACAAGGGACAGTACTGGCCCCACTCCTGTTCATTATCATGCTAACAGACATAGACAGCGGAGTAAACAGCAATAGTATAGTAACATCCTTTGCAGACGATACAAAGATCAGCAGAAAAATCAGCGATGTACATGACGTGGAGGCCTTGCAGAGGGACACGAACAAAATATACAAATGGTCAGAAGACAACATGTCATTCAACGCCGAGAAATTTCAGCTCTTGAGATATGGTAGAAAAGAAGAACTTAAACAGACTGCATATTATGCTCCAGATAGACAGGAAATTCAGAGAAGCATGAAAGCGATTGATCTCGGGATAATAATGACAGATGATGCGAAATTCGAAACACAAAATCAGATAGCGATAAATAAAGCAAAAAGTCGCCGGACAGGTTCTAAGAACGTTCAAGAGAAGGGACAGGACAGTAATGATTCCCCTGCTAAAAACACTGATTATACCAAAACTTGAATACTGCTCAGTTTTGACGTCCCCATATAAAAAGGAAGAAACTAATAAACTAGAAGAAACGCAAAGGCATTTCACAGCCAAGATTGATGGCTGCAAAGAACTCAACTACTGGGAAAGACTACGCAAACTAAATCTGTACTCACTGGAAAGAAGAGAGAGGTACATCATAATCTACATATGGAAAATGATCGAAAAACTGGTACCAAACCTAAAACTAAACCCAATTACCATTCAAACAACACTGGAAAATAGGAAAGGCAGAATGTGTAGTGTTCCCAAATTAAAAGCACGATAAGGGACCTCCTCAACCCTGAAGGAAAATAGCTTGGTTGTCAGGGGGCTAAGACTTTTCAACCAGCTTCCTAAGGACCTCAGAAACGTAACGGGGGTCAAAGTTGAAGTCTTCAAGAAAAGACTGGATGCCTGGCTCAGGACAGTACCAGATGAGCCGGGCGTGCCTGGCTATGTACGGTGGAGAGCGCAAGAAAGCAACTCGCTCCTCCACCAGGCCAGACCTAGAGGCGGGGCCACCAGCTTGACCTCCGTGTGAAGAGAGACCAACACACGAAACAACATAAGGTTCATAAGGTAAGGTATAATAGTTTTATTCAAAATTTAAAATGTCCTCACTTGTACAAAATCGTGCAAGTCCTCAGTATGATAAATATTTGCTCCGAAAAACTATTAAAGGTTTATATTATAAGATTTTACACAAATCTTTTTTATTTAGGCTTTTTAATTTTACTTACGTTTTCTGAAGTTTTATACAATAAATTAAAGAAAGTCCCTAATTTATAACAAATTTACACTGTCCTCGGATACATACGTGTGTGTGTGTGTGTTGTGGGGAAAGGACCTACATCGTGCTTTGCACCTGCCATATTGAGAATGAAAATGTATGTTCCCAAATTAGAAATATGACAATTCTTTTTTATGTAGGAACGAGGGGGCAAGGGCGAGCGCCCGCAAAAGTGACCCCCTCCACAGAAGACGGAGAGAGCCAAAAACAACGTCTCCGAGGCTCAATGATTCTATTTTACTTTTATATAAATTTTAAAAAGGTTGTGTAGTGTGTAAGATGCATGTATATTGTATATGTAGTGAGGAATAGAGCATGCTGGACTGCTCACAGGGTAGATGAGACACGGAAAAAGATCAGCTAAGGAGGACAGTGATAGGAGAAACGGGAGTTCCAGCATTCCCTGTCTCCTGCCTAACATCCACCCCGGAGTACTTCCCTTGTCGATTAGTGTCTACAATCTCCTATTTTTATTGAATTTCGAATAAGTCCCAATTTTGGTCCTGTTGCATTTTTAGCACATGTAATATCGAGAATTTGTTTCTCTCTTCATTTGCGTGTTAATGTGCTTATTTTGTAACCTACAATTGTACTGCACACCTGATGAACTGGCATTTTGTACGAATAGAAGTTTCCAAAATATAAGATCAGAGAAGTCCCAGTTTAATAAAAACGTGTGCGCGCGCGCGTGTGCGACTTTTAGTACCTTACGGAACACGACTCTCAGGATATATGCATTTGAGGTAGTGACATCAGTAGTGTCGCCACTTTTCTTGCAATGAAAATCATTAATATAAAAAAGGCGATAGATTGAAGGTTAGGTTATTTAGATTAGGTTATTTAGATTAGGTTAAATATCACCATCCACAACTGAAAATGTCGCGTTTTTGTAAGGTAGCCAACCGCGTGCGCGTGCATGTGTCCGGTTTACGTTCACACGTTACCATGGGGATTCTTTTTATTAATGTAAGCCTTTACATTACATAGTAAAGTACTGCTATATTTTGTCGTTTTAAGAGTTGCCCCCACTGTGACAAACAAATATGAGGAACTGGCTGAATTATGACAATATACGGGGTAGCCAGAAGTCGCGCAGGTTGGTTTTAATGTATGGAATACCAGGTACTACAAATCGGTGAATCGGTACAGAATTTAAATTCTGTACTGATTGATCGATTTGTTACAGTCTGGATGGCAGAGTCCGAACGTCCACAGGTTTGGTTTTAATAGCAGGCCTATCCCATGTATGCTTGTGGTCTTGAGACAAAATACTGCCCTCTATTGTCGTAGTGGCGCTCAATTTGTCTTTGTATGTAAGCAAGAGGTACTTTTTTATATGAATCAGATGTCAAACATTATATAACGATGTGGCAGTCGTAACATTGTCCACGTATCTGAACCAAAGGCATTAAAGCGTCGCAATCTAAATTATTTACGAGTATAAAGTGCCTCTCGGCGTTACAAGCACTTAAATCTTACTCTATAAATTATAAATGGAATTTGTCATATGAAAAAGAAAACTGAAATATTCCTTCAGCCGAATTGTCCAAATACTTTAACAAAGAACTCTCTCATTGTGGTTGCGTTGTTCAAGGATGATGAACGGTTCTGCGTGTTAGGTTGGTTGGCATAAGGCATAGGTTCTCTGCCTTATTCGTGAAGGGTCAAGAGGTATCGGGCTGTATACTTTGTATTTGAATTCGGGTAATGAAATAAATATACTTCAGTAAATACGAGTCTTGCATTAATTTTTGTGTATTTTTAATTATTTTTAGAGTCGTTTTAAGCGAGTGGACTAAATTGGAACCAGCTCTGAATTATTGGAAAGAAGAAGGTGAAAGTTCGGAATGTGTAAATATGACGAAAGAATTGTTCGAATTTATAGAATCAAAAAAGGAATTTGGAGCCTCTGCCTTCGACATTAAGGTAAGAAATTTAATCACAACTAAGTCTGATTTAGTTTTTATTTGTCCTACTAAATCAGTTGCACTGTACTCTAGTTTCTCACTTCAGATTATATGTATACATTTTCATTATGTTCGTATTACTGCTTCATTGAAACACTCCTCTTAAACTTTCATACTGCACTGTGTCCAAAAAATCCTTAGTCACTGACAGTTACATTAATATGATAGGATGCCATAAATAAACAAATGTATTTCCTACTGAGTAGAAACTTTTCGAACATTCACGTACAGACCATCATACGTCATCATAGTAACAAGGTTTTAGTTTTCTGTAAAGTATTACAGCACATTTCCGCCTTTAACCCCTTCCGCACGACTTTGCCTCAGCAACGTATGGTGCAATATACGACTTTTATGACGAACGCACGCTCGTCATCGTAGGGAAGGGGTTAAGAACGAAACCAACATGGTGTCCAGATTGGCTTCAACTCCTAATCATAAAAATTGAAGTCAAAACGAACTGTGAAAGTTGTTGGTAAGTATATGTGATTTAATGCAAATTTCTTTCCATTCCAGAACAAGTTTTTATATTCAGACTGTAGTAAAATTCAGCCACTAAAAATCCTTCAAAAAATGGAAGAAGTTACTCTGTTTTGAAAGTAGGCGTAGAGACCTTCAGATGGGTTACCATTCAGTTTGCAAAAACGTGGCTCATTCGAACGAACAAAATGTCGAGGTAAGAATTTTTATTCTTTTTTAAAATGAGACACGTAGGTTAATACGAGAGTGTGGTTAAACCAGATTAATGTTTGCTTTTCACTTAACTTTCATCACCGTAAATATAATTTATTTAAGGAATGCTTGTAAAATATTGAGAGTTTTTAGCGCTTCCTTGAATTTGAAACTTTCAGAGCCATTACACTTCAACTGCTTTGATTGAGTGATTTATTTATATAGTTTCTGGCACTTTAGCATCAAAGTCGTATTATGCCGAAAGTGAGAGGAGTTGTGGGATCTAATACGAGCAACTTATGATGGTTGCCAGTGAAAAGCGGTGATTAAATTTCTAGCTATACACCAGAGTCTCGAAGAAACTGAAAGGTTTGGTCGGTCGGCGGAGTATGTTTAGTAGTTCGAGTGGTTCTACGTTCAGATGATATACGACCCGTAGATAGTTCGGATCTCGTATAAAGCTGTAGTTCCCTTCTTTCACGCAACCTTTGCTTTTACAAAGGAAGTTAAACAACCACAAACATTTACTGATAGTTAATAAAAGAGTTGTTACAGTTAATAATAATTGGAGTTATTATAAGGGGACAGAATGACGAGCATTACATATAGCATTTTAAACTCGGATGTTGAATGGTTAAAAGGTGTGTAACAATTTAATTACTCCTTCTAGAGCGAAGATGAATTCATCGGAGTCTGTCCGACTAAGTGGCGTTTATGAAGTAAAAGCAACGGACAAGGAAAGAGAAGAGCGAATGGTAAGCAAAACTGTCATAAAAAACGTAAACAAATATTGGTTATTCGTATCGACACTAGTTGTTAAATGATTCTAATTATTATTACCGACTTAAACAGGAACCCCTTGCATCTCAGACTGAACAAATAAAAACTGAAGGTGACGATGCAAAGGAAACGACAGAGAACGAAGGAAATGGTAAGCTTCGGGAAATTTGGTGTGTAGTTTATCTTTCAAATCCCAGCAACGTTTACTGTAAGTTGTACACCATTTATATTGGATTGTAACTATCTTGCTTTGAGTTTGAGTTAATGACTAAGAACACTCGTTTATTTAGGTATTAATTATCATAGATGCAAATAATTTTGATGCTTAGGTAATAAAACCACAGTAAGAAGTAGATTTATAAGTAACACAAACTTTCGGCCTGTATACTAAGCTCTTCATCAAGTGTGAATGAAGAGGCACGGGTGGAGATCAGTTTATATGGGAAATAGGAACTACAGGGTGTTCAAAAAGAAACTCAACCCATTGAAGAGTGGATATATCATTGTAACCTAACCCTTTCTTTGTTTCTGGTTGCGTTTCTTTTTGACCACCCTGTACTACTGCCCATACGGCAGTGGCCGAAGTTTTGGCCTCGACCATTGTTTCCATCTCCCAACACGATCACCGTGATCACGCTTTCCTCTGACGTAAGGCTTTGCTTGCTCGCTCCCCTCATCTTTTCCAGACTCCTAATAACTTCCTTACAACCGTCTTTTTTTATGTTGGAACTTTGCTCGGCGCTGGCTTCTTGCGGCAAGTCTGCTCCCGGCCCCGATGGCATTCATTTTGATATGTCCCACCAACTACACCCTTCGGTTCATTTCTATCTACTCAGCCTCTATAATTGGATTTGAGTGGAGGGCACCTTCCCCTCCTGTTGGAGAGAGAAGCAGTGGTGCTTCCTTTACCTAAGCCCAGTAAGGACCCGACATCTTAACTACCGTCCAATAGCTCTCACTAGCTGCCTCTCGAAACTTTTTGAGAAGATGGTTCTTTGGCGTCTAGTGTGACACTTCGAACGACACAATTTGCTTTCTCCCACACAGACCGGTTTTCGCAAGGACCATAGCACCACTGACAATTTGGTTCAGCTGGAGACTGCGATCCGTGTCTCTTGCAGAGCGGCGTCACCTCTATGCAGTTTTTTTTTTTTTATTATTTGGAGAAAGTATACGACTACCTGGCGGTGGTGGGTCTGCCGTAAACTTTATTTATTGGGTTTCCGAGATTTTCTCCCTTTCATTTCCAACTTTTTGTCTTACCGCTCCTTTCGTGTTCAGGTGGATACTTCCTTCTCTTCTGTTCACTCCCCAGGGCAGCGTCCTGAGCGTCATCTGCTTCGCTTTGGCGATTGATGACGTGGTGATGGCTCTGCCCTTGGAGGATTACAGCAACCCTCTATGTCGACGACCTTGCTATTTATTGCTCCGTTTCCCGATCCACCTTCTTTAAAGTCTCCTCCAACAGGCCCTGGATTCAGTCTCCAGATGGGCCACAGATTTGGTTTTTCTTTTGAAAACAGTGGTGTTGCATTTTTGTCGCCGCCGCCGCTGCACTGCCGTCCCTTCCCTCTCTCTATGGGTCGCCGCTTCTCGTTGTCCCCGAAACTAGATTTTTGGATCTCCTCCTTGATTCCCGCCTTTCCTGGATTCCCCACCTGAAGTCGCTGAAGGCTTCGTGCCTTCAAACTTGCACCCTTCTCAAGTTCCATTCCCATACCGGTTGGGGTGTTGACCGCCACACCCTTTGGCGGCTCTACCACTCCTTGGTCCAAAGTAAATTGGATTATGACTAGGCCTATTCCTCCGCCCCTGCGCATACTGGACCCTATTCCGGTCTTCTCGTATTGTCAGTCTTTATGCGGAAAGTGGCCATCTCCCGTTGGATGTCCATCGTACCTTAGAGGGCTTAAAATAACTATTTCGCGTTCGGCAGTTTCTTTCTAACTCGGTCTACCAATCCCACTTCGGCCATTTTGACCGTTGTCCCCATTTGGTTCGACCGTACGGTCTACGGATGGCCCCCGTCCTGTCTCCTTGGGGGGTGGAAGGGCGAGTACTTTCCTCTCCTCTTTCTACCTTACCCCCGTGGACCCTTCCTCCCCTCCGTATCTGCTCCTTCCTTTCTACTGCACCAAAGTCACAGTTCCACCCTTTTGCCCTCCGTCAATTGTTTGTATGTGATTCTTCTCCTCTTCTGATTCTATCTCCGTGTTCACTGACGGCTCTCGCTCACCACTTAGAGTGGGTTGCGTGACAGCCTTCCCGTCGGTAGCTCCGCTATCCCTTCTCCCCGCCGGCTTCCATTTTTACGGTGGAACTCTCAGCTATTCTCATGGCCCTTCGAGTCCTTTCTCAACTCATCTACGTCTTTTGTCATTTATTCTGACTCCTGCAGCGCTCTTGAGGCCCTGTCCTCTCTCGTCTCCCGCATCCGTTGGTACGACAGATCCAGGATTGGCTTGTCCTTCTTTCATTACGTCATAAATTGGTCGCCTTTTGTTGGGTACCTTCCTATGTCGGTGTTCCGGGCAACGAACGCGCGGACGCTGCGGCAAGGGAGGTGTCCTCCCTACTTTTCAACCCTAACACACCTCTCCCGGCGTCGGATTTCACGTGGGTTTTCTGGGATGCACTCATTCGGCGGTGGCAGCGTCAGTGGGAGGATGTGTCTGAAAATATCCTGAGGGTCTTGAAGTCCACGATTCGTCAGTGGCCTTCCTCCTATCAGCATGATCGACGCTTTGAGACTGCTCTCGTGCGCCTGCGCATTGGTCATATTCGCCTCACGCATGGCCGTCTTATGACGGGGATTTTGCCCCCTTCTGCCCTTGCGCCATTACTCTCATTTACTTGTAGTTTGCCCTGCCTTTGCTGCTGCTCATTCCCAGTTCCTCCGTTTCTGCCCTTCAGGCTTCACTTACTGTTTCTCTTTTGTTGGGTGAGTCCACACCTGTACCGAAGGACACACTTTTCTCCTTTCTCCGCCAGACTAGCTTCCTACTCTCTATTTAATGTGACTCTGGTATAATTTCTTCCTCTCCTTGCTGTTCCTACTGCCTTCTCTCTCTCTTTTCTCACGATCTTTCTTCCGCTACTGCTCCTCCAGTGTTTCTCTCCCCATTTCCTTGCGTTCTCTCTCTATTTTAGTTTCGGCACGATATGACCTCACTATTCATTAAATTCAATTCCTGTTTCGCTTTACTTCCACCCGATGAACACCAAAGTATAGGCGGAAAGCTTGTGCTTCTAATAAATCCATTCCTCTCACGGGCGCCCGCAGGAAGGGGCAAGAGGGAGCAAATGCCCCCCCTTGCAAGACATCAACATAGAATTTCTCGACTTGCTTTCAAGTACTGAATTTTATCCAGCCATTCGCCAAGTAATTCTCATATTATTAACATCACCTGCGACTACATGAGCAGTTGAGAGGTCGTTCAGTACCAAGTTTTGTCTTTATTTGTAATAAAAAAAAATTGTCAATGAACGTAATGTGTTCATAAATTATTACAATTTTCATTATTAAAGCTCATGGTTCACTTAACTACATTTCTTTAAACTGGATTATTTCTTGTTACCTTATTCGTGTCCACTATTTTCGTAATGCCAAGGTTGAGATGCTTAACATCGTAATTAAATATTTTTAGTAATTTTTATTGACACTAAATTTGTGTTTAAGCACACACAACTCACATTCTTTTAGTCCGCGGCCTTACACAGTTACACCTTAAAAGTTGATCCCCTACATACATGTTTTGCCCCCTCACCCCCATTGAAAATATTTCTGTGGGGGCCCATGATTCTTCTTTGTGGTTTTACTTCTTTATTCGATTACTTCCCACTCGGTCATTCCCATTCATGCTCCGCAAATGAAAATTCCACATTTGAGAAACAAATGTCACTTTATTCCCGTTCGCCGTAAAGTCATCAAATTGGAATGGCTAATATTCCCCAACTTAATTTAACCAAACCAAATCTAATCTAACCTAGACCAAAGTGGGAAAGCCGTAAATGAGAATGAGAATGGCGTGAATTAGAAATAGATTGATTTGAAAATGTCTCCTTTGAAATTCTCACTCTCAGATTTCCCACACTTGGGTGCAGAATGAAATGATTGAGTGGAATGATAACCTTTATTCTACTTCTTGTAATTTAGAATATTTACCTTACATTTTAATGCGATTTTCTGAAGTTGAAGACGACCAGAATCTTCCATCGACTTCAACGGATCTCAAACCAGCGCGGTCCAACGTTCAGAATATCAGACCAAGGATGGCTCTATTAAAAAGTCGTTACAGAAAAGATACGAAAGCCGTTGAGAACGTGGAGAAAGCTTTAGATCAGCATTTGACGACGTGAGTAACAGCTTACCAAGAACGATACCGCTTGGCACTCTAAAGAGTTCGCTAATATCTTAACCCATTAGATCGCATGGAGGTTCTACCGAGCAAAAACTCAATATCTTTTGATAAATACAGGCCAAATAAAATTGCAATTTCACCTATTTAGGTTTTTTCCATTACAAAATTGGTTTGTGAAGCACGTGATAAGAATTAACGTAGTTATTAGGGTGGAAAATAAATTTAAAAAAAAAGAGTTTATATATATATATATATATATCAAACCAACAAAGACCCTAGGATCCACTCATGGCTGGTCTACCTAACTGGTGGTGGCGGAGGGGACCTACAATTTTACTATCTTAAACTATACCCAGTCTATCAACATATGCGTCTAATTGATTTTTAAACGTGCTACTAATTACTTCTACCGGCAAACTATTCCAGCTATTTATTATTCTATGTGTAAAAAGTTTTGGCAACTGCTGTCTCGAACCTTCTACTTGTCAACTTACACCCGTTATTTCTAGTCCTATTATATTGAGATATTTTTGAAAAAGCTATCTCTATCTAGTTATCAAACCCATTCATAATTTTGAAAACCTGGATTAGATCACCCCTTAGCCTCCTAGTCTCGAGTGTAGTCACTTACCTCCGAATGAGCTGAAATTTCACAGGACGTAAGATTTTGGCCAAGAGAAACCTCTTAGGTGGTGAGACCCTACAATTTCAAAATTTCAATTTTTTGGGGGGCGGGAACACCCTAACTGTCATTCTGCAAATCTATAATGACAAACTTTCGTGGTTCGGTTGGTTGGAGATTTGACTCAGGCTGCAAAGGGACGGGTTCCATTTCCACCATCGCCGAGGGGTTGGAGTTGGGCTGGCCACGTACTTAATGTATTCTGCAGTTGCTGACGCTCAGGAGTTCACGCCAAACACACTTCGTATGAAGAAACATGGGTTCCGGATGTTACCAGTTACACTTGAAATACCGTCTTAAGTTCAGAGTCCTCTTTAGTATTACTTCAGCTGTTTATCTTTTTCCCTTTTAAGAATATTTGCTCATTTACTCAATGTTCCTTCTTGGCTAGGTCGCAGCACGAGGAAATTGACGTTCTAGTTCGACCGTGGGTCCGCCTTAACGGCTGCCTGAACCGCCGGGTCATGGATCGCATGTTGGGAGCCATTTTGTGCTATATCATGGAGTGCCCCGGAGTAAGCGGTTTTAAAATCGCAGACAGATTCTGGCCGGCGCTGCAGCCGGCACACACTTACGAATTGCTGGAGACATTAGTCTTGTTGGGTGCCGTGACGAGATTCTACGTTCGAAAGTCACACACAGTTACTCTCTTCTCAGAACCTCAATCGCTCTATGTCGGTAAGAAGGATTTAAGAGAAAGTTAGAAGTGGTGGGGTTCAGGGGATAATGGATTCCATGTTCGAAATAAAGGTTAGGATTCCTCCATCTTTCTGCGAGTCCCACATAATCTGTCTTATGTTTTTCTTTCTCTTGTAGAACCAGCCGAAGACTTCGATCATGACGACTCCATGAATTATGAAGCACAAGTTGATTGTGTTCTCAAATTGGCCATGTTTATCGGTGATAAAAAATATTCACAAGATTTTCTAGCTACATGTAGATAAGAAAAAAACACATTATTATTATTATTAAAAGTACTTATTATTTCCTTTAACAATAAAAACTTGTGTATACTTTCATATTTTCATTATCCACAAAATGAAAAAGAAAGTTTATTGGCAGACCACCGTCCATATGACAAATATTATTAGTACTAACTGACAATAGAATACAATGACAATTCACATACTAAGGAGAGAAATATATACAATTAATGAGAAAGAATACAGTAATGTCGAAGTTAAATGAAGTTACAGACAGACGTTTTCATACCATGAATTCCATAGCTTAGGAGACATATGGCAGGACCAATGAATAGCTTCGATAATCGGGTTAGTTGATTTTTCAATTCTTTGCATTAGACTGTATGGAGGACCTGAGCAAGGAAGCTTGGCAGAGGGACCCAAACGCCGGGGGCTGGCGAAGGGTCGTTTAACAGAAGGGGGAATGAATGAATGAATGAATAGTGCTTCACCGGCGCTTCAACTACTGAGGTCATATCGCGTCGAAACTAAAGTAAAGAGAGAGCACAAGGGGATGGGGTAAAGGGAATTTGAAGGAGCAACAGTAAAGGAAAAGTCGCGAAAGAGAAAAGGAAAGAAACCATGATTAGCAAAGGGAGGAAGAAATTACACCAAAGTCATATTAAATAGAGAGTAGAAGGCCAGTTTGACGGAGAAAAGAGAGAAGCGCGTCCTTTGGTACTGGCGTAGTCACCCAACAACATAGTAAGAGTGGAGCCTAAAGGGCAAAAAGGGAGGAACTGGGAGCGAGCAACAGCAAAGGTGAGAGAGAGAGGGGGGAATGCTGCATGGGTAGGAGGGGGCAACATCTCCCGTCATAAGATGCCCATGCGTTAGGCGAGTATGACCGATGCGTAGACGCATCAGAGCGGTTTCTGACCGTCGGTCACGCTGACAGGAGGAAGACCACCGTCGAATCGTGAACTTCAACGCCCTCAAGGAATTTCCGGACACATCCTCCCACTGGTGCTGCCACCGCCGAAGGAGTGCCTCCCGGAAAACCCTCGTAAAGTCGGACGCCGGGAGAGGCGTGTGAGGGTCGAAAAGCAGGGAGGACACCCTCGCGGTCGTTGCCCGGAATACTAACGTGGGAAGGTACCCAACACAAGCCGACTACCTTACGGCGTGATGAAAGAAGGACCAGCCAGTCCTGAATCTGTCGCACCAGTGGGTGTGGAGAGACGAGAGAGGACAGGGCCTCAAGAGCGCTACGGAGTCAGAATAAATAATAAACGACGTAGAGTGGAGTTGAAAAAGGAGCCGAAGGGCCAAAAGAATAGCCGATAGTTCCGCTGTAAAGATGGAAGCCGCTGGGCGGAGGGATAATGATTTAGTTTCCGATGGGAAGACTGCCGCGCAGCCACTCAAAGTGGAGAGCGAGAGCTCAGTGAACAATGGGATAGAGTCAGCATGGGAAGAGGAATGGGATAAGAATAGTTGTCCAAGGGCGGATGGATGGAACTGGGACCTTGGTACAGTAGAAAGGAGGGAGCAGATACGGAGAGGAGAAATGGTCCATGTCGGGGTAGTTGGTAGGGGAGAGGAAAGCACTCGCCCCTCCACCCTCAAGAGAAGACAGGACGGGAGCCACTCGGAGACCAAATGGTCGGATCAAGTGGGGATGACGGTCAAAGCATGCCACAGTGGAAGGGCCGAAGAGGGATTGGAAGACCGGGGTGGGAGAGAACTGGCGAACACGAAAAAGGTATTTGAGACTCTCCAATGAGCATCCAATGGGAGATGACCCCACTCTGCATACATGCTAACGATTGGAGAAGATCGGAATGCGCCAGTGCTGATGCGCATATCTAAGGAGCGAATCGGGTCCAGCATGCGCAGAGCGGAGACAGGAGCAGAGGAATAGGCCTGACAGCCATAATCCAACTTACTTTGGACCAGGGAGTGGTAGAGTCGCCAAAGAGTATGGCGGTCAGCACCCCAGTCAGTATGAGAGAGGAACTTGAGAAGGGTACAAGTCTGAAGGCACAAAGCCTTCAAATAGGAGATCCAGGAGAGGCGGGAATCAAGGAGGAGACCCAAAAATCTAGTTTCGGGCACAACGGGGACTGGTGATCCATAAAGAGAGAGAGAGGGAACGGCATTGCAGCGGTGGCGTCGGCAAAAGTGCATTGCCACCGTTTTTGAAAGGGAAAATCGGAACCCGTGGTCTGTGGCCCATTTGGAAACCGAATCCAGGGGCCGCTGGAGGATACATTCGAGGAAGGCAGATCGGGAGCCGGAGCAATATATGGCTAGGTCGTCTACATAAAGGGTGGCCGTAATCCCCGGGGGCAGAGCCATCACCACGTTGTCGATCACCAAGGCGAAGCAAACGACGCTCAGGACGTTGCCCTGGGTACTCCCTCCTCCTGCGTATGCACAGAAGAGAGGGAGGTACCCACCTGAACTCGAAAGGAACGGGAAGTCAGAAAGTTGGAGATAAGGAAGGGAGAAAACCTCGAAAGCCCAAAGGTAAAGTTTTCGGCAGATCCACCACCGCCAGGTGGTGTCATACGCTTTCTCTAAGTCAAAAAAGACTGCGTAAAGATGACGTCGCTCTGCAAATGACACACGGACCGCAGTTTCCAACTGAACTAAGATGTCAGTGGTACTGCGGCCCCTGCGAAAACCGGTCTGTGTAGGGGAAAGTAAATTGTGGGGTTCTAGGTGCCACATCAGTCGCCGGAAACCATCTTCTCTAAAAGTTTTGAGAGGCAGTTAGTGAGGGCTATTGAGTGGTAATTGAGGGGAGATGTCGGGTCCTTACCAGGTTTAGGAAGGGAAGCACCACTGCTTCCTTCCAACAGGAGGGGAAGGTGCTCCCTACCCAGATCCAATCATAGATTGTGAGGAGAACGAAATAAACCGAAGGGTGTAGGTGGTGAAGCATTTCGAAATGAATGCCGTCACGGCCGGGAGCAGAGTTGCCGCAAGAAGCTAATGCCGATCTCAGCTCCGACAAAGAAAGAATGAGGTTACAGGGGAAATTATTGTGAGTCTGAAAAAGGTGAGGGGAGCGAACAAGCAAAGCCTTACTGCGGAGGAAGGCAGGATCATGGTGGTCGTGTTGGGAGATGGAGGCTATGGTCTCGGCCAAGGTCTCGGCCACTGCAGTAGGAGAGGACACTGGGCGTTCGTTGATCGTGAGGACAGGAGAAGGATGAGAAGTGGATTTTCCGGAAATTTTCCGAATCTTTTTCCAGATTCGGGAGGAAGGGGTGCGGGAGGTGAGGGAGGAGACGTAAGCTTGCCAAGAAAAGCGGCGGGCTTCACGGACTGTGCGAAGGGCCTGAGCTCGCGCACGTTTAAAGGCTATTGAATTTGCTAGGAATGGATTGCGTTGAAGACGACGAAAGGCCGACATCTTAGCCTGAACAGCCAGAGTGCATGTCGGGGTCCACCATGAAACCGAAGGGGCAGAGGTGCAGGGAAATGTAGATCTGGGAATGGAGGACAGAGCAGCACAGGTGATATGATCTGTGAGGTAGGTGGAGGCAGCATCGATAGTCGGGAAGTTACTCAGAGCGGCAGAAGTTTGACTTTCGGCGTAGAAAAGAGGCCAGTCAGCTTTAGCGAGGGATCATCGGGTAGGAAGAGCAGAGGAGCTGGGAGTCCGGGACGTACGGAAGAGGAGGGGAAATGATCGCAACCGTAAAGGTCCGGAGTGACAGACCAGAAGAAGTCAAGGAAGGCGGAAGGAGAAGTAAGCGAAAGATCTATGGAGGAAAATGTACGGGTCTGGAGGTGAAAAGCTGTGGGCTGGCCGGTGTTGAGAAGACAGACAGATATAGTTGAAAGAAGGGAGACCACAACGCCACCCGCTAATTGATGACAGTATCACCCCACAGAGGATGGCGCCGTTTAAGTCTCCCAGGAGGAGGAAAGGGGAAGTTGCAGGAGAGCGGAAAGATCGTCAACAGAAAGCTCCTGTGACTGGGGGGGGGGGGGGATATATATAAAGAGCAAACTGTATATAAATGGTCTAGGAAAATCTGAGCCGCCAATGCCTGGAGAGGGGTGTTGAGGGGAAGGAAGTAGATGGTACATCAGAACGGATGAAAACTGCTGTGCCCTCACGGGGGTGCTGCATCAGACGGAGAGTGGGAGAGATATGATGAAAACCTTCGGAGAGGACGCAAGGGGTGAACCCCAAGTTGGGTCTCCTGAAGGCAGACCCACACTGGGTCAAAATCCTGGATAAGGAGGAGGAAGTCCTCCCAATTAGGGAGAAGGCCTCGGCAATTCCATTGAAGGATAGCTGCCATCAAGAGCGGAACGGATGAAAGGGGATGGAGGTGGTTTAGTTTTCGGGGGGGGGGGGGGGGGGGGGGAATGCGAGAATGAGGGTAGGAAGCAGGGCGGAGTGAATCTAATTTCCGAGATGAGGGTGGAGGAGAATATGTCGGGGAAATCGGGAGGTCAAGGAGGGAGCGGGGCGGAGGGGAAGGGGTGTTCAAAGCGGGCCGGGATGGATCCGGTTTCCGGGGTGGAGATGAAGATGCTAAGGGCATCGGGAGGTTACCGAGGGAGCGGGGCGGTGGAGAAGGAGGGGGAGGGTGGATGTCGGCTTGAATTTGAATTTCAGAGGCCGCATAACCACTATCAGGAATAGAGGAGGGAAGGGGACGGTCGCGAAGGGAAACAGGGGAATGTAGAGGAGACGGCAAAACGAAAGGGCTCTTTGAAGACGGAAGGGATACGAGGGTAGGAGGAAGAGAACTGGTGGAAGAGGGAGCAAGGAGACGGGGGGGGGGGCCTGAGAAAGGAAGCTTGGCAGAGGGACCCAAACGCCGGGAGCTGGCGATGGGCCATTTAACGGAAGAGCGTGGAGGGGAGGAGATTTCAGAAGAGGGAGGCGGCTTTCGCTATCGCTGCTGAAATGTCAGCAATGGTTTCAGGAGGGAGAATAAGTGGGTAGTTGTTACTGAGGTGGAGCAGATGGGAACAGTGGAATTGGAAGTTCTAGGGGGACGGGCTGGAGGAACAGTGAACACAGGGGGTGGAGACGACGAGAAGGAAGAAGACGGGATAGGGGGACGGGAGGACGAAGCCTGATCAGGCCTAAAGTGATAGGGTGTGGAAGAGGACGGTACGGAGGCGGACAAAGTCCGGGGGCGAACGGGAGGTAGTCGGGCGGGAAGAGCGCAGTGTTTGAGCAAAAGTAAGGCCTGGGCGAGCGACTCGGGACCTAACGTGGGCCCTCGCTTCCTGAAAGCTGACCTTGTCTGATTCCCGGACCGACAGGACCTCCTCACGCTCGAATAGGTAAGTCGGACAGGAAGAGGAGGCGGTGGCGTGGTCTTCTCCACAGTTGGGCAGCGAGGAGGATTCGAACAGGAGGAACCATGTGTCGGGGACAAGCAGTTGACACAAACGCCATGGGAACTTCGGCATGTCTTACTGACGTGTCCGAACCTCTGGCAAGTAAAACATCGGCATGGTCTGGAGATGTAACGACGGACCGGAAATTGAAGATCACCGGCCCTAATTTTCTCGGGTAACTGGGAACGAGCAACGGTCAGGATCAATAAGGGAGATGGAATCCTTGACCCCTGAACCATACGATGGGCGGTAAACACGGGTCACTTTCTGAGAGGAGAGGCGGGTGAGAAGATCCGATTCTGAGTATTCCAAAAGGCGGGGAGCATGTACTACACCCGTACAAGTGTTAAAGAAAGAGTCGGGGAGACAATCCAGGGGAGCAGAAGCCAGGGTCGAGAGACGAAACCTTTGGTGTTGGGCTCTGGAGGAGACCTCCACCACAAGAGAACCATCATTCTGGGGCTACATCTGTCGGGAATCGCCACACAAGGGAAGTGAAGTCATCGTAGACCTCAAAAACACCCCGTTGTGAGAGGGGGGGGGGAGAGGCGGAAGAACTGAGGACCAGAAACCGAAGGCAATCAGGGTCAAAGTCATCAGCTCTCACAACGGGGGTCAAAAGACTTGCGGAAATAAGACATACGAGAAATCTTTGAACGAGGAGGACGCGAGTGTTCCGCAGTCCGAGGGGGGTCAACCCCATCAGGATGCGGTCTTCCAGTGGTAGAGGACTCGAGGTCCTGGTTGCCCACCACCCGAGTGCTAAGAGAAGTAGTAGTCCGAGAATTAGGAGCAGAGGTCGTAAGCCGAGGAGAAGAAGAAGCCATAGCAAACAAAAGGAAAGCTTCAGCCCCCGCACGCATCCAGCCACCACCGACTCCAACAAGGGAAAGGCGAATCGTGGGCACGCTCGGTCCCACCGCCAATAGACGTCACGCAAGAGAGATACACCCATACTCAATCCCCGTGCCTAAAAGGCGGCCACTCTCATCCAACGCGCGGTGAAAGATGGCAGGGACAGGGCTTGGGTTTAGTTTAACCCTTTAATGCCCAGTGTGTGAAATTTTCATCGTTAACTTTGGAAGCAATTTTAGACCTTATTTATAAGGTTATAAGGACGATTTTTGCATCAACTGATTCCGCCTACTTTTCGACTTAATTTGGGTATGAAAGGGTTAAGAGTGACAAGGGTAAAGGACAACCACCTCCCTCACCCAAGGTCCAAGGAAAGAGTCAAGTCAAGGTCCAAAACAAAGCCAAATGCGGAAAAAAAAAAAAAACAGCCAAAAGAATTGGGGGAAAGGAGAAAGAAAGAAAAATATAAGCAGGAGATCAGCCGGGTCCCCAGACGGGTCCACTGGTCCACGAAGGCAGAGAGAGCCCTTACATCGAAGATACATACATTCCCACATCGGCCACAGAGGGACGCGCCCTATAGCTCCGGACAAAGCAAAAGGAACAGAAGGGGAAGGAGGGACCAGAAAATGGAGCGGTTTTTTATATATACTGTATGCTGAAACGTCAGCAATGGTTTCTGGAGGGTGGGTAAACGGACTAGGTGCTACCGAGGTGAAGCAGATGGGGGCAGTGGAATTGGAAGTTTTGGGAGCACGGGCGGATGGAGCGAAGAACACGGGGGATGAGGACAATATCGAGGACGAGATAGGGGAAAGGGTGGGTGAGGCCTGATCAGGCCTAGAGCGATAAGGTGAGAAAGAGGATGGTACAGGAGTGACCGAAGTTCAAGGCAAACGGGAAGTAGCGGGGCGGGAAGGACGTACAGTTTGAGCGAAGGTAAGGCCTGGACGAACGAATCGGGATCTAACGCGGGCCCTCACTTCGTGGAAGCTGACCCTGTCAGATTCCCTGACTGACAGGACCTCACGCTCAAATAAGTAGGTCGGACAGAAAGAGGAGGAAGTGGCGTGGTCATCTCCACAGTTGGCGCAGCTGGGAGAATTGGAGCAGGAGGAACCATACGTCGGAGACGCACAATTAACACAAATACCAGGGGAACTTCCTTTCTGGTCCGAACGTCTGGCAAGTGAAACACCGGCGTAGGCTGGGGCTATAACGGTGGACCGAAATTCGGAGATAACCGGCCCTAATTTCCTCAGGTAACTGGGAACTAGCAAAAGTCAGGATCAAAAAGGGGAATGGAATTCTTGCCCCCTGGATCATACGGGGAGAGGGGCCGGTAAACACGGATCATCTTCTGAGAGGAGAGACGATTGAGAAGATCCGACTCTGAGTACTCCAAAAGACGGGGCATGAATTACACTCGTACAGGTGTTAAAGGAAGAGTGGGGAAGGGAGTCCAGGGGAGCAGAAGCCAGGGTCGAAAGGGACGAAACCTTCTGGTACTGAGCTCTGGAGGAGACTTGCCCAGAACGATGGCTCTCTTGTGGTGGCACATCTGTCGGGGATCGCCACAGCGGAAGTGAAGGCATCATAGACCTCAAAAACACCCCGCTGTGATAGAGGAGAGGCAGAAGAACTGAAAACAAGAAACCGAGGGTAGTCAGGGTCGGAGCCGTCGGCTCGTACGAAGAGGTCAAGAGACTTGCGGGAATAAGATGTACAAGCAGTCTTAGAACGAGGATGCGAATTTTCCACAGCCAGAGGGGGAAACCCCCCTCCCCTCAAGACGCGGTCTTCCAATGGTAGAGGATTCGAGGGCCTGGTCGTCCACCACCCGAGTGCGAGAAGAGGCGTTAATTTTATCCATAAAACTGAAGAGTAAAGAAAACGGATCCAGGGGACGCAAGAAACTGCCTACCGGTGAGAAAAAGGAAGGCCTAGCACAAACCGCAGGAGGCGGGTTACCTCGTCCCCAGGGAACACACCGTCGGTTTAAAAACGAGGCCCGGTGATGCGAAAGTTTGCCCCCAACAGCGCAAAGAGCCCAGCTCCCCAATCTCACCGGCCCGGACACCCAACATGGTGACGCCCTAATGGCGTCACTTCTGGAGGACAGCTCTGGAGACCCGTACTGGGAGCCATGGACCTTGATGGTACTTAGCCCGGTCTCCCCTTTAGCCTGTCCGGCATGGGTGACCCTTCCGGGGCCTAAGCCCCCCGCCGACGTAGCCCACTGGGTCAGAACACGGGAGCCCCCCACAAGGTGGTTACCCCGGGAGGGAGGAGGGGAGGCAACAGTAAAAACCTTTGCTATTTAACAGAAGATTCGCAGCCGACCCGAAATGCATCCTCTTCTCGTGAACTTCAACTTCCCTCCCAAAAAGCTTAAAAAATTTACAATCAATATGGCTCCCTCAAATCATTATAATTTATTAACAAATAAATTAACAACTGACAAATGTTCTGTAGTTGGATATGACTAGTAAAAAACATGTTCCCATTGGTTGCGATTAGAACTTCCGTTCCAAACAATTCATGGTATAAATGCGCGCTGAATATATCACTTTGCTGAATAAAGTTCATTACGAAAGACCCGTGCTCAAATTTAGTGCGTCATGCATTCAAAACAAGACAATATGCAAATACAGTATTCGTTTTCCCTACAGTTCATCTTTACACATAGATCATGGTAACGCATAGAGTTTGTTTATCGTTGTTATGGCCGAGGCGTTATTGAGGTATAACTCGTTCATACCACATTACAAAGTGTTCTACGTACCATCAGTTCCAGTAGTCGGAATACACTGGGCCATAAGTACCCCGTCTACTGGAACCGATGGTACATAAATCACCCTCGGAAAAAAAGCTAAATTTTTTTCAACCGTCCAGTTTATCATACGGTCTTACTGAGAAATTCCAATTTCCTCAGGGTGTTCTTGACAAGCTATTCTTAAAATGTTGAAGTGGTGGATGGGTAAAGACTCCAGCGTTTTCTTTCTTTACTTTCCATTTATCCAATTGTCTACGTTGCCTTTTCAAAGTTGTCTTCATTTTCTTTTCAAAAACCTCCTGAACGCGAACCAATACAATAATGACGACGACGATGACCCTAGTTTAGGCCGAAAGATTTGTTCTTCTAATAAATCCATTTCTTATTCTCTCTATTCCTACAACTCAACTTCTCGTAATTGAGAATAATTACCTAATATCTGAATATCAGTGATAAAATTGAAAATAATATTCATGATATAAGCTTTTATTATTTTGTGCAAACTATTGTACAAATTTACAGATGAAAATGTTAATAAAATTTACATAAACGTTCTTATAATTTGATAATAAAATACACTGCTCTTTAAAATGTATTTCAAAGAAAGAGTTAACTTCCGTATCATTACCAGTTTTAAAACACATCAAGATATTATTGTGTTAACTAAGCTTGAACTTACAACTTCAAAAATTATTAAGCAAAACTTTATCTTGAGGGAAAAATCAAAATGCAACGAAATTGAATATAAAAAGGCGTTGAATAACGCTCGATTCTTATGAAAGAACCTCACTCTAAACCTATTTTGGAAGAATAAGAATAATAATAATAATAAACAAGCAATTGTATCACAGAAGAAACTGGAAAAAGAGAAGTGGCCTAAAAAGATTCTTATAAAAGGTGAGGAGAAAATGCACTACACAACACTTAATACACACGGAAACAAACTCAAAATATTTAATCGCTAAAAACAATCATAAAAACTGAAATCACTTTTCGACTCTGATGATGGAGTCACTAATCTAAAACCATACTAAACATTCCCACTGAATGCGTTTGAAGCGTAATAATCGAACTTCACAAACTTGGAAGTGAAAAGACAATAAAGTAGGAAACTAGGAGCTACTGATTCGAACCCGCGCTCAAACTCGAGTTCGAGTTTCATTGGCTCCTAGTTTCCCGCATTACTGCCTTTTTCCCTTTTCAACATACCTATTATTTAGTTAAGAAACTGGTATGATTAACATTATTAACATTACGGTTTAAGTTTTACTTCCGATCAAATTATCGCTATTTTTCTAAATACATGAGCTATATCACAGTAAGGACCAACAACTTAAGTACAAAAATCCCTTCTGTGTGGGTCGAGCACAGTACTTAATGCAAATGAATATGGAATTGCATCAACGATTAGGTATTTCGTAGGTTTTTGCGCGCTGTTTATAAAGAAACATCAATAAAGATTAATTTTTTTAAAGCAAATTTGACGAATTTCTTCTAAACATTTTCTAATTCTCATAAAAATGTTACGTTTTAGTGAAAACGAGGTCAAAAGTCAACTATTTATAACTTGAAATTCATAAATTGGAGATTAATAAAATCATTGATTGGCACTTTTGCATTAGTTAATATAAATAACTGGGCATTATGGTACAAAACTAGCATTTCGAAATAAGCTCTGCTCCATCAAACCAAAATGAAAATGTTAAGCACACAATGCTAATTAAAAAATACAAACTTTTTTTTTTTTTTTTTTTTTTCTCCCTGTGTAAAGAAAAATTTTTAGTAACTTTCAAGTAATCGTATATGAAATTGTAAAGCAATAATGTTGAATGTAAATTTCACGAGTCCTACAAAAGTACTCATAAAATAGTTTCAAATTTTACGACAGTAAACCGTAGATCAATATTTACTAAAATGTAACACCCAAATGAAAAATAATTGAAAAAAAAAATAAATAAATAAATAATAATTAGAAGTATTTTATGCTAAAAAAAATGGCCAATGAATTAAAAAAATAAATAAATAAATAAAAAAAAAAGTTCCTTCGATGTTTTCATTAATGATGCTGTTATTACAAAATCTAAGTAACAAATGAAGCGTCCAGAGTAGGAGTGACGAAGTCGCCATATGTTCGAAAATCCATTTTCTATATCACCATTTTTCTCTGACCTTTGTCTATGCAGTGAATAATACACACTTATCGATACTTCGTCACTAACGCCTCTGAAATTGAATTTCGGAGGCATTAGTGACGAACTATAGGTAAGTGTGTATTATTCACTGCATAGACAAAGGTCAGAAGAAAATGGTGATACAGAAAACGTATTTTCGAACGTGTGACGGCTTCGTCACTCCTACTCCGGACGCCTCAAATCTGTAAAGATGTAATCATACACCAAATGAATATCCAAAGTATTTACAAATAATGGACAAACTCCGATAAGAAATTACTCAATTTCACGACAAAAAGAAATTTTGAATTAAAGTTTACCATCATCGTGAAAAAATTAAAAGTATTTTCAGTACGTTGGAGGCTACACCCAAGTCTCCAAATTTCACTGGCAGTGAGGAGGGCCAGAAACTGGCACAGGGATCAGGCTAGACTGATGCGACCCATTGCGCCAACTCCCGGATTATTATTATTACTAGCACTATCGGGAGTCGAATCCCTGACCTCAGTGTCTTCGCTTCGGTGTTAACCACTGAGCTACGAATGCTGGCGTTTTTATGAATGGTAAGGAAAATGTTTATGCAACAGAACGCAAAGTCTAACGGTTCAATTTTTTTCCAAGTAAAAACAATTTATTAGTATGACTGCAACTGTACACATACTAATATAATATATATACAAGAGATTTTAAGCACTGAAGCCAACACTATATACACATATATGACAACTCAATTTGAACAGGACGACGAAATATGAATACTGCATCCATAATAATCACAAAATTTGAAAATTCAAAATATAAAACTGCCAGTGGCAAATATACTAGGACAAAAACTACTACTTTTTTTTTCCCCCTGGTTCGTCGTCCATTCTGCTATTTAATACAGCAGAATAATAAAAAAAAATCTGGAGTGAATTAAATTATTATAAGTTCGTAAGCAATTGCGCACTTAAGGCCACATACACAGCCTGTAGGTACTGTAGGAAGAAAAACATTTGTACGTATTTCACAAAAATCTACTAGATTTAAGAACCTAGTAATGAAACTATGTATTTATTGCTAGTACAGCCTGATAGCTCTTCTTGCATTAACACTAAAGTCTAATGGGACTTTTCACAGCTAATAATTTGTAAAGCCCGTTGGCTTAGTTCCAGTGTATTTTCCGAGTTACAATTACTGATCCATTCCTTAGCGTAAACTCCCTTACATGAACTGATTAATTAACAACATCCAAATTGGTATAGCCGACCATTCCATTCTACGCAAAATTTTGAATCCTTCACTGTAGACCTCGTAGTACCTCAAAAGTACGATAAATAATGTTAATAGAAGTACTTCATACCCTTAAGTCGGAACACGCGCTAGATGTCCAATACACCATCGGACTTACGCTTTATATATCGTAAAAAGAACTCATAAATACGAATAAATATAAAATAAAATGTTTACTTCTCAATGCTACGCTCAAAAGCGTTTTCTATACATATTTATACATATTTAAAACGTTTCAAATATATTTACTTTCTAATATATACAAATATACTAAAAAAAATTTTAAATACATATCAAATGATTATAATTATACAGTAATAATAATGACCTTAAATTATTATTTAATATAAATATATAAATATGTACAAGTGTTATTACGCTTATTCCATAAATCTGAAGAGAAAAAATGTATAATAATAATAATAATAATAATAATAATAATAATAATAATAATGAAAAAGTACGAAGGACTGGACTAAAATATGTAATAGATTGAAATCAGAACAAACTTAATTTAGGTTATCAAAGTATCAAAGTTAGATTATCAAAGTATCAAACCCAATCAAAGTTTCAAAAGTCCGTTCACGCGCGCTTATTTTGCGTCAATATTTTTTTACTTTAGATTTCAGATAATTGACGATACGAGTGACGGAAAGTGGAAATGCTTTTGCTACATGTTGCTGGTAAACGTATCAGGATGTCGCTCATCGAATAACTGGCATGTCTCCCTCTGGCACCATGTAGCAAAACAATTTCCACTTTCTCTTCATCTGTATCGTCAGCCATATCGTCAATTATCTGAAATCTAAAAGAAATTATTATTAACGCAGAATACTCCTGAAACAAACTTCTGATACACTCCGTATATAGTTTTAAACAATCCAGACTTTTATTTATATATATATATATATATATATAATATATATATACACGCAATTTGGAAGAATGCTGAACACGAGTTACTTTCAAAATTAATCTTTTGAAAATTATATTAAAAGTCTCAAAGAGAGTTAGATAAAGCTAAAATTTGTTTTCACATCGGTTTGAAGACACCCTGTTGAAACAAAATATTTTGCAATGTTGTATCACTATTTATATTAATTTAGGAATTATAAAGCTTAATATCTTCGTATTATTGGCTACTACTACAATAATAATAATAATAATAATAATAATAATATATAATAATAATAATAATAATAATAAATAAATAGCTTACCGTAGAGTCCATAACACTTAAATTTTTTCACACTTAAATTATTCATCTGCGGGCCCAAACCACTAAATAACATACGGTTCCCCCAATTTTGTATCTATAATTACAGAAATCAAAATTTATAAAGGTTTTAAACCTAATAAAATTTAATTTACAAAAAGATTAAACGAGTACAATCTCCAAATAACATCTTTATTATCTAAGGTAATCTCATTTTATAAAAATAATCTTTTAAAAGAGGAGTAAAATGACCTACAATTCTCTTAGTCTTTGAAAAATGGCATCGTGGGAATTATTATTATTATTGTTATTATTATTATTATTTTCGACACCTACTGCACTCCCATCTCGGGATTCATTCTGTTGGCAAATGTTCCGGTCTCTTCCCTCCAGACCAGTTGGAAGTCCCGGCCTTTTGTTTCGGGACCGGGAAGGCCTCGTGACATTTTCTTTTTCATTTCCATCAATGGAGATAATGTCGGTGCTTTGGTAGGGGTAAAAAAAATATTATATATAAACGTTTGTGCTGTAGCGAACATAAATGCGCGTGACGAAGGGGACTTACAACTTTACGTGGAATCTGACCTATCTACGGATCACTACATCATCTGAACGCGGAGGATGGTCATCCATCAAACTAATGACACAAATTAGACTAGTGTAACCTAATTATATATAGTCTTCTAGAACTAATTTTTTCCTAATCTGGTTGTACACTTATCTTATTTCTTTCAAAACTATTTTGTTTGTCGTTAAATTCGATTCCATTAACTGTAAATAATAGCTTCGCAGGAACATAAATCCAATTATAATTATTATGAATGAAAAGGAGAAAAGCATAAAAGTAGGAAACTAGTGTGACTCGATCTAACGTACTGTAGTTTCAGAGTCCACGCGACATGGGCTCGAGTTCCACTAACTCGTAATTTCCCATTTTATTGCGTTTTCCTTTCCATCTTATTTAAGTACGGTTATTACATTTGAAAAATATTTATATAATTATTACGATGCCCAAATTACATTAAGGTACGAGTGTAACAGTTGAAATTCGTCAAATGCTGAAATGATCTTATTGCGAAAAGAACAAATTTTCGTACGCACCTTTTTCCTCATAATAATAACTGTCGTTTTAAAGAATTAAATGCATTATTCTCTACAATTTTAAACCAATTTTTGTTGCTCTAAATACAACTACACACCGATTACTTCAAATCAAAGATTTTTTAACTGGTCTTGGTCTTTTCACGCCCAACTGTGACTTATTATCTTACATTTACTACCATACAGGATAGGATAATGTCCACTGTAAACTCTTCGTTGATAGGGTGAGTCAAAAGTAGCGCCCGATTTCTGTTTTTTCGGCTGCAATTGTGCATCGATCACGAGGGAGGGCACTTTGAAAATTGCAAGTAAAACAGCTTGGTACAGTTCCGTAATAATTTCCCCCCGAATAAATGGTTAGATAAACATGTCATTCATTTATTTCTACCTTCTTGTACACTGTAATACAAATGGCAAACAAACAATCAACTGACAGAAATCGGGCGCTACTTTTGACTCACCTTATATATATGAAGCGTCGCGAGTACGAGAGGCGAACTCGCCACACTGAGAAATTTGCGGTTGTTCCACGAATGAATAGTCCAACCCACCCACCCACCCACCCCCATCCACACACACTTGGTATAGCCAAATACCCACCTCGTACGCTAAAAATGTAGTTCAATGCGCGTATTTGCGCTATGCGGCCCTCATACACAACAATAACGAAGTTTAAAAGCGTTTATCTCAAAACTGGTTTAGCGAGTTCGTTCCCTCGTATTCGCACGACTCGTATATATAAACACCCGCTTACCCTCCTCAGATACAATGAATTCGGGTAGAGTAAAAGAGAAAGAGAGGAACGCTACTGTCTATCTCTTTTCTCATTCAGGAGTATACCCATATCTGGCTAAACTTTATCTGTCTGCTAAAGTGAGCTCTGAACTAGTGTTCAATGGATTTTGAATTCAAAATCATCGATCACCTTCCTAATACTCAAATGTCAGCGATTACTTTTAAAAACACAACTACTTTAGCAATAAATTTAATAATCAGCAGTTACTACTTACATCATATAACATTATAATTAATATCACTCAAAGTACCAATACTGCTTCAGTGACTGCTCTACTGTACTCGGATTTCATGTAAATTAAAGGAATATGAAAAAATATATGGTAGTAAAATTGAACCCTGTTAGGTACTACTGCACCAACTAATAATAATAATAATAAAAGTATGAACACTTACAGTTTCATGTCCCTATTGTGGGACGGTGATTGTGCCGTTAGACCTGATCTGGACCGACTCCGACTTAGCTGTTGCGCTCGTCTCTCGGCTAAAATGAACCAATTAAATTAAAATTCTTATATACAGTGTGTGTGTAATATATATATATATATATATATATATATATATATATATATATATTATATATATATATATATATATGCAACGCATTTTGCACATTATATTGATAGAGTGGTTGGGGGAACAAAGTCGAACTGTATAAAATGGAAACCCAAAACCTTTAAACATGCAGTGGGCCGAAAACGTTCTACGATATGTAGATGAATGCAGTAACAATATTTGGGGTTGTTTGACCTTCGTAACATGTTCTTTAGGTCATACGAAGTACTTCCTCTCAAGGAAGACCCACAGAAGCACTTTAATCGCTCAAATCTTAAGTCCAATCACCCGAAACTAGAACCTTAGACTTTCTGATTAACAGACCAGCGCTCTGGCACTAGGCTAGACTGGCGTGTCTATGTAATTGAATTCAACTCGTGTTAGGTTAGTTGAAATTAACTAGGTTCGGTTAGGTTATAAGTCATAGGTTATGCTCGGTTAGGTTGGATTAGTCATTTTTACTTAAATATAAAACGAACTTTTCATTTATGCTCTAAATACGCATACTTGCATACCGTTGAACGTCCACATTATAAAATTCGACTTTATTCACATTATACTTATAGTATTAGTCAAAATAATAATAATAATAATAATAAACTAAAAGATTAATGAACGTTCAAAAGATAATACATGTTGGTCCACTCAATAAACAATATCCATAAAATCAAAGTATTTATTTCATCCAAAAATTTAATTTTATTATAAATTAGAACAAATTCAAATTTTAAAATATGAAGGCGTGTATTTTAATGCAAAGCAATTTCAAACAAAATTTAAGCTTCCAGCCTCCTCTGCACTTTACATGAGAAAAAGTGTCATCTACAAAAAGCGCCGAAACGTACGGAATATTTATAAAACGTTCTCCGAAGGCGCTTAAAACGCGATGAATCTATAAAATTACCTTAAAGCGTTTAAAATGCGTTGAATATTTATAAAACCTTACCTAAAGGCGCTTAATACAGTGTCATCAAAGTACCTAAAGTGGGATAGCTATAGTGTGTCATTTATAAACAGTTTTAAAACGTGTTTAAAATTTAACAAAGTTTAGCAGCCTTCATGCAGTGTAAATTCATCTGGCATCAATTGTAGCAGGAAAAATGAAAAAAAAGACCATGAACATTAAATGCTAAGGATGTGTAATTAGTTGTGTTTTTGCCGTCCAAAAACGAAAGTAGGTGGCTTTATGGGTTACGGAAAAGGAACCAGCAACTAAGCCCCAATAATGTCTCACTCACTCACTCAGTTGACAAAAAGTAAACGGACACGTTTGGTTTTTCCAAAGTTTTTAATTTGGAAAGAATCGCTAAATAATTATATTTAATCCGTATATTTAGAATCGTGTTGCTTTCCCTTCGCATTATATGTAATGCTAATACACTACGTTTGTAAACTATGTATTAAGGTGCGGCAAGAATTAAGTTTGTAAAGAACGGGGCAACAACTGTAAGTGTTACTCCCCCATCTTGTAAAGGCGTGTTTCTCTTCCTATAAAACAAACGGAGGTAGAATGCATTATGAAAGTCGGGAAACAATATTTCATTCTGGGATTCAATTTCCGTGGTGCCTTCGAGATTAGGCACTACTAATGTATTGGAAGGAGGATTGTCAAAATGCAAAAGCAAAAGCAAAAACGTGTCGCCATCTTTTACAGTTTTTGCCCCGCTTCTTTCAATATCATTCTTTACAAATTTAATTCTTAATTAATTAACAGGGCTCACAAACTAAGTTCTATTTCTCATTTAATGTGGAATTAAAATTTGAGTGTTTCTTCACGTCAAACAAATATTCCGACACCCTTTTTTATAGTGTTCGTACCTCAACAATATTTATCGAGCTAAATATACTATACTAACAGCCGCAAAGGACCAACAATATCATTCTTTTCCTTTTATGGGTAATTATGGCTCTTCTCTCGAAAGAGACCTCAGAAAAATCGTTGGTAAGTTCTATCCTCAAAATTGACCTGAAAATTATATTTTCTAATCCAGACAAAATTGACGTTTTTTAAATCTAAAGACCTCTCTCCCATTTAATGCGTTCGCGTGTAGTGTACAGGGTGTACATAAAGTCAGGATCTATTTTTGTGAAGCACTTGGAAATTATATGGAATTCAATCATAAAATGATAAAGTGGTAACATTTATTAAATAATTAAGAGTAGGATTCGACGTGACGCCCATCAGTATCCTTGCACAGCTCAAATCGTTTCGCAGCATTTCTAAACACATTCTGGAGCATTTGCGGGGTTATGTTATCTGCAGCAGTTCGTATACGTAAGTTTTCAAGACTCGTAATCTTCGTCTGATAGACGTGCGACTCGATAAAGCCCCATGCAAAGAAATCTAAAGGGTTAAATCTGGTGATCTCGCTGGCCAAGGTCTGTTGCTTCCGCGTCCGATCCAGCGATTTGGAAAACGTCCATTTAGATAATCCTGAACAATTTTGGCATAGTGACAAGGAGCACCATCATGTTGATAGACGACGGTACTAACAATCCTATCCCCAATCAGCTGAGGTTCAAGGAATTGCTGCAACATGTCCAGGTAAATAAGCCCCGTAACTGTAGCTTCAGCAAAGAAAAAAGGACCATAAACCTTAGATTTTGTTAAACCCATCCAGACATTAACTTCAGGCAAGTCTCTTTCCCAATTTTGGACGAAATCATTCGGTCTTTCATCTGCCCAAATTCGACAGTTATGGCGATTTACTTTTCCATACGTATGGAAAGTGGCTTCATCACTAAAGAGAATGTTGTCCAAATGTCCATTAAATTATCACTCCAGCTTTGTTCTACGAGATCAGCACACACACAGCACTTCGTCGAGGGAAATCTTCCTCACGTAAATCATGTAAAACCTGCAAATGATAGCTTTTCTTCTGCAAATTAACTTTCAGAATTTTGTGCACAGATGACGTCGGGAGGCCGAGTCTGTGTGATGCAGCACGAACGGACGTACGTGGCTCCTCAGTGATAATTCCGCGTACTGCATTCACGGTAAGATCTGACATACACGGTCGTCCTGATCTTGCTTCATCATTTACAGATCCCGTTCGTTTAAATTTGTTCACCAATTTTCGTAGTCTTGTCTAATGGCCCCGGCTTACGAAATCTCCTTCTAAACTTCTCTCTGATGTCATTGTATTTCTTTCCCTCGATTCGCCAAATTACTATTGCCACACGCTCTTCTGTATTCATTCTAAGGGCTTCTGAAAAGAAAAATAGAAAAAAATAATTATTTCACAAAAATAGATCCTAACTTTATGTACACCCTGTATTTATTTCCATGTCCACACCGTATGAGTGGCAATTACGTTACAGAAACTTGGGGGTGCGCGCATCTGTAGTCAGGGAGATAGTCGTAGGACTTTGTATCCTCTAACGACCGAAGAGAACGTCCCTATTAGAAGTCCTCCTCAGCATTTCAAAATTACTACTATTTTTCAAGATTTTAAAATACTTTGTGATGCCCTCGACAGTCAATCCTTGTTAATATTAAAATCCTTATACATTAAAAAGACTCAACCCTCTTTCAATAGTGATTCTATTTCTTTCCCTCTCATTTTAATGGAATCAACCAATCAACTTTCAATCAATCAACTGGTAATAGTATATCCTATTCCCAAACACTATTCAAACCATCTATCTTTCTTGTTATGTGGAATCTAGTCAAACGATATTTTATCCTTAAGGTTTAACTATGATGTACTTTTTAAATTATTTTGGTTAATTACACTTAGGTAAGGTTATTGTTTTTTAGTTTTAGGCTTTACTTCATTTTTGTTTGTTTTTATTCCACTGCAAGTTTGTTTTTAATACGTCCAGTAAGACGTTTTTGCCATTAATGACCACAGTTTGTTTTCGTCCACTAAGCCAGTTTTCGATCCATTTGAGAACATTACCATCAATTCCGTGAGAATGAAATTTAGCTAATAATCTTGTGTGTGGCACTTTATCAAACGCATTTTGAAAATCAAAATATATATATCTACTGTTTTACTGTCGTCATATAATATATTTACAATATCATTAAAGAAATCGAGCAAATTAGTAAGACTAGAACGATAACGTCGAAAGCCATGTTGGGAATCTTTGATTAATTTATTAATTTCTAAGTGATTAGGGTTAATATGCAGCAAATAGCCCCACCTCGAGTTCATAATTTTTGATGTTAGCATTCGGTAGTATACAGCAACAGAATAAATTTGTTGAAAGCCAGACTCCCCGCAATTCAAAATTAACGAAGTTATTGATTTTTAAGTTTTAACCATTTTTTTTGTTTCGCGACCTGCCAGCAGGCATAAGACATCCTCGCTCTCAGACAATTTTCTGGAAATGTGTGGACGACCAATCACAGTGCACCTTTTTTTAACCAATAGTAGGCTATTAAACACTCAAAAACAACCACGCCTCAATGGACCAATGACAGCTAATTAGGAATTTTAAAACTATTAAACACTCAAAAACAACCACGCCTTAATGAACCAATGACAGCTAATTAGGAATTTTAAAAGAACTTATCAAGTTTTTTTTCCCCCCGACCGTTTAGTCAGGGAAAAACCTCGGCCTTTGATACAGCTGAGGTCTTTCTTTCTTTTTTTAATTTTTGTCGCGTAAACATGTAGAGTGAGATTTGTGAAAGTTGTGACCTAGGCTACGTAGTGACCGAGACGTTTTCATGTGTAAACGCAAATTTCCAAAAAACAAGCAGAAGAGTTTGTTTCCGTGCAAATTTACGGGCTCAATCTCTCTTCAAGGGCACGTCGCTAGCGAAGTCACACATTCCGGCAAGTGTTAATCCAGCTTTCATAAGCGTTTTCCTCTGAATACATTTTTCCCAATCTTACTGTGAGCAATACCTACAGTTAGCGCCGCAAAATAGCCCCACCTCGAGTTTATAATTTTTGATGTTAGCATTCGGTAGTATGATGATTGGTTAGGTAGAGTATATCAAAGTTAGGTCAATTGGATGCCCGGTTAGGTCAACTGTACGCCCTTTGCAAGATTAGTCTTTCTGTTACTTTGGAAGGTGTGCATAGTAAAGTAATGGGTCTATAGGAAGCTGGTTCTGTTGGATTTTTGTTTGGTTTGAGTAGTGTAATAATTTTACCTTGTTTTCATGTCAGGAATAATACAGTGTTGGTATGAATATGTGCGGATATTTGTGAGAGTTAGTATTCCCTGTGGGCCCAAGTGTTTAAGGTGTATGTTAGATATGTTGTCTGGTCCAGTAGCCTTCGAATTCTTAATGTTTTTGATGATCTTGGTGGTCTGGTCTGTATTGAAGGGTGTAATGGTCGTGTCGAGTGTGTAGGTTTTCTTGCGTCTGGCTGTTTGTCTGTCTGCGCGTTTCTGGTTGTTGTCTCTGTTTAAGTGACTTATCTTTGCGTAGTGATTAACTAGAATGTTAGCTTGTTGTGTATATGTTAGGATATTATTTTGGCTGCGACATATAGCCGCGTGTGAGGTGGAATGCCGCTGTTAGAGTGGGTAATGCTGTTTATAGTCTTGTATAGCCTGGATGTATCTGTGGAGTGGTTTAGTGTTGTTATGAATTCCCTAAATGTTTGTTTGTTTTTCTTTGAGTTTGTTGTTTATTTGTGTGTTGAGCTGTTGTATCTGCTGTTTTATGGTTTCTGTGTGTGGTGTTTGTGTGTTATGTTTGAGGTTGTTACGTTGCCTTATGAGGTGGGCTATTTCTCGTGTAATTTGGGTTGTATTTCCTAGTGTTGCCCTCGGTTATGTATTTGTTTGCATTATTGATGATCTGATTAAATGTCTTGAGTGTTGTATTGATGTTTATGATGGGTGTGCTGTTTAATGTGGTGAATTGTTCCTCAGTCTGTATTTTGAACTGTTCCCAATCAGCTTTCTTGTAATTTCTGTAAGTGTGCCTAAGGCTGTTGGGGCAGTGTAGAACGTATTGTAATGATGATGGGCAGGTGGTCTGATGACAGTTGTTTTTCTGTTCTCCAGTGTGTATGTGTTGCTAGTGAGGGGGAACAGAACGTTATGTCTGGGGAGGAGTTTGAGTATCCTGCTTGATGTGGTGTGTGTGTATGTTCTTCTGTATTGTTAAGAATGAAGAGGCTGTTTAGTTGTGTGGCTATGTTGGTGCAGGTACCAACTAGTGTCTTTAGCGTTGAAGTCTCCTCCTAAGATGACATTAGTGAGAGAGGCCAGATTGTGTAACAGTGGATTGTAATTGGCTGGCACCTGAGGTGAACTATCTGGTGGGATGTGAATGTTGATTAGTGTGGTGTTGTGTTTTGCGCGTTTTAATGTTAACTGCCTGTATTTCTATCGTGTTATCTGCTTGGATTGTGTTTGTAATGTTTTGGGTGGCATCAGTGTAGCTAATGCTTTTACGTATGTAAGTGATGAGTCCACCCCCGTTACCCCCAGTACGATCTTGACGGATCGCCGTGAAGTCGGGGATGGTGGGTGTTTTGTGTGTGCGTTTTAGTTTTGTTTCTTGTATAAGTGCTATGTGAATGTTTTGTTTGTGTACGAATTCCCTAAGCTGCATGATTTTTTTTGTGAGGCCATCTACGTTGTACTGTAATATGTTAATATTATACTTCTGTATGCGTCTCATGGTGCTATTGTGTCTATGTCTTTGTGTACTATTTGCTGCATATTTACCGTGATTAGCTATTTTGTCTCGAACGATCGTCTCCATAAGCTTATCAACTACTGAAGTCAGGCTGATGGGACGATAATTTTCTGGAAGCGACTTGTCCCCTTTTTTATACATTGGCGTAATATTTGCAAGTTTCCAATCGAATGGAACTTCTCAAACTGTAACAATTTATTAAATACTAGCAGGTTACCCGGCGTTGCCCGGGTAACCTAAAATATTTCCAAAATATCCCAGCTGAAGCTCAAATATTTTCTCTTTAACCAAACTATTACGACTTAACCTAACCAATCGTCAAGGGCGTACAATTAACCTAAAAAAATAAATAAAAAAATAAAAAAAAATTTATTTATTTATTTTTATTAAGAGAAGAGGATTCTTTATACTGTACGGCATTGACGATTGGTTAGGTTAAGTCGTGCTATTTTCATTAAATTTTATTTATAAAATAAATAAATAAATAGCTAGCAGGTTAAGTTAGGTTAGGTTAGGTTAAGTTAGGTTAGGTTAAGCTTTAACGAAAATATCACGACTCAACCCAACCTAACCAACCTGACCAACCTAACCTAACCAACCTAACCTAACCAACCTAACCTAACCAACCTAACCTAACCAACCTAACCTAACCAACCTAACCTAACCAACCTAACCTAACCTAACCTAACCTAACCTAACCAACCTAACCTAACCAAACCTAACCAACCTAACCTAACCAACCTAACCTAACCAACCTAACCTAACCAACCTAACCTAACCAACCTAACCTAACCAACCTAACCTAACCAACCTAACCTAACCAACCTAACCTAACCAACCTAACCTAACCAACCTAACCTAACCAACCTAACCTAACCAACCTAACCTAACCAACCTAACCTAACCAACCTAACCTAACCAACCTAACCTAACCAACCTAACCAAACCTAACCAACCTAACCAAACCAACCTAACCAACCTAACCTAACCAACCTAACCAACCTAACCTAACCAACCTAACCAACCTAACCTAACCAACCTAACCTAACCAACCTAACCAACCTAACCAACCAACCTAACCAACCTAACCTAACCAAACTAACCTAACCAACCAACCAACTAACCAACCTAACCTAACCAACCTAACCTAACCAACCTAACCTAACCAACCTAACCTAACCAACCTAACCTAACCAACCTAACCTAACCAACCTAACCTAACCAACCTAACCTAACCAACCTAACCTAACCAACCTAACCTAACCAACCTAACCTAACCAACCTAACCTAACCAACCTAACCTAACCAACCTAACCTAACCAACCTAACCTAACCAACCTAACCTAACCAACCTAACCTAACCAACCTAACCTAAACCAACCTAACCTAACCAACCTAACCTAACCAACCTAACCTAACCAACCTAACCTAACCAACCTAACCTAACCTAACCAACCTAACCTAACCAACCTAACCTAACCAACCTAACCTAACCAACCTAACCTAACCAACCTAACCTAACCAACCTAACCTAACCAACCTAACCTAACCAACCTAACCTAACCAACCTAACCTAACCAACCTAACCTAACCAACCTAACCTAACCAACCTAACCTAACCAACCTAACCTAACCAACCTAACCTAACCAACCTAACCTAACCAACCTAACCAACCTAACCAACCTAACCAACCTAACCTAAATTGAATGGAAAACAATAAATTTTTATTTATTTATTTATTTTAGGTTAATTGTACGGCATCGACGATTGGTTAGGTTAAGTCGTGCTATTTTCGTTAAATTTTAAAAAATAAATAAATTTTAAATAAATAAATAAATAAATAGCACCATTAGATTCCTTGTTAAAAAACTGGTTATTATGAAGTTATTTTAAAATTTGTAAGTTCAACCGTTTGGTTTTCTATAGCGAACAACTAAACAAATAAACAAACTTCCTCTTTTATATATATAGAGAAGAAGAGATATACGCGAGAGGAGGAACTATTGCGCAGTTCACTCGTTTAAGTACCTCAAGGAAGAGCTTATCTGGACCGGCAGTTTTATTAGGATTAATTTTACCTATGGCCGAGAGTACTTCGCTTTCACTAATGGTAAAATCGTGAAGCTTTAAATGATCATCGCTGAACATGATTACGGGAACGGGAATGTTGTTCAGATTTTCGTTAGTGAAGACGGAAAAGAAGAATTTATTTAAAAATTTCGTCATTTGTAAGTCATCGTAAATGTTTTCGTTGTTTTCGCCTATGAGTGGACCAATAGTCCGTGAAGGTACTTTTTTATTCCCAACATAATTATAGAATTCTTTCGGATTCGATTTAATTTGGTTCACTATATATAACTCATAGTTGCGCTTACTTTTCCTCGTGTTTTTTTACTTTGTCTTCTCAATAGCTTGTAAGCATTTTCATCGAGCAAATTATTTAATTCTTTAAATTTAAAATACGCGTCCCTTTTTAATGTTAAGCTACTTTTAATTTCAGCATTCCACCATTTAGGTTTGAGAGACTTTGCTAGTCTCTTTTTACGTAATGGGATATTACTCGATTCTAAACGTTTAAAATAATTATAAAAAGAAGTCCATATGCCATTATCATACAACATAAAAAAAAAATTTAAAATTGCAAAATGCAGCTTTGTGCTCAAACTCGTCTGCAGAACAACGGAGATTAATTCCAGCATTTATTGTCATTCAAACGAGACATGCTTAGAGGCAAAGAGTGTGTGTGTGTGTGTGGTGTGTGTGTGTGTGTAAAACAACTACGGTAGCCTTTGCCATATGAAGATGAAAAGAGTATGTGCACATCGTAGTTTGTGAATTACCAACAGCAAGTAATATATACAACGGCGCCCAAACTGTTTGTACTGTATGAGGCTGTTGAAGGTGCCGCAGAGCAATGTTAATTATGCATGTATAAATAAAGCAAATTTGAATGGTGAAGGGAAATGCAAGAGTAAAAAAAAAACAAACAAACAAACAAACATACGAACAAACATTTCTTACCCACAAAGGGCATTCACGTTCCTGGCCCCTGTCAAAATCAATGCAAGGATGGAGATGTAAAAATAAAATATATAAATAAATAAAAAGTGATCAAAAATGTTAAAAACAAAAAGTGAAAAATAAAAGAGACACGAGTTAAAAATGTAACACGAATATAAGAAGGCTTAACATGCAAATTATTATATTTCTATTACCAAACTACTAAAAACTAATATATATATATATATATATATATATATATATATATATATATATATATAACTGCCCAACGAAAATAATTTAGGTGTCCTATTTTCTTGACAGTCTGACATGAAGGAATAGGAATGTTCAGAATGTTTCAGAAGCGAAGTTGACGTGCTGTAGGCCATCGGAATATGTGAAGTGAGAGAGACTGCTACAAATCTGAGCAATTCAAATGCATTTCTTGTAGATGCATTTTTAAAGCTGAACAGACAGAAAGCGACTAAAGCAACAGTGACACCACGAAAGGATCGTGACCTTGCTTCTTCAAAGCTAAATAGTCGTGATTCTGCTGCTGACATCAGTTACGTTCGTGAAAGGACTCGGGAGCACATTTCGCCGACGACATCGTATTGGCTATGGAAAACGTGTCGGACCATCATCTACCAATCAACCAGTCTCAAAAGGACCACTGGTGGGGAGTTTTATAGAGAGGGACTAACTTAACAGCCGTAAAGCGAATTAACACTGGACTACTTCTGACGCGTTTCGCGTCAAAACTCTATCCTACCCCGGGTCCCTTCTTACGCGAAACGCGTCAAGTTGATCTGTGCCTCGTCACAGCTAACACACTACACGCGTCAAGACGACAATACTCAAGGAAATTTTGCATTTACTGTTGTCCAGATCAACTTGACGCGTTTCGCGTAAGAAGTGACCCAAAGGTAGGATAGAGTTTTGACGCGAAACGCTAAGTAGTAAGTCCAGTGTGTTAATCCATGAAAACTACTAATACGCGTTACATGAACAAAATCGAATTTAATAACGTCGACGTTCGAACTCGAATTTCAAACTAATTTCAGATTAGTCAAAAATGAGTGACCTAACCTAATCTAACCTAACTTTTTAGTATCATCCTCATGCGTGTCGACTTCGTTCAGCTACCAGAACTAATACACATCAGCTGTTAAATTGGAGAACTTTTAAGTATCTCAATTTCAAACAATTTCAAATAACAGCGGAGAAAATGCGCATAAAACATTAAAGATGAAACTATGCGCATAACAATACGTCTAATTAGTTTGCAAATCCTAATTGCTCTTATTATTAAACTCGTCTCTCCCAACAAAGAGCTGCAAAATTTACATTTTCAAAACTTTTGTTAGATGGAGCTACTAAATCGCAGTACAAATAGTATGTTACAACGTTTGGCATCTTCATTGATCAACAGTGATTTCCCTGGCCAACAAGAATTTTGTTTCCTCAACAACATTATGATTTCTATTGGTTTTTCAACGCTGATTATAGAAATGACCTTCAAATTTCTATATCACGCACGTTTTTTGAGAAATTTTCTATTCCTTTATTTAATTATCATCAGCTTGAGTATGTATTTTTTTTTAAATGGCAGCTTCACCGTAATATTCCATATTGCAAAAGAAAATATCATTAGACTCGTTACTTTCCAGTTTTTGAGGTGCTTAAAAATTCAAATTCATTGGGCACTAAAATCAAAATCGGACAATCTGGCAACCGTGATCATAGGATAGTGACCGCTGCACTGCGTTGTCTGAAAAAACACTCGTTAGTCATTTGTTGGTTCTCATTCAACGCTGTTGTGTCTAACGTTGTATCTAACGCTCTAAAAAGCCATTGTGTCTCGCAAATGTGTCAATAACCCTGATATTTTCTACTCCGTATGCAGAAATCTCAAAAGAATATCACTCCTCTCATTAAAAAAGCATACGAACTCTATTTCGGATGTAAAATAGGGGACCAAGACAAAACCTCTTCACATTAAGCTCGGACTAATGAAAAACTTCGTGAAAGCCATGAACAGGGAAAGCGAAGACGAAGGATTTCGATACTTAAAACAGAAGTTTCCTCGAATAAGCGAGACGAAGATAAAAGTTTTTTTTCTGTATCCACCAGAAGAGGATGCCAGTGGACGTCGAAACTGTTGTGGAAATAAACTCCGTCTATTAGTGTGGGTTTTATCATCACATTTCGACCTCCATGTAAAAAAGAAGTTCTGCATTTATGAAGGTGTTTTTGTTAGTTCACAGATTAGAGAAGTTATGAATAACAGCCGTTTTGATTAAGTCCTAGACGGAACCGAGAGGATTGCATGGAAAGTCTTTAAAGCAGTCGTCAAGAACTTTTTAGGTAAGAACAAGGCACCGAACTACGTGCAGTTGGTTGAGGAGATGCTTGAAGCGTTTAGGTTAATGGGGTACAATATGTCCTTAAAGGCACATTTCCTGCACTCTCATTTGGACTTTTTTCCGACCAACCTTGGTGACGAACACGGGGAAAGATTTCACGAGGACATTTCTACACTGGAGAAACGGTATCAAGGCAGGTGGGACCTAACGATGCTGGCTGACTACTGCTGGACATTAACCAGGGAAGCCCCAAATGTCGCCTATAAACGCAAGTCGCCGACAAAGAGATTTTAGGTATGGTTAATATAAAGTTAGAGCACGTCTTACAGAATACAACATAAGCAGTTTTGTATACTTTAGGTAAAACTTAATTCGCAGTTTTCTCAAGAACCGTACGTGATACAAAAATTCCGTTATATCCGTAATGAACGTTGAAAATTCTGTCAAGAACGCAGAACCTCGTCGAAAAAAAAAGGTAACATTTGTTAACCAATGTTACGGTAGCACCAAGGGAAAGATCTTTTCTTTTTTGGTAGCATGAACGTTGTCGAAGTATGTGCTTAGTACAGATCACAAATCTCTGAACGAGAACTGTGAGTAAGGCTCACCATGGAGGGAGAACGTTATTAAACCACTGTATATTTATTCTTACGGAAGAGTAATGGAATGGCAACTGAAAACGTTTGTCACTTAGTCTCAGCCTACGGAGGCAGAGCCTGTACAGTGTACATCTCACGCTAACGCGTACTCAGACGATGTTGGGTTAGAGATACCATCAACTCCGCCTATTAATTACGAGTTGTCCAACTAGACACCATATTTCTTTTCTTCCACAAGCTAACCAATCAAGGGAAGAAAATATATTTATACAGTAAAACCTCTCTATAACGAAATATACAAGCCAAATAGCTGTCATTGTGAAGAGGTTGTTCGTTATAAAGAGGTTTTCCTTTGCCGATATTGTAGTGTATATTTTAATGACCTATTTAGACCCTCATTAGTTATTTATACATATTTTACATAGCACTGTATATTATACAGTACATTAAATGTATTACTTAAAAGTATTTTAAATATTTAAAAGTATTTCTTGGTGAGAGAGAAACATTCTAGCCAATTACGCATCAGCCAATCAGCATGCCGCTTACTTTCTTGATCGGGGGAAATGGCGGTAGGTAGAGACGAACACGTGCAGCTCAGACTGAGTTAGCGAAAAACGCCTCCTTATAACGAAATGTTTTCGATAAAGAAAGGTTTTGCGAAATGCCCAAGGTGTTCAGTAAGAGAGGTTTCGTTATAGTTGTGTGTCGTTATTGAGAGGTTTTACCGTACTTTAAATCTGGTGATTAACTGAGACGAAATAAAGACCTAAACTTGTCACTTGGCACGTATTTCCTCAACAGTTGTCAGAACAAACAAACAAACACCAATCACATTAAGAACAAAAGAAGGTCACAGTATTTTAATATAGAAACAATAAAATTCTGAACAAACTATAACCACCACGAACAAAACTGCAAACGCACAACTACAACCACAAAAACAACACAACGGCAACTTCTTAATAATAATTCATGAGGGTATGACCTAGAACAGTGGTTCTCAAACTGGGGTACGGGCCGTATGGTGTACCTCCAGGGGTACGCGAGGGAATCTTAAGGGATACGTGAAGGGGTCCTGAAAATATAACCCTTTTAATTTTATATACAATTAACAAACGGCCACGAGTCACACGGTCGTAAAGAAAGTAAAAATCCTCTATCTCTCGAAATTCCAGAAAATCCTGTGAAAGAATTCAAGGGGTACAGAAGAAAAAGTTTGAGAACCGCTGACCTAGAGAGTACAATATATTAAACAAGAATAATAGGGAGGCTGTGTTAGCTGATATAAATTATGACAAAAATTAACATAGGCTAATTCCAAACATGTTACAGGCAACGTACAATTAAAAGATACAATACTATTGATAGCCACTGGGCTAATTCAACAAACTACTGAAATTAGTAAAGACGGTTATTCAGTTTCAAATGTCTTAAAATCAGTTTATAAATGGGGCGTAATCAAAGATAAGAGAAATAAGAATTCCACAGAAAAGACTGGACAGAAAGCGCAAGATAATTTTAACATGTAAATGGTTACCACATTCATTGTGAATGTTAAATGTCTACAGTTACTTAACTAATCAATTAACTAGCCCTAACAACAACTACGAAGCTAATTTTCGACTCGCTAATAGTAACTTGTTTAGTTTTTAGGTTCACTAAAATTCTAAAAATAAAAAAAAATAATATATGGAGAACTTCTAAGCCATAACGAATCACAGACTAAATGAAAAATCTCTCGATAACTAACTTCCGAAATACCGAGAATTTCTATGCGGGTACTCACCAGTTGTTTTAGCTGGTCTTCGTCTCCTGCCAGCTCCCATGACGTCAAACACCTGTCCAGTATTTATCAACTGTACCAACTGATCCATAACTTCGGTATTGGTCTGGTCGTTGGTTACGTCATGAAGAGCTCTCTGCCTCGTGTCTCTCTCCACTTTATCTTGCTTCTCCTGCTCCGCTCTCTCTCTCGCCTCCTGTTCTCTCTTCTTTTTCTCTTTCTCTTTCAAAATAGCATCCTTCGCTTTCTGGCAGGTCAGAGAGAAAGTAAATCACTGAAGACTATTTAGAGATTGGACGTTAAGACAGCCTGGCAGGGTGTACCATTTTTACCGGTATACAGAGTTAAAGATGGCGAAGACACAAGGGTTTAACTATTGAAGAACGCTTGACAATTGTAATGAAAAACAATTAAGTCTGATGGGGAAAAGTACATAATGGAGTAATGAGGGTATTAACGGAATATTAAATTTTACATAAAAAAAGGCCTTATTTTAAAACTAATATTTACATACATGATTTACTTGTACTACATTTATTTTAATTTTTAGTTGTGTGCCAAGTGCTCCCTGCTTATATCCCTCCCAGTTATAGCCGCTTTAATCGTTAACTTAACTTTTATCTGACGTGATGAGTAAAACTGGTAGGTGTCAAAACACCCACAAATGTATGAATAAAAGATGTAACACTGTAGGCCGGGTCGAAAATGGGAAATTGTTTTATTTCTTAAAAAGTACACTATGTGAGAAGTTTCATTTTATCATCTTAAAATATTAAAAAAAAATCAAGCATGTGCTACCCTACTACCCCTATCACATGCTGCTCCTCCCTTTTTTACCTTCATATTTGCATGTTTAATGTTGTTATATATGTTACATGATAAGTTGTTTGTTTAATGCTTGATTTTTTGTTTCAGATAAATAGAAATAATTTGCATTTGCTTTAATTATAATATGAATTATCATAAATTATAAATTACATATAATTTGATTTTACTTCTGAATATAAACTATAATTACTAGAAGCAAGTCCTCAAATGCAGCCTTTAGATATCCTACGGAATTCCCAGCAGCCATGACTCCTTCAAAAGCAGATGTTGTGAGACGAGACACTACCTTTTTGCGCCGTCGTGAAGAAGCTAAATCAAAAGGATCAGCAACTGCTAATAATTGTTGCAAGGTTGTTGTGAAAGATATTGAAGACATTTGGATGAAATTTTCTTTTCCTACGATTAACACCAAAGGTATCTATCTTAAAGTCAGTCGACTAATAGAAGAAGCCTCAAAATTGAACAAGGTGCCTTTACATCGAAGAAATGAAAGTTTTGCCTTTGTGGGTCAAAAACAAAGAAAAAATCAGTTAGGACCAATTGATCGCACCAATTGATTTTGGCATTTAATGTGCTTGCTCTGAAATTTAGATGAACAACATAGATCAATCATAGAACCAGTATTAAAGAATAACGCCTACTTTGCACACCCAGAAAATATACTCATATCAATGGTAACTGACAAGAGACTAGAAATTAGGGAGCAAGCTATTCAGAAAATCATCCTTTCGAGAGCAGGATTTTCAGGTACCAGAAACTCTGAGTTGCCTCGAACCCTCAATTTCCAATCTACTGACTACACCAAGATGATCGATTGGCAAAAAGAGATCATTACTACTCCACCACTGCTAAACAATTTTAGCGACGATGAGCTACTACAGGCTCGATGTAAGCCACTGGAGATAGCTTCTTTTCCATGCCAAAGTGTGGAAAGGGCAGTGAACCTAGTAACAAAGGAATGTCAGGAAAGAGGAGGATATGATAACCATCAAAAGTTTATCTTAAACTCATTAGAATCAAGGCGAAAACTGCCCAAGTTTGAATGGAAGGCCCAATGGAATGAGTAAGAAACGTATGAAATAAAATTTCCTAATGATATTGAAAATTTCTTCCCTTTTGATGTGATAAGGAACAATGAAAAAGTGAATTGAATTTTAGCACATTTATTATGCCTCTAATTTTTTTCTTTTGAATATATTGCTGTACTTAATTAATTTTCCTAATACTATACATTATTAAATAAAATATACGTTAATAAATATTTATATCATCAAAAAACCTGAATGTAGAGCAAGTCTCGTATAAATGGAATATTCTTCAATATAGGTCAAAAAGTGAAAAATTGGGCCAGGCGTAGGAGGCTTTAAACGGCGAAAATAATTTATGAGGGGCTTCCTGTGTTCCATTCAAACCCCTCACAATTTGTACCTTTTCAATATAAAATTCCGACCCGGCCTAATGTACAGGTTCGGGGGAGGAAAAATTTTCCCCCCACCCCCAAAAGTCAGTAATTACTGAGTAGTAATTTTTTATACTTTTCAGAAATTGTATTTATAGGCAAACATTTTTCCAAAACTGTACATAAAATTTATTCCTTGACAACTAAAAATTGGTCAGACATGACGTCAGATGTAAAAAAAAAAAAAAGAGGATTTACAGTAGTAACGTTAAATAGCTATTAACATGAGTGACATTTAAAAAGCCTAAAAAAAAAAGCGTAACAAAGAAGCGCATGATTTGACCAACGAAACGACTAACCTTCCAAAATGAAATGAACTCGTTGAAATCCCTGAAGAATTCCTCCTGAGAGTATTTCTGAACATCAAAGGTAAACAGCTCGGACACCTGCTGGTACCTCTGAATCATGATTTCGAGGGATGTTTCCAACAGGGAGATTTCATCCTCCGCAGCTTTTTGGAATGACTCAAATGACTCTATAAACCTTAAAAAAAAAAGTCTTCCGTTACAATAGCTGTACCTTATTCTATTCATTTTGGTTTGCAAAATAATTCTCGGAAGGAATAAATGGCAATTATATGAAAACAATATTTGAGAGCAACAGTTAGCTAAAAAAGTACAACTACAAATTTCTAAAACAGAATTAAGACGGAGTTTCGAGGGTGATAACCACAATTAAGATGGAAAGAGGAGAGACAATAAAGGGGGAACCATGGAAACTATAAGCTAAAGTGAGACTCGAAGCCGCGTCGCGTGGTTTCAGAATCAGCGCTCCTACCAATCACGCAATCTGGAACCCCAAAAAAGTTTGTTCGAGCAAACGAACGAGCATTGTTACGCTGTTTAACCATGCTCCATTCAACTGCCTCACCTTTATAGAGAACATGAATGTGCTTTAAGTGCAATAACCGCACTTAAATAACGTCTTTTCCCTTCCCATCCAGAATTACGACCTGTTCTTACTTTCCTTTTTGAGCCATCAAGACTAACCTAATTTCATGATACGAACAGAAATGTTAATAAACTAAAAGAACTCTCACATTAGGCCTGTTGGAGAACTGTTAACTCTCTTTACCTGTCCTCGGGATCTTGTTTGTGATGTCTTTGCAGGTCATTTCCGATTGTCTTAATTTCCTTCTTCATTTTAGCGACGTTTGCCTTCACCACGTCAACGCTCACTCTCTCCGCCTCTGCAAAATGCAAAAGTCCATCTTCGAAATCAGTTGACGCTAGCTCTTCCTCCAATAGAGTCTCCGCCAAGTAGTGAAGGAGCGTATGGCCGAAAACGTCCTTCGTGTTTGCCAACTTGGGCAGAAAACTGATATCGAATCCGATGGTATCCGCGTTTCTCGAGCCCGCGTTCAAGACGTTGCCAAACTCTAACACATACGACAAGATCTTCTCGAATTTCTTAGAGTTCATTAGTTCCTCTAAGGCGGCTCTCGTATTCACGATGTCTCTCCGTGTATCCTCCAAGAGAAAGGGATAATCCGTTTTGAAGATCATGTTCTTGAGCAATGGAACCAACTTTTTAATGCGGCCAATCTTATGAAGGAAAAGCTCCCCTTCGGCTAAATCTCCGTCAGGTTCATCCAAATTTACCACTTTGTTGATGACGTCATGATCAGGTAATGCCGACACCAATGCCTGAAGGCCGGAAGAATCGGCGATGCCCTGCGAATCCACGCACAGAATGGAATGGTCACACTGCAGAATGGCCATCCGAATTTCCTCTAAACTCATGTGTTTGAACTGCCCTCTGAGGGCGATGGAAAGGTTCTGGTTCGTCTTCTGGTCGAGGATCTTTAGCTCCTTTTCCTTCTTCGAACACTTCTCCACATTCTCCAGCGCCTTCTTCTTCGCCTGCTTGACGGCGAAGCACTCTTCCAGACCTTTGAGAACCGTCTCTTTGATGTTTCGGTCCGACTTATTGAGGCGCACCCACAGGCTGTTCTCACTCATCTTATTCGGCGTCAGTTTGTTCCACTGAAGCCGCTTCGTCTGCACCTCAGGTTTTAGAGTCTTTTTAAGCGTCATCCCGTACGGCAACTGAGTTATGGGAGGGCCCCTAGGCGCGAGTGGAGCGCCAGGTGGAGGAGGAGGAGGGGGTCCACCCATACCAGGAGGAGGAGGAGGGGGAGGAGGGCCGCCCATACCTGGCGGGGGCGGCGGCGGGGGTGGCGGTGGTGGCCCTCCCATACCGGGTGGTGGTGGCGGTGGTGGGGGCGGGGGACCGCCAATTCCAGGAGGCGGAGGCGGAGGTGGGGGTGGGATAGGACCTCCTCCAGCAATTACCTTTTCCAGGCCGGGTACCGTGGGCAGTCCCTTTGATTGAGGAACCACTCCCCCACTCTTGATAATTTCCTCCAACTTGGAGCGTGCCTGTGCCAATTCTGCCTCCAGTTTCTGGTTGAGGGTGAGTGCCTCTTCCAGCTGCTTCTGGTACTCTTTGGCGACACTCTCACTCTTGTTCTTCGATTCCTCCTTCAGTTGGTCAAGCAAAACGTCCACCTTGAGGTCGAATCGTTTGGTGGCTCTGAAGTCGGGATCAAGCCCATTCTTATGGAGAACTATCTGCGAGACGCATTCTTCGATAAGTTTGTAGAAGGCGGATCGAACGTTTTCGTCGTCTCTAACAAAGGACAGATGCTGCAAGATGGACAGGAACTGAGGTTCGCAATCTGAATCTTGCACCTGCTGTCTCACGATCTCAAAGCATCTTGCAGGATCATCCATTTCATCTACATGCTGGAAGAATCTATCTTGCCAATCTTCAAAATCCTCCCCCCGGTACAAATGGAAAATCTGAAGTTGCTTTTGAATATCGATGTGATCACTCTTCTCAAGTTTTTCTAGAATATCTTGCAAACCAGTCCTCATAAATTCATTCCGCAAATGCATCCTGAAGTCTAAATTATCGTCAGGTACGAATTTAATGAGCGAATTCACTAAGGAGAGGCAGTTCAGTCGGAGAGCATCGTTTTCCTGCGTCCCAAGGCCAATAATAATAGGCATGAACCTTTCCTGCTTCTTGAGCTCTCCTACGATCGTGATAGCATCCAAGACTTCCCCGTGGCCATTAAGACCATGTTGATGTTGCCACAGGGGAATGCAAAAGGAACACATCAGTTTCACTACTTCTAACATGATAGCAGGTTTTGATGGGTTGAGAGATTGAGCTAATACAGTGAAAGATTCAGGTTGTCGGAAGAATTCCTTGATGCCATTGATGTTGTTATTAATTTGTCTTAAGCATTTAATGGCCTCATGTTGTATGTTGTCCCACTGCTTGTTGTTCTGGCCGCTGCAGAGGAAGTAAGCCATCATTAAAATAATATTCACTCTTTGAAACAAATGTAGGAACCAACATTGAAAAATCTATAAAAAATAATGTTTAACTACCTTTCGTAATTATGGATATAAACTACTTTACACAAACCAAATAACGTAAACTACTTCAAGTTAAACAAAATTTTAAATATAATAAATTAGGTATTAAAAATTATGCTAATAGTATCTCATTCAACAAACCACAGAAGCATTGATTAAAAATGGATACCCTTTTTTTCTTCAACCTATTACGAAATTTCATTAAACTTTCTATAAAATATTACAGGATAACAAAAAAGCTAAACTTAAGTCATAACTACACGATCAAAGCAGATATCGAATACAGTGCTTGAAAAGCTAGTTCTTTAACAATAAGCATAAAAACACTACTTAACCATTTATCATAAAATGTTGAATAACTTTAAAACATCCTTTTAAAGTACAAAACTAGTTAAGCCAAATAGTAATAACTACTAATACTGTACTACTACTTACCCTTCCTCTCTGAAATACCAGTAATAGTAGTGGTAGGTGATACAGCCAAAAATAACAAAGAAAAAAAAGAAAAAATTAGAAAAAACAAAAATTAAAAAAAAAAACCAATGCAAACATGAAAAGCACCTTTTAAAATTATATTCTGGTTAAGGTGTCTCACTCACTCATGCAAACCTCAGAACTAATTTGTGTATGTTAAAAACATTACAAGATCTAAGACCACTTCGCAACTCAAGGAAATAACTAAAAATCTTATTAAAGACAAGTAAAACTACACAAAAATTGAATAGGTTTTAAGAGTTGAGTTAGCTCCCAATTTTTCTTGCACTGACAAGACATGAAATTACATCATGCAAGGAGTGACTGTTGCATGCGTATCATTGGTATAAAAACTACAATAAAGACAAGAATGATTTATTCTATACAGCACAAACTTTCAGTCAAAACTATCACTATATCCAAATGCAAAGATTTAACTGAAAGATTATGCTTTATCATACATGGGCCTATCTCTCAATTTTACTGTGGCTTTTTGGATCATTTAAATAAAATGTGGAGACTGAGAAATACCAATTTCATATCATAAAATTCCTACATAGCCCAATTCAGTTTAAAGTGTTTATTCAGTCAGCCCCATAGGATATTCTCACGTTAACTCACTACTACTAATCAAATAACTAAAAAAAAATTTTAGAATTCACAACAAGAAAACTGTACATCAAACACCAACTTTTCAGGGTCATTTGGCAAAAAAATATTGGAAAATAATCTAAACTAAAAGGGCAAGTAAAATGCGCATGATATAAAAATATACAGCGAGGAACATACGTTATCTTGTTTGTGCACCCTTTTCCTCTATTCCCTCAAGCAATCTACACAAAGAACTGAAATCCAAGCATAATTGAAACTAAAGAAATAAACTGCATAAAGAGGGGCTTAAAAGATCAAACTCTTCACATTTTCTCTAAAATTGAAGTAACAGTTTTATATTAACGCCACACATTAATGCTGACACATAGATGAACTCATACTGTCAACAATAAACATTAAAATGAAGTAATAATAATAATGAATAAAAGTAAGTGCCAATTTTAGCATGGGTGCCCAGTAGCTCAGTGATTACAGTGGCAGACTCTGAGCAGTGAAGCTCTGACTCATTTCATTTTGCTGGTTCCTGGGTTGTGTTGAGTTAGCCACTTACTATGTCACTGCTCGCCTCCACATCATGGGGAAATGAGCTTCCTGGCTGTCACCTTTTAATTTTTGATCATAATATACTTCCAAGAGAATATATGAAGAACATCTTCAAATCTTAAAGTATATAAACATCCAATGTCCCAACTACAACAAATAATAAAATCACATTTGGATAGTATGCACAATGAACTAATAGTTTCCAGCCCTCATTTTTACCTATTCTCCGCAAACAGAAACAACTGAATGACTAAGAATGCTCATTAGCTACTTAAAATAATAATGAAATTAATAATGATAAAAGAACTTAAAACACTGGAATTGGATGGATGGTGCAATTTGTGAATAGTTAAAAGTAGTTTCAAAAAGAATGCCACAACACTCCAATTCAGAAGTCATTTTGCATTCAATTTTTAGCAATTAAAAGTGGGATTAAAAGAAAAAACAACAAATAAAACGCATCCTTTAAAGAAAAGTATACAGTATTACCTAGATGGTGGTAACTCATCACTGGAATTTGAAAAAATAAAAGTAATATGAAGGACATAAATAAGTTAGTCATAGAATGAATTTAAAATTTCATTCATTAAATGAAGACTTATTTTACTGTATTTTAAAAGTAAATTCCAAAAACATCCACAATTTGATACACAATTTTTCCTCTTCATTCTTAATAATAAATGTTAACTTCATTCTAGGGAAACAAAGCCACAATAAGAAATGGATTTACCAGAAATATGAGCTTTCAGCCTATACTGAGGTCTTCATTATTTCTTTACTCCTTAATTCAACTTCTCGTAATTCATTCTAACTGATGATTAAATGAGAGGCACTTTATAAGTAACCATGTACACTGAACTTCCATTATATGCAGAGTAAAATAAAAAAGTCCTGTGGTGAAACTACTACTCACAAATAAAAATATTGGCAAGAAACATGAGAGTTTCACCAAAGGACTTTTTGAACTGCCTATGTTTCTAATATAAGCAACTCGGTTACCACTTACACAAACTGATGGGCATGATGCAAAAACCTGAACAAATATTCCTATTTCTATGTCCTCAAACTCCCTAACCTACAGTATATGCCAAATGTTGCACGATATGCAGATTTAAAGCCTGTAAAATGCTTCTACTCTAGATAAATGTGGGAGCCAATTAAAAAAATACTAATTTAACAACTTCAAACATTGCTGAATTATTTAAAGAGTCATCAATATCACTTATGCAAGTGGTAAATTTTGAAATAGTCTGTAAGGTCATATGTAGATAGTAAGATGCAGCAAAATTACCCACTGCCTTCTACCCAGTGTGATGGTAATGCATGTTTTGATTGAAGTCTGAATAAAAGTAGTATTACAGTGAAAATCCTGCCGTTAATAAGTTTTAAGCAGTGCCAGTATCTGAGTGAATATCTAGTGAAAATACCAGTGCTATGTGCACCAGACAGTGAATATACCACAGTGAATATACCACAATACTATTTGCACCCGACAGTGCGTTAAACTGTAGTAAGCATAACCAAGGAAACTTGTATAAGAACCTTCATGAAAATAAATGCCTTTATTGAAGAACAAGATTAAACATAGCCTACTGTTAAACATTAACTGTTATGAGCTTGACATGTCATGTTGTCTCCTCAGTCTTCACTCAGCAGTCACACGTCACACACAGTCACTTTGCTACTTAGGCCTTTACATAGCCATGGCGGAAATACGAGGGACTGACTGCACTGAAATCTTTAATGAAGTCTTTGTGGAAACAATATTTCCTACATACAAGAAGTTCAATGAATTATTCACAGAATTTAAATAAAAATATGGAAGGGTGTACAGAGTTAAAACATCGTGCAGTATCGAGACTGATAACAAGCAGAGAGAGACACCTTGGGCAGCTGCACTGAAATATGTCTGTCACATTTGTGTGTTCACTATGGTGAACCAAGGAAAAAGGGAACCTGTCAACGAAATAAACAGATATATCTACCGTGTGGTTGTAATTCATTAGTATCATTGTCTGCTTACAAAGAAGGACTCAAACTGACAAGGTTTAATATGTTACATAATCACGAAGTAAGCACAGAGTTACAGCCATACTACAGCCAACATCGTCGCTTAACAGAAGGTCAGCAAAACGAGATTAGTGAAGTGGTCAAGTTGTTACCAGGAAACAAAGAACTTAAGTCTTTTGTGTCAAGCAAGTTTTCCAAGATTGTTACTTTACAGGATGTAAGGAATATGAAGAAAATGGCTAAATCCTCTTCAAGTTTGTCTGAAATGGAAGATTTTTTTTGTGTGATAACGGACTTGGAAGGATGAGGGAAGGTACACGTTTTGATGGAGAAAGCCAATGTAATTGAAATTATTGCGTTTGCAACTAATGAAATGATTGATATGTATAGAAAGTTTCCAGAGTTTCTTTGTATTGCAGCAGATACAAAGTGAATAAGTAGTAATATCCACTGTATTTGCCTACTTGGTACACGTTCAAGATAACTTCGGAAGAGGGAGATCAGTGTTTTATGCATTTGTGAAAAGTGAAACTTGCAAAATGATTCAAAATGTCCTGCAAACGTTTTGTGATATGGTGGGTAATATTTCAAAGACGAAAACATTGATGCTAGATAAAGATCAAAATGAGATTCAGGCAGTACGTACTTCACTCCCCAATGTTACTGTGCTGCTTTGCAAATTTCATACGATAAAGTACTTCAAGAAGAAAGTGTCCGAGCTAGTTTTAGATGATGAGAAAAACAAGATATTTTCTACACTGGTCACTAGTGTATGCAGACAGTGATATGAAATTCAATGAAGTACTTGACAAGCTGAAAGAACAAAACACTGGACTACATCAGTATGTGATGAATAACTGAGTTAACTGCAAAGACATGTGGGCCAATTACCTACGAAGTACTACTCTAACTTTCGGCAATGACACCAATAATCGGATTGAGTCTGAGAATAGTAAACTGAAACATATATTGTCATCGTCTTCAACGATGGCAGAATGCATCCGCCGTCTTTGTTTCCATAATGAAATACTTAACGATGAGCGGCGTTATCAGCAGTTTCTCAGCAAGTGCACAACAGTTGAATATGGTTGTCAAGAAAATGATCTGAGAGAACTATATGATTGTTTCACAGAACATGCGGTTACAAAGATGTTAGAAACTCACAAACTGCCATTTGGTGTCACACCAAGGATCACCACTTTACAAGAAGGTTTATATCTTGTGAATGTTGGCAAAAATGACTGCATGGTACGCACGGAGGGATCAGATTATTCGTGTACCTGTGCCTTCCAAGTTCAGTTCCAGCTGCCTTGTCGGCACATTGTTGCCTTAGTTCGCTATATCACAAAAATTGTACAAGATTCACGTTGGCAGAAATGTATTACAGCCATCCCACATCACATTTCCCTCAGCCAGAGCTCACTCAGTAGATCGCCACACCAGCAGAACCGCCCTATGAGCACTGTAGAGAAATACAAGAATAGTCAAGATACTATACAACGTTTGACAGCCGTATTAACAAGTTGTGGTACTAGTGTCCACCTTGAACACGCACAACTTCTGAAACAGATTATTGGGTCTTGGGAAAAGAATGAGAAAATTGAAGTTGGATATCCTGAGGCCACCACCTCCAACACGTCACCAACACCAACTGAACCAGTCACTGTAACCCAGCATCTGTCATCAGAGGATCTACTTCCACCATCTACTGTTGTTACTGCTATAGATGAAACAATGACTACCCAGGATCAACCACTTACGGATGTTACAGTTGCTTCCATCACAAATCAAATGAAGAAGGTACAAGCTCATCTTCCAGTTGTTAAGTGTCGGGACTGACCAAAAGAATCAAAAACAATAGGACACTTCAACGCAACAAAAAATAAACAAAAAGCAAATGACCAACCTGGTGAACGCAATAAAGCCAAGAAGTTCTCTAGTTATCGCTCTTCAGTTCCTATTATACCTAAGAATGATAATATGCAGACTATCACCACTACGTCCACTGATATAAATGAGGATAGTCTGTGCAACATATGTCTGTGTGTGGATCCTCCTCGTGAAATTAGTCATGATCCACACACATACTGGACTGACTGCGATAAAGGCTGTGGAAAATGGTTTCATGTATCATGTATTCAGCATTCAGGAAGCACTGTAGAAGGATATAATTGTGATGAGTATTTTCAAGATTTTTTAAAGCTACTATTTGTAAGAGTGGAGTCTAAAGCTTTATCCAAATATGAATAAAGAAACTTTGTCCTGTTTAATCATCTGCTTACTACAATTAATAAAGTAAATTTTATATAGTTTTCCGTTGAAGACTCGTGTGTTTTACAAATTGTTGTTCTTTTTAATCTTCTGCTTACTAAATTACAGTTTAACGCATGTTTTTTGTACCAAATTTTTATCATGTTTAATCATCTTAATACAGTGAATAAAGTAGGCTATGTTTAATCTTGTTCTTCAATAAAGGCATTTATTTTCATGAAGGTTCTTATATACGTTTCCTTGGTTATGCTTACTACAGTTTAATGCACTGTTGGGTGCACATAGCACTGTGGTATTTTCACGGTCGGGTACAAATAACATCTTGGTATTTTCACGATCAGGTGCAAATACCCGTTAAAATTATGGTGTATGTCATAAAAAAAAAAGTAAAGTGAATTAATCTATGAAGCATTTTTTTAAGGTTTCATTTAAAGGAAATTAGCTGCCCATCTGTAGGCTGAAACAATTCCTATGACTATCCCCCATGGCCACACTCCCAGGCACCAATCAGTGAGAATATACAATGTGCCACATCCCCAGAGAAGACCAGGGAACAAGCAGAAATGAAATGTTGATGGCTCTAAGAAACAAGTTTATGTTAACACAAGAGAACAGATAATACCAGAAAAAATAACTGCTTGGATCTGGTATTCACAAACAACAACTTGATTGATGATATAAAAATCACCCCAACTATTATCTCAGATCACAACATAGATATCAACTAATATGATGACAGCCTTTAATTAAAAGAAAATACTCATACTCAAGGAAGAAGCAAATTTGAGATTTTTAACCTGAACTCCAAGATTATAAACTGAGAAGAAATCAGATCCCACATGACCCAAATTGAGTGGAAAACAGTTTTAAAGGGTAAAAAAAAAAATAAGAAATGCTAATGTTGGAAGAAAAGATACTGAAAATTTCCGAAAAATAAGTTTCAAAAGCACAGCCAAAAGGAGATAGATTTTTTTTTAATATAAAAACCAACCATATTCCACAAAAGAAAGAGTAGCTGTGAAGTGAGTTAACTGAAGGAGAAGGGGGGGGGGGGGGGGGGGGGGGGGGGGGGGGGGGGGGGGGGGGGGGGGGGGGGGGGGGGGGGGGGGGGGGGGGGGGGGGGGGGGGGGGGGGGGGGGGGGGGCCATACAGAGAGGGAAGAGGAAAATGTGGTACAAGTAATAAAGGAAAACTCAAAATATTTCTATAGCTATGTGAAAAGAAAAACAAGAATGCACACCACTATCAGGCTCTTAAAGAAAAGAAATAATGAATTAGCTGAAGATTTAAAAGAAATATCAGAAACATTGAGAGCCCAGTACAAATCAGTTTTCAGTACCCCAAAGAGTGACAAAGTACCTGACAGAGATACATTCTTTGAAGAGAAATTACAAGTAGTATATAACAGATTTTGATTTTACCCCTGAAGATATAGCATGAGCTATAGAACAAATGAAACCACATTCAGCTGCAGGTCTGGACAAATGGAATGCCTTATTGATTAAAAGCTGTGAAAATAAAATAGCTACACCCCTATACTGGATATGGAGAAGATTCCTGGACACAGGAAATACCGAGCAACCTGAAAACAGCAAACATTGTCCATATATATAAAGGAGGAGATAGATCTCGAGCAAAGAATTATAGACCAGTGTTACTGACATCTCATCTGACCAAAATATTTGAAAGAATAGAATAATTAGAGAGAAAATCTATGACTTCTTAGAGAGACTGGAAATATTCAATGAGAACCAGTACAGATTCCAATCTGGAAGATCATAATTAACAGAGTACTATAACAATATTATAGATGCACTTGAAAGCAATAAAAACTATGATGTCATATAGACTAAATTTTGTTAAAGCATTCAACAAATGTGATCATGGGATAACAACACACAAAATGAAATATGAGGGGCAGTACAAAAGTAAAGCCTCTTATTTTATTTACAAACTGAAAAATAAGAGGCATTACTTTTGTACTGACCCTCATGTAAGGGAATAATATGCGGTGGGAAAATGAATATACAATTTTGTCAGAAAACATCAGCAGGTCATAAAAATCCGAGGTATATTCATCAGAATTGGAAGTACAGTCACCCCTTGCCATTCGCGGGTTCACTTATCAGCAGGCGAGTATTTGTGACCCCTTTTCATGGTTCATGGGTGTAATTTTTTATCTCCACAGATTAGGGTGACCAGGTGAAATTTTGCATACATGGCTGCAGAGGTGCAAAATGGCAACTAACCTCACTCAGCTGACCATTTATGGACTTCTAGGCACCTTAGGTGGAGGCCCTACAGAGGGACATGAACAGAATACAAATGGTCAGAAGACAACATGAAATTTAACACAGAAATTTCAGCTCTTGAGATATAGAAGAAATAAGGAGCTAAAACTGACAGTATTATTATGCCTGAGATAGACAGGAAATTCAGAGAAGCAAGAAATAAATAGATTTAGTAGTTACAATCACTGACAATGCAAAATTTGAGACACAAAATCAGATAGTAAGAAACAAAGCAAAAAGAGTCAAAGGACAGGTACTGAGAACTTTTAAAGGAAGGGACAAAAAAGTAATGATTCCCTTGCTGAAAACACTGATAATACCAAAACTTGAATACTGCTCAGTCTTGACATCTCCATATAAAATGGGAGAAATTAATAAACTAGAAGAAATTCAAAAAAATTTCACAACCAAGATTGATGGCTGCAAAGATCTCAGCTACTAAGAAAGAATTCATAAATTAAATGTATATTCACTGGAAATATAATTGCACAATTATAAATTGTATATAATTTCCATAATTTACACATGGAAAATAATGGAAAAACTGGTACCTAACCTAAAGCTGACCTCAATAATCACCCAAACAGTAGAAAATAGGAAAAGTAGAATGTGTAGTATTCCCAAGCTAAAGGCCAAACCAGAGGTGTGAATCGTCGTGTATCCTAGTAACATTATTACAAGAAAGGAATTAGGACAAAGGATTAAAAGAAAAAGGGGACAAAAAATGGACTAAAAAAACATATTTATAAAAAAATCATATTTAAAACTAAGGGTATAAGGGTGATGGGTAAGCAGAATTAAAAACTGTAATAAGTTTTGCCTTTAAGAGGGGAGTATTCTGGTAGAAAGGATTTCCTACTTCCTTCAGGTTACAAGAAAAAAAATTATTTACATGTCTGGGCCAGACAAGGGGCCCCCCACCCCCACCAACTCAAAGAAAATAGCTTGGTTGTCAGCTTCCAAAGGAGATCAGGAACATTACTGGTGTCAATACAGAATTCTTCAAAAGAAGACTAGATGCCTGGCTCAGGACAATACCAGATGAACTGGGTGTGTCTGGCTATGTGCAATGGAAATAATGAGAGCAATTCACTCCTTCACCAAGTCAGGCCTAGACATGGTGTCACCAGCTTGACCTTTATGTGAAGAGATACCAATGCATGGAACTGCTACGAGTTTACAAGGTGCCGCATATGTAATTAGTACTGGTAGTGTTGGGATTGTAAAATTGGGATTTACTAATGAATATAAAATAACAATTCATAATGTGTGAACAGAAAATATGTTAGGTTCAATAGATGGATTATAAAGATAGGAAATAGGCCTTAGATGAATTTGGACAAGCTTACATGAACTTTTGCACAAAGCCAGAACAACAGGTTTTGTTGTGCTCATACTCGTAATTGTGGTTAGCCAATCAGGCACAGGTTTGGCTGCCACATGATACCCACCTGCCATTTTGTCCAATCATGTCATTAAAAACAAATTAGTTTTCAGATAATACTAAATCTATATGATTAAGTAATTTAATCCATAAAATCGGCCAATAAAGTTAGTTAAATAATATAAAATAATTAGGAAATTATAAAAACTATTGAAATCATGTATTAATTACCATTTCTTAAGTTTTAAGTTCAAACACAAATAAAGGACAGTTCATGCGTAAAGCATGAATGGAACAATAAAATCATCTCAATGGAAAGGCAAGGCATTGCTAAGAAGGAAATTAGTCAGAGTCAGACAGTCTTCAGAAGCAGTTTGTCCATCTTAAGATCACTTTGTCCTCCCTTGTTAATTTATTTCAATTATTATATTTGTCTGTGGGAAGTAGGGCCTTTATTTAATATGAATTAATAACAGTAAATTCAATTCACTTTCCACTAGGGCCAACAAAATAGAACCTTCTATCCATGACCCTTACCTTTTATTTATGTCACACACAAGGCTATATCACTTTTGAAGCCCTACTTGATTTTCAGTCAAGGCTAAACCTTGCCTATTGAATTATATAATGTAAGTGTAAAGCTAATTTAATTTGTGAACCTACAATTAAAAGTCACTATAAAAATTTTAGAGTTTCATAATAAAACTAAATTTATAATGGCCTAAAATTAAATTCTGAAGTCAATACAATGATAAACAATATTAGTTTACTTAGTTGTGGTCTAGTGAAAAAAATAAATAATTGGGAACCAAACCATCAATGGTTATGTTATCTTCAGTGTTATGTATGTGCATCATGTAGTCATCACACACCAAACCACAAATGAGTCAATGGATGAGTTACTGTAACACCCACAGGACACCCTAAACCTTACATTAGAGTAATTAATTACTGTACTTTAACATGAGTCAAAGATAGTCATTACAAGCTCATTTTAGACACTGTAGAATACTAACTCCTCCCAAACTAAACCTATGGGTCTAAAAAAAAAAAAAAAATTTAGAAATTGCCACTGAACTTTCTTCATGGAATTACCAAAAATTAATGACTCAGATACTAAATGAGGTTGTTTCTTACTACTCACCTTCTATAGCATTCATTGAGAATAGTTAACAGGCACTTCAGACCAAATTGAGCAAATTCTGTCAACCACTGTATTTTGTTGCTCCGTAAAGACACCTGAAGGGATTCGAGAGTTCGAAATATCTGCTTTGGACTTAAGTCATTTTTTAAATACTCGATGTAGTCCACTGGTGTGTCCAACCTCTTCTGGGTCTGAGAAATCTGCAATTGAATAAATTAATTAATTAATTTGCCAAAATCTTTATGGCAGGCTTCACTAATGACCACAGGGCCCTGTAAGAGAGACAACATGGGAAAATGCACATAATTTGAGTGAGTTTTTAGAACCAGTAATACTTTCCAAAATAAAATCTACGGATTGAGGCAATGCATCCTATCCAAATTCTCTCTCTCACTCACTTGGGGATCCAAATTCTCACTCACTCACTCACTCACTCGGGGATTCCCATTGGTTTAGCTTAGGAGTGAGTGATTGGCTAAAGATGTTTATTTGCTGACAGCCCAGAAAAGAGTTGTTTAAGAATATCTCCACATAAGCAAGGTATCAACTTTTTATTATTATTATTAAATCCATATATCTAAAACACTAATTAACCAAACCTAATGTAGTGCAATTTAATCTAACCTAACCTTAGTGCCATCTAAGAACAATGTAATAAGTGTTTCAGTTGCAACTGCGTGATTGAAAGGGGTTTTCTGTTAAATCATGAAATAATGAGGTACTCACTAATCTAGCCTAACCCAACCTGACAAGGAGTAACATTTTTTTTTTTTTTCTGATAAAAAACTTTCTAGATTTTTTTCTACAATTTTTTAGTATTCTGAGGTACATACATCCCTACTTACTTTGTTGTTACTTCTGAGCATAATCTTCATTTTATCCAAGGGAGTCTTCATAATGGTCTCATCTTCAATGCTCATGTCAGCAATCATCTGACGAAATCTTTCTCTGACCTTCAACAAGATGTAAAATCAAGTGTGTAAAATGATAAACCAGTGGTACATAATAATACCATACCACTGAGTTTTAAATGGTACTTAAATTAAAAACTTAAACCAATACAAAATCCAGCTGTTGGTGAACAAGTGAAGGTAAATGAAATAAATGATACCAGTACATCTTCTATCAATCTATTTCATATGAATCCATAATGGAAGTCAGTGGGTAGTTTATGTGTAACTTTTATTTCCATTAGATTTAGGGAAGTCTTGCTTAACCAAGTGATACTAGAGGGTGGACAAATCCTGAAGTTGGTACTCATCAAAATAGACTGAGAAGTACTGGATGAACATTAATTCAGGAGAACAGATGCCTGAATTAAAAATTTAAATGCAAATTGTAAAGTTTATTGTAATTATTATAATAGTATTTGCATGAATGTGAGATCATTTTCTATCATTTTGGCAAATATGTACCTTTTGAGCGTTCTAAGTTTTTGACTTTATATCTCTAAATAATAGTTCAACTAACCTAACCTTTACTAATACAGAAGTAACACAATGCTTCTTTCGTGTGATCCAAATAAAACAATATAAAACAAATACATTTTCACTCAAAAGTTAAATGCTGACAAACTATTAATAGTGGTGTTTCTTAGGGCTTTGTCCAGTCACCCACTCTTTTTTCTTTTATTTATCAATGACAGAAGCACTGATGCAGATTGCAGAAAAAATTAAGTGGTATCCACTGTTCTACAGCACAGGCGTAATGTTAACACAATCTTTTATAATTATTACACAAATGCGGGATATTTTTTTGTTTTTTATAACATTCATAAAATATTTTAATTATACTTACTGCATCTATACTTTTTATCCGAAATACTGTATTAACAAAGCTAGAAATAATTAAGCCCATATGCTATATCCTGTAGATCTACATTTAATTAAAAGAAAATCTATTTTATATATTCATACACAGATATTCCTTCGTTTTTACATGTAATAAATAATTTATTAAAACTATAGCTATATTTATTTTCTATGTAAATGGACTTTCTACTGCATAGGAAAAAGTTTTTTTTTTATTTTGCAACACTATGTACAGAGGTTAGATGTGCTGTACCAGCTCCACAGTTTCTTCACCCTGACTCAGTTGCAGTTTCTGTGCAGGGATCTTATCCACGCCTGTATGGAGTACGCTGCTTCTCATGTGTAGGGTGGCTCAACCCACACAGCTCTACTTGACTGGGTAGAATCAAAGGCTTTTTCTCTCACCAATTTCCCATCTCTTACTAACTGTCTTCAATCCCTTTCTCTTCACTGTAGTGTTGCCTTGCTTCCTTTTTACTATCGCTATTATAACGGATACTGCTGTTCTGAACACACTAATTTCATGCCACTTCCTTTAAGGAGAGCATGCAGTACCAGACTTTCAACACATTCTCATCCCTTTTTTATTTAACTCTCTAACACAAGGGTTAATTGGTCTTTTCAATCTTTCCTCTACTCAACCGGTCAACTCTGGAACAATCTTCCTCAATCCATCTTTCCCCTTGTCTATGACCTCCAATCTTTTAAATGCAGTGTCTAACAGAGCTGGGGACTTGCGTTTTTTTTTGCGGTACTGCGGTACTGCGGTACTACCGTGTTGGTCGGTACCGCGGAAAGTACCGCGGGAAATTTGAATGCGGTAGCGGTACTGCTGTACTTTCAGCGATCCTTTGCGGTACTGCGTTATGCAGTACCGGTTTGGTAGTGCGGTAGTAGTACCGCAGTACCGCAAAAAAAACGCAAGTGCCCAGCTCTGGTGTCTAAATATCTCAAAAACCTTGAACCTTAAATTTGGCTTTCTTCCCCCTCTATTTGGGGGGGTGCAGGCAGGCTTTCACCCTTGGCCCCTCCTTCCTGCATAAAAAAATATGGTAACTTCCATCACTACAATTTCCTTAGATTAAACTTTAAAGTCTTCCAACTTATTTACTATGGTACTAGTAATGCCTATATAGGTTTACCTCCCCTTCCGTAAGATTATCCAAATTGAACTGATCTTCTTCCATTTCATTAAGTTCCAATTCAGAATTGGGTCTCGTAATTTTCTCTCTTCCATATGGCTTCTTCCTTGCTGTACTCGATCCCAATACTTTATCAAGCTATGGAAATAGAACAAAAACTTATATAGCTACCATACATTAAGCATCAGGCCCTAACATCTAATATTCACAATCACATTATTACAAGGTTTTTTTATAAAATTCAAAAATTATATTCTTCTTGATGGTGTACATAAAAAGTGATTAACATTTAAAGTTTCCTCAATACCTTCCAGTAGACACCACCTACATGTACAGTGGCTGCTAAAATTACTTGGACCACCTACATATTTGACAAGGAATAATGTTTAGAAAAGGTTTTCAAAGGTTTAAGAAAAGCCATTTATGGGTATTTGCCTTTTTGCAATATGTCTAGACATACGTAGTCTCAGAGGAATGATTGTTATCAAGAAGTGTTACCTTCTCTGGTATTTATCAAAAAAATAAAAAATCTGGGGGTGGTCCAAGTAATTTTAGCAACCACTGTAGGTTAATCAGTCCATGTGTAGAAAATTTTAATATAGCCTAATGAAAATACAAAAGGGTTTATGACAACCTAATTATTTCTTTAACTAAGAAGCCATCCCCAAACTCCCACCCAATGGACAAAACTTTAAAGTTTCTTTAAAAATTAAATGAATTTAAGGCTTTTAAAACATTTTGCAAAGAACTTGTGAACTTATAAAGTTCTGTAGAGTGTGTGTGAAGGATTTAACTAAAATGGCTGTAGATCCTGACAATAAACTGGTATGCTGACCCCTCTTACAAAAAGCTACATTTTGCAATGATCCTTAAGTTGATAAGAACTATAGCCTATAATAGAAGAATGATTCAACAAAAATTAATAGGACCCTAACTGTAAATAGGGTATCATATTCAAAGTTTATTAACAAAAGCTATTGGGGGTTGACCAATCTAGCTTAAAACCTAAAATAAACCATGGTATATTTTTAAAATACTTACAAAGCTTGATGATTTTGCCTTGTCATTTCGAGACATTTTGAAATTTGTAAGCTAAAGTAATAAAAAAAAATATATATACTGTATATATGGCTTAAGTTAATCTATTATAAAATTTTCTTCATTTAAGACTAGCTATCTCTCAAGTTTTGTAAATAGACAACATGTCCAAAGAATTTGTCCTTGATTCATCATAATTTAAACTGAAAAATAAGAAAATTATGTGAGATAATTGGACTAGTTACTGTAAGCTCAGAATATAAAAAACCTTTGACTTTCTTTGAGCCATAGTTAAAAGCAAGATAGATATACCATACCTACTAAGATCTACAAGTTTCCTATAGGTTACTATATTATTATCAGTTCTTTTCCAATGAAAAGTAGCTCATAAACTAAAAAAAATTTTAAAAACCTAATAGATAGCATTTGGCATTAATTTGGACTAAAACTTAAGACTAGTTAGATAAGCAAAAGATTTGACTATGTTAGGTCCTAGCCTAGGCTTAGTAGCCTGTATTAAAATAAATTTTTGGTAGCTTAAGAATTTTTTGAGAAAAACAATTTTTGCTACTGAACAGGCTCAGCTATAACTAAGATTGTATAGCATCATTAATTTTACTTAAAACAAAATGCGAAATAACTAATTAAACACACAGCTACATTTTGAGCCTCATTTTTAACTCTAACTAGAATAAAAAGAAATTTAAAATATGTAAGCCTAGGCTCACACCTATAGGTTTATACTAGTGATGGGACGATACCAAAATTTTTAATGATTCCGATTCCGATACCACTAAAAAGTCTCGATTCCGATACGATTCTCGATTCCGATTCTCAATATTTTTAAATATAATTCTATACTTGTTTTTCTGGAAATTGTCATATTTTACTCTGGTAAGATTAACTATTTACATTATGAGTATGGTAATATAAATTATAAATTATAATAGATTGATTTAAAAATAAAAATCAACTGTAAGTTGTAACAATTCATTTTAATCATCTTGATTACACATCATGGATATACATGTTTTAATGTATAGCTACAATACAATAAAAATAAAATTTGTTATCCTCTTTCATTTAAATTTTAAAGTTTACATTGCAAAACTGGTTCAATTAAAAGTTAAAGAATCGTTTTAAGAATCGGAAATCATGGTACAATTCTCTCGATTCCGATTCCGATTCCTGAAAAATGCTCGATTCTTCCGATTCTCGATTCCGATTCCGATTAATCGTCCCATCACTAGTTTATACATTTTGGTAAAACTTCAAAAGCCCTAATCTTATTACTATTAAAGTTGGAGCCTGCAATTTATAAAGATAACATCCAATACATAGCCTCTTTGTATTGATTTTAACTGAGCTACATAATGTTCAGTTCTAGATACTAAACATGGTACGAGTTAAAAGCCTGGTTACTGTAGGATAGGCTGTTATACAAAAGATCAAAAAAGTGCCATCATATTGCAATGTATAAAACATCTGCAGTATGCCAGTATAAAATATTTTGTTGCATCCCAAATTAGGCTACGTCCTTTATCAGCATTTTTAGTTGTTAGGAACCAAAGTTCTTTCATTTTGAAAAGGATAAGAAGGGAGAGGGTAGCAGTCAATCAGCAAACAAAGTAGCTAAATAAGCCATGTGGGCCTATGGGTTATTCTATGTCAAATCAATCAAATTTGGCAAAAATTTATATTTTCATGAAACATGGCACACTTGTAGACCTTATGGAAGTATACTCACATTTAATTATTTTGCCCCACTATTAAACAGTTTTTGAGATAAAGGTCATTAATTTTGACCTTGCTCCCAGTTTTTTACCTTACACACTCAGGCTTCCACTGGTCTAACTTCTTTCTCTCCTAATTATGATAGAAGGGCGATTGTTGCAATACTTGAAAACTCTTATAGGTCTAGATGAGTAACTTTTATTCAATGAAAAATCTTCCAAAATGACCTTACACTCTTTCATTAAAAACCTATACCATACTTTTTCATTAAAGACCTATATCAATGTCACAACCATGTGACCTACCATTTCTATGGTTGAGCAGTATCCATGTTTGTGCCATTAGAAGTTCGCTGTGAAAAGTGAATGTCCCTTAATTTCACTCCTTAAAGTACAAACAAGACAATTGATGGTTTAGATCATTTAACATTTCCATCAGAATATTACCCATATCTCCATTTTTCATTTGTTATAGAATTTTTATGATTAATTATTGTTGTCTTGCATCTAACCCTCATCCCTAAATTTTATTAGATTATGCATAAACATTGAATGTGGCATGATTTGAACCCTTGTTTGTACTTCTTTATTCATTTACTTAATTCTTCCTCAAATGTACTCAATTCCTTAATATTTACTGTATACTCGTATAAGTATATATATTTAATTAATAGTTTCACTCTCTTGTACCATGGCTGTAAACCCTTCATTACTGTATCTCTCATTCATTTCCTCTAATTTCTCCCAATAATGACTTATACTGTATGTACGAATTAAATAACTATGACATCATAAAGTAACTTAATTCCCTTCACATTTTCCATGCCTTGAATACTGAATCGTATCTTTAGTATGTGAATTTTTTTTTTTTTTATTGGGGCGTTTACCGCCATTTCCCGCTATATAGTAGCGGATATCATGGCGAGGCGGAATACGAGAGAGAAACGGAGACGGAGAAAAGGCACTAGAAAAGGGAGAACAGCGGACTACAGGTGAGAAGCCACCTAAAGCTCAGATAGGATGCAAGATTGGGAGAGGAAGAGGAAAAGACGGTCAAGCGAGAAGAGAGGGCTCTCAGCGAGCATAAGGCGTAAACGTTCGGGGAGGGGGAAATCAGAAAGGAACGGAAAAGCGCGACGACGTACTGATGACAGGGTGGGGCATTCCACCAGGATGTGAGAGACGGTGAGGGGCGACTGGCAGGAGGCGCAACGAGGAGCCTCCTGCCGGAACATAAGATAGCCGTGCGTGAGGCGCGTATGGCCGATGCGAAGCCGCGCGCGCAAGGACGACCTCTTTGTGTCTGGAGCGGTGGAAAGAGGACACCCAATATGACAGACGGGGGCGGATGGACCAGAGTTTATTTCCGGTGGCATCGTCCCAGGACTGTTGCCACATGCGATCGTAAAAAACGAAAGACCTGCACATAGTCTGAGAAGGGGAGCGGGCGGGGGAGGGGAGGCAGCGAGGCGGCGGACCGGGCTATGCGGTCCGCCGCCTCATTACCGGAAACACCAACATGGGCGGGAACCCAGCAGAAGGTGACCCGGATCCGGTGAATGGTGTGCAGGACATGGTACTCCTGTTGAATAAGGCGTACGAGGGGGTCCGGGGAATCATAGCGCTCGAGCGCCTGAAGGGCGCTCAGCGAGTCCGAAAAAATGGTACAGGAGGACCGCGAACAACCCGATACCAGACGGAGGGCTTCCAGAAGGGCAAAGAGCTCCGCGGAAAAGATGGAGGCCTGAACCGGCAGGGGATACCCCGGGAGGTAGGTGACAATGACGGAGAGAAGACGGCGGCCGCGACACCTGCAGGGGAGCGCGAGCCGTCGGTGTAGACGGGAACGTCGTCCGAATGGACGGGAAGATGGGCCAGAAAAGAAGACCGGAGGACGGCAGGAAGAGACTCCTTACGCAGGCCACGGAGCGCCTGGCAACGGCAGATAGGGGTGGTCCGCCAGGGGGCGACAGATTGAAGGAGAACGGCAGAATAGAGGGTGGGGGGATCCCCAGGGACGAGAAAATCTCGGCCAGAGAGGCAGCGAAATGCCACGTGTCAGGCCGGGGTAGCGCCTGGGAGATCGCGGAGAAGAGTAGGGACTTCGGGAGGCGGCAGATGCGAAGGTAACACTTCGCCATGAGAAGGCCCCGGCGAAGGGGCAGGGGGGGGTGTCCACAGTCCACCTGAAGACTAGCGACAGGGGACGAGCGGAAGGCACCCGACGCCAGGCGAAGGCCACGGTGAGAAGAGGATCCAGCATACGGAGTGCCGGAGAGGAGGCGGAACTGTAGACCACACAGCCGTAGTCGACACGGGATTGCACCAGGGAGGTGTACAGGCGCAGCAGAGTACGCCTGTCCGCCCCCCAGTCGTGTGGGACAGATGACCCAAAAGGGAGAGGGTGCGGCGAGATGTTTGCCGCAACCGCCTAAGGTGTGGAACCCAACCGAAAAATCCGTCGAGGTCATACCCAGGAATCTAACGGATGGGACGAGGGGAAGAGGAGTGCAGGCAAGGGTAGAGCGAAGGTATGCGACAGACGGAGGCGCCGAGGACGGAAAAGCATACTGGAAGACTTAGAGGGTGAGAAAGCATAGCCAACCGAGGACGCCCAGCGAACCACCGCATTGATGGCTAGCTGGAGCCGACGTTCAGCCAAAGACGGGAGGCGGCCAGAGCAATAGATAGCCAGGTCATCGGCATAGAGGGAGCTACGAACGGATGTAGGCAGGACCGTAGCGACTGTGTTCATCACGAGTGAGAAACACAAGACGCTAAGGACACTACCCTGAGGGACACCCTCCTCCAACGGAAAGCGGTCAGAGAGGGCAGAACCGATGCGGACGCGGAAAGAACGGGCGGACAAGAAGTTATAAATAAAGGAAGGGAGAAAGCCTACGAAACCCAGGGAGCGTAAGCAGTCGAAGACGCGCTCTCGCGCCTGGTAGTATCGTAGGCCTTCTGGAGGTCGAAAAAGACGGCGAGTACAAATTGACGCCGGGAGAAAGCCTCCTGCACGTCATGGCTAAGGAGAAGGAGGGGGTCGGTGGTAGACCGGAAGCGCCGGAAACCACCTGGGTAGCAGGGTACTGGTCACTCGCCTCCAAGGTAAAGGACAGCCGCGAGGCGACCATCGCCTCCATCACCTTGCAGGCACAGCATGTTAGGGAAATGGGGCGATAGTTCGACGGGAGTGAGGGGTCTTTATCAGGCTTCGGGATGGGGATGACGATGGACTCACGCCATCGGTCCGGAAATGAACCCTCCAACCAAATCCGGTTATAGAGGTCCAGTAGAAAGCTGAGAGCAGAGAGGTGGAGATGCCGTAAAAGGTCATAGGGGATTATTATCGGGGCCGGGGGCGGAGGAGCGTCGGGGGCGGAGGGCCTCCCGAAGCTCAGTATGTGAATATCTTTAGTATTCAATGTATGGTAAATTCTTTAACATAATAATAAAAACTTTACACTCTAAGTCATTATTTATATGTTGTGTCCTGTCTGTGTTATGCAGTATAAATATTATTTGACCATATTCATTCATATACTAATGTCTTTGTTTGAATTGATAATGTTAAATTCTTGACTGAATTTCTCTGGAACCATATAAATTCATTCATTTCATTCATTTATTCTTGACCTACTTATGTCCTATCAACATATCAGTCCATGTTTACTCATGTCCATCTATATTACACCCACAACCTATTGTGTGACATACCGATGTGTACAATACTTTATGCATTCGTACATGTCCACTGATGATCATGATTATGTGCATAGCTACCTTACATGTAAATATGTCCACATGTACGCAGTCACTTATTTAAAAATTGTACTTTTTCTTTTGATTATTTAACCTCTCGCAAGATACTCATTAATGCTGACACAAATGTTCAAATTCTGATGACATTGCCAAAAGCAAGCTTCTGAGTCTGAAACCTTCTCTCTTGCTTGCTCTTAATTCAAAACATTATTGTGTGTTATGTTATGTTGTTTTGTTATATATATATATATATATATGCCCATGTACTTTATGTATTATACACCTATTCCATCTTTCCCAATACATCCCTGATTACCTAATTAAATCCTAGAATAATAGTTGTCCTCATTGTCTATACATATAAAATACTATAAAACTATAATTAACTGTGTTTAACTAACTATAATAAGTGAATGTGAATTAATTGGTAATTATAATTATAGTTATAGTAGACCAAAGTTACAATGTACTTAATATCAGTGGTGGGCACCGTTAACCAAAAAGTTAACTTCGTTAACCGCTAATCCGTTAACCAAAAAGTTAACTTCGTTAACCGTTAATCCATTAATTCGTTAAACATGTAACGGAAGTTACCGATAAACCGTTAACGTTAACTTTTATTATAAAAAAAAATGAAAACATATATATATAATTTAATTTTCCCTCTTCTTCTCGTTCTCCATTTTGTCCATGAGATGCATGTTGCCCTTCATGAAAATTAGCATATCAAAGTTTTCATCAGACAGGGATGATCTCTTGGCCCTCAGGATGTCCTTGCCCATAGAGAACAAACGCTCCACTGCAGCACTGGAGGGGATGGCTGTGTTGAACTTGATGAACAAGTCCACCAACACTTGCTCACCCAAGAAGGCAGCATCTGTCAGCAAGTCCTTGGAGTTGGTCTCCAGCCAGGTCTTGACCAAGTTCTGGGCCCTGCCCTTGAGTGACCTGTGGCTTCTGCTGCTCTCTTTTGTCTGGATGACAGCACTGAAGAAGTCATCCTCCTCCTCCTCCTCCTCGTTGTTGCTGCCTCCACTGTTGCTGCCCACTTCGTTGGACTGCTGCTTCATGGCCTCCTCGACTGTACCCTCCATGCTTTTCCTCACCCTGGCGACCTTGGTGTTGTCATACTTGTCCAACCAGATGAGGCAAAACCTGGGATGGAAGGCAGCAGCCAGCTGGCATTCGTCATCCTCCAGGAGGGGCCCAAACCTTTTGTCGATGCCTGCCAAAAGTGATCTTACCTGATCAGTTTTATGGTTCTTGAAATGTATCAAGGAGACTACTAATAAGGTACTCACAGACATATTATAAATATACATGACTTACTTGACAACGATTATTTTTAAATATTCACTAGCACAAACATGTTGCGCAAGAGACAGACTGCAAATGAAACGAATGTAGTTATTTGTTGTAATTGTTACATATATATTATTGAAAGTGCCTTAAAATGCTCGTGATATTTCTTGAAAGAAGTTGAAACATTCAACTCAAATGGCAAATCTTTCCGCCTGATTTTACAGTCGACCATGTTTTGCTCAAACCAATGCCATAAATAACTACCATATTTGGTAAGACACAAATTGTGGCGACGGAAACAAATATATCGCCTGATTTTGCACTGCGGAAATGGAAATTCGTTCATCACTATTAACAGTGGCGGATTAATTGCGCACCTGCTCAGCACTGAAAATAATAGAAACTTTTAAACGTTTATTTATGAATTTTTTTGGGTTAACGGACTTGAGTTAACGGAAGTTAAATGTAACGGAAGTTAATTAGTCGATAATGATTTTCAAAGTTAACTTAAAAGTTAAATCGTTAACGAAAAAGTTAACTTCGTTAATTAACGATTAACGGATTAACGGTTTGTGCCCAGCTTTGCTTAATATGCTCAGAATGTACTCAATGTATCAGGTCATCCCATAAGTAATGTCATTTTTTAGATCAGAATTTGAAGGACAAAAAAACTCTCGACTGAAACTTTTTAATCTAGTATATATTTTCCATTGGAATCAATGACACTATGCCAACATCCTACAAGCTTTTCAATGCCATGTTTATAAAATTCAGGCAGTTTTGAGGCAAAAAACATACAAAGACTGGTGTGCAGGTCATCTAAAGAAGTATACTTGTTTCTTGTCAAGATAGTTTTGCAGACTCCTGAAGAGATGATAATCTGAAGGCTCAAGGTCTGGAGAATATGGAGGATGTGGAAATTTTTCCCACCCAAGCTCCTCAATTTTTGCCGAAATGATCTGAGCAGTATGAGGACGTGCGTTGTCATGGTGGAACACAATTCCTTTCCAATTAACCAAAGGAGGTCTCTTTTCTTTTAGTGCAATGTTCAATCGATCCAGTTGTTGACAGTAGACTTGAGCGGTGATTGTTTGGTTGTGTGGTAAGGTTTCAAAGTGTATTACACCACCTTTATCCCACCAAACACTAAGCAACACCTTCCAAGGGTGAAAATTTGGTTTTGGCTGTGGTATCGCTGGTTCTCTGGCACAAACCGACTGTTGGCAGCGCTTAACATTCTGGTACAGTATCCACTTTTCATCACCAGTCACTAAACAGTGCAAAAATGGATCTTGGAGTTCATGGGAATGAAGAGCTGTGCTAATGTTTACCCGCACCCTCAGATTGTCGACCGACAATTCATGTGGCACCCATTTTCCTAACTTAGGCACTTTCCCAAGTTGTTGCAAATGTCAATGGATGGAGATGAATTGAGTTTCTGGGCCAATTATTCAACAGTTGTTGAACAGTCTTCTTCAAGTGCAGCTAACAGTGGGTCATCATCAAACTCAGCAGGGTGTCCAGAGTGTGCTGCATCTGTCAAACAGCAGTCACCATTCCTAAACTTTTGAAACCATTTTTGACATTTCCTCACATGCAGAATATCGTTGCCATTAGGGTCATTCCATGTCAACTCAGCCACAAAATGGCACTTTTTGCACTCACCCCTTTCAATTTTGCTCATACTTGGCACAATAGCAGATATACATGCCAAACTTAAATTCCCAAATTATTAGAGCTGACTGACCTTTGGTTACTGAGATACAAGGTCACAAAGTTGTGACATTTTGACCTTTTTTGCGTTAAATGACTATTTTCAAAATGGTGTAACTAAAAAACTATTAAAGCTAGAGCATTGATTTTGGTCTCATTTTAAAGCTCTTTAGTAGCCCCTTGTTTATTGTCTCTTGTTAAATATCTCTACTGTGAAAAATAAAAAAATCCCTTCAAAAGTTGACCTTTGACCTTGAATAAAAAAAAAATACCTTCTCCTAAAAAATTCAATTTTTTTACATTAATACCTTGAGTCATGTACAACAAAATCCCAAGAAGCTGTAAGTGGCTGATAACTAGTTCAATGTATAAAAAATAAATGAAGTTGGCATCATTCTTCAATTTTAGATTTTTTTTGTCAGTTCATTTATTTAAAAGTTCTGTTCTGATATAGTGTCAGTGAAGACTTAGTTCAACTTAACATTATTAGTTCAAAAACCTTTTTGTGACCTGTGCCAAAAGAAGTCTTTTAAAAGACAACCAGGGTTAAACCCCTCGACAGCCCCAAATCTACTGGAGTAGCGCTGATCCAAAGGCCCAACTAGTATATAAGTACTGTCAACTTTACAGAGTTGACTCCTGACTTCAAGTTAAAGTTAATTTATTTTTACTAAATACATGTATAAAAATTTATTTAATAATTCATTAATTGTTCATTGTTTTCTTTTCAGGATTTTCTTTGTGCTTTTGTGATTTCAGAGTACAAACATGGAACATTTAAAACTGAAACAGAAGTGTGCTGATCCTTTGCTGCGTCACAAAGGTCAGTGTCGAAAGAAGAGTTTGAGAATTGTACCACAGGAACTTGTAAATAAGTTTCCCGATCTGCACTTAACACTACATCACAGACTTTGTAAGCAGTGTAGAGAACATCTTGAGTCCTTGCCTGAGAAAGGAATAGGCACTTTGAATTCAGACATAAATGATGATTCTTCTTGTAGTAGTGAACCACCTGAAGATCTTGAGAAAATTGAAAATGTTGACAATAGTGATGCATCAACTTCAGAGCAAAACCATGAGATGTGTACTTTGAATGCTTCTTTTGTTTCAATTGGTGAATCACCCATAAAAAAGAGAAAGCTTGTAGAGCAAAAGTCATATGGAGCTAAAAAACTAAGCAAGGTGACAGAGACAGTTAAGAAGAGAATGGAAACAGTTGCAGGAAAAGAGATTTCTGACTCACAATTTAAGGAGCCATCTGGAGATGTAGACTGTTTAGAAATAATAAATCAACTCAAGGAAAAATTCAAAAATGAAAATACTAAAAGAAGTGATAAAATAAAAATCCTCACTGTATTGCCCAAAAGTTGGAGCATTAGGAAAATTGCTTCAGAATTTAACACAACAAGGCATACAGCATCTATTGCTAAAAAAATAGTTGAAGAAAAAGGTGTCCTTTCAGACCCAAATCCAAAGGGTGGGAAAAGAATTAAACAGGATACTGTTGACGCTATTAAAGCATTTTATCTTTCAGAAGACATCAGTAGAACAATGCCAGGAAAGAAAGACTATTGTAGTATCATTGACAATGAAAGAGGAAGGATACATTTGCAAAAGCATCTTTTACTTTGCAATTTAAAAGAAGCCTATCATATTTTCAAAGAAAGAAATCCTTTGGTTAAGGTGGGATTCAGTAAATTTGCAGAATTGCGTCCAAAGCAGTGTGTTATTGCTGGAGCAACAGGAACTCACTCAGTATGTGTCTGTACAATTCATCAGAATGCCAAACTTATGTTTGTAGGAGCTGAATTAGAAAAACTAACTGCAAATGATGACACACCTATTAAGAATGTACGTCATTGTGTTGCCTTTATGGAATGCAATCCTGCCTCAGACAATGTGAACAATGTGGAGATCCATCAGATTTAAAAAACAGACTACTGGACATATTTACAAACAACTTCATTGATATCATAAATTTTAAAAAGTGGACCAATACAGATCGGTCAAATCTTGAATCAGTAGAACTGAATACAGATGAATATATTGACCAATTCTGTAACCAACTGAAAGAATACCAGATACATGACTTCAAGACAAAGATGCAAGCAACTTATTACCGTGAAACAAAAATGTCTTTGAAAGATGGTGAGGTCCTTGCTGTGTGTGATTTTGCTGAAAATTATTCCTTTATTCTTCAAGATGAGGTTCAGAGCTTTCACTGGAACAATGAGATGGCTACTCTACATCCATTTGTTATTTACTATAAAAAGGAAGATGAGATTGCTCACCTTAGCTTTGTTATTATTTCAGAGTGTAACATCCATAACACAGTTGCTGTACATTTGTTTCAAAAGCATCTGATAAAATTCCTAAAAGATAATATCTCATCCATCGGTTCCATCCACAAAATAATTTACTTTTCAGATGGGTGTGCAGGACAGTATAAGAACTGCAAAAACTTTTTGAATCTTTGCCATCACAGAGATGATTTTGGAATTGAGGCAGAATGGAATTTTTTTGCAACAAGTCATGGAAAGGGACCCTGTGATGGTGTTGGAGGCACAGTTAAGAGATTAGCTGCAAAAGCTAGTCTACAACGACCTTATGATGAACAGATCCTTACTGCAGAACAGTTATATACATTTGCAAGTGAAAATATTGTAAATATAAAATGTCATTTTTCAACCAATAAAGAGCATGAAGAGGAAAGCCAACTTCTCCAAGAAAGACACTCAACTGCAAGGACTATTGCTGGTACACAGAAATTACACCATTTACAGCCAGTTTCATTGACTTCTCTTAAGGTTAAACATTATTCATTATCAGATTATTCAAATATTGAGAAAGTTACTGAAAAGGAAGAAGTTGTGACTGAGGAGAAAATACATGGTTTTGTTACTGCTGCATATGATGGCCATTGGTGGGTGGCATATGTGCTGGAAAAGATACCAGAGAATAGAGAAGTAAAAGTCACATTCCTTCATCCTCATGGCCCAAACCCATCATTTGTGTATCCTGGTCGACCAGATGAATTAATCTTACCATATTCAGATATTCTAACACAAGTTGAGGCATCTACTACTAATGGACGAACATACAGGATTTGCAAAGAAGTTACTTTGAAGGCATCCAAAGCTTTGGCAGATCTACAGCACAGAAAGGTAAGAATTCAAAATTAAAATGGTCATGTAACTATATATACACTGCATACATTTTAAGTTGTGATAAATGGAAATCAATGAGCACTATACCTATACATATTGTATGTACATTTTAATATGTTACTTGTATTTGTTAATTAGGTAGCTATCTAGGTATACATTAAAAATTGTTTTCTCTTCTAGAAATCACAATAAATTGGGTGGCCCACAAGAATCTTGTCAACTACTGAAAACCATCACATACATGCACAACATACAGGTGAGGTGGGTAAAGAACAAATATTTAAAAATAAGCATTTGCTTGTTTGTAGAAGGCTGCAGATAGTATGTAGATATGGGTTGTATTTGTAAGAGATTGAGCTGACCTTAGACAAAAATGGTTACTGACATACAAGGTCACAAAGTCATGACTTTTTGACAATTTTTGTATAAAATGACTTTTTTCAAAATGTTGCTTGAATTCATTATTTTTTATACATTGAACTAGTTATCAGCCACTTACAGCTTCTTGGGATTTTGTTGTACATGACTCAAGGTATTAATGTAACAAAATTGAATTTTTTAGGTATTTTTTTTTTATTCAAGGTCAAAGGTCAACTTTTGAAGGGATTTTTTTATTTTTCACAGTAGAGATATTTAACAAGAGACAATAAACAAGGGGCTACTAAAGAGCTTTAAAATGAGACCAAAATCAATGCTCTAGCTTTAATAGTTTTTTAGTTACACGTCTTCACTGGTCAAGGTCTGTAAAGTATGTAGCAAAACACGATAGATCTCCTCTTAGATATAACCTTCGGAAAATTTATGCTTAAACCGGGTAGGACTAGTTTAAACTTAATCTATCATAAAAAATGACATTACTTATGGGATGACCTGATACAACCCCGACATTGTGTTGCCATCCAAAACTGTATACTTTGCAAAATTAATACAGGACAGAGCTGGGCACTTCCGCAAACCACAAATTCCGCAATTGCGGAAGTATGTTTTTCGTTTGCGGATTTGCGTTTGTGGCAAAGTCATCGCAAATTAGTGAATTTGCGTTGCGGAACTAAGACCGCAAACGCAAATCTTTCCGCAAATTTCCCACGTGGCCACTGGCCAAGCCCGCTAGTGCTGTGATGCTGCTGTCACTGGCCGCCAATTATTTAGCCTTGTTTTTAATAAAAACAAGGCTAAAACATTAAACATTAAAAAGATATAAAAACTTTTTATACCTCTTTAATGTTTTGGATACTTTTTATAGTTAAAATTGCGATTGCGGAATTTGCGGTTTGTGGAAGTGTTTGCGGAAGTGCCCAGCACTGTAAAAATTGGAAATATGGTTTGCGTTTGCGGATTTGCGTTTGCGGCACCAAAAATGGCAAGCAGTTTGCAGATTTGTGGTTGCGGTAGGTAAGGTTTGAGTGCGGATTTGCGATTGCGGAAGTGATTTTGAGTTTGCGGTGCCCAGCTCTGGTACAGGAATACATCAAAATTTGTCATTTCAAATTTAATCATTTTCCAGATTCATTGTCAACCTTTTACTACCATACCTATAGTTTCACAATCTGTCATCCATATTCGCATTCGTAATTTCTTGAAAAAATTAGAAAAAAATTATTGAAATTGATGAAATTCAACTGTTTACCAACACAATATATTACATATTTTGCCAAAAAATGAGTAGAATTTGATTAATTAATCTGTTTAACAACATAATACAATAAAATGTTTTCTCATTTAAACATGTTATAATTTACCTCAAATTTCATCATTTCATCTTGTTATTCCAGAATGAATTAATGACAAATTTCAAGGTATTCCTGTATATTCTGTTATTTTTTTTTTTAATCTTTCAAAATTCCAATATATGCTCAAATTATGCTCAATGTTAAGAATTCTTTAGATCTCCAGTTAAAGTGGGAGCTTAACCTTCACCTCCACTTCCCCAAAATTTAGACTTATTTCTTGTATTGTAGATTAAATCATTCCTGCCTTAGCCCTTACTTGAGGAGGTTGAGCCTCCTCACTTTAAATTCCTGCCTTAGCCCTTGCTATCTTCATTTGATTAAGACCATATAATTCCTGCTTTAACCCTTGCCCAAGGAGGTCAAACTTCCTCCCTTTCAATTCCTGCCTGAGATTGCAAAAGGTTGAACCTCTCCCCCTGTAAATTTCTGACCATCAGCGGTTATTGTGAGAGGCTTAAATTCATTTTCCTCCTTCAGTGCCTCACATGGGCATCCAGAGGGGGGGGCAAGAGGGGGCAGTTGCCCTCCCTTGGAAATTTGTGTTTGCCCATGCAACAACTTCTATAATTCTACTGCAGCTCAGTCAGTGTTTCCACATTCAAGGAAATGTCATTTACTTTACCGAAGTGCCGTGTCGTTGAACTTAGAAGTGTTAAATAAACTATACTGAAAGATATAGTAATGGAATTATTTGCAAAGATCATTATATTGTGTTTTATTTATTTATTTTTCTCTCGAAAACCTTTTGGTCAATTTCACTGAAACTTACATGATTATAGTTAATCATAGTATCATATAACATAAAAAATGGACTTGACTGGTAGAAAAAAAAAATGCACTGCGACCACTACGAGTAAAAACCGTCATCTCCCCTTATCATAGCCTGCTTTCGGTGCTAAATTTATGTACTTGGTATTACTAAGTACATAAATTTAGCACTGAAAGCAGGCTATGATAAGGGGAGATGACGGTTTTTACTCGTAGTGGTTGCAGTGCATTTTTTTTTCTACCTAATAAAGAACTAATAAGAACTAAGAACTAATAAGTTAGTTTTGCCCCCCCTTGCGAAAAATCCTGCGGATGCCCCTGGTGCCTCATTCTGTATAAACTTTGTTTAATAAAAATTATTTGAGTGAATGAAGACTCCCACTGAGAACTGAAGTGTTTCCATTCACTCCTTCGAAAAATTTGGTAGAAAACTGTTTTCAATCCAGGTTACTCAGATGCTCTACAGCTAAGGCCGAGCTTAACCAAAAAGGACCACCTTCAATGGATCATCCAAAGTGCATTCATCATAAAAGTCACAAGCGGGAAGTGGCCCACACACGCGCGACATTTGGAGGTCCCACTGACTCAAACTCAGATTGTTGGATTCAGAGTCCAAAGTGCTAACCATTACACATGCATGTATATACACTATATATACTTGTCTGAATTTGTACATTTCTTCACAAACATTAAATAAACACTCAAAAATCTACAGATACTGATTGCACTTTCACCCAATTACAATCACCCATACTCTGAAACACTCGTGTAATCAGTGGCATATGGTACTTATTGGAAAGAAAATTCACTATTCATATCATATTTTTATCATACAAACCTTATTCTAAAATCATTGGATATCACAATAAATTCTACTTAATTGTGTGTAAGTGCGAACTATGATATTTACTCCACATTACTTGAATTTATTTAATCTTAATAATTGTTACTTACTGTATATAATCATGCTCATGCATTTATTCAGTTATTTTAACCAACCTCCAAGCTAATCTGTTCCTCAAAATTTCATAATTCACCAATGACCACTAAGGATTTTGTTCTTCATGGGATGAACTGATTACTCTCATTCTACATACTACTGTACCAGTGTACATACCCACTCATCCATACACGCTTATTACCCATATTTATACATACATATACACACTTACGTATAACTTCAACTATAAATACCTTTTCCCCCTTTGAGCATACCACCAACCACTTACACTCTGTACCTAATACATATAAATACACACTTGTCCCCAGGTCTATACACCATCCATTATGTAATTCTTTCTTTCTTCTCCCTGTATATTATTAATGGTTATCATCATATAAGTATCTAAACTGTAAATAAATTTTAATGTTTTCACTAAATTAGTTTAACTTTTCTTTAGCCCTTTCATGCCGATATATTTTAAATGTGCATCCTCAAGCTCTTGAATGAGATGTACTGTGTATGTCCTCGGCACAAAAGGGTTAAATGAATTCTAATGATATACCAACTTACTTATACTTGAGATACATTTATGTTTCTGCAATCATTCTCCCACCATTGAAGACGCCATCCACCAATAAAATTTCATTCAATTTTTGCCTACAATAGTAAATAAGATTAGTTTATTAACTGTACAATCATAGTGAGAAGAATAAACAGGTACCCTGGTCCTAACCTAACCAAACGAGTACCTATGAGGTAATAGAGTCAGTTTTATACAATTCAAAAATTACACAATCAATTAACATTTTCATATACTCATTATCTAGGTGGTTTTATCTTTATCTGATTGGCCATTATGGTAGCCCTCCCATTGCACACCTTCAAACATACCAATATCATGTCTAAGGTGAGGGGATCAAGCTTGAATGCAGTATTCTAATAGGGAGGGGTGTTAATTGAAAAGTCTGGAGATATTTTTTGTCTACAATCAAAAAAAGAGATTACAATTTATAGAAAAGAAGGAAATAGTGCTTAATATGTTGACATATTAAATTTATTAAACTTTAATAATTAATATGTCAACATATTAATTTCATTTGTCCATATATATCAAATGGAGTCAAATATTTATTAATTCAAAAATTTCAGATGGTTTGGGTTCCTCAAGAAAAGAAGCAAAAGCTATTCAAACAATAGAAAAAGCATGTCGTTCTTTAAAATGAAAGCTAGAAACAAGTTTAGAAATTGAGATCCCAAGCCCATCAAAAGCTACAAAGTTGGATCATGAAACTCAAAAGGTATGAATTTTAAAATGATACGCTATTATTAAGTAGGAATATAGCTAAATTAAAACTGAAGCATAAAAACAAAATGTAGGTATTCACCTTTGATAGTAGAAACTAGAAGCACAACTCCCTAAAGATTGGAGATCAATGGGCCCATTAAATCATTTGGAATTCATTTGGTCACAAAATAATTTTTGGTTTAATTTGACTATCTCAAAGAATGCTCATTTTGTTACACTTGAAATCAATATTATAATCCAAAAAATTGAATATGCACATGTAATGTTTTGTTTATAGCTATTATACATTCATGAATTTGTTTCAGGTCAATGATTCATCTCATGAATGAACTGGTTGAAGCTTTCTATTCTGCTGACAGTTATGAGAGGAAACTCAAAATATTGACATTATCTCCATTTACCATATCAAAAACTATAAATCTATTTCAGACAACTGAATATTTAGTTAAGAAAAGCAGAAATATAAAACAAAGACTTGGAATTATTTCTGAAATTGAACCCATGTCAAAAGGAAAAGTAATAACTAAACATACTAAAGATTCTGTTCAGAAATTTTATCAAATTGACACATCACTTTATAGCAAAGAATCAGAGTGCATTTCTAAAAAAACTTGAAGAATAATTTAAACAGCCATACAGCTGTAGTTCTTGGTGACTTTTCAGAAAACTACCCAAGGTTTTCATTGGGAAAATACCCAATGCACAGTAGGGCGGGTCATACTATGCATTTTTTTTAAATCAATGGAGACGGGTGTTCAAATGACATATTTTGGTGTATAGAACACAATTCTAAAGAAAATATTTAATTCTGATAACCCTAACCTACATCATTTTGCAGTTGATTATTATTAAATTATTGATTATTTTACTATTGTAGTTACCCCAGAATATGTCTTCTCACGTTTTCTATCATGGCTGCTCACGTTCTCTCTCATAGAGCATTGTTCTAACTAATTCATGTAAACACATATAATGTAATTCATATAATAATAATATTTAAATACTCAAATAAAAAGGTGTGCCATTCCACTTAATTGTAATTATCATACAGTTTGGTATATGAAATATTTTGACGGTTTTCTGGCGCGCATAAGGCCATTTTCTGAGCCACCTTTCTCAGAGGCTAGAATGTAACGTTTCAGAACATTCCACTTTACCCCAGAGAAAGCAACTAAAGAGGAGTCACATGCGGAGAAGATTGCTAAGGTCCTGTTTGCCTGGCTGAAAGAGAGGGGTTATGATAAGACCTTGTTTGCCATTGGAGGAGACTCAACAAATGTCAACACTGGTGTGAAAGCTGGAGTAATGCGGAAGCTGGAGCTGCACCTGGGGAGATGATGGTGAGACTTTTTCCCTCTTTTTCTGAATGAATGTTAACCCACGAATGATAGGTGTTGCTCCTTACTTAACCCCTTATTCTCCTCTCTTCTTTTAACCCCCTACTCTCTCCTTTCTCTCGGGCTAGCCTTAGAGTGGATCTTAGGGTCTTTGTTAGCCTTAGCTTCTGTAGATCTGTAGATCTCTCAACTGATCAATACTATGGCTATAAAATTGTCTGTGCAGTCAGGGATGGAGTACTTCCTGCAGGGCTGGCTCTGTTAGAGATAGGACCAGTAAACCACAGCCGCTGGCTCACCACAGCGAACAGACTTCTCAGGCTCTGGGTGTCAAAGCACGGACTTAAAGGAAAGAACCTGAAGATTCTGCAATTCATTGTGGAATTCATCATTGGAGTGTATTACCCATGTTGGTTCAACGTGAAGGTCAAGCACTCCTGGATCGAAGGGCCTAGGCACATCCTCTTTCAGCTGGACTGCCTCAAGTCCCAGAGAAAGGAGGTGCTGGATATTGTGATGCCAACTGTGAGAAGATCTGCTTGGTATGCCCACAGTGAAGTCATCCTCCAAACACTACTCTGCTCTGAGGATCAGAAGGAGAGGATTGAAGGGGTGGAGAGAATCCTGGCCATCAGGGGAGAGGGGGACCCGGACACTCAGCTGGGGGACTCCTCTGTTAGGAGCAGAAGGACACCTGACATCAGTTGTGATGCTTCCAGCATCGGTGACTTGATCAGCTGGTCAGAAGGTGTCAGAGCCACCTCTCACCTGCTCTCTAAGCACCTCAGAGGTGAAAAACTTCATCAACACCCCCATGGAGGTGCGCAACTGGCCTTGCCACACACAAAGCATTGAGAGGGTTGTTAAAATGGTGACTGAGGCTTCTGCTAAGTACTTCTCACAGGAAAAGAGGGATGGAGGGATCAGGGCTCAGGAGACCAGCAGGAAGCTGATGTCCAAGTCTGAGTCAAAGCAGGATTTGTGTAACCTGGCAAAGTTCAAGATGTCAGGAGAATGATCTTTGTAATTATATCCAGTGATATACATGCAGTTCACCTATTAATAAATATATGTAAAGTTGATTTGGCCTTGTCAATATAAATGATTTACCTTATATCTTTTAATATATTATAAAGGGGTTCAAAAGGGTAAAATTGGCAATTTAGAAATACAAAATGATGTAGGTTAGAGTTATCCTATCCAAAAAATAAGCTCATATTTGAATTCCCCATGTAAGAACACATAATTTAGACACCCCTGATGGTAGGATTTCATTCAGATTCATGTTGTCACCTGAGTACGACCCGCCCTAATGCACAGTGCATCCCTTTGTGTTATATTATAAGGAACCAGAAAATAATGAAACAAAACATTCAAGTTATTGTTTTTTATCTCCAAATACAAAACATAACACTACAATGGTTTACACTTTTTTAAATACACTCATACCTATTATTAGAAAATCCCACCTTCATATCAAAAAATTACATTATTTTACTGATGGATGTGCAGGACAATATAAAAATCATTTCAACTTTGTTAACATTTGTAAACATGAAGATGATTTTGGGCTGGAATGTGAGTGGCATTTCTTTGCCACAAGCCATGGTAAGAGCGCTTGTGATGGGATTGGAGGTACAGTGAAAAGATCTGTAGCCAGAGCAAGTATGCAGAGAACATTCACAAATCAAATATTAACACCAGAAGACATGTTTGAATTTTGTTCAAACAATATAAGTGACAGCATAAATTTTTTTTTAATAAATTTTTAAGTGACAGATATGAAAACAGTATGCGGTTAACAGGAACACAAAAATTCCACAGATTTGTACCTACTAATGCAAATGACAAAAACATTTGAATTATCTTCTGATGAAGTTGGTGAGGTGAGGATTATAAGCAAAGTTTTTCTGGGTGAAGATAATGTTGAAGTTAATCCAAAAATAGGAGAGTACATAGTTTGTACTTACAATGATCAGAAATGGTTGGGATTTGTACATTCCTATAATGAGGAATTTGATGACTTTGAGGTTAGCTTTTTGCACCCATCAGGACAATGTTTACTATTACTTTCCACAAATTAGAGATACATGCCACATATCAAGATAAAATTTTAGGTTTATTAAGCACACCAACTTTAAAGCCAGGAACAATGCGTATTCAATATGTTTTCCCAGAAAATGAGTTGAAAAAACTCATGTAATTATGAATCAACTTGATGTAATATGTGTGTTCAATTTGTATTTTTGTTGTTTATTTTCATCCATGTGAATATATCATTTGTAGTTCTCTATTTTAGTCTGCAGGCATAAAAATGTCAAAATTTCACAATGTACATATTTTTTCAATAATTTTTCAAATATCTTGCAACTTGATACCCACATTTTTTTATTGTTTGTATCTTTTAACAATTAATGGAAGTTTAATAAATGAAAATTTATGTTTTGGATTTCACTGCGGGGGGGGGGGGTCAAAAATAAACATGGGGGGGGGTCATTATTGTTCTATACATTTGAATGTGGTATTTAATAGATCTCTTCCTGCTGATTCTAGAAATCAGCACCCGGAAGAACCCCACATGTCAATTTTCATCAAAATCCAAGTCAGAGTAGTGACATGCATTGGGTGATCTCTCCTGGAATGCCCCAGCAGAAAAAGAAAGAGATGATGCAACTGGTAAAGTATGATGAGTCTAGTAGTAGTAGTAGTAGTAGTAGTAGTAGTAGTAGTAGTACAGGACAGTCATGCAAATAGGGACACATCAGTATGGAGTCACTTACCACTGATATTTTAGAACTATCGAACTATCATCAGTATCAGTTGACAAAGTCAAGAGATGCCAGCTCATGTCCATTGAAACATTAACCAAAAGTGACGAGAAGTGTCCTTCCCAATATCAGCACATCAGAGAGAGCATCAGAAAAATTAGACCCAGAGTATTATGAGACAGTAGATAAATTAAAGATCTGCTACCATGTGTCTCAGACTCAGGCTGAGGCTGCTGTGATCACAGTTGGGAACAAAATGTTTGGTAGTGTGTGGAAACACCCTGATGAAGGACAAGCTGTAGACTTGGACACACTACCACATGTCAAAAATGTCAGGCAAGCAGGAAAAAGTTTTGAGGTTCTGGCTATGCACGAAATGGTGAAAGAAATATAATAGACTCTGAAGAGCAAGTGACAGTAACCTACTTCTAAAAAACAAGGTGTTGAATCTTTCTCTGTCCAAGGAATTAATATAAATGGGAAATACAGGTCTCTGCCTACTATGCCAGTCAGTTCAGAATCCCATCACAACCTGGCAGACTTGAAGGTTGGTCCTCATTATCTTAGAGGCAGCTTTCCATCTAAACAACTCTGAAAAAGTTGATTTTGTAATGACTGATCAAACTGCAAATAATGTAGTTGTGGATGACATTGCTGCTGAGCAACTTCAAACTGACCATATACCAGATCACTTGTCCTGCAATATGCATCCTTCACTAATGTTCAACAGGATCATCACAAAACAATGGGGTGAAATTGAAAACAATTGGTAGAGACAAGTTTTACTTCAATTTCTTAGTCAATACCATGACCAATGCATCAAGTGTACCAGAACAAGCACTAGACTGTATGACCTGCCTGATAAATCATGATTTTGACCACAAGCCATGGAACAAGGCAGCTGAGTTTGACAATTGTACAGCACCTACAAACAATAAATCAGTCAGTCTCAAAGATTAGCATTTCAATAGACTGACTCTCACACCTGCTGTGTCACTATCACCTAGATGATATTTCTAGCTTTCTCCACAAGTATGAGAATGTCTCCAATCAGCTTGCCTGCATAGTGCAGTGCTTCCTGGAGCTGGATTTCCTTGAAATAATGTACTGTATTGCAGCTTTAATTCAATTAGTCTACATCTTATAGAGCCATTCTTGTCCACAACAACCTCAACTAGCACTAACTATTCTAAGCTCATACCTGCATTCCAACAGCTGTATGTGGATCTGACCACAGTCAACCCTGAGAAACTACTGACTGTAACAGAGCCAGCTTTTGATTTTGGGTCAGCCAAGAGGTTCAGCAACACAAAGTATGACAAAGGTATCTGCAGTGTTATATCTGAAATTTGTCACCTTTTCAAACCACAAGATATCAAACTACTACACATGCCACATGCTTCTCCCAGCACTTGCTAATGGTTTCCAGGAACAGAAGGGGGATATCTTCAAATTTGGCAAGTATGATGAAGATGTACCACACTCTCTAAGATCCCAAGTGACAAACTGGATAATGCTCCTGTACACAATCTAGATCAGGGGTGGGGAAATCCTCACCCATGGGCGAAATTTCGCCCACGAGCTAATTTCAATTCGCCCGCTTAGGTATTTATTATTTATTAAAAATTATTTATTTACAGCCCAGCAAATAGCTTTTTAAAATACATCTTATATACAGCGTGTCCCAAAGAAATGTATACCCACTTTGTTCGATAATACCAGCTATGAGGATAATAAATATATTACTTTTTATATGTTTTTTAATAAAGAATTTTCTCCTGAATCTAAATATGTAATTATTTTTATTAAAAATTGAAAAACAAAAAAGTTACAGATGTTTAAATTATAATTATTATTTTTGAGACTTCATGTGCGATATTTTCTAATATTTTTGCACGTATACGAGATAAGTTTGAAACCAACGGCACTGTGCAAAACTTACAAAAACAATGTTCTGGAAGACGTCGAACATCTTAGATAAAGTGTCATTTAACCATGGAATTTGTAAATTTTTTGAATTAACTAATAATTACAACATTTATGCTTCAATATCAACACTAAACATAAGTATCTCAAAACAGTCAGTTAAAATATTAGAAAATATCACACATGAAGTCTCGAAAATACTAATTATAATTTAAACATCTGTAACTTTTTTGTTCTTCAATTTTTAATAAAAATAATTACATATTTAGATTCAGGAGAAAATTCTTTATTAAAAAACATATAAAAAGTAATATATTTATTATCCTCATAGCTGGTATTATCGAACAAAGTGGGTATACATTTCTTTGGGACACGCTGTATATAAGCTTAAAATTTGCCAGATGCCCGCGGAGGTGTTTATGTTATCGATTTTCGCCCTTGGTACTGAAAAGTTTCCCCACCCCTGATCTAGATGCTGAAAGAAACATTAGCCAGGGTTGGCAAAAACCCAGCAAAAACGCAAAAACCCAACTACCCAGCAAAAAATCAGTTGGGTTTTTGCCAACCCTGGCATTAGCTTTATAAATTATGAACTGTCAGGAGAGGTGCCTCACAGTTAGCTGCTGCTTCATCATCACGGGTGAAGTCCAAGTCCATGGATCTCATAAAGAAGAGGCAATCAGGAGCTTTTAGAGCCTATGGTTCTAGTTAGGAAAAGTGGCAGAATCCCAGGAATAATGATTGCATAGAAAGCCAAGCAGCAAGAGCCACAAATGCAGGGACTACAGAAAAAGGAGACTGCCAACCTTGCTGTACTGTGGACAAGTGGCAAAACCAGGACCTTGTCACTTTGAAGGGTATGGGAGGACCTTTCACCTCAAGAGAGATTGACTAGTACATGAAAAGTGATGCAGATGACAAAACAAAGGAACAAAGAATGTATTCAGAAATCCAGTATGTGTGTGATACATCCCTCTCTGTAGAGTACCCAAAGGCAGTGACATATTCAGGCTTATGAGAAATCACAAAAAGCTTCCACTCACCACATATGCTGTGAATCTTAAAATTTATCTTTTAAATGTTTCCTCAAAGGCAGCTGCAACCTTCAAGGACTTCAACAATGCCATTGATGTCATGTTATCTTAGATCACTAGAAATATATTGCGTGTAAATGTAATACACTGTTATTTCATGTTCATACATGCTTTATTTGCCTTATTTCCTAATTTTAAGGTCTAGAACACATTCTGAATATTGATCAAATGCTAATTATCAGCAAAAAATTCTGTTTGAATTTTTTAACAAATCATTTTGATAAAATATTATGATAAAAGATGCAGTGTTACTTTTATTATAAAAAAAAAAATGCTAATTTGGGGGTACCCAACTTCAAGGGGTATGTACAGGGGGTTGTATTTATTTGATAACCAAATTTTTCATATTTCCTTAATGAAATATGATTACTACAACTTTTGAGCGGGGACCCTGTATGATTCCAAAAATACCCCCCCCCCCCCCCCACCTGCTAATTCTAAGTGAGGCTTAACATAAGAATGATATAGCTAGTTTGCTGATGACTTCCTTACTCTTGTAACTAACATTCTTCTTAATAATATATACTGTAGCTACCTAGCATATTATCTGCCTTATTTCTAGCCTCCAAGCACTTAAGCACTGCTTAGAAAATTTTAGGTCATTATTAACTATAATACCAAGACCTTTTTCCTGTCTAACATCCTCTAACCAGTTTCCTATATCTCACAACTAAAGTTTTCATTATTTTCACCAAAATGGATGACTTTGCATTTCTGAACATTGAATTTCATTTGCCATTTACTAGCCCAGGCAACCAATCTATCAATATCTTTTTGCAGTTTATAAGAATTTTCTATATGTGTCTGGGGCAACTACTTTTGTATCATCTGCAAATTTAGAAACTACTAACTAGCTACTGCTTTCTCTAAATCATTTAGATGTAAAATAAAGAATAATGGACCTAAACACTGATCCCCGTGGTAACCCACTTTTCACTTTCTACCACCCACATTCATGACCATTTAAAATTACTCTCTGTTCTGTCTTCTAACCAGTTTTCTACCCAATTAATAACTGACTGATATACCAAGAACTTTTAATACAGGGTGTACATAAAGTCAGGATCTATTTTTGTGAAGCACTTGGAAATTATATGGAATTCAATCATAAAATGATAAAGTGGTAACATTTATTAAATAATTAAGAGTAGGATTCGACGTGACGCCCATCAGTATCTCTGCACAGCTCAAACTGTTCCGCAGCATTTCTAAACACATTCTGGAGCATTTGCGGGGTTATGTTATCTGCAGCAGTTCATATATACGTAAGTTTTCAAGACTCGTAATCTTCATCTGATAGACGTGTGATTTGATAAAGCCCCATGCAAAGAAATCTAAAGGGGTTAAATCTGGTGATCTCGCTGGCCAAGGTCTGTTGCTTCCGCGTCCGATCCAGCAATTTGGAAAACGTCCATTTAGATAATCCTGAACAATTTTGGCATAGTGACAAGGAGCACCATCATGTTGATAGACGATGGGGATAGGATTGTTAGTACCGTCGTCTATCAACATGATGGTGCTCCTTGTGACTATGCCAAAATTGTTCAGGATTATCTAAATGGACATTTTCCAAATCGCTGGATCGGATGCGGAAGCAACAGACCTTGGCCAGCGAGATCACCAGATTTAACCCCTTTAGATTTCTTTGCATGGGGCTTTATCAAATTGCACGTCTACCAGACGAAGATTACGAGTCTTGAAAACTTACGTACACGAACTGCTGCAGATAACATAACCCCGCAAATGCTCCAGAATGTGTTTAGAAATGCTGCGGAACAATTTGAGCTGTGCAGGGATACTGATGGGCGTCACGTCGAATCCTACTCTTAATTATTTAATAAATGTTACCACTATCATTTTATGATTGAATTCCATATAATTTCCAAGTGCTTCACAAAAATAGATCCTGACTTTATGTACACCCTGTATATAGAAGTTTCCTATGTGGAAACCTTGTCAAATGCCTTACTAAAATCAAAATAAATGACATCTACATTATTTCTATTATTTACCATACCTGTTCAGTTATGGAAACTTGAAATAAGATTAAAAATTTCCAACTGATCTTCATAATTCTTCTTTATAATTCTTTCCTACCAATGATATTAAACTAAATGGCCTATAATTTCCTACCTCCTTTTGTTTGACTACCCTTTTTGTAAATGGTACGGTACTACATTTGCTTTTTTCCATTCATCTGGATAACACAGGCCTGCGAATGAGAACTTTGTAAGAGTTGTTTTCTTACTAATAACCAATTTTATATAATTCAACTACGCTGATTTTGAATAAGGTGTCCATTTTTTTTCTATCATTAAGGATTTTCTGCAAACTAGAAGGGAAAACCAACAACATAAATAAATATTATTTATTTCAATTTACATTAGCTACCTATTTTGCTTTGTTATATTAATTACAAATGCAAACAACTTTAAAAAGAAAGAAGACTATTAACGTCAATTACATATTCATCTTTATTTGTCCCGAGTTTTCTTGTAAGATCTATACCTTTTAGTCTCAAATGTACGTGCTGTTCCTTTTCTTTACGCAATAATTCCAGAGTATACTGTTTCAACATCCAGCAGTAATCAGCCATCATGCTGATGTCCCACCTTCCCTGATATCTCTTCTCCATTTCTTTGATATCTTGGTGAAACCATTCTCCTTTTTCTTCACTGAGTGCTCCAAGATTCTCAGGGAAGTAATCCAAGTGTGAATGTAAGAAATATAATTTTAAACTCATATTATAACCAGAAATGGGTTAATAGTAATAGACTATTATAGGATTTTTCAAGTAATCTTAATATCATAATTTTTTGGCTGTAATAGTAATAGAAGGCAAAGTAATAGATAATAGGCTATTACTTTTCTATTACAATGGCAATGGACATATTGTGTGAACAAAACTGAAAAATGAACCATCTACTCCCATTCATACACAGGCTAGAGGGAGTCAGCCTGTGGCAAAGGCTGGCAGAGAGAATGGCAGGGTATCATAGGGGCTGCCAAAACAGATTGTATGATGGCTGTACCAACGAAGACCACAAACATTTTCATCTTGAGATGTCAACCAGATCTTACAGCTGAGGAGCTGCAGGCATTTGTGGAAGATAAGGTGAACTTTCAGGTTACATTTAAGAAAATTGACTCCAGATGGACTACGTGCAGTTCCTTCAAGTTACAGCAGTCTGTGATGATCCAGGGGTATTTATGGATCCAGCAGTATGGATGGAATGTGTATATGTACAGCAGTTCTATGAGAAGAAGGGAAGAAAAACACCTGCAGCCCCTCTCGCAAGTGCTGGAGAGGGTAATTATGGAGACATCTTGGGTCGTACTGTGGAGGAAAATCCAGCTGGATCTAATGCTGTAATTACTGTGCCTGGTATAAGTGGAATTCAACATGTAGAGATGGCTGGCAGAACTCCTGCATCTTCCTAATTGCAGCAGTCAAGGTAATCTCTTATAACTGTAGAGGCCTAAGCTTAGGCAATAACAGCAAACACAGGCGGATCATAATTGATAAGCTGTTAGATGCTTATATTCTGTCTACAGGAAACATGGCTATGGAAACAGGACTTGAAGGACCTGAATAGCCTGTCCAGTAACTTTCATCAGATAGGAGAGGCCACCAGAGATAAACAAGATGGTCTCCTTGCAGGACACCCACCTGGTGGGATAGCTATTCTATGGAGGTTGGGGTATGGTAAATATATTAGTGAATTAAAACTTGGTTTGAATTGGCTAATGGAATAGAAATTTGTGTAGACAATAAAAAATTTGTAATTCTGTGTAATTCTGCCTTTTGAGGCAGTTGATAATGAATATTACCTCATTAAATTGGGGCAGGTCAGCAGTACCATATTATTGATAAGTTGGATAAACATGTATAGCTATTATTAGTGACTTTAATGCTAATGTGCTTAATGATAATTCTTTGTTTAGCAACCACTTAAAAGCCTTCTGTGAAGATAATAACTTGACCTTTTCATCCATGTGTAGTCTTCCTGGTGATGGCTTTACTTAGGTTAGTGATAGTATGTTCATTATACACAGTGATTCACTGGCCTACTTAGTCATTGCTCCAGACAACTATCTCTTAATCTTCTATGGACCTCTTGTATACCTAATGTTTTTACCTGTTGAGTCTGAAATAAAGTGTTTGTTTGTTTGTTAACACACTGCTTCTAATTGCATTTAAATAGACAAAGATCCTTTTCAAACAAGTGAAGTACCCCACATACAAAAGTAATAGTAATATGCGAAAATTAAAGTAATAGTAATAGAAACCCAGTAATTGACCCCATGTCTGCTCTTGATCCTCTCATTTTTCTGCCTATCAACATCAGAAAGAAGACTTGAGTGCAGAATGTAGTGCTTAACTGCAGGACACTGTTCAATAAGACATTCTGTAACAACTTCTAAAGTAAGCCATCTACTCTGTACAATAATAGTGTACATGTCAAAGGAAAACATGGTTTGTAATCTTGAACTTTCTCAAAATCTTCACATCTCACAGGTGATGATTTGAATAAGTAAAGATAGTTCAATGCCAAGAGAATCCACATATTTCCAAATGAATCATAGGCCAATGAGAAAGCATTGTGAACCTTATGAATAATGCAAGTGCCAATTTCAACAAGATTTGGGTTAAGAGTCTCCTTTACATCTCTGGTTAAAGCCTTCATTACATTTGGCCCATCAGTCAATATCTGTAACAATTTTTTAATGTATAGAAGAGTAGCAATATCAGCAATCTTTTGAAGAATAACTGCAGCCCGAGCTCTACCAAGTGTAACTGAAGACATGACAAACAATGATATGTCAACACTGGTTAGAATAGTATCAAACTAGTATGTCCAACCATCACCAGTGTTTAACAGTTGTGGTTTCATCAATCTCTAAAGTAAATGCTAAAGTTAAGTTGCATATCTCATTTTCAATATTATTTTGAAAATGAGGCCCAAGTCCATCAGAAAGAATCCTGCTTGCTTTATTATGCTTACATTCCACAGCAGCAGCAATCTTTGAATCAGGAAACATCACTGGAAAAGCTGGAACAAATTTATCACAAATATTAATAGGCAGATGATGCACTGCAACTGCTGTAGACCACATAGCTTCAGCAGCAGTAACCTGCTCAGGAAATGACAGGATCCAGTCACTGCTTTTAGCAGCTTATGCACAAGCAAAGACTCCACAATGTTAGTTTGAGAAGGTTTCAAGTCATTTCAAATTTTGATTTTTGTCACAATACTTATTTGGCACTTGATGTAGGTGAATTTTTTCCCGAATCATGTCAAAGCAATGTATCATGGTCCCCCAATTCCACATTTATGGCTGTCTCACAAATTAAACAGTAATCAGCATGTACATCTGTTAGTGATTTGATGCACCAAAACCTTACTTCATCCCCATTTTTATCTTGGCCATTCAGTATGGACCCTTTAAAAACTTGCCTTCTTGGTTGATTAGACTTGTGCCTTCTCAAATAACAGCAAGACTTATCATAAGCCAAGCACACAACACCTTTGAAGGCTTCACTTTACTGAAATATCAGCATAAATAGGTTTATATGATTTTTTCTCCATCTGGTTTTACCACAATTATAATTTATCACAAATCATTCTTTACCCTTTTCGTCACATCATGTCACAAATTCCATTTTTGTCTCATTTTATCACCATTTTAATTTAACTATTTTATCACATTTTGTCACATAGCTATGGTATTTAAATTATTATTGTCACATTTTTTATTTTTTGTAATTTTTAAATTACATTTTGTCACAATGGACCATCCCTGAACAGGTGATGACATTTCCTTAAGATTTACCATATTTCCTTCTCAAAGTTTGTTTTCTTAAATAACTCTTGCCTGTCACTTTTTGGTTGTCAATCAAAACAGCCACAACCAAAGTGGCCACATCTCATTTGTTAACAAGCTTATATTAGTCAAATATTAATTGTACTACAAATGCAACATATATAATCTCCGAGAACATCAGTGATTTTTTTAGTAAAACAGAAGAAAGCAAGTTAGCATATGGGTCATTCCAGGACAAATCATGCAAAAAAAATTAAATTTGTAACCACTCCGACTTGGATTTTTCTCAAATTTGGTATATAAGGTTGTTTTTGTGCAAAAACATGAAATTTCAAGTTTTAGCGCAATCAGAGTAATGGTTCAAAAGTGAATAATTTACTAAGTAATAAAATGCATTTAATCAAATAGTTAAAAAGTTATAGCAGTTTGAATATTTGGTGGGGGGGCCACCCCCTATGATACAAATATTAGTTTTTTTTTCATTTTGTACCTCAATTACTCTTTTATATGACTTAGTCAATGACTGTGTATTTTTACCTTTGTGTATTTTTTTGCACTTTATTATAAGGTACTTGCTAGCAAAAAGATGACATATTAGCCCAAGTTCAGGAATTAGGCTATACTAACTATATAATAGTTTTATCCTAACTATATATATTGCACACACACACACATTATTAAAATAAGAGATAATTTGTACTGCTTGTTTGTAAGGTCGAGTGGTATCACGCTTGTGTAGTCATGCTACACAACTTGTCACAGCAAAATGAGATTGTCTGAGGGCTCCTTCCATTAGCATTGAGATGGTGTGGTTAACACCCCAAGTTGGTGGAAACTCCACTATTGGGAAGGATTCCTGAGAGCTCCCAAACCCCTCAGTAGGGCCTGGGAGGTTTCAGTAATCTCCATTGGGCCAGAGCTTTCTTAGAAAGCCAGGCCTTCAGAGTTACTAAAAATGTTTTTCTTCTCTTTTTAATTGATTATAACAGATTTAAAATTCTCTCAATATAGAGAATAATAAGCACTTTGAGGCAATCATATGCCTGATTATAACAGCTTGAAATTCTCTCAGTATAGAGACAGAAGCTTGAGGCAATCATATGCCCATTTCAAGAGATGGGAAAGCATCTTACTTCTCCTTGATGGTGTGGTAGGTGATCCTATAGTCTTGTTTTTACCATTGGTGTTTTGTATTGCTTAACCATTAGCTATAAGAACCATGTCTCACATATTTGGATCACTTAAAATTATCGTGTAAATATCATAATCATTTGTAAATGCCTGATTTCCTTTGTAAAGACCTTGTTGAAAAACCTAACTTCAGTTATCAATATGCATCACAATGGATTTTGAGCTTTCTCAGGCTGTGAACTGAATTGTATCTTTAACTGCCTTATGAGCAACATATTAATGCAAATACATATCCCAAAATTTTAGAACCTTAATTATTATCATTGTTAATTTTGCTCCCTTTTCTGGCATCATTGTACTCATGGATTCCTATGGGTCCACTGATGGCAGTGCTGGGGGGATACCATAATCTCTAAATGTTTGTTGGTTTTTTCTCTTAATCAGGGATTTGTTTTTGGCTGGGACATTTGCTTATTGAAGTGAATTTGGATAAAGCTTTTTCTTCCCCAATACCTACACAAATGCTGATGCCAGTATTCACATATTTTTTTGTTATAAACATTGCTTTTGTTTGCACTGATTGAGCCAAGAATACCTTTAATGATTGTGATATGGAATGGAGTTTAAAATGACACATCCAGGACTTTCATTTCAAGTTTATGCAATTTGGGTAAACTCATTGACCTTGCCCTAGTGACTAATATTCTAGTTTTTTTTTGTATTAGTTATGTAAGTTCCCTTTTATTTTTTTCTGTAAGTCTTGTCTCCTTTGTGTGGTAATGGGCTGGTGATGGCCAATAATTTAATGGTTTTATTTTATGTTGACATTTTTGTGTGTGGTATGGGACTAATGATGTTTGTTTCTTTTGTTTTGTAGTAATATTTTTTTTGCCCAAGTGCTTAGTTGGTTCTGAATACACATTGGTGTATGATCAATAAAATTATTCATATTTTCTTTAGTTACCTGTAAAAAACTTGCCTGCTGATGCAGTTAACCTTGTAAGTGTTATTGTTGTTTCGATGATTAAATTAGGCAAAGGACATTTTACTTTTCTTAAATCCTCCCACCATAAGCCGAAGAGTAAGCCTTTAAAAGAGGCAGACTGGCTATGCCCCAGAGATCTTAAAAGGTGAGAACCCAGTTTCAAATTGGTAGGAGCCACCTATCTGACAATCTCAACCATACTAAAATTGGGAACTTGCTCACCTCATTTCTCTCATTCTTAGCAGTGCGGGTGGTGCTGAAGTCAAAGGATTATTTTTACTCAATTGAAGGCCCTCTGGGTGGTCCTCACTGGCAGCTAAATCTCCCATCTCAGCAACCAGCAGCAGCTGCCATGACCCCACTAACAGAGTATCTGGTAGGTGAGTAACGCAAATGCATCTTTACACAGATACACTTGCCAGCATTGCGCCCCCATTTCAGCATTAGCCTTGGTTATTAAGGGTTTCAGTTTGCCTTTTATGACAACATGATAAACACTGCTCATATATGGTATCTACTTGCCATATTATTTTAGTGCCTTGCCTATACTGGCTGTGCTTGTGTTTGCCTGTTATTAAAAATTAACATTTAATATTCTTTCTACTTATTACAGGAACTGATAATATATAAATTTTAAACAGGTTTTACCATTTAAATTACCATAAACATTGTTGTGACCCCTTTAAGAGACACAAGAAGAGAATCTTAAAGGGTTTAAGAAATTTACCATTAAATGTAACAGAAAAAAATCCTGCACTCCTTAACTGGAAAGTTTGTACAAACTGTTCTGTAAGATTAAATGAACTTGAAGAACCTGATAAATTATTTAATGATGTTTTTGAAGCCGAGTCAACTACAAGTACCGTACCTCTTCATTTCAAAGCAGCCCAGGAAGTAAACATTTGCAAACTGACAATCCTGGTGAGATCAGTTGATATTGAAATCTGTAGAGAACCAACCAAGAACATTCTTGAAGAAATGGAGATTTCACCAATAAAATTCCATTAGTAGTGTATGAATTATAATTTGGGCTTATTTTTGAAAAGTATAGTTATCAGAAAATGCATTATATGATTTTTAAAAATCATCTAAACTCTCTATCTTTGTGTATATATTGTTGCATAGGTTATCAAAATAATGCAGTTTTATCAAACTTATAAACATAATATTCTTCAACAATTTAAGGAATTGCAAAAAAATAGTTACTGTATTTTTCGGTGTATAAGACACCCCCCTATTTTCAAAGCCTTTTTTGTAGGAAAAAAATTATGACCAACTGCCTAGTTGTCAGAAAATGTCCATAATTTTCTACCAGCAAGGCTGACTTTTGTTAAAGCCCTGCATCAAAAGTATGGTGATACATTTTCTTTCATCCATACTCATTACAAGAAAATAGTATTAACTATACTATATGTTATGAAACATAAAAGTAAATCATTATGCAATACATACTGTTTTTCTTGTTATCAGTGGGTTGGGAAGAGTAGAAACTTAGTGTAAAATTGGCCAAACCAATATACAGTCAGGAGGGACTAAGAGATGATGAATTTTTGTAAAAATCCATCAGTTCTTCTAGCCCATATAAAGGTAATATTATGACCTTCGGTGTATAGGATGCAAGGTGATTTTGAGACCCCTTTTTTTGGAAAAAAAGTGTCTTATACACCAAAAAATATGGTATGTACAATAAATGAATTCTGATTAGTTATTAAATTATGAAAATTTGTTGCTGTAACTTACAGTAATTCTAAATTTTGGATGATGCCTAATTTCAAATGGTTAAACACTGACAGGATATCTTAAAAAGCATCAGACAAATACAACAAGTGTGTATCTACTTTGAAAATCATATGGCAGAAGCAAGAGAAAAGAAGGGTGGTAACTACGTCATGGCCCCGCCTCAGGAGGCACTGAGCGGACTTCATGGGAGTAGCACACCCTTGAGGCAGAAGCACTTAAAGGTAAATACCATAGATTCTTGGTCTCAAGTGCAATAAAAGAAAATTTTTGACTGAAGTCACATGGGAAGTCGTAGTAAAGTGATTCCCAAATTAATCTGGCTATGATAATCAGGGTTGGCAAAAAACCTACTTTTTTAAAAAAAAAACCAACCCACCCGGGTTTTTTCACAAAAAAAAACAGGCAAAACTGGGGTTTTTTTAAGTTATCATATAATAATATAAAAACAAATAATAATAAAATTTGTTAATATTTGGCTGGACACAGGGGTTAACAAGAAATGAGAGGTTGTTTCACTAGCTCTTTACGATAGTACTAATAATTTTTTGTGGAAATGCAAGATTATAGAAAAAATTACAAGTTACATTTTTATAGTGAATATTTCCTGTTTTGGCTATAATGTACTTTTTTTCATAAAATATTTTTCCTGATTGGGCTATTTTTTCACTACTCTGCAACTTAATTAGTTGGTTGGTTTCTGTTTTGTCCATTTTTTTTTTCTAATTGGATTCAGTTTCATCGTGTTTATGATAGAATTATGACGTGCTGTTCGTGTGGTTTCTGACTTTGAGAACTTGATTCATCATGTGCACTAGATGAAGAGAAAGCATTGGATTTTTTTATTAATTACAGCAGATTTCTCTCATCCTTAACTTGCCCAAAATGTGACAGCGAGTGCCTAATACAAAAAGATCAGAAGATATTTAGGTGAAATAACCAATATTAACCTGTTACTGTTAGGTCAACTGTACAGTCTAGGGTGTGACAGTTGCCCCAACTTTGTCCTACAATGCTGTTCAAAATGTTGGTGTTGCATATTGACATAAAAAATACCCACGTGCAATTTTTTGAAGATTCATGCATATTCGAGTGAGCACCAGCAATTTGAAAAATAGCGATTTTGCTTATACGGCATACGCGCCTATATATGAGATTACACAACCATCATAAGGGATATTAACACAAATCATTTGCCTGTCTTAATTAAAAGCTGTTATTACTAACACAAAAAAGTTAATCATTCTTATTCTCTCATGGTACATTAAGGGGTTTTATCATATATTCACAAGGTATTATTTCTCTAGAGCAAGAAACCATGATTTCTGTTCGGAAACAGATGATCGTTTGTGCTGATTAGGAACGCAGAGTCTGTCATTTTCAACTACTTGAAGGACTTCTTGAAAGCGCTCCTCATCCCTGGCAACATTAAGAAAGTCATGGCAAAGTTTTACACCACGCTCTGCAGCCTCATTGATGACCTGAAGCTTGTCCACAACCCGTTTCATGTTCAGGTAGTCGTCATGATCCACCCATTCACTGGCTGGACTGTGGAGAAACTGATAGGGCATGCCTAAAATGGTGAAGAACCGGCTTGAGTCAGGCCCAATTAGGTCCACCAGGGCAGTGCCACTTTCTGGGACAGGGGGAAGATATGGCTTTCCATAGCCCCCATGATTGAGCCCCACTCTCTTAGTAACTTCAGTGCCTTCATGGCAAAGAAGGGCCTTCCTCATCTCCTCTTTTGTCCTTTCTTGTACTTGGGACGAGAACAAAGCCAGTGGGGCCAACTCCTCAGTTAGGTACCGAGTGCCACACGTGCTTTGTCAACTATTGTGGCATCATATGGGGCAAATTCAGCCAAGGTTTCGACCAAATTCAAGTCATTCAGTGGCGCACTTGCTGGAACGGGGCAAACAATCCACCATGGGACATAAACAGCGACTGTGAACACAGCAAACCGTTCTAACTTGCTGATTTGACTTTTAGTCACAACCTCGGCTTTGGGAAACTGCTCTTTGATCTGGCCTGACAAAAGAACAATCTTGAGGGTATAGAGCAGTTTAGCCATCCACCTTGCTTTGTGAAGTGCGCCGGGGTAGACCATTGTGAAGTTCACTGGCTCGGATCCTTTAGTTACAAGCAGCAGACAAAGCTCTACCAGCTCCTTGCAGTCGCCACGTGTAAATGGTTGGGCTAGAGATTCACGGAAGAAGTCAGCCATCTCCTGCTGGCACTCCTCAAACACTCCAGGCATTGCGGGGTAGTAGTATTTCTTTTTTTCATTGTACGCCAGTTGAGAGAAATGGTTCTTGAACCTAGAAATGCAATTATTGGGATTATTGTATTTCGTACTAATCTATAATATTGTTTTAGGGGTATTAAGATTGATATGATCGATCATTTGCTTGGTGTTAGTATATCTTATAAGTCTAATAAAAGAAATTCCACTAAATTTGTTCATTAGATAATAATATTCCTTGTTATTTTGTAAAGCTTATGACTCACCTCTGGAAAACCATTATGTTTGGACTTGAAGAGCCCTCCACTTTCAAGCAATCCCAGCAAACACCTAGGATGACTTCGCCCACATGCCTGCGACAGGCGCACCAGAATACAGCACGCTCTAATTCCTTTTGGAGGGAGACGCAAGTAGCTGTTTTTTGTCCTGAAAAAAAAATGTAATTGTAGTTTAAGGCCACCATTTCAGGCACGTGCTTTTTGCAGATTTCTGTTAAATCATTCACTGTATTTTGGTATTAATGTCGTGATAAATTCACGCTGATGTTTGAAATAGGTTTACCTGTATTGGATGAAGTTGTGTCGAAAACCATACCAACGACATTCTGTTCACACTCCCAATCGACCAGAAGTTGTTTGGTTGCTGTTGATATCAAGTTTCCTTGAACCAGGCCAGCTTTTTGAGTCAAATGCGGAAGAGGTGGGACTCCAAGAAGCTTTGTGCCATTGACACCAGACACAAGAATGGGCAGGCGGTCATCAGTGCCTTTGGAATCCAGCGTGTCCATAAGTTTACCATCCCAGTGCACCAGTACTTTGTCTGATGGTTGCCATTCATCCATGATTTTTAAACTTATTTCTGACCGATGGAAGCTCGGTATCGGTGGGCCATCCTTCCATTTAGACTCAGCTTTGATGTATCTCCACCACATGCAGATACAAGGGAGTACACAATTGCACTCAGCTGGGTCGGCGAGATGTTGTTTCGAACACTGCATGAAACAAGTTCTGCCAACTTCAGAATATCATGGGGCACAAAAATTGAAACTCCCTCTTTCACTGTTCTCCGATGTTTTCTCTTTGGTTCAGCAGTGCTGGCCTCATCAATGTCATCATCCTCATCAGAGCTAATAGGTGAATCAATATCAGCCTGTACATTCTCAGCATGATCACATTGCTCTCTCTCTTCTCGCATCTGCCTTTTCTGTCGCTTCTGAACCTTTTCTGTGAGTACTTTGTTTACCCCAGAGTAGGTAGCTACTCTGTCACTTAGCATGCTTTTCATAAAGAGTATGTCAGTATCGATGGCATCTTGTTCAGCCTGAATTTTTCCCTTTTTCGCAGCCGTCATGTCTTTCAACACTGTGTTCTTATAAAATTTCATCGTCAGGCTCAATTCTGATTTAAACTTCATAATTCCAGGATCATCAACCCATCTTCTATCCTCATTCTTTTTCATAAGCATCATGTAGTCTTTGTCATAGTAAGTTTTAATCACTCGGCCAATATTGTTCCTGCCTGTAATGGTCGGGACATTCGCCTTCTGGTAATGCAAAAGCACATTGTCAATGGTGGCAGATAAAGCCTGGTCCCAATGCATATCCCGAAGGTTTGCTAACAGACATAGTAAGACCTGCCTATTAGTCGGCAGTTTGCAGCCCTTTATTTCCTTTTCTTCTTCTCGGGGTACAGTGCCCAATAACATTCTGACATACTCATCATCTTGCCGTGTATCCATGATTAAATTCTCTATTCACAACATCAAATCACTGTCAAGGGAAAAGAAAAGAGCATCATTAAAATTAAATGCAATAAAATAATACGTGGAAAATTTGTGGGTCAGCGTTCCAGACCCGGAAATGAAAATCTGATAAAATGTGCTATTTTCACACTTATTTATGAAGTTCATAAGCTGAAATAGCAATACTTGCTGGTACGACAGTGCTAGCTCAAACATGCACCAATCTCCAAGAAAATTTACAGGGGTGTTTCCTAGATAAATACACAACACTAAAACTTTGAACAGCATTGTAGGACCATTTTTTGATTTTTGGAGGGCAATGGTCACACCCTACTGTACACCCTTGATGATTGGTTAGGTTAAGTAATGATATTTTCGTTAGTTTAAACGAAAATGACATGGCCTGAAGTTGAAATAAAAAATACATTTTTCTAGTATATTTTGGTGTGCTCTGTGGTTAGGTTAGTTAATTTAGTTAGGTTGGCTAGTTTTTTATCAGAATTACATTCCTGGTGTAGTTTTCTCTGCTTTGTTGGAATTTGACACACATTTCTTGTGCAAATGAGTAGAAACACACTGTAGCCTATTTTAGAATGGAAAAAAAAAATAGTTTCTATTCATTTGCACAAGAAATGGGTATCATATTCAAACAAAGCAGAGAAAACTACACTAGAAAAATGTAATTTTGATAAAAAATGTAGCCCCTGTGTGCAGCCAAATATTTACTATAAAATTATATGCTCTATAAATGTTAATATTGATTGATTTTCACTTACTATAATCACCAGTGTGTATCAATCATTATTTTTACAAATTATTAAACTTAAACTGGGTTTTTCCAAATAAAATAATATAATAGCTTCTTAATATAAGATTATATATACGATAATTTTTTACTATCACTCCGGTCTCTTCAATTCCCATAATTTATAGATCAATGGATTCGTTATTACACCAGGAATGAGATTTGGATAGTCTCAAGTGAGGGAACTGGCCCAAAACTAAGCTAGGACACAAAGTTTATTTTGGGGTATAAGTGTGAAAAAATACCCTAAAATGTGGGTAATTCCTTCAGTAGAGACTATCTCGGGTGCATTCGCGATGTAAAAACGAATCCATTGATATATAAATTATGGAAGTTGTAGAAACAGCCAACATGAGTGACCTAAAAGGTATATATATACATTTATATATATGTAGTAAAACGAACACTGTATATATTATATATACCGTAAAAACTATACTAACCTAACCTAATTTTAGGTACCACTCTAACCTGTATCCGTTTCTTATCACGCACCGACCTATGGCAACGAAATGCTTTTGTTTTTATCGAACACACACTTATTACCATACCACAAACAATACCTTCCTTATTTTTCTTAGGGCAAATAAATTCTTTTAGCAATATACTGTGTTCTACATAAAAATTAAATGCAGCCTCTTCATCATCAAAAAATTTGCATGAAGTTAAACACAGTGAATAATTATAACCATCGCAAACCAATGCCATCATGACACTAAAATCTTACGAGTTCAGGTCAAACTCCCCCAATTTTGTTAGCGGTACCTTCCTAACCTTTGTGGGATCAACCATTTTATCACTCCCAAAAACATGATCTGCCATTTTATCGCTCGAAAAAATAGTTTCTTAACATTAATTTTATAGCTTTAATCAGTATTTGCCTTCATATTATACTTAATAAAAGTTGTTTAAAAAAATGTAGTGTGTCTTATGGTAAACTTTATTTTCAGTTTCCGAGGCTGGACTGATAGTAAAAAATTACCATATATACTTATAATGTGCATGATGCTTGTTTTTTACTGACTATATTCAATAGGAAGAATAGACATCAGCCATTGCGCTGTTACAGTATTGAACCTGTTCAAACTTGTTACACTGTTGGACCTGTTTCAACATGTAACTGGGGGAGAGCCTGGCATAGTCTTATGAGAAGATCAGTAGACTTTAGGCAGTGGGAGAAGAAAGTTGTACTCAGGGTTGCCAGATTGGCCATTTCATGGCCAAATTAGACAAATTTGGCCATAGAAAAACAGATTTGGCCATTTTGGGAAATCTGGCCATATTTTGGCCATTTCTGAAAAAGGTGCTGACCCACAGTTGGTCATATCACAATAAGTAAAGTTTATTATGACCCACTGGTTTGGCTCCACTGTAGATAAATGCTAGGTTTGTATGAAAACAAAGCATTATACAAGGTGGCCCAATATACGATAAGTAACGTATAAGCGCAACAATTTATTATTTTATACGATAAAGAATAACATCCATACCCTATAATAATTTTATGATAATTTATTTAAAAATATGATAACGTTTAATTTTCAAAATCCATTAATATATATATATATATTTTTTTTTTTGTATTGGGGCGTTTACCGCCACTTCCCGCTATATGGTAGCGGATATCATGGCGAGGCAGAATACGAGAAAGAGAAACGGAGATGGAGAAAAGGCACTAGAAAAGGGAGAACAGCGGACTACAGGTGAGAAGTCACCTAAAGCTCAGATAGGATGCGAGATTGGGAGAGGAAGAGGAAAAGATGGTCAAGCGAGAAGAGAGGGCTTTCAGCGAGCATAAAGCGTAAACGTTCGGGGAGGGGGAAATCAGAAAGGAACAGGAAGGCGCGACGACGTACTGACGACAGGGTGGGGCATTCCACATGGATGTGAGAGATGGTGAGGGGCGACTGGCAGGAGGAGCAATGAGAGCCTCCTGCCAGAACATAAGATAGCCTTGCGTGAGGCGCGTATGGCCGATGCGAAGCCGCGCAAGGACGACCTCTTTGTGTCTGGAGCGGTGGAAAGAGGACACCCAATATGACAGACGGGGGCGGATGGACCAGAGTTTATTTCCGGTGGCATCGTCCCAGGACTGTTGCCACATGCGGTCGTAAAAGGAACGAAAGACCTGCACATAGTCTGAAAGGGGAGCGGGCGGGGGAGGGGAGGCAGCGAGGCGGCAGACCGGGCTATGCGGTCCGCCGCCTCATTACCGGAAACACCAACATGGGCGGGAACCCAGCAGAAGGTGACCCGGATCCGGTGAACGGTGTGCAGGACATGGTACTCCTGTTGAATAAGGCGTACGAGGGGGTCCGGGGAATCATAGCGCTCGAGCGCCTGAAGGGCGCTCAGCGAGTCCAAAAAAATGGTACAGGAGGACCGCGAACAACCCGATACCAGACGGAGGGCTTCCAGAAGGGCAAAGAGCTCCGCGGAAAAGATGGAGGCCTGAACCGGCAGGGGGATACCCCGGGAGGTAGGTGACAATGACGGAGAGAAGACGGCGGCCACGACACCTGCAGGGGAGCGCGAGCCGTCGGTGTAGACGGGAACGTCGTCCGAATGGACGGGAAGATGGGCCAGAAAAGAAGACCGGAGGACGGCAGGAAGAGACTCCTTACGCAGGCCACGGAGCGCCTGGCAATGGCAGATAGGGGTGGTCCGCCAGGGGAGCGACAGATCGAAGGAGAACGGCAGAATAGAGGGTGGGGGGATCCCCAGGGACAAGAAAATCTCGGCCAGAGAGGCAGCGAAATGCAACGTGTCAGGCCGGGGTAGCACCTGGGAGATCGCGGAGAAGAGTAGGGACATCGGAAGGCGGCAGATGCGAAGGTAACACTTCGCCATGTGAAGGCCCCGGCGAAGGGGCAGGGGGGGGTGTCCACAGTCCACCTGAAGACTAGCGACAGGGGATGAGCGGAAGGCACCCGACGCCAGGCGAAGGCCACGGTGGAGAAGAGGATCCAGCATACGGAGTGCCGGAGAGGAGGCGGAGCTGTAGACCACACAGCCATAGTCGACACGGGATTGCACCAGGGAGGTGTACAGGTGCAGCAGAGTACGCCTGTCCGCCCCCCAGGTTGTATGGGACAGATGACCCAAAAGGGAGAGGGTGTGGCGAGATGTTTGCCGCAACCACCTAAGGTGTGGAACCCAACCGAAAAATCCGTCGAGGGTCATACCCAGGAATCTAACGGATGGGACGAGGGGAAGAGGAGTGCCGGCAAGGGTAAGGGCGAAGGTATGCGACAGACGGAGGCGCCGAGGACGGAAAAGCATACTGGAAGACTTAGAGGGTGAGAAAGCATAGCCAACCGAGGACGCCCAGCGAACCACCGCGTTGATGGCCAGCTGGAGCCGACGTTCAGCCAAAGATGGGAGGCGGCCAGAGCAATAGATAGCCAGGTCATCAGCATAGAGGGACCTACGAACGGATGTAGGCAGGACCGTAGCGACTGTGTTCATCACGAGTGAGAAACACAAGATGCTAAGGACACTACCCTGAGGGACACCCTCCTCCAACGGAAAGTGGTCAGAGAGGGCAGAACCGATGCGGACGCGGAAAGAACGGGCGGACAAGAAGTTATAAATAAAGGAAGGGAGAAAGCCTACGAAACCCAGGGAGCGTAAGCAGTCGAAGACCGCGCTCCGCCGGGTAGTATCGTAGGCCTTCTGGACGTCGAAAAAGATGGCGAGTACAAATTGACGCCGGGAGAAAGCCTCCTGCACGTCATGGCTAAGGAGAAGGAGGGGGTCGGTGGTAGACCGGAAGCGCCAGAAACCAGCCTGGGTAGCAGGGTACTGGTCACTCGCCTCCAAGGTAAAGGACAGCCGCGAGGCGACCATCGCCTCCATCACCTTGCAGGCACAGCATGTTAGGGAAATGGGGCGATAGTTCGACGGGAGTGAGGGGTCTTTATCGGGCTTCAGGATGGGGACGACGATGGACTCACGCCATCGGTCCGGAAATGAACCCTCCAACCAAATCCGGTTATAGAGGTCCAGTAGAAAGCTGAGAGCAGAGGGGTGGAGGTGCCGTAACAAGTCAGGGGATATTATCGGGGCCGGGGGTGTCGGGGTCGGAGGGCCTCCCGAAGCTCTGTCATGTGGAAGAGGTGATTATAGGGGTCATCCCTATGAGGTGGAAATTCCGGTGGGTCGCGGCGGGAATCGGAACTGGAGATGGCTGCGAAGTGCACCGCGAGTGCGTTCGCGACGGCCTCCGGATCGGACACGAACTCGTCGTCCCCGACCCGAAGCACCGGGGGTCGAGGGGGGACACGGGTCCCCTCAAAGCTACGCACCTTGCGCCAAACAGTCGAGGGGGCGGTCGAGGAGGAGATCCCGGACACGTAACTCCGCCAGGAGGTACGCCGGGCTAGTTTCAAGACCCGACAGGCCACTGCCTTCAGGCGCTGAAACGCCATCTTATGCTCCGGCTGGCGGGTCCGGTAGAAGCGACGGCCAGCACAGCGCCGCTCCTGAACGGCACGGGAGCACTCTGGGGTCCACCATGGGACGCTGCACGGCCTTGGGGAGCCTGAGGTACAGGGGATGCAACTGGTGGCAGCCGAGAGGATCTTGCTTTCGAGAAAGGCGAGGGCCTCACTAACGGAGGGAAAGGCAGGAATGGACGGCGAGATCGCTGTGCACCTCGTGTATGAGGCCCATTTCGCTCGGGCGAACAGAGGTGGGGGGGAGGAGACGGGTTGGGGTAAGACACACAGGGAAATGGTCACTGCCGGAAGAATCCGGCAGGACCTCCCAGGTGAACTCCGTCATGATATCGAGGGAAACCAGGGAAAGATCAATACAGGTGAAACTGTCATGGGCCGAGTGGAGGCAGGTTGGGGAGCCATCGTTCAGAAAGGTGAACTCTAGCTCGTCCATAAGGGAGAGAAGGGTCCCGGAGAGAAAGGTGGAGCAAACGTCCCCCCAGGCCAGGTCCCGACTGTTGAAGTCCCCGAGAAGCAGGAAAGGGCGGGGAAGCTGCAGAATTAGGTCACGGAGAGAATCGGGTGGAGGGCGTACGTTAGGGGGGAGGTAAAGAGAGCAGACCGTGAGCTGACGCCACAAAGGCGCACGGCCACAGCTTGCAAGACAGTACGGAGCAGGAGGGGGCGGAAAGGGACGGAGCGGTGCACGAAGACCGCAGAGCCCCCCCTACCCGCCCCATCGAGAGGCGGGGAAGGGAGCCCGCAGTAGCCGGACACTCGAGGGAGGGAACAGGAGCCCAGTATCGTCTCCTGAAGGCAGAAACACGCCGGACACCTGGAGGCCAGGAGAGAAGAGAGACTCTCGAGGCCTACCAGGAGCCCGCGGATGTTCCACTGCAGGAGCGAAGTATATGGAGGGTTAGGAAAGTCTGCGAAACGGATGGTTATGGGGTGGGTGGGCCGATCGGGCGGCCCAAGATTAACAAGGGGATTGGAAAGCCCCGGGGCCCAACGGGGGACACCAAACGTGGGCGAAGGCGAGGGTCACCCCGACGGGGGGGCGATGTGGAAACTGACGCCGGCAAATCCTCCTGAAGAGGAGACGCCCGGGGGAGAGCGATGCAGAGAAGGGGATGTGAGGGGTATCCAGAAGGCCCCTCCCTTCACCGGAGGTGCAGGGGAGGGGGGGACTACAAGGGGGGGACTACAAGGGGGGGACTACAAGGGGGAGTGGAAAAGGATCTCACCCAGATGCATAGGCAGGTCAAGGAGAGAGGTGGGGTAGGTCACGCGCGGGGGCGAGTTCCCCCTCCAGTGGGTCCATCGACCGAACCGGTGAGGGATGTATCTCCGCCCCCACCACGAGGGTCGTCGGGGACCCCAGGGGGGAGCGTCCATAACGGTTGCGCAGCGGGGACGGTGAGGACACCGGGATGGTAGGGCGAAGGGGGCGTTTGTGTCTGGGAGAGGAAGGTGATGCGAGGCCTATGGCCTCGAACCTTTCGGGGTCACTATTGGCGCGACGCTTGGGGCCGGTTCGCCTCCGTCGTGCGGCCCACATGGGCGACGGCGGGTCACGGTCCGGAATGGGGGTGGCCGAAAGCGCCGGTGGAGAGGGCGTAGATGGGGCAGGGGGGGTTGCCGACGAAGCATCGGCGTTCGCGGAGGGAGCACGTGGGGACGCGCTGGTAGTACAGGGAGCCGCGGCGGGAGTCCGCTGGGCAGCAGAGGATAGACAGGGAGTAGCGGACACGGTGAGTGGAGGCGCGTCGGGAACCGCCAGTGAGGACGGGGTCTGGGGCCGGCGGTGGCCGGGACGGAGAGCCTCGGCGTACGAGGTACCACGCCGGGCCTCGCGGCCACGCAACCGGTCCCGCGCCTCCCGAGCGCTGAGAAATTCTGATGAACAGAGGGCCCGAACCTCCCTCTCAAAGAGGAAGGACGGGCAAGAGCGGGATGAAGCAGGGTGCGGTCCATGACAGTTGGTGCAGGAAGGCGGAGCAGTACAGGGCAAGGGGTGGGGAGGGCCGCCGCAGTGGACACACAATGGGGCCGGCTGACAGCAGGAACTGCTCACGTGGCCAAACCTATTGCACTGAAAACAGCGCGTAGGATCTGGCACGTATGGCCGAACCGAGAATTCGCATGCTCTTCTCTCGCCAAAGCCCCAGAATACCGAAACAGGGGGCACCAGTGAGTCAAAAGTAAGGAGAAGGCGAGGAGAAGGGACGGCTGGGGACTGCGATCTGTCGGGAAAACGGTATATTCTCACCACACCCTGGGAGGCGAGGTCAGTCTGGAGGTCCTCCACCGGGATGGGTAGAAGACGAGCAGCGTAGATCGTGCCCTGGCACTGATTGAGGCGGGGGTGGGGAGTCACCGTGATCCCGCAGCCCAGGACATCGGGGATAGCGAGCAGAGAGGAGGTTTCGGCAGAGGAACGCGACCTTATCAAAATGGAGCCATCCCTCTGAGGCCGAAGGTCAAAACGCGCCATCCCCGTCTTCCCATGGATCGCTTGAAAGAGGCGTTCGTGGTTAGTGGGGAGGGGCTTGGAGGAGGAGGGGCGGAGGACGAGGAACTTGTCCATCGTCCTAAGGCCGAGTGAAGCCATCTGGCCAAACACCACCGGAACTTCGAGGGGGCGAGAAGACGAGAAAGGCGGACGGCGACGTCGGGTCCCACGTCCCCCAGGGGCCGAGGGGGCCGGGGGCGATGAGGCCCGACCAGAGTGGGAGGCGACCGGGGCCCCGGGCCTCCCACCTGAGGGCGAAAAAGCAGGTGGGTCCCTATCGGGACATGGAATATGGGGGGATCCAGGGGTCGGGGGGTCCACTGCAGGTCCATCCGCTACTGGCAGGGGTCGGGCAGTGGCACCACGAGCCTGGGGAAGAGAGGGAGAGGAGGTGTCGGCAAGAAGAGCAGACGGGGTGGGCGAGGGCTGCCGACTGCCCTTACCAGACCCATGGTCCAAAGAGGTAGTCAGAGGGAGGTCAGATGCACAAGCCGGGTCGTCAACGAGGTCCATTAGATTTGTAAGTGTTTCCATAGAAAATTTTTATTGTTGTTTCACGCCCGGGGCCGTGGGGAACCGATTACCCGGGGCCCAAGGGGACCAAGCGCATGCCGGCAGGGGATGGGTGCCTCATCCCATGTAGGTACCCCCATTTCAAAAGGGGCCCTTGCAGCGTCGAAAGTTCTCCCCCGCCGGCAGCAAAGACCAAGGCCCCCCAGGGTCCCAGGCCTGGGCACCCTACCAGCCAACTTAGTCCAGCCCCGGCCATGGGGGCGAGACCCCCAGCGACCAGCCCTGGCAGCCCATGGGGCGCGCGAAGTGAACAGAGAAAGCAGAAAAAACAGAGGGGGCAAGGAAGAGGGTAAAGAGGGGAAGACAGGAAAGAGGGGGCTGTAGGATAGCAGGGTATGCTAAAAGTCCACTTCGCAACCAGGCGGGGACCCGGCAGGGCCCCCAGCCGCGGCTGACCCCCCTCGCCACATGGAGGCAGGAGCCCGCGGGTGATCCACCCCAGAAAGACCGCCCGCGGGGAGGGGGATTAATATATATACAGTATATATAATTTATTTCTTAATTTTTATTTATTTGTTTATTTATTAAATATGAATAAAGTATAAGATATATTATATGCTCCTATATTATTTTTTATTAATTTATTACACATGAATTTGTGATTCAGTTTTTGTTGGTTATGCTGGAAAATGTAATTATACGTTATTTTACGTTTTTGCCCTCTGCTCTCGTGGCATGATCAACCTTGTGTCCAGTTAGTTCTGCGCGGTTGTTGGTGTCTTGTTGCTGTTTGCTGGTGCCTATATATTTCATAATTTGTGTAGCCCTTTAAAATGCCTAAGTAGAAATGTTATTATGAAGGTGGTAGGAAATATAATAAGGATTGGGAAAAGAAATACTTGTGGTTAAAATGTTCAGAAGATGGTGAAAATGGATATTGTGTTTTATGTAAAGTAAATGTATTGCCAAAGCTGTACAATATTTCTGTGCATGAAAAATCTCAAAAACATCAAAGTAGAACGCCCAACACATCCCAAAGGTCTCTTGATTCTCTTTTCCCAAAGATTAGTGATCCCATAAAGCAGGCTGAAATAGAACTTTCTTTAGCCATAACTTGCCACTCTTCAATCCGTGCTATTGATCATATTGGTGAGATAGTAAAGCACCATGGAGAGAAAAGCACCCTTGGTGGCATAAAACTACATCAAAGCAAGTGCACTGCGATTATTAAAAATGTTATTGCTGCCTCGTTCAAAGAAGAATTGAAAGAAGATCTACAAGATAAAAAATATGTTTTACTTGTTGATGAATTGACAGACATTGCTATACAGAAACATTTATGCATAGTTGTACGATTTTTCTGCAGTAAAAAGGGCAGAATCCAGACAGCATTCTTGGGGCTGGTACCTGTTATTGAGACTACTGGGGAGGCTTTATTTAAAAAATGTCAGATGAGTTAGCAACATATAATCAAACACTTAAGAACTGTATTGGTTTCGCAAGTGATGGTGCAGCTTCAATGGTGGGTGGTAACAATTCAGTATGGACCAGGATTAAGAGTGAATCGCCTAACTGTGTACAGATGAAATGCATTTGTCATTCTCTAGCTCTCTGCATACAGCATGCTTTTTCAAAGCTGCCATCCAGTGTTGGGTTCATCCTCACAGAAGTTCCTTTTTGGTTTGCAAACAGTAATTTGAGAAGAGAAGACTTCAAAGCCCTCTTTGAAGTTATGAATCCTGTAACTGAAGGAGATGAACAAGGAAGAGATGCCCCTCTTCCATTTAAGAAGCTTTCTAAAACAAGGTGGTTAGTAAGAGGTAAAGTTTTATTTAATATTCTGATGAATTGGGAAGAATTGTTGGCATAGCCTACTTCAGCAGCTCAGAGAATTCTGGGGGTCTTGATACTAAATATAAAGCTAGATTAATAAAGGAGATGTTCCAAGACAGAATGAACTATTTTTACTTTATATTTGTGACCCCTGTTGTTCAAGAATTTGAAAGGATAAATGCATTGTTCCAACAGACAAACAGTGATCCCTATGATCTTGCAAAGGAATTGTCTATGCACCAAAATAGCCTTTTTGGAAGACTTTACAACAAGGATGGAACTTGTAAAATTCTGGAAAATATTGAATTTGGTGTCAAATTTAATCAGGAAATAAGAACTTACATGACAACTTTTTAACTCACCAAACAAAGAAGAAAATAAAATAAAGTGTGTGAAACTAAGGTGTCAGGCACTGCTGCAAGAAGCATTGAGGCAAGTGGAGAAAAGGCTGCCTGACTCAGTTGACATATTTAAAGGCCTTTCACTTTTGAATCCTCACAAACTTCTTAGTCAAACACAAAAAGGAAAGTTTGAAGATTTGCCTTTTTTGCACCTGGCTCAAAATAATTTGGACCTGATCAAAAGTCAATACCGAAAAATTAATCTTGTCCAGTGGAGTGAAGAGGCTTTTAAGGAAAATGGCATTCCCAGACTCATTCAATTTCTGGCAAGGTGTGGGCACAACATAGCAGCTTCCAAGAGCTCTCTACGTATGCTTTGACATGCCTTATAACACCAGCAAGCAATGCCATAGTAGAAAGGATATTTTCTCTTGTCGCAGCCATTAAGACCAAGCCTCGCAACAGGACACAAACAAGACTACCTGAGTCAATTGTAAGAATTTGGTCATATCTTTTAGATAACAAAATATGCTGCAAAGACTTCAAATCTACGGATAAGATGCTAAGGCTTCATAACAGCAAAGTTTTATACAGTTCAGCTGCAAAATCTGTAAATAACGGAGAGGAATATGAGGATGAGACTGGCTTTCTTGAAGAGCTTCTTTAATTTCTTACACTTGGAGGAATTTGTTGGATCTGGGGCTTTAAAAATGATTAATCTTCTAATGTAAGTATTATTTAGTATTACAATTATCATTTATTGTGTCAAGGTGAATCTATTTCGTGATATTAAATGTTTTCTTATAATTACACCATCATAAAATTGTGCAGAAATTCAAGTACAATAAAAGCTGAATACGTTTTTTTATTAGAAACATTTGGCCATTTTTTTATGCCTATTTGGCAATTTTCGTTAGAATAAATCTGGCAACCCTGGTTGTACTTGTCCTACTGTAGTGCATTACTGTTATCTGAAGCATACCTCGTACACCAGGGTATGGTAGAAAGAGAAATGAATGGAGTGAAGTGACAGCAGTAGAAGACAGCAGCAAAGTAAATTGCAAGCACTGTAATGCTGAAATTAGTGCCAAAATTGAGAGAATTAAAGTCCATTTAAGCAAATGTACAAAAAGAAAGAAAATTAAAAGGAGCGCAAGTTTATCATCAGCCTCATCAAACTTGGCAGAACAGTCTGATGATGACCTATCATTGCTCTCTGGCTGCTCTGGCATGGATGACAGCCAGCCATCAACATCAGCAAGAACAGGTCATTATAAGAGTTCTGAGGCCAAAGGGAAGCAAAAAGAGACCTTAACAACTACATCTACTATGGGTAGTACTCAGAAAAAAAGTGCAAACAAAAGTAAGTGACTTTACCATAGTTACAACAGAGCCACAGAAAAAGGCACTAGACAAAGCAGTTGCAAAGTTTTTTATTCAAGCAACTTATCTTTCCTTACTGCTGAGGGAAAATACTTCAAAGAACTCATGAACACTGCAAGACCATAGTTTTTTTTTAAAACCAAGCAGAGTGCAGATGAGGATCTATAATTCACTAAAGCCAGTTCATTTTCAGCAAACTGATACATTAATTTCTTAAGTTTTTATCCTTTAAAGCATTATTTAAAATATTCCAATGCACAATGTATGAATACACAAATTATTTTAATTTATTGGTAGTTATTTATAAATAACAATGTTTTATGTATGGTTAAGCTCAAATTAACCTGAATATTTGTGATTAAAAGCAATATTTGAAAAAACCCAGTTAAGTGGGCAAAATAGCAGGTTTTTCCCAAGTAGGTTTTTTTTTAAATAACCCAAGTGGGGAAAACTAGGTCACCCACTTTGGTGCCAACCCTCAATTGATAATCCCTAGAATCAAACAAATCATCTTTAACTAATAAACCTAGTCCCAGAAACAAGCTCAAATTTGAATTTGGCCAAGCTTGCCTTGTACACTAGTTTGTATATTGTAAACAGTGTATATTCTCAGCTTAGTTATGTAGATTACTTTGGTATCTCTGTAAATAGTTGTATGTTAATTAGCTGACTTGAGACTGACATTTTGCACAATTTTATTATAAAATATAGCTACTTAAATAACCTCGATAGACGACGAGTAGTTATGTTTTTCAAATGAAGTGTAATGTAACTCAAGGACTTAATTGGCTAGCGCTACTTATGCCTAATGTACGGTACTATTAGGCCAAGGGCTGACCAAATGAGACACCCTCCACAGCCTAGGTTTTACAGATGAACTGGGACTAATTTATGTTAACTTTCAACTGCCTATGTTTAATACGCCAAACTCTTATCACACCTCAGCTCAAGCCTAAGAATCCAAGGAAAAGTAGGCCAATGCCAGCTATCGTTAACATTAAAGTTTTTATTAACTCTTCAATCATTAACCTGTAAAAGTCATTCAACCAAGTCATTGTTGATATAAGCAATTCAATATAGCCCATCAAGCAAACAAGCCTACGCTGTTAAGTTGGACTAAAGCTCTTTTTATGAATCATTATTTATAGAAATGATTTAATTTCGTAGCTTAGCCTTACAGAACACACCCAAATATTTTAAGTGGCAATATTTTGTTTGAAGGAACAGAAGGAGTCTAGCATTTATAAGGATACCACCAAAGCCTTTCAGCTTTCAAAAGGATTTTCATTAAGTACTTTTAAGCTTTCAAAATAATTTTTGTTCCAAGGTTTAATATATATATATATATATATATATATAATTTATATATATATATATTATATATATATATATATATATACCAACCTGAATAACTTCAAGAACCAGCTGGACAGATTCCTGTGCAAAGTCCCTGACCAGCCATGCGCGGCTGGCTACGAGGGCAGGAGGAAATCAGACAGCAATTCCCTCCTTCACCAAGTCTCGCAAATGAACCGTCGTTCAAACTCACCTAAAGTAAGTATATATATATATATATATATATATATATATATTTTATTGACAAGAGATAAACCCCATAAAAATATACTATCCATGAAGTTAATAAATGATACAGTTAATCAAAGAATAATAAATTTAAAAATTAAGACAAAAAAGGAAATAAAATATAATCAGAGCTGGGCAATAAATACATTGAATGTATTTAAATACTAAATACATGGGAGAAATGTATTTAAATACTAAATACATTTTACGAATGTATTTAGATACTAAATACAAAATACATCAATTGTATTTAAATACATTTGTAAATACATTTTAAATACATACAAATTTGCTTGTTGAAGCCATGACACGCACACGATAAAGAAACCAACCGCTTTCGACTAAGAGTGGCACACAACTGATTGAACTGACACGTTGAAACATGAACCATGCTGTACTACACGGTCGACGCGTCGTACTGTGCTAGTACAGAACGTGTATTAAACCAGTAAAAGTATTTACATTTTTATATTTTGAGTATTTAAATACTCATTAAAGTATTTAAATACTATATTTAGATACATGAAAAACAATATATTTATAAATACAGTTCTAAATACACAAATGTATTTAAATACTGCCCAGCTCTGAATATAATATACGTAATGAAGCAATTAATAATAACAAAATACCCAAAGCTAAGACTACAAAATAAAAGTGAAAAAATACAAGTACAGAAAATACTAGTATTGAACATTGGTGTTAAGTTGAGCAAAAGACAAAAATTTTCATACCAAGAAGTCCACAGTAAAGAAGACATGAAGTAGGACTGATGAATAGTTTCGGCCATTAGGATGGCTGAGTTTTTAATTCTTTGAGTTATACTGTATTGAGCACGTCTTGTTACCTCTGGGAGGATCGAGACATTGTGGTCAGCGAACATTTGTGAAGCTGAGCATCTTGGAGGTAACTTATGCACCACTCTGAAAGATCTGTTTTAAAGCAAATTTAGGAGTGACAGTCTTTTTTATAATTGGCCCACAGTTGTTGCACTTAGATATTAGTGCAGAAAGTACTGAAAAGAGTCTTTAGCTTCGCTTTTACAGAATATGAAGAGTTTTATAATCATGTTTGGTTCAGTACAGGAACTTCGATATTGCTTTCTTATATCTGAGTTGTCACTCAAGGGATTAGGTGGTCAAATATCTAAATTTGCAGATGACACAAAAGTAGTTGCCCCAGTTATAAATACAGAAAATTCTTATAATGATGATGTTGATAATGATACGCTTTATTGGCAGGATATAAATCCCATAACATAGTACAATATTCTTGAACATAATAAAGATAAGATAAATCAAACAATAATACATTTAAAAACAAACAAACTAAAAATTGCGACTAAAAGAGGTTTAAAATAAGACACGTAATGAAACGAGTAATAATAATAAAAAATGATGATAATGACTACAAAAATGATGACAATGATAATGACAATAGTGTTGTGTATTGACAGGAGACAGATTCCCCAACCTAAAAAAAAAGCATAGTATCCATCAACTTCAAGTAATCAACAGTTTGGACGCTTGGATTGTACGAGTTTTTAATTCTTTGCATTAGACTGTATTGGGCGCGTCTTGTGACCTCAGTGAAGCTCGGAACGTTGCAGTTAGCGAGCACTTGAGAGGCTCAGCATCTTGGAGGTAACTTATGTAGCCAGGCGCGGATCCAGGGGGGGTCGAGGGGGTCCGGACCCCCCCCCCCCCCTGCTCACGGTGACCAACGATTTTTCGAGCGCTAACTTATGTAGCAAAGACCTCTTCCCGAACGGGAATATACTTCAAATCCATCTAAAGCTATCTTCAAATATGAAAATTTCCTACCTCTTCCCGAACGGGAATATACTTCAAATCCATCTACTGTAAAGCTATCTTCAAATATGAAAATTTCCTACCTCTTCCCGAACGGGAATATACTTCAAATCCATCTACTGTAAAGCTATCTTCAAATATGAAAATTTCCTACCTCTTCCCGAACGGGAATATACTTCAAATCCATCTAAAGCTATCTTCAAATATGAAAATTTCCTACCTCTTCCCGAACGGGAATATACTTCAAATCCATCTAAAGCTATCTTCAAATATGAAAATTTCCTACCGACGGGGGGGAACACCCCCCCTCGGGCCCCCCCCTGGCGCTCGCTTCGCTCGCGCGTCCTTCCTCGGCCGAAACGAGCCCCACCAAGACTGGACCCCCCTCTGCTTAAATTCCTGGATCCGCCCCTGTGTAGCTGTCTATAGAATCTGTTGTAAAGCATATTCAGGGTTCTGCAGCAACCTTTTTTATAATTAACCCAGAGTTGGTTGCTGCCCATAAATATTAGTGTAGAAAGTACGAAAAAGAGTGTATTTAGCTTCGCTTGTACAGAATTTGAAATTCCTTATAATCATGTTTGCCTTAGCACAGTAACTTGTATAGTTTTTCTTTATGTCTGAGTCGTCACTCAAGGAGCTGGTAATAGTTTGACTCAGATACTTAAATTCTTGTACCTGCTCTATTGATCTGAGCTTTGGTGATAGAACTGCGTAACCCTAGTTTTAGTAACATTAAAATTAATGTCATAGTTGTGTGAATATGATTCACAAATTTTTATAAGACGATCCAGACATTTCACCAAAGGGCTTATTAACACCATATCATCGGCATAGACCAAGCTATTTATCCTCATTTCATCTATGCAACATCCCACTCTTGCCTCATTAAGCGAAGCAATTAACCCATCAATATATACTGTATATTACACAGCAGAGGAGACAGTAAGGAGCCTTGTCTAACTCCGCATGAGGAACCAAGACATTCGGACAATACATTACCCCATCTAACAGTAAAAGTTTGGTGTGTGTGCCAGAATTTCAATAAATTTAAAACATATAGTGGAATATTCCTGTCTTCTAATTTTTTAAACAGAATATTGTGATTCACTTTATCATATCGTTTGCTTATATTGCAAAATCAACTATAAATAGTTGAATTACTAACAGTATATCTAAATACAATCTCTTTCAAAACATAACTACACAGATCAGTTGAATGAGACTTTTTAATTAAAACTAAACTGGTTAGGAGACGTCCATAAATACTGTAATCATTTAGTCAGCGTAGCAAAAATTTCTCAAATAGTTTTGAGAGGTAGGAGGCAACAGCAATAGGCCTGTTGTTATTGCTGGATAGGATGTCCCCATGTTTATTTTTGACGATATGATACAAACCCTCATAAACTCTGCAGGAATAAAACTGTGAGGATGCATAGCTGAGAACAGTAATAAGAAATGAAGCCTGATCACATCATTAATATACTTTAACTGCTCATTCGACAGGTCATCTATCCCTGGTTACATCATTAGCATACTTTAAATGTTCATTCGACAGGTCATATATACCTGGTGACAACTATCGCCTGCCTTTAGCTCTTTAATCAGACTCTTAATTTCAGGCACTAAGTAAGGTTCTCGAATTTTCACTGGCTCCACCAGGGGCGTACCTAAAGTATTTGGCACCCGGGGCGGATCCTTCCTTTGGCACCCCCCATAAATAATTTTAAAATTTAAACACACAGAAAAATATATTATGTTTGCAAGTAGATTTTTAAACAGCACAGTACTGTCATAAGCAAATTGGAAATAAGAAAAATGCAGGACATTAAAAATTCAGTGAACAGGTAATACTGCATTTTATTTTATACAAAAAACACAGGAAATCCAGTCTCAACGCTCAGCCTATTCTTCAAAGGTAAATAGAGAGGATTCACAGTCTTTGCTTTCGAGCCTTAATTTCTGCAAAATTCCGGCAATAGGGAAGAAGCCCAAGAATGATTCCTTTACTTCAACTTTGTCACATTCAATATGGACGTATCTGATCACTTCACACTTCTGATCAGTGTGGGACACATCAGGAGTGCTGTCAAAAAGAATCCCAAAATACTTTGCTTTCTTGATATCAGCCACTATTTTCTCTTTGACGTAATTCCCCAAAAGGCAAATGAACTCATTCTCAATCTTTGGGGATAAATACGAAGCCACTCTCCTCCCAGATGGAATAGAATGCTTAATCCTGACAAAATGTTCTTTCAAAACTGGATCATAATTTGACAGCAACTCTACCAATTCCATGAAGTTTCCTTTGTTTGCTGATGACATGTCCTCTTTGTGACCACGAAAAGGAAGATTCTGGTGAGCCAGAAACAAGTTTACGATCAAGAGGCGATGTAAAATATCCCTCCATTTCTTTCTCTCCTTGTCCATTGTTGCTTGATGAACTTGATCAATGGTTTTTTGAGGCTTCAACGCTGCTTCCAAGGTCTTCCATTCCTCCAGGCATGAGAGATGCTGCTCAGAAGCCTCATGGTTAGACACCTTTGGGTTTAGCTTCTACCATGCTTGAAACCCAGTGACAAAGCTGGATGTTCCAATTTCTTTGTCATCAAGAGCAAACAGTCTGCAGCAAAAACAAAACAAACTTTCTTTTGATGGAGAGTAAACCATCCATGTTCTCAAAACTTTCTCGCCATTTGGCAGAGCTTTATAGGACCATGCTGTGGTCAGCTGTCGACTCTTCCCTTTGGATTTCTCTCCTTGTCTTTGAACTGCACTGAAAGGTCCATCCCTATTTTGGAAGGGCTCACTTCCTCTCTTAATAAAATCAACTCTCAAGTCATTTGGAACCGGGATTGGCCAAGCAGCGACATCAGAATAAATTGAAAATCTATCCGTCTCCTCTTCTTCATCAGAGTCTTCCTCTTGTTGGTGTGGACTTCTGCTGGCGTCTCCTTCCTCTCCATCAGTTTCACTGCTTTTAGAAGATGAATTGCCATCCTCCAATCCTTGCTCTATCTCATTTGAATCCTCTTGTGAAGATGCTTCTTGTATTTGCCCTTTAGATTCACCAGGCTGAATATCTTCAGGACTTTCTCCTACTGCACTTGATGTTTAAGGCGTCACATACTTCAAAATTGATCCGGACATTGCCTGAGCCATCTCTTCTCTTGCCTTCTTCATTTTTCTTTGTTGGAATCCACTGGGTTGATTTCGCTTCATAGTGGATGTTTTCTGCAAAATTTTAAAATCAAAAGGTATAAAGCATGAACATGCATAACAAGCATGAACTATTATGACTTGAAATATATTAACTGAGCAAACTGTCTGTGATTATTATTATTATTATTATTAATTTTTGGCGGGGGGGGTAAGTGCAAACACGACTCCTAAAAAAGCAGAAAACTATGAACATTACTCACAAATAACTAGACCACTGACAAAATGAAAATTAACAGTATATCCAGTAAATAAAGAAGTAAAAAAAATTTATTACAACAGAAAAGCTTCAAACAAGTGGTTCTCAAACTTTCTCCAACCAGATACCCATTGAGTTATCAGATTATCAACCCAGACAATTAATTATCAATGCCAATGCATTGACACTAATTCAATATAGTATGGTATAACGCTAGCTATTATAATTGATATCATTATTTAATAAGCAGTAAGCATTAACAACATATTAAATATACAATGATACTACACTGGACATTGTAAAATTGTTGAACTTGACTAAGCCAATAAGCATTAGTACTAATTCAATATAGAATAGTACAGTAGTTGTTGATGTAAATCTGAAACGGTGTTTACTATATTAAGCATGTAAGCATTAACACATCTCCATGCAGTCACATCATCACCCTCTCTGTCTTAACATCACCATGTAGTTGCATTAAAAAAAATCATGCAGCCATATCACCACCACCATCGTAAGATCACCACATAGTCATCATAAAAAACTCACTCAGTCATACACATCATCGTTACTTCAGTAGTGATGGTTGTAGGAAAAAAGTCAAGTCTAAAGTTTAGTGAAAAGTGTGACTTTCCTGTGTCTTTTTACTGATAACCAGTAGTCACAGGGACCACCATTCATAAACATGAGTTTCTATAACATCACGACGATGCATTTACCGGGTATTATAACATCACGACGATGAATTTATAAACACTTAAACATCACTATGATACCACATTGTCAAAAATTACTGGACACTGGTATAAGTACCATGATATTGTTATAAACACCAGCACTTTATGGTTTATTATAATTATTTAATGAAACATACCTCATGTATGTGGAGTCACAGTGTCAAGTAAACAAGACTTGGAATGTCAGTTGCAGCCAGCTGGCAATGCTCAACAAACTGATGACTAAACGGTCAACAAATGTTCGCCTTTTGATGTAATTTTTATCAAATATTTAATTTTTCGTTTGTAAATTTTGTATTGCCAATAAAAATAAAAAATTATTTTATAGTGGAAATTAACATTAAGCTGTTGTAATAGTTTGAACATTTTAAAAAAAATTTCTTACTTTGGCGAATTTTTCATTTGGTTTGAAAACTTGTACTGGTATTTCAACTCTCCCGATGGCATCCCCCTCCTGGCTGTCACCCGTGGCGGACCGCCTCCCTCGCACCCCCCTTAGTACGCCACTGGGTCCCACCTAATGTCGTTCCATTGCAGCCTACAATTGAGCCAAAGATTAACTTTATACACATGAAAATTCATCCCTTTCTTCTACTACTTCTTTCACCACCTTTCTCTACAAAAAAAAAAAAAAATGGTGTCAATAATCCAGCAGGGTTGAAAGCACCTTAAACAGAAAAAAAACAAACAAAGATTAACTCTTCCCATGCTGTTAAGGATGTCTGAGTATTTCGTTCTCCATAACTTAGCCATAACTCCATCAATTGTTGACGGGATGGCATTCTTACCGTCCGTTTCTTTCATAACAAATTTCCAGAATTTATTATTATTTATAGTAAATTAGCCTCGCAGGCTTTTGAAGCTCAAATGGAGTCTTGTTCCTGTTTACATCGTCTTATGGCTGCTTTATAGTGAACCCTACCTCTCGTATTCATATAAGCTGCCCCTATTCTCGGACGAAAAAGGAGACACCATATATCGTAAGCAAATTTTGTTTCCCTTTTTAGGGGGGGAACTATAAAATCATTCCATCCAGGAATAATTTTAGTATGACAATTGTACGATTTAATCCAAGGCCTTCCTGCTTCCCTTAGTATGGATGTTATATCATTATAATACCTATCAACAAGTTTAAAGTGATAATCATTTAAACAGGAATTACTACAGTCAAGGCACAATAATTTTACATTATTAAAAAGTGCTCTGTCCTAGCTTTATATTCTATTTCCTGTTGCATATTAACCTTAGACTAGTTAACACACCCATTTCTGCCTGAAGAGTTATGTCGTACCTTATTTAATTTGGTACAATTAATTACTAGCTTCACTGGTCTGTGAGAGAAGGAAATCATGCGAAATATGAACATTGACAATACGTTCTTTTAAATTATTATTAATGAGACAGTGATCAATCCATCTAGTACCTCCATTCATATCGCTGATATATGTGAAAGTATTGCTATTTGTACCTAGAAATAACACATCACTTATACTTAATTCAACAGACTCGCACATGGTACTCAATTTTACAAAAAAATCTGATTCCACATCGGCATAAAAGTCGCCAATTATTATGCATTGCGAATATTGTGATTTATCTGAAAGTGATTTAATTTTATACAAAAGAAATCAATGTATTCATCTAGATGCCATTATTTAAAACTACATAACGATCTTCATAGATAATTAAGTTGCCTGTTCTGAAATGCAAAGTTTTCCATTTTGGCAGAAATAATGAAAACTTTAGTTATAAGAGGCAAAAAAATTGGTTGGAGAATGTTGGTCAGGAAAAAGATTTTGGCATTATAGCTACACTGACGCTCATAGGTGTTCGTACAGAGAAATATTTCAGTTACAGTACATTCATCCTTATCTATTGTACCATACCTAGGATAGTTATGAAAAGCTTACCATTCGTTTGGAAAAATTTAACAAATAAAAAACTTCAACATACTGTACTGTATAATGTAAACCATCAAAGAATTTGAGGAAAATTGAAAAAGTTTTCATACATTTACGTACAAAATTATTTAATACTTTTTGTGTCCACCGTTTGCTTGAATGACTTCAATGATTCGTTTTGGGTACCTTTCTACGAGGTTTCGACATCTCTCAGTAGAAATTTTAGCCCATTCCTCGATAGAAAATTGTTGTAATTAATTCAGATTCGAAGGGTTTTTCTTGCAGACACCTTTTTTGCAAATGAAGTCATAAATTCTCGATTAAATTGTGATCTGGGCATTGACTGGGCCACTTAAGAAGCTTGAAATTCGTTTGTTGAAGCCATTGCAAGGTGCTCTTACTTTTAGGTTTTGGACCATTATCTTGTTGCAGTACCCACTTGCGACCCATTCGCAACTTCCGAACTGAAGGCAATGCAGTTTCTGCTAATATTTCTTCGAATTCAAGTTTCCATTGATGGCAACAAGCTTTTCTGGACCAGAGGACGAAAGCATCCCCCAAAGAAGCAAACTACCACCACCATGTTTAACCGTTGGAAGGATGTTTTTCCCTCGAATGCAGTATTTGATTTTTGCGAAACATACCATTGCTCGTCGTTCCCGAATAACTCAATTTTGGTCATGTCTGTCCAGAGAACTTTCTTCCAGAATGCAAATCCATCATTTTGATGATCCTTGGCGTACTTTAAACGAGCTTCTTTGTGCACTTTTTGTAGCAGAGTTTTCTTCGTGTAATTCATCCATGCAGTCCATTCTTTCTCAGTGTACGACGTACAGTAGAGGGATGGGCATCGATTTTAAACAGGCTTAATGTTTGGGCAAATATCACTGTAGTAACTCGTGGATTCGCAGCAGTCATTCTTTCAATCCTTCTAGCTGTACGTTTTGAAATCTTGCAAGGTCGTCCACACCTTGGCAGAGTGTTGATTGTTCCGAAGCCTTTCCATTTCTTTATAACTGCGACAACTGTCGTAAATGGAATTCGAGGTTCTTCTCCTATCTTTCTATAATTCTTTTCAGACTCGTGTGCAGAAATAACAGATCTCTTAAGATATGTTGAGAGCTCTTTACCACGACGACCCATTGCTTACTCATGGCTTGTACATTCATCCGTCTTCCATGAAAATTCACAGAGAAAATTTTAGAATTTAGAATTGCCAACAGTCTCTAATCAATAAACAGCCAACTACTGATAAAATTTTTAAAATCTTCAAGCCTAAAGTTCCCCCTATATATATATATATATATGTGTGTGTGGTGTGTGTGTGTGTATGAGATTTATGTATGGACCTTTTTAATACAAAATATTAAATAATTTTGTAAATGTACGAAAACTTTTGCATTTTAACATTTATTTTTATTCTTATCAAATTCTTTGATGTTTTACATTTTATGTTAGAGTTGAACTAATGTTTTTATTTGTTAAATTTTTTCCGAACGAACCGTAAACTTTTCGTAATTATCCCATACATGGTACTTTTAAAAGATAAGGATGAATATAACTGAAATATTTATCTGTACGAATACTTATGAACGTCATTGCATATTTAATTTTTACTTTTGTTGCATTCGAGCGACGGTTCAGGATCGACCTGCGGTTGACCCCTCTGCAGCATCCCGCCTCATTTGCAATATACTGTGTGTATATATATATATATATATATATATGACTGTATCGATGATACCAGGGATGGAGAATAAAAGTAATAAAACTGAAATTATTGGAAGAATTGAAATTGAAAAATCGAAAAAATATGAAAAAAAATGGAAACGAAATTGAAACTGAAATAAGATGAAATGTAAAACTGAAAACCTTTATCGAAATCGAAATAAATATAATTTTTCATTTAAATTTTATTTACGACTTACTAATTTTATTTACAATAGCACTGTAACAGGATAGAAGGGAGTTAGAAAATAAGCAAAGAACCGCCCCCACCCCCTCATAAAAAGAAATCCCTTGTGCGAGATTTTTTAATAGGCCTAAGGCTACTTAACAGAAAATTTCTCCCTATACAAGTTTCAAATGAAAAGCCTTTAATGAAAGATATTGAATCTTAGAATTACCTTCATGGATTAACGCAGAATCTTATACATTAAAAAATTATTTTTAATTACTGGCAGACGGCACGTCATTTTTGTCATTTAAACAAGTGGCTACTTTTACACGACTACTTTTATACGCAGGTCAACTCGAGATTAACCTCATCTATCGAACCCACGTCTGTAACTAAATACCTTCGGCTGAATTTTGAAATATTGACATAAAACTCGTATCGAAAAAACTGAAACAGAAATTCTAAAACTAAAATCGAAAAATCGAACTGATATTTTTTCAGTTTCCCATCCCTGGATGATACTATCGATTCGATATTCTTAGATAAAAATTGTATCTTGTATCTGTATCTTGAACAAAAATATAAACAGTGTCTTATATCTTGTATCTTTCATACAATTTTATGGGTTTTGTATCTTGTATCTGTATCTTGAACAAAAATATAAACAGTGTCTTATATCTTGTATCTTTCATACAATTTTATGGGTTTTGTATCTTGTATCTGTATTTTGAACAAAAATATAAACAGTGTCTTATATCTTGTATCTTTCATACAATTTTATGGGTTTTGTATCTTGTATCTGTATCTTGAACAAAAATATAAACAGTGTCTTATATCTTGTATCTTTCATACAATTTTATGGGTTTTGTATCTTGTATCTGTATCTTGAACAAAAATATAAACAGTGTCTTATATCTTGTATCTTTGATGCAATTTTATGGGTTTTGTATCTTGTATCTGTATCTTGAACAAAAATATAAACAGTCTTATATCTTGTATCTTTGATGCAATTTTATCGGTTTTGTATTTTGTATCTGTATCTTGAACAAAAATATAAACAGTGTCTTATATCTTGTATCTTTGATACAATTTTATGGGTTTTGTATCTTGTATCTGTATCTTGAACAAAAATATAAACAGTGTCTTATATCTTGTATCTTTCATACAATTTTATGGGTTTTGTATCTTGTATCTGTATCTTGAACAAAAATATAAACAGTGTCTTATATCTTGTATCTTTGATGCAATTTTATGGGTTTTGTATCTTGTATCTGTATCTTGAACAAAAATATAAACAGTCTTATATCTTGTATCTTTGATGCAATTTTATGGGTTTTGTATTTTGTATCTGTAACTTGAACAAAAATATAAACAGTGTCTTATATCTTGTATCTTTGATACAATTTTATGGGTTTTGTATCTTGTATCTGAATCTTGAACAAAAATATAAACAGTGTCTTATATCTTGTATCTTTGATACAATTTTATCGGTTTTGTATCTTAAAATGATACATTTGCCACAAGATACATTTCACGTATCTCAATCTCTTCGTGGTGAATTTTGAAGTATTGATCGTTAAGGATAAAACAAGTTAGTCTTTGTTTGCGTATCAAAACTAATTTTAGGCATGTGATTTAAACTATAATGATATAAAGCATGAGTTCCCAACCCTTTTACTCATAGGTCGACGTACCATCTTTTGACACCATGGTTTTTAAGTACGATTAAAAGGAAGGAATAAAGGTGTACGTACCATCTAACCAAAAATCGTAGAGAGGGGACTGCGGTGTTTAATTTTTAATTTTCAACCTTATCTAAAATGATATATTTATTCTAATGATGAATCGACATTTATACTGAATCAAAATCTTGATTTTGTCCTCGCATATTATCGTTAAATTATCTGAAATGTACCTGGACTCCAAACTGGATAGCATACAAACCTGCAGTCGGAAAGGTTAAGGGGTTATTCATCTATAACGTGGGTGGCGAACCTTTTTGCAGTCGCGTGCCAAAAAAAAAGACATGTAAACCATAAAAAAAATTCGCGTGCCCACCAAAGTTTATATACTCCTATATTACACCAAATTAAAATATTAAGTCTTTTATTTTATACTCATTTTTTTAATAACAATTTCTATGCTTAGGCGTGCCAGGCAAATGTGATCGCGTGCCATAGGTTCGCCACTACTGATCTATAACCAATTACTTTTGAAAACATTATTATCAAAGTGATTTTCAATTAGTAAGATGCGTATTTATAACTAGGCTTAGGATAATTATGCACTTAAAAACCATTAATATTTAATGATATACTCATTAAAATTTAATATTAATGTTTATTGATAAATTTAATATTAATATTTATTAATATTTAATGATACATTCATAAATAACATATTATGCCATATTGAGACAAGCTAAATTCTACAATCTAAAATCTACAAACCATGGTTGCACTTAATTACGACATAGTGCACTAGGTGTTCAAAGCCCCGCCCAACCAAACTGTACAAGCCCGTGCGTGCCAAACGAGCGTGCCAAAAGTCCAAAACGGTATGAATACAAATTTGTTAAACTAATGGATTAATTGCTTGATTAATAGTGTCGTACGAGCGTCCAGCATGGGATAGCAGTAGCATATTGTGCACTTTTTTAAGGAGACTGATTTTTTTTTTCAATAATGACAGTATAAAGCTGTGTTCAAAGAAATTTCGACTGCCAACGTTATTTTATGTGTGCCCGATGTACACTAATAAATTGGTTATTGTCAGTATATGCATAAATAACAAGAAAAAATCCTTAATTATGCATTTTCGTTAAGAAAGGCAGAAATATGCATTTGTATATGCAATATACAAATGCATAATTAGCCGAAGCCGATTTATAACCCTTTTGCGTACCATCTAAACTCTAAAGGAACTCCGCGTACCACAGGTTGGGAATCGTTGATTTAAGTGACTTGAAAGTTCTTTTTCCTTATTATTTCTCCTTTCTAAATTTAAACTAATTAAAGAAGTATCTTGTATCGGGAAAAGTATCTCAGATATGTATTTAGATATCTTAGCCGTTTCTTAAAAAGTACAGTAGTATTCTCTCTCTCTCTCATATATATATTTTTTTTATTGGGGTTGTTTAACCTCCTTCGGAACATCTAAGGTCATATGACGGAGGGGACCTAGAGCTTTACGTGGGATCCGAACCACAGGTCGCTACATAATCTGGGCGCGGAGGACGGTCTCCCATCCAACTATTACCCAGACCCAATGTCGCTTAACTTCGCTGATCTCCGGGAAGCGGTGTTACGACATTGCCCACGACGTAGCCCCCCCCCCCATATACATACATACATACATACATACGAATTTTCAGTGTTGACTGTAATATATTAGTTTTTTCTTTTAGGTAGGGGATGGCTGCGAAATTAACAATAGACGAGAGGGTGAACTTGGTTTTAATGCGTGGAATATCAGGTACAACAAATCTACCGATTCATCGATTTGTAGTACCTGGTATTCCATGCATTAAAACCAAGTTCACCCTCGCGTCTATTGTTAATTTCGTAGCCATCCCCTACCTAAAAGAAAAAATAATATATTATAATCAACACTGAAAATTCCTATGATGCGCGACTTTTGCGCCACCCTTTTATTTTAATTGGATCGTCCTCGGCAGAAAAGCAATGTATCTCGGAAACGAAGCGATTGCGGATTTATGTTCATAGGAACTTTTTTGTTCACTGTGACGTCCTGAATATGTATACTAATTTATGAAACATAATTTGATAACGCCCTGTACATATGGTGATCCAAAATAATGTAGGCACTTTGAAATTATTTATTTTGGATACTGATTACATTTAATAAACAAAAACTTTATTATGTAAAAATCAACATAGTCATTTTATGTAAAATATTCTCCATATAAATGCAAAAAACTTCACTTTTTTTTCTACGTGAAGGTCAAAATATGAAAATAAAAACCCACTCTAATAGACAGAGTTTATTTCCACGACAGTTTCGACGCCCACTGGCATCCTCCTCGGGTGGATACAGAAACACCCGAGGAGGATGCCAGGGGCGTCGAAACTGTCGTGGAAATAAACTCTGTCTATTAGAGTGGGTTTTTATTTTCATATTCTCCATATAAACGCAAACAAGCGGCGCAACTCCCCAAAACAGAGCGACACACAGTAGTAGTCATATTTGCTGATATTTTGCATACTTCCTAAACAATCGCTTCCAAATATTCACCCCCTTAAACCGAAGCAATATTTGCATAGATCTAATCTACAATTCTCCTTCTAATTTTGTTTGTGACCTCTAGTTCTATTGTCAGTTTCTAATAATTTTTAAAAAATATCTATCCTATCTGTGTCTAAAAATATTTTGGATCGCTCGAAGATCATGGCCCCCAGCCTTCTTTAGTTAGCCTTATAAAGCTTCGTTGGTTAGCCTTATAAGGCCTTATAAGGCTAACTAATGAAAATATCACGACTTAACTTAACCAATCGTCAAGGGCGTACAGTTGACCTAACGATTTGTTAGGTGAAGTCGTGATATTTTAGTTAGCCTTATAAGGCTAACTAACGAAGGCTGGGGGCCCTGATCTTCAGGTGATCCAATATTTTGCATAGTTTAATCATATCACACCTAATACACCTTTCAAAAGAGAACATTCCTAATTCCTTTAGTCTATCCCTGTATTCCTCCAACACTCAAGCCAGAGACAAGTTCAGTTGTACTACGCTGAACACTTTCTAGCATTAGTCATCGTGATATCTATTTTCTCTGTAAAGTTATATACTGAATATCAACAGTAATAAGAATACACTTCAGAATTTTACAATAAAAACTTACGAGTCTTAAGTGAAAATTATAAAAATGTGCACAAATGTCTTTGTTTAAATTGAATAAAATCTTTTTTATATCTTCAAAACTTCGAAACTTTCGAGTAACTTAAATTTAAAGTGTTGAAAATAGAGAAGTGAGATTGTTCGTCGTATCACGCTTCAGTTACTTCTAATAACTTTGCAATACTTTCTTCAAATTGCTCCCATTTCGGAATATTCTATTATTTCAAACTTTCTTCATTACTCACTCTGCCTTTGTTTGAAGGTGAGGTTCAATTTACTTTTCCGTGTTTGTTGTGAACATGGCCGTAACTACCTATGAGGTCACCGAGGTCCGGACCTCGGTAATTATTTCCTAAAAAAAAAAAAAGAGACTGAACCGTTCTCCGTGTATGAAACGCATATTACCGCTTTTCTTTTGAAAAGAGGGAGCGTCGAGCGTGTATTAAACATTAGAGGGCTTTTATTATAGACAAGGGTTTTGTGTTTAGTGTATAGCTTGGGTTGTGTTTGTAGATGTCATTTTGGTCTGAATTTTGCTCGTCCCGCCACGCTCGAAAAAAATCTGGACCTCACTAATTTATAAACCCTAGTTACGGCCCTGGTTGTGAATAAAGAAAAATGTTGAAACGTTAATCCAAAATTATAATACATCAACAGAAAATTACGTAGAAGATTTCACGCAAAAACGTTAGTATACTACTTATAATTCTTAATTTAAACAGACTAATATTAAGTTTTGCGGAGACTAGATTACACTACGTTAGGTGGTTGTTTCAGGTTAGTTATTTCCCACGTGACCAATTTCGGCCAATCACGATCTTCATAACAAATTTCGGTAATTATGCAGCTAAGGGACGTCGACGAGTTCGGTGGTAATTTTTGTTTTTTTTCTGCATGTTTTTTCATGCTTTGTGTAGTAGATATTGTCAATAGTTGTGGAATTATGAAAAAATACCAGTTTTAAGGTGTTTTGGATAGATAAGTATCACTGCACAAAGCAGGAAACAGTAGCAGAAAAAAACAAGAATTATCACCAAATAATGCAGAAAAAAAACAAGAATTATCACCAAATAATGCAGAAAAAAACCAAGAATTATCACCAAATAATGCAGAAAAACAATAATTACACTGTACAACAGTGAAAAAAAAACGGAAATGAGATCGTCATTTTTATGGCTAATTATTTATATGCGTAGATTGCGAAAATAGCACTCATTTATTTGTATCACCCACCGATTTTATGAAAATGACCATATTTCATTGTATCATTTTGAGAACCACCGGTTCTCTGAACGCATCTTTTACATTTTGTTCAGTTATGCATATGCTGTGGTTGTGGTGTTCGGCTCTGTGTTTCCACTTTGATTTTATGAAAAATTTCTTTCATTAATCATTTAAAACAAAATTGTCAGCCATATTTTATCATAAATCGGTGCTAAAGTGAGTATTATTGAATAACAGCTATCAAATTATGTATATTTCACCGACAACGTCTATATTGTGTGAAATTGCAAATTGATCTATCATTTTCTTATTTTACAGGTTTTTATTGATGTTATGCTAAAATGCCTAGAGTGCAAAAATTCGCCAGACAGTTTTTGTTATATTTGTGGGACATTAACGTTAAAACGGTATAAAAGGAAGTTGACTTCTCATGTGAAAAGCTTTATGAATTATACTTCGCATGCAGAGTTGGTGATCAGGACAAGCACTGGGCGCCTCATATCTACTGTGTGAGATGTACAAGCTCGTTATCTGCATGGTTCAAAGGCACCGGTCCTGGTCTGGGATTCGGTGTCCCAATGGTATGGCGAGAGCTGCTGGACCATTCAACTGATTGCTATTTCTGCTTAACGAACATCACAGGTTTGAATCTTTTATTTTTCTGAATATACGTCAAATTTGGTGTTTTGAGCACATTTTAGCATATTCTGCTCTGCATAATGTATTACACAATTATGCTATCTTAAGTAGTCAACAATGTCTATTGTCTCACATTACAGGTTGCAACAGAAAAGGGAAAAAGGCTATAGTCTACCCAAATCTTCGTTCTGCTGTGTCCTGTGGAACATTCTACAGATATACCCATCCCTCGTCCTCCAGCTGAAATGCCGACCGATAATTATCACAGACTCTGACAAATTGGAATCAGACGGCGAATACTATGAAGCTCAAGTCGAGTCCAAGAAAGAACAACATCTCATCACGCAGCCTGAACTCAATGATTTGGTCCGTGATTTAATACTTACCAAGCAACAAAGTGAACTGCTGGCCTCACATCTACAAGAATGGAATCTGCTGGCGGAAGACGTACGAATTACAGCATTCCGAAAGCGCTCCTTGGATTTGCAGGAATATTTCACAATGAAGAACAATCTTTGTTATTGCATTGATATACATGGTCTGTTTGATGCTCTGGATTTGTGCTATGAACCGAATCAGTGGAGATTGTTCATTGATGCATCTCTGTACAGTGTTAAGGGTGTACTGCTACACAATGGGACCACAATGCCTTCTGTTCCGATCGCTCATTCAGTCGTCTTGAGAGAAAAGTATGACAATGTTACTTTTATTCTGGACTGTATAAAATACAATGAACATGAATGGCTTATCTGCGCAGATTTGAAGGTTGTGGCTATTCTCAATGGATTGCAAACTGGCTATACGAAATACATGTGTTTCCTATGCAAGTGGGATAGCCGAGCAAGGTCTGAACACTACACACGCTCGGTATGGCCGCCGCGAGACAATTCCTCACCTGGATCTCACAATGTTATTCACGAACCACTAGTACGAAAGGAAAAGGTTATCTTGCCGCCACTTCACATAAAACTAGGGCTGATGAAACAATTTGCAAAGGCGTTGAAACAGGATAAGCCTGCCTTCAAATATATAAAGGAAAAATTCCAAAAATAAGTGATGCCAAGATTAAAGAAGGCATATTCGTCGGCCCTCAAATTCGCCAACTCATGCTAGATGAACAATTTGAAGCGGTGATGGATGAGGTTGAGTTGGCAGCCTGGCGTGCATCCAAAAACGTGTGCAGCGGTCTACTAGGAAAGACTAAATACGACAACTATGCTGCACTTGTGGATCAACTTATCAACTCATACCAACGTCTCGGATGTAAGATGTCATTGAAAATTCATTTTTTGCATTCACATCTCTCATTCTTCCCGGAAAACGCATCTGCTGTTAGCGACGAACACGGGGAGAGATTCCACCAGGATATAGCCACAATGGAGAACCGATACAAAGGGAAGTGGAGTCCTGCTATGCTGGCCGATTTCTGCTGGAATTTAAAGCGTGACCAACCAGAAGCATCACACAAACGCCAACATAAATACAAATAATGAGTTGAAAACAGTATAATACGAGAGTTTTATGTTAATTTTGTGCATATATGTTGAAGTATAGCAACAATTAAACTGTTCCATATGATAAAGCCTATCTGTTTATCAATATATTCTTATTTTTTGGTATGAAGATTTTAAGCAGTCATTACAAAAAAATGTGACGTGATAGAAAAAACTATTTTCAGATTTGGAATCAGCACACTCGAAATATTAAGAATGACCGAATGTTATTCTCGTTTTTTCTCTGAACCGAAAATTTGTTGTAGTGTTATCACCAATTAAATAACTAAGGTTAATTGAATGCCTGGCTAGGTCAACTGTTTACTGTACGCCCTTGACGATTGGCTAGGTTAAGTCGTGATATTTTCGTTAAAACTAACGAAAATATCATGACTTAACCAATCGTCAAGGGCGTACAGTTGACCTAACCGGGCATTCAATTGACAGGGGGCAACTCACAAGTAGATAGATCACAGCACTGCATTATCATATGCTCACACTACAACAATAATTTTAAAAAATAACAATGAACTTCGTTATAATTAAGATTGCAAGTTTCGCACACCATGTTTGAATTTAGACTGAGAAATGGCGCGATTTTAAATCTGGGATAGAGCCAGGTTTAAATTTGAATGGCTGGATGACGTCACGAGAGCGTGTGTCGCTTGGTGATTGGTTGATGTCCGCCATGTTGATCATGGCGGCGATAGTGACACATTCGAATTTTTTCTAACATAATTTCCTTAAACTTCACTATAAAATGATATTTCCCTAGTATATAATTAATTGTAGTGTGATGTACATATATTTCTAAAATCGAAAAGGGTAGTGTATGTTTATAAAGCCGCGACGCCCCTTAGCTGCGTAATAGCCCAAATTTCACCTTTGTCAAAAAATTGGTCTCCGTGAAACTTAATATTTACCATTAAATGCACTAATTTCCACCGGAAATGTTTTGTTCGGGGATTTTGTATGTGAGGGAGAGCAGGAGGGAGGGCATTGTGCAGTTCAAAAAGAAAATGTGACAATATACTCATAAGTTCATAACTTACTAATTATCTTTTTTTATCATTGTTATGTGGCATAAACTATGCAGGGTAGTGGGAATGAAGAGGATTTTATGTTTTGATAGGATTGTTTAACTTTCTTCGCAACATTTAACGTCATATGATGGAGGGGACCTACAGCTTTACGAGTACTGGATAAAATTAATCAAATAATTTTCTAGTACCGTATTCGAAATTATGCCATACATTGTGATCACCTTGCGCAAATAATATGGGTAATAGGGATCCGCCTTGGTGGTGTAGTGGTTAGCGTCGCTAACTACGAATCCATCGGCCCCGGGACCGAGACCGGGTGACGGCAGACAGCGCGCAGCAAAACCCAGCTGTTCATCCTTCCACACAATAAAAAAGAAATTGGTTGGTAGATAAATGAATACCCTGGGTGGCCTTGTGGTTAGACGCTGGGATGCTGGTGGGTCGTGGTTCGGATTCCACGTTAAACTGTAGGTTTAAGGTGGAGTGACAAGCTTGACCTTCGTCAGAATGAACAATTCGGGAGGAAGCAAAACCAAAGGTTAAACCAAGAATAATATTTTGGGATTGTTTAACTCTTCGTAACATCTAAGGTTATATGAAGAAGAAGACCCATGGCTTTGCGTGGAATCCGAACCATTACCCCACCGAGAAAGATCACGAGAAACACACTAATTAATCACTGAAATCTGAAATCCGAGCAAAGATTCGAACTCGGACCTTCAAATTAACAGCTTGGCGCTGTACCACTAAACTATCCTGTCGGGTACTATCTGGATAATCTTCGTTTATGAGAACTGCTTATTTACAAGGTAAAGCCTAATATAGACGGTTATAACAGTGGTTCTCAAACTGGGGTACGCGAAGGGGTCCTGAAAATATAACCCTTTTAATTTTATATACAATTAACAAACGGCCACGAGTCATACGGTTGTAAAGAAAGTAAAAATCTCTCTCTCTCTCTCTCTCTCTCTCTCTCTCTCTCTCTCTCTCTCTCTCGAAAATCCAGAAAATCTCGTAAAAGAATTCAAGGGGTACAGAAGAAGAAAAAGTTTGAGAACTGCTGTTATAACAGTTCATTTCCAATCAATACCAAGGCCAGTTCCTTTCATTATTTATTTATTTATTTATTTATTTATACATATATGTATCACTATTCCAGCATTTCAATTCACTATATTATTTTTAGTGTTCTCAGACGTTACCTACGCCTATATTAATGAATTCTTAACTTCTTGAATATTGAACCTAACCTAGCAATCGATTAGGTTTTAGTTTAAAGTTTGAAGTTTCCTATTTCGAGTGGTGTACTGCCGTGTACAAGACATTTCACCATACTTTCATATAGCTATCGTTTTAACAAATAACAGACAAGGTGGCGATAAAATTTGTGAAACGCCGGCAGTAGACGTGAGAGCGTAAAGAAATTTAAAAGTTGTGCAATTATATTTAAACTCTTGATCATTCAAGCCAGGAGAGGTGTATATATATATATATATATATATATATATATATATATGATACACACAGACCATATGTTACGCCCAAACATCGAAATCGCTCAGTGAGCGAGAAAAACAGCCACAACGCGTTGTGGATGCACCTACTGTAAGTGATCACACACTGATGCTAGATATTTTTTCGCTTCATGGCCATTCTCAAACAACCGCAACGCGTTGTGGACGATTCGGATATGACCACAACGCGTTGTGGACGATTTGAAACGACCACACACCGATGTCTTTCATCAAACTCTATTTAAACACGACGTATATTGAAATGATATAAACACGACGTATATTTATCGACGTATTCACCGATTAAAAGGCAAAGTTAAGCAGATATGCTAGAAAAAAAATAAAGTCCTTTAAAAAATGATTGTCAATAATTTTCCCGTAGGTTTCGATTAATTTTAAGCAACTTTAGAATGAGACGAAAATGTAAAAATTAACCAACTGTTTAGGTTAATTGAATGCCCGGTTAGGTCAACTGAATGCCCGGTTAGGTCAACTGAGTGCCCGGTTAGGTTAACTGAATGCCTGGTTAGGTTAATTGTACGCCCTTGACGATTGGGTAGGTTAAGCCGTGATATTTTCGTTAGTTTTAACGAAAATATCACGACTTAACCTAACCAATCGTCAAGGGCGTACAGTTAACCTAACCGGGCATTCAATTAAACCTAACCGGGCATTCAATAATTTTCAAATCGTCCACAACGCGTTGTGGTTGTTTGAGAACGGCCATGAAGCGAAAAAATATCTAACATCGGTGTGTGGTCACTTAGGTGCATCCACAACGCGTTGTGGCTGTTTTTTTAGCTCACTGAGCGATTTCGATGTTTGGGCGTAACATATATTCAGTGGCGTGCGGTCCATGGAAGCAAGGGAAGCAATGCTTCCCTATTCAAAGAAAGAAGAAAATGCTGTATTATACTTTAAAGTTTAAACAGTTCAATATGTGTTAATAATTTGTACAAAATCATTTTATTATACTATTTATAGCATTTGATTGGTAATCAGGTGGATACATAGTATATACATTGGTTGCCGTTCGTGCAAAAACCTTTAAGAAAGCCGACGCAAAAAATCTCGAGTTGGACAACAATTGACGAAATGCATCCTTTTTCCCAATGACTTTCGCTTTTTTTTTACTGTTACAAATTGTTTCTTTCCATTCTAAAAACTCATTTAATGTTTAATAATGTAGTATTTATTGAATACAACAAGTTTCATATATAGTTTTTCTACAAAAAATTCCATGGCCATGTTAAGCGAAAAAGAATATATATTTATCGTTATTTTATCCTTCCCTATGTCAAAAAGGAAGCAATTTAGAAATCGCTGTCCAGATCTTATAGTTAATTTTCTTGAAATATCTGGCAACTTTACGTGCTCTCTGCTGTCATTCTCTCATTTAAAGCGAATACGTAACTACGCTAGAAATGCGCAAGGGTAAGAAAGGCTTGCAAGTTTAGCTTTAATCTCAATTGAGAAAAAGCTTCTTAAGGATATGAAAACCGATGCCTTTTACGAAGAAATAATAGATATATTTAATAAAAAAGAAAGAAGAATAGAATTAACCTATAAGTAAAGTAAGTAGATGATTATATGTGTTTTGTTTTTATTATATACGAGTATTTTAAAGTTTTATTTTTATTATCTTTGTTGTTTTTGCTTGAATTGCTTCCCCTTGACGAAAAATCACCGCACGCCACTGATATATATATATATATATACATATATATACACAAACTCAGAATGGTCCCCTGAGAAACTTATATGTTAAACACAGACCGTGCATGGAACAAGGAACTCTTCTGGGAAAATTAAATCCACTATAGTCCGAATAAGTAATGGTAAATGACAAATACCATAGGTTTTTTTTTCATGATGCAAACCCGACGTGGGCAACGGGTCTCTCGCAAAGAGGTCCCATAAATATAGCTTCCCTCACCAGCTATCTGCAAAGCAGACAGGATCCAGCTTTGGGACATGGATCTAGGGTTTAAAGCAGCCTAGCCGTGCTACATTTAGAGCCTCAATATAAGCAAAAGACTCGTTGCATTCACGTCGGATTGAATACATCAAAGAAAAAGGGTTAACTATTGTATTTTTAGACCGGGACATTGAGCGTTCACTTTTCAAGGCACATAACACGTCCGTTTAATATACACAAACTCAGAATGGTCCCCTGAGAAACTTATATGTTAAACACAGACCGTGCATGGAACAAGGAACTCTTCTGGGAAAATTAAATCCACTATAGTCCGAATAAGTAATGGTAAATGACAAATACCATAGTTTTTCTTTTTCATGATGCAAGCCCGACGTGGGCAACGGGTCTCTCGCAAAGAGGTCCCATAAATATTATTTATTCGGACTATAGTGGATTTAATTTTCCCAGAAGAGTTCCTTGTTCCATGCACGGTCTGTGTTTAACATATATATATATATATATATATATATATATATATATATTATTTATTTATTTATTTATTTATTTATATATTTATTTATTTATTTATTTATTTATATGTAATTGCAGGTTGAACAGCTGTATCAGAGGTAATTGATCAATAAACATGCTACCTTCGACTGTTTTGGGAATTCTTACTGTGGTCAAAATCGTTATTACAGCGGAAACCTATTGGAGGCTTGTCACAGTTGAAGATGATTGGTTTCAATACTCCGAAATCGTTACTGAAAAATTTATGTTAACTTCATGGCAATGCGGAGTTAAATGCAGTTGGAATGACTGGTGCAGGATACTGGACAATGCGACTTATACAACATTTTTGTATCACCTTCGTATACCTCAGATGCTGGCACACCTCAGAATGAACTACGAACATGCTGCACTTCACTGAAGAAAGACCTTGCTTTTGGTGCTACTGCAAGTAGTTCACCAATGGCGTCGAAAGGACCCAAGAAAATAGCACAAAAGGCCATTGATGGCGTGTTCAGTACTGCTAACAAAGAATGTTTTTACAGCTACAACGGCGATAGAAACAAGCCTTGGCTACTCGTTGATTTTGGTGAAGAAAAAGTCGTCAGTAAAATTATCATAACAATAAAATACTCTGGGAATATTGATAGTTTCAGCAATGTTAAGATTAGACTTGGAAATGAACCTGCTTCAAAGGGAAACTTCGGCTCTTATAAACTTCTGAAACTCTATTCCGCTTCCATTCCTAATGGAGTTACAGCTACCATCAATGTTGATCCTTCGAAAGGAAGATATCTTTCGTTCCAAAGGATTGATGAAGACCCAAATCTGGGAATGTGTCATCTTCAAGTGTTCTAAAAAGTGAAATAAAACTTAAAATTGTTACATATTACAAAATTAAAGATGAATTAAGAGTTTACACCAGAAGTGTAATAACAGAAGTGTGACTTTCTGTTCAAAGCTGTAACTTTAATCTCTAACTCAGTCACCTTTAGTTTTGCAATTAGAATGTGAATTGAACGTTTTTTTTCTCATTTAGCTTAAATTGTAGAGAAATAAGTCTGTAATTGTGTGATAACAAAATTAGACAAAATTAAAAGATTAATCACAAGTTCAGAACATAAACGAAGTGACTAATTTATTTCATATTTATAACAACAGTTTTTCCTTTACAACAACAAAACGTAGTTCCAAAACACAAAAACAAGTTCATTATTTCAATAAAAAGTTATTTATGATTGAAATTGCACATTCCAACACGTACATGTATAGCTATTTTCGTCGAAATATTTTGAGAACTGCGTGTACAGACTTTCCAAATACGTTGTTAATGTTGGTAAGATGAATATATCATAGATCGATAATTCGAAGGCAGTGATTTGTCCTCTGATTCGAATACTGGACAAACTCGTGCCTCTTTAAGTAAGAGTACATCAGAGAAAATTCGTTGACCGAGTGATGAATAAAATAATATTGATAAAGGGACATATAAAGTAGCTGAACAGTAATGAAATACAGCTTTTGGAATAGATTCAACGTGACGTGATTTGCTTTTAAGGGAAGAAATTGCCGTTTTGACTTCTTTGAGAAAAATAGGAGAGAATAAAATATGGGCTGGGAGGTTGGCAAGGTATTCTTCATATCTGAGTATGGAAGGCGGTATGAGATCAGCTGTTCTTTTTAATTATTTAGATGATTGTCTATATCTAATGGTTCGTTATAAATTATATCATTTTACAGTTATATTTGTGGGAAAACAATTTTGTCTTTTCTTCCTATGTAAAGTTTCACCGATAAGTTTCCATTGTTTATAGAATAGTTTTTGTATTCTTCGAATTTATTGCTGTAATAATCTGCTTTTACCCTTCCAATTAGGTTATTTCGTGCTTTTCTGTAAACTGGTGTATACTTCGAGGCATTTTACCTTGTTTTAACGTGTTTACTTAAAAGTAAACAACAATTTGGAGTACAGATTTATTGAATATTTAAATGAAATTAGTGTTATACTCGTATATACTGCATATATATATATATATATATATATATGAAAAATTATTTCACGAAAGTGACACGTGAAAAGTATTTATGATGAATAAAACCACGAAGGAAAAAAGAAACACAAACGGGTGCTCAAGCGCTTTCGTCTAATGACATCCTCAGGAACACTGGAGTGAAAGGACAGATCAAGGCAATATATAGGTTACAAAAATAAACATACATACATACATATTCATATATATATACATATACATATATATATATATATATATATATATATATATACATATACATATACATTGTTAATAGAAATATTCTTGAGTCGGCTATAATTCAACTTACAAATAACCTTAACATGAGTAAAGGTCTGTTTCAACTCGATCCCGTTGCTCTGAATTCCTTCAGAATGGATTTAAACAAAAAGGGCAGGTTGTTAAATCTTTGGTAAAAATTTGTTTTTCTTTTGTTTCTCTCACAATTTTATTTTTCAATTTTTTGCTGTATGCGTGTATGTGTATGTATGTATGTGTATGTGAGTATGTGTGTGGTCATTGCAGTTAAATGTGTTTGTATGTATATATGTGTGTATGTATGTATGTATGTGTGTATATGTATGTATGTATGTATGTATGTATGCAGTTAAACGTATATATATATATATATATATATATATGTGTATGTACCTTACCTTACCTTACAACCTCACAAAGGTTCTGCGCGATGATTTCTCATTTCGCGATTGTCAAGCTTGTATGTGTATATATATATATATGTGTGTGTGTGTGTGTGTTTGTATATATGTGTGTATATGTATATATATTTGGTTATGCGGGTATACATGGGTACGTGTATTATTTGTAATTTTTTTTCAATTTATATTTATTTTTATTTCTTTATTCTTTTGCGACCTACCGTTTTTTCAGACAATAATTATAAAAACAAATTTGGTAATTTTTTTTCCCTTATGCATATATATATATATATATTCTGTATATATTGCGTTTATATTTCGTATATATACCGTATATATGTTGTATATATATTTTATTGTTCTTTATATATCATCTAGGCATCATTTTGTTTTCCAATTTATATTTACTTGTACTTTTTTATTCGTTTGTGACTATAATATGCATATGTGGTTATTTTTTCCCTTATAATTGGTTGCCTCTCTTAAAATTTATCTTTCAATTTATTATTATTATTTTTTATTATTTTTTTAATAATTAATTTTTTTTTTTTTTTTTTTTTTTTTCTTTATTTCTTTGTGACATATATATCAATTTGGCATCATCTATTAAATTGATTGTAAAACTTCCCTTTTGAGCTTGAATTTATAGACTCCACTTACAATATTTATATTTATTTTATTTCTTTATTCTTTTGTGACCTGTTCCATAAACAAGCCATTTGAATTTATATTGAAGGTCGGCCAAAGTGCTAAAAGTGTCTTTATATATATATATATATATATATATATATATATATATATATAATATATGTATATATATTTGTGGTTTTTTTATTTGCCTGTTTATTTCTTTATGATTATTTAGGCTGTGACATATATATCACTAAGGCACTATTTGGTAATTAATTTTTTCTAAATTTATATTTATATTTATTTTTATTTCTTTATTCTTTTGTGATCTGTTTCATAAACTATAAATGTTGGCTCCTCCCACAATTTTTTCTATGCTTACTATATAATGTATATATATATATATATATATATATATATATATATATATATATGTATATGTAATATATATGAATATGTATGTATGTATGTTTATTTTTGTAACCTATATATTGCCTTGATCTGTCCTTTCACTCCAGTGTTCCTGAGGATGTCATTAGACGAAAGCGCTTGAGCACCCGTTTGTGTTTCTTTTTTCCTTCGTGGTTTTATTCATCATATATATATATATATATATATATATATATTTACAGGGTGGGCCGTAAGTTTCCATACATAGGAAAAATAAACATTTTTTTATGGACAACCATTTTTATTTATATAATATGCTCTACATGGTTGCCATTGTTTTGAAAACACATTTCAATACGTGTTCCCCACTGTTGATGAACACGCATTAGCACAGTTGACGTTGTGCTTGTAATGGCGTTGGTGATACGTTCCTTTAGATGATTTATGTCTCGTATCTTTTCCTGATACACCATGGCCTTCAAGTGCCCCCAAAGATAGAAATCAAGGGGGGTGAGATCTGGGGATCTGGGAGGCCACTCCACAGGACCACGCCGACCAATCCAAGCATCCGGAAACTGCTGATCCAAATACCGACGCACGTGAAGACCATAATGAGGTGGAGCTCCATCTTGCTGGAAGTAAACTGGGAAGTTACCTTCCTCGTTTAGCAGGGATGGGAAAATCTCTTCTTGCAACATGTTAAGATACCTTTCGGCATTAAGATTTCCACTGACAAAAATTGGTCCAATAATTCTGTCACCCCCGGCCCACACCATCACTTTACCGGCACCTTGCATCTTCGTCGGACTCAGCCAGTTAGGGTTAGCATTACTCCAATAACGTATGTTTTGCCGATTAACCTCTCCATTGACGTAAAAATTTGCTTCATCAGTAAACAAGATCTTAGTTGAAAAGTTTGCATCCTCGTTCACTTTGGTTAATGCCCATTCACAGAATTCCATCCGTCTATCCGGGTCGTCTTCACTCAAATGCTGTGCCATATGCAATTTGTATGGATGCCATTTGTTTGCTTTCAAAATGCGCCTGATACTCGATCTGCTGACACCACTTTCTGCAGACAACCGTCGTGTACTTTTTCTGGGACTCCGTGTAAGCGCTGTAAGTATCGTAGCTGTTGTGTCTTCATCGGTAGCTGTACGTCTTGGACCACTTCGCGGTTGATCTGCAACATTTCCAGTTTTCTGAAACTTGTTAATAAGTTTTGCCACAGTGTCGTGTGTGATGTTCGTTCCATGTTGTCTGTTAAAGTTCATTGCAACCATGCGACTGCTTCCCGACCCAGCCATCAGTATGATTTCAATTCGTTGCTCTTTCGTCAAACGCATATTCTTAGGGTATCTGAAACATAAAAACAAACGTTTAATTTTTCCTATGTATGGAAACTTACGGCCCACCCTGTATATATATATATATATATATATATATATATATATATATATATATATATATAAGGTAAAAGTACTTTCTTAAAGAAAGTTTTATTACTATTCACAGAGCAAGTGAACAAGTGAGTGACTCTTACTCAGCTTATATTTCTTCGAGCCCAGTAAAACCTACAGCTTAAGGGCCAAGTTAACCCTTTAACGCCGACTGGGTGGAATACGTACCGTTTCAAATACACACATTTAGACTTAACCCTACCAAAACGTTCGTCGTTAAAGGGTTAAATAAAATAAATATTCGAGCTTCACAATTATTCATGTCATTGTAAATTGAAAAGAATGTATTTATTTTATTATTAATAATAAAGGTTATTCAATTCAATTCAATTCTGTCCGGAATCGTGCAAACTCTGTCATTCGACTCGCCAAAAATTCCTTCATCCGATAAAAATGTGAAAATCTATCTAATTCATTCTTCTAGCTCTTTCTGGCATCTAACTAAGAACCTCTCCAACAATTTTATTTCCTCTTCTTTCCTTCCTCTTTTCCATTCCGACGGCTCAGTTGCCATCTCTTCTCCTGACAAAGCTGAACTCTTCGCTCAAACTTTCGCCTCCAACTCAACCATGAACGATTCCGGTGCTGTTTCTCCATCCCTTACTCCCTCTGACTTTATTATGTCTGAAATTAGGATATCTTCCAAAGATGTTCTTTCTGCCCTATCTCGGCTCAACTCTAGGAAGGCGTACGGTCCTGATGGTGTTCCTCCTGTTGTTTTCAAGAACTGTGCTTGCTTCCGTGCTGACACCCTGCCTAGGCAAACTCTTTTGTCTTTGTCTCTCATCTGGTACTTTTCCTTCCTGCTGGAAGTTCGCTTTCATTCAGCATGTCCCAAAGAAGGGTGACCGCTCTCAACTCTCCAACTATCGTCCAAGTGCTTTGATTTCTTGCCTTTCTAAAGCTTTTTAATCTATCCTTAATAGGAAGATTCTTAAACACCTCTCTTTTCACAGTCTTCTTTCGGATCATCAGTATGGGTTCCGCAAAAGATGCTCTACTGGCAATCTTCTTACATATCTCTCTGGCTCTTGATCATTCTCCTTTCAGGATTTCAATGAAACATTTGCTATTGCGCTAGACATATCAAAAGCTCTGCATAGAGTCTGGCACAAGTCTTTAATTTCCAAACTGCTCTCCTTCGTTTTCTATCCTTCTATCTCTGCCTCCCTCTTTAATTTCCTTTCTGGCCAATCTATAGCTGCAGTTGTAGATGGCCACTGCTCTTCTCCTAAAGCTATTAATAGTGGTGTTCCTCAGGGTTCTGTCCTGTCACCCACTCATTTCCTTTTATTTATTAGTGATCTTTTAAGTCGCACTTCCTGTCCTATTCACTCTTTTGCCAATTATTCCACTCTTCACTTCTCCACACGTTTCACAAAGCGTCCCTCTCAACAGTCACTCCATGATTTGCGTGGGACGGCTATGGTGCACCTGACCACTGATCTTTCTGCCATCTCTAATTGAGGCCAGAGAAAATGCCTCAAAAACTCAGTCCCTCCATCTGCATACTCGTCACAATCTTCCACACGACTATCCCCTTACCTTCAACAACACAGAACATAATCCTTCCTCTTCTTTTAACATTCTTGGCGTTTCCTTTTCCCATGATCTTTCCTGGAAAGATCACATATACTCTCTTTCCAAAACAGCTTCTAAGAGGTTAGGTGTGCTGTACCGCCTCGGCAGTTTCTTCACCCCCGCTCAGTTGCTGTCTCTGTACAGGGGTTTTGTCCACTCCTGTGTAGAATATGTTTCTCATGTATAGGGTGGCTCAACCCACACAGCCGTACTTGACCGGGTGGAATCAAAGGATTTTCGTCTCATCAATTCCCCGTCTTACTCAATGTCTTGAATCCCTCTTACTGACCGTCTTCAATCTCTCTCTCTTCGCAGCAATGTTGCCTCACTCTCTCTTTACTATCGCTATTATAACGGACACTGCTCTTCTGAACTCTCTAATTGCATGCCTCCTCCTTTAAGGAGAGCACGCAGCACCAGACTTTCGACACTTTCTCACTCCTTTCTGTCCAACTCTCTAACGCGAGGGTTAATCGGTATTTTCAATGTTTCATCTACTCAACCGGTGAACTCTGGAACAATCTTCCTTAATCCATCTTTCCCCCTGTCTGTGACTTCCAGTCTTTCAAAAGCAGAGTCTCTCTATCTCGAAAACCCCGGACCTTGATTTTGGCTCTCTTCTTCTTTGAGGGGGGGGGGAGCGCCGCTTTTGCAAGCATTCGCTCCTGGCCCCTCCTTCCTACATAAAAAAAAGTTTCGATACTTCGCATATCATCTTTCAGTTGCATAATAAAGGTGTTTAAGACAAGTGAAATCCTTGAATATTGGAAGGATTGCGCCTCAGATACTTGGGGCGTGGCCTGTTATGACCTTCCTAATAGCCGGATCAAATGTACGAGTATAATTTCCTTTTGATAAGTTGGAGTCTAAAAGGGTATTAGCTAAAGCGGACTCCACTATTAATCTCTTAATTTAATTATTATAATTAAAAACTATTATGCTTTCACTCCGGTTCACTGAACGATTATTATGTTGAACGTGTTTGAAAATTACGCTGGATTCGTTAACAAACTAAGAGTTAGGCACATTACTTTGTATAAGTAACGGTGTTACCGCTACCGTTACACTGATAAAAACAGTAACGTCGTTACCGCTTCAGTTACTTCTATGAAAAAGTAACGCGTTACCGTTACCGCTACCGTTACTTTTAAGAAAAGACTAAAGAGTAAAAAAGCCTTAATAATACCAAATTATAGCCTACTCTATATGACAAAAAAAATCAAAACATAAACTCAAATAAAAAAATGGCCTGTCCACAAAAACTAATCTTGCAGATTTTTTAGGAGTGTGTTGTTCGATTTCAGGAACACTAGTTTTTCAAAATTGGCATCTGATAGTTCTCCTCGTTTGGAAGAGTTGTTATGCTAACAGCTAATAAATGATACTAGTCAAATGATCAGTTTGAAAGTAACGAGTAGCGAGTAACGATTGAAATCGCTCTAAAAAGTAGTGCCGTTACCATTTTCGTTACAACATCTTAAAAGTAACGGCGTTACCGCTACAGCTACTAAAAAAATAACATCGTTATGTAACAACGTTATATAACGATGTTACGTACACCAAACTAATAGCTTTCGTGTCCTTCTTCAATAAATTTTCTAAACTTCGCTTTAACCTGTTTGCAGAGGTGGGTAGTAGTGAAGTAGATATACTTAAGTAGCTTTTTCGAGAAAGTACATATATTTGTAATACTTTTAGCTTTTTTCTAGAAAGTACATTTCTTTGTAATACTTTTACTCTAACTTAGGTACAATCTTGGAAAAAATTTTGTACTTTAACTTAAGTACAATGTTGCGAAAATCTGAAAAGTACAAAGTAACAAAACAGCTGTATGAGCTGTATGCTTGACAATTTCATTCAAAATTGGTAAATAAATTCTGGAAAAACCCGCTTTCAATCTGCCACCTCTCAATGTCAGGTATTGAAAGGGGGAAGACACCGAAACAGGATTATTCCAGATTTTGTTTACCAAAACATTTGGGTTTCATTAACCAATCAGAAGAATCATTCAGTACAGTATTTTAACGTAGCCATTCGGCTTTTTCGATAGCTGATGACGTCACTGGTTTCACGCATGCGCGCTCCTCTCCATAAACTCGATAAGAAATTTTGTACGTAATGCATACTTATTATAATAAATTATTAGATAACAAATTATAGTTCTTAATATAATAATTCCTACTTATAATAATCCTAATTCTCTATCCTAATAAAGTGTGTTTGCCATAATGATGTTATTTTATATTATTATATATTTGTAGTGTATTTTATTTCACTTTTGAAAAAGTACTTCTTACTTTTCAGTACTTAAGTACATTTTAAAACACTTACTTTTGTACTTCAACTTAAGTACTTTTGATAACGTGTACTTTTACTTTAACTTGAGTACATTTTTAAAGATTACTTGTACTTTAACTTAAGCAACAAATGAAAGTACTTTACCCACTTCTGCCTGTTGTCCGATTTTCTATACCTGCGGATTTATTAATCATGTCAGTTTTGTTTATTATTTGACTGCAAGCTAGGAAACTGAAGGCTATTTTATAATTAGTATTTCTTAGAAATTTCTTATCATTCTCTAAGTGTTTGTTATATGGTACACCAGTATATTTGCTATTATTATTCACATTTCCATCATTACTATTGCTACTTTGCTACTGTTATTATTATTTTACAATAATTATTATTCCAATTTTCGTTAGCTGTGAAATATTTCTTTCTGACTGCATAATAGTAGTCATAAATAAAATCTCTCTCTCTCTCTCTCTCTCTGTGTGTATATATATATATATATATATATATATATATATATGAAAAAAGATAACCGGTATTCACCTCTTTAATACCAAGTGCAGAGTTCATTAATAATAATAATTAGAGCCCGGATGTTTAGGCACTAAAAACCCTTAAAAAAGGCAGGCAAATTGGCAAAATAAACACTCAAAATGGGCAATAACCACCCCCACACCAGAAGGCATTTAGAAATTTGCTTTCAAAAAAACGTTTAAGCTAGAATAATACCTTTATATATGCATAATACATATTACAACGCCCTTAGTGAACAAAATAGTAGGTAATGCAAATATTAGTTAAGCATAACAAAGATTTCATTTCCAAAAATAAAGTTTAATATGGAATAATGCCATTATACACGTATAAATACAGTAATACATACAGGGTGTTTATAAAGTCCCTATCTATTTCAGTGAAAACATAGCAAAAAGGGTAAAATTCAATAACAATATAATAGAAGGCATACATTTAATGAATACTTAAGCATATGATTCTACATGAGCAAATTATACTCTATATGACAAAAAATCAAAAACTCAAATCAAAAAATGGCCTATCCACAAAAACCTAATCTTGCAGATTTTTTAGGAGTGTGTTGTTCGATTTCAGGAACACTAGTGTTTTTCAAAATTGGCATCTGATAGTCCTCCTCGTTTGGAGGAGCTAACAGCTGACAGCTAATAAATGATACTAGTCAAATGATCAGTTTGAAAGTAACGATTGAAATCGTTCTAAAAAGTAGTGCCGTTACCATTTTCGTTACAACATCTCAAAAGTAACGCCGTTACTCCCAACACGGGGTATAACAATAAAAATTTAAAGTGGTATAAGTATAATAATTACAAATACAGAAATGGACTTCAAACCATTTTTGGTTTTAATATTTTTGTTTACATCTGACTCAAACCGAACTGCGTCTGAAAACTGCTTAATTTCCTTGCTTTCAGCTTTGGAGCGTATATGAGGTGCTCCGGACCACAACCTGCCAAGCGCCAGTGGGGCCAGAACTGAGTTATTTATACCACTATATTCCCCCGCCCTTCCTCTATCCCGTGGGTGAGTCAGGGAGCAGATTGTGGACCTGTACGTATGGTCGAAATCAACCAAATATCGTTATTGGTTCAAAAGTTATGGCATTTTGCAAGTTGACAAACTTTAACTGCATTTTTCTCCATTTTTTAAAATTTTGGCGCTTGGCAACTTGTGGTCCGGAGCGCCTCATATATTATCATCTTTCTCGTAAAATTTCCTTGGCTACTTTTCCAGGATGAAGGTATTTTTTACAATTTTTTTAACCCTTTTTTCGTACCCGCCTCTGGCGGGGAAAGAGTGGAGGGTGGAGAGAGAGCCTTATGCTTTTCTATCCATTTTTCTACTCCTGCTAGAATAGGTTAAAAACAAACTAGTTTAATAACAGGAACCTCCGAGTTGACCGAAAGGTCTTTGAAGCTTCCTCTTATTCTTGTAACGTAACTCCTTGTAACTCTTTCTCCCTCCATATATATATATATATATATGGCAAAATTTGTTGTTGGTCTTTTGTCACCTTTTGCGAAAAATGCGTATACCATAAATAACTCTTATGAATTTCAAAAAGATCTTCTTAGTGAGAATTTCAGTTCAAAAAAGTTTTTTGTCAGTTTTGATGTAAAGTCGCTTTTCACGAACGTACCTGTATCAGAAACAGTGGCGGTCCTAGCTTACATGACGCCCTGGGCGAACCTCACCTTCAGCGCCCCCCCCCCTGTTCGCCAACACACACACATTCGAATCCCCCCAAAATAAAGGACAGACATAACTCTTTCACAAAATAACTTTTTATTGGACTAATTGTTGGAACTTCAGAACCAAAACAAAGACTCAAATTTCTGAATTTTACAAATCCTTCATCACGTAAATAGAATAACTCACTTAAGAGAATGTAATTATGATACTATGAACAGGAAAAATACAAATTAAATTGCACAACTGCCATAAATAAACTAGAGAATCAAATTTTTAAATTGTACAAATGCTCTATCACATAAATAGAATAAGACACTTAAGAGAGGGTAATTATTATGCTACACTTTGAACAAGAAACAAAATAAATTGCACCACAGCACAACTGCCATCTAAAGCCTGACTCTTCTTACCTTCCTTGATGCAAAGTCATGAATTAAATCATCATATGAAATCTGCTCAGCAATTGTATGATTTATACTGATGATGGCCAGACCGGTAAGGCGTTCCTGTGACATAAGTTGACCTCAGGTAGGATTTGATGAGCTTCAGCTTTGAAAAGCTCCTCTCTGCTTCAGCAACAGTGACTGGAAGAGTAAGACCAATTCTGAGAGCAGTCCACAAATTTGGATATATTTCAGAGAGCTCCCTTTCATGGATAAATGTCAGCAGTTCAAGCAAGGATATGGTCTTTGATGGCAAGTCAGGCAAGTTCTTCAGCTCCTGTGCAAGCTCTCTGCCATCCAAGTCAGATTGTCCCTTAAAGTGTAGTGTAGTACTAAGGTTCACACATTGTTCTGTCAGCTCCTCAAATGTGAGATTTTGGAAATGTGTCAGCACTCCAAATCTCTCCCACAATTTCCAACGTGGAAAATCTTTCCTGAATGGCTGATGTTGCAGCATCAACCACTGCATTGAAAAATGTCACCTCCAGCTTCTTCAAAGCATCAATCAAGGGCTCATCAGATGCTTCATAGGAGAAGTGCCGCTTTGTGGACCTCAGCCGTTTTTGTTTTAACACAGCCTCCACATTCATTTGTTCACAGATATCTGTGGCTGCCATTTGTGCAGCCACAAAACCTGTTGCCCTGTAATTGCGGAGACCTCTCTCTGTTTTTTTTAGGAGATTTACTGCAACATCAACGTGCATGCTAGGAGACTGCATCTGCTTGCTCACATGCTGAATTTGGCACAACAGGTCATGCCACACCACTGAACAAATGGCGAAGCGGTATGACCCAACCTCCTCTGACAGAGATTGAGCCTCGACCTTTATTACAGAGTCTGGTGTGGTCCCTCACCTCGATCAGTGCATCTCTCACTGCAGCTGCCTGATATCTCAGGGGCTCCACACTCTTGATCTTGCTTTCCCACCTTGTATCAGACCACATCTTCAATGTGATGTTCACATGTTTTTTCAAAATGGCCCATCGTTGTGTGGAGGCTGAAAACAAGTTGTAAAGCTTCTGCAAGATGCCAAAGTAACTTGTGGCATCAATAGATCCCTTAGCAGCATCGGCCACAAGCAAATTCAGAGAATGAGCCCCACATGGAACAAACAGAGCTCTGGGATTAATTTCTAGGAGCCTGGATTGAACACCCTTGTTTTTTCCCCTCATGTTGCCCCGTTGTCGTATGATTGTCCTCTACAGTCCATGAAAGGAACTTTTAGCTCCTCCAGTCTCTTCAGAATCAGAGATGCCAAATGTTGACCAGTGGACTCCTCTGCCTCCAAAAACCCCATGAAATGTTCCTTTATATGGGGCTTCCCTCCAGTGACACAACCCGAATCACAACTGACAACTGTTCAGTGTGGCTGATATCTGGAGTGCAATCTAGAATTATTGAAAAAAACTTTGATTGTTTGATGTCGCTCACCATTGCTGAAATGGTCTTGCTGCTCGACAAATCAATGAGTTCGTTTTGTATGTGGTGGCCGAGGTAGCTGGTGTGACTGGAGGTCCCTTTTTGGACACGGTTAATGTGCTCTTGCATTATAGGATCAAATTGTGCCATCAGTTCAACTTCTTTCAGAAAATTGCCATTTGATGGTGAGAACAATTTTTCTGTATGTCCCCTTAGTGCCAAATTCCTAACTGCCAGAGAATGCACAATAGCAGTGAGACGTGTCAGCACCGCTCTCCATCTCAACTTCTCAGCCTCCAGAAGTGCCATCTCCTGCTTGTCAATGGTTCCCCCTTTCTCATCCTCACTGCCAGTTCTTTCCAGATTTTCATAGAATTTAGGTGTTCTGAACTGTTGTCATGTGATGTGAGCAATGAGCTTGCATGCTTCCAGTCCGAGAGTCCCAAACTTGTTAAATTTATTTTCCTCTTGGAAAATAATGTACAACAGAAACAGAAAAGGCTGTTGTTTTTTAAGGAATAGACCAACCAACTTCTGGTTATATTTTCCCCACTAACCAATGACTTCCTGAAGTATTGATGGTGGAAACTTCTTCCGTCACTGTCGTTTCTAGGGAATACAAAGTCAGATGGTACTTGACTTGGTCCCCTGGAAACCAGTTGTGTCCGAATTCTCTCAGTCAGAACTGAAGGCCAGTTAGCAGGGTCGGTGGACAGAGACTCATCCTCAGGAGGCGATTCTGCTCCAGGCCTTTCTAATAGAAAGAACAAGAGCATTACTCATTAGTATACACACCTAAGTTAGATAACACATTATTCACAGCACTTTGTTATGGTGGTGGTGTTATGGAATTATGGTGGTGAAACACCACACATACCCAGTAACCCAGACCCAGTGATAATAACATTATAATTTATAACTGTTTGCAAAATGCTTTGCAGGGATGCACACACATACACATACACACACACGCACACACTCACAGACATATGTGCACACAAACTCACCTGAAGAGTCCTGCCGGGGAGAACTGAGAAGTAGAAGCAAATGGGTCTTCATCCTCAGGATCAGACTGCATTTGTGGAGACATATGTGAGGCTGAGGAGGTAGATGGCTCCTCAGCCTCAATAATGGCAGAAGTAGACGGCTTCTCATCCTGGCTAGTGGCAGAGGGTGTTCCAAAATATTTCAAAAGTGCCCCTGCAAATAGTAAAATAGAACATAACAGACCAATGCATGAATAGGCTAGTACAATTAATTTAACATGTTATTAAGCACAATTTATTAAACTTTTAGAATAGGAAACAAATGAATAATACAACCTCCTTGGTTAATGGCTAATTATATACATAATAGTACACTTCAAATGACTCAGAAAGCTATATCACAAAATAGCAGTGCAATATAGCAGTGAAGAGTAGATGACATAGCTCTATACCTTTATCTTTTGCTCGTTTCTCCTCTTCTTCTTTCCTCTTTTTTCTAAACTGAGCACCTGATAGCTTTGACCTCTTCTTATCCATTTGCGGTTATTTGACAGACCTTAGTGGCTTAGTGTGAAGATTCGTTCTGTAATAAATAATATACATTTCACTATTTAACCAAACCCAGAAAAATAACATTACATATGTTAAAGTATGGGCCTTTATTCCCAATAATATTAATCTGGAAGCATTTTGCATTGTTTAGGTCTTTTATGGGAAGGTTTATGGAAAATGCAATAGATAGTTTTTTATTAATAAAAACATATTTATTGATCTTTTATTATTTATTTTATTTTATTTTTTATTTTTTTTATTTCTTTATTTATTTATTCTTATTTTTATTTTTATTTTTTTTGCAGGCGCTCATGCCGCCCCTCCACAAATGCCGCCCTGTGCGGCTGCCCATATTGCCCATATGAGGAACCGCCACTGATCAGAAACTATTGCCATTATTTTAGATAGGGTTTTTAGCTCTGTTGATAGTTTTCATGGTTTTTCATGGTCTTATTTTAAGGAACTTTTAGAATTGGTTTTTAAGCAATGTTATTTTACTTTCAATAATAAGGTTTACCAACAAATTGATGATGTTGGGATGGGATCACCCGTCTGACCTTTATCAGCTGATTTTTTTATGACTCATTTAGAAAGTATAATTTTTAGACAATCTCCCACCCATTGTAAACCAATTTTTTACCGACGCTTCGTTGATGACTCGATAGCTGTCTTTGATAATGCTGTACAAGCGCAACAATTTTTTAATTTCTTAAATTCTCTGCACCCCAATATAACTTATACAATGGAAACTGAGGAAAATGGCTCCCTTCCCTTTTTATATATTATATATATATATATATATACACACAGGCACGTATCCAGGATTTGCTCAAGGGGGGTGCGAAGGGAACGTTGTTATACCTACGTTTCATCATTCAACTCTACTACTACAATGCAACATGCTTAATATCACGTTCTCGGTGTAGGATGAAATGATAATGAACGTCTTTTGCATTCGTGCGTTTTAGCATGTTAACATGTTTTATTATTTGAAAACTTGCATATGTTTTTCCATCGATGTAACAACAATTGATTATTAGAAAAACGTGATAATAAGCAGTTTCTTTAGTGATATTAAGCGAGGCATTTTCCATGTGTTGAATATCAGTCGTACGTGATTTATCAAATATAGTAATATCAACCGAGTTATGATCCAAAGCGATGCGATATAAACGGGTTACACTGTGTACGTTTTCAAATAGTTCATGCTAGCTCAATACGATCAAAGGACGGGTAAACATACAGGTTTATCGCAATTGGGATTAATTTTTATTAAATTTGACAGCGAAATCAATATTTATAAGTTACGTAATCTAACGGCCTGCCAAGTTTATATACAGGGAAATGATTACACACTACAGATATAGCCTACATACTCAATTGCTCAAGTGTATAGAGTCAGGTAGACACAAAACTAGCCCATAAGAGAATATTAGATTATTTGACCAATAAATCAACAGCCAAAGTAGAACCGGGAGTTGTGACGTTACGGACACACTTTTTTATCACAAAACTAGTACAGCGATTGTTGCGCGATAATTTCTTTGGTTTCTAGTGTTATTCCAGCATCATGTTCAATCGTCTCGCTTTTTTACGAGCAAATCTGTCCAAAACTTCGTCTGCATCGCTTAAACGCAAATTGTCTGATTCTAATGTTAACATAGAGTTGAGTTTAAGAAATATTGTATGTACATATCATAAGAATACGCATTCATTAATGCTTCAAGCATAAATAGTATCAATATATGTGATTGTTACACATAGATTACATAATTATGAATTAATCACGCATTAAACAAATAGTTCAGATACGCAAAATACATAGTGAATAGATTTAATTTTTCAATAAATGTACATCATTTAAATGCAAAAACTTAACTTTTTCTACGTGAAGGTCAAAATATGAAAATAAAAACCCACTCTAATAGACAGAGTTTATTTCCACAACAGTTTCGACGCCCACTGGCATCCTCCTCGGGTGGATGCCAGTGGGCGTCGAAACTGTTGTGGAAATAAACTGTCTATTAGAGTGGGTTTTTATTTTCGTACATCATTTATATTGATAAGAAAATTATGCGCAACTATGACTAATTTATTGATAAAACTATCATACCACGTATAATTAGGTCAACCTAAACCTTGATAACCAAATATTACAAAAGCTAGCATATACTTTTAAATTAGCGTCTAAATTATTTTCAATTTATATAATTCAGTACTAATCTGCACTTGCACAATTATTATAAACGCTAAAATTTGCTAATGTATTGGGTGCCAGTATTAAACTGACACCCTGACATATAGCTACAGCCCCATTGACAACACTGGATTTTCTACAACACCGTAATAACTCCATATAACCTAGTCTCAAAAACAATGTTGATTTTTTTAAATCAATTGACAATGTTCTACGTATTTTATACTATATTTCTTTAAATGCATATATAAACTATTATCTTTTATAGTGCATTTTTAGCATTAGAACTGTGATGCCGTAAATCTTGACATTCACTTCTAATATCTCTACATCATTTTTGGTGATGATATAGTATTCAACTGTGGTGTTTTGCTAAATTGCATCGTAAATGTTTCTCAATATGCATAAAATAATATGTCGTTGAATAAAATAATTCAACAAAATTCAACATAATTCAATCAAATTCATAATTCAACCAAACATAATAAAATAATTCAGTGAAACATAATTGTTGGATAAATGTACATTGTCAATTCTGACAAAAAAACACATCGAATCAACATTCAAATTTAAACAAGCGTTGCCAGCGAATAGCTAGATATGCCATTCATATTAGCCTGACTTACCTGACTTTTTGAGCTATTTTCATCGGATAATTTTTAGATATAAACACATTAATATGCAGGCGCGGATCCAGGGGGGGGTCGAGGGGGTCCGGACCCCCCCTGCTCACGGTGACCAACGATTTTTCGATTGCGTTTGTTTGCTCTTATATATGAAAAATAAGACCTGAAGACTTAAAATGGCTTAAGGTACATGTATCCCGGTTGCCACAAAATTAATTTCCTTAAAAAGAATAAAGAAAAAAAAGTTTATGTCTGATCCTGAGACATTTCAGACCTGGCCTGGGTGTGTGAACAAGCAGGATTTTGATAACGGGAATATACTTCAAATCCATCTAAAGCTATCTTCAAATATGAAAATTTCCTACCGACGGGGGGAACACCCCCCCTCGGCCCCCCCCCTGGCGCTCGCTTCGCTCGCGCGTCCTCGGCCCAAGGCCGAGGACATATCAGTAACGAGCCCCACCAAGACTGGACCCCCCCCCTCTGCTTAAATTCCTGGATCCGCCCCTGAATATGACTATATGTTAATAAAATAACTTGGTGATATTTATGCCATAAAAATCAGCATGGAAATAGCTATATAAATTGTTTTTTGTCTTAAATTAGAACAGTATAAGTTTTTTATAACGAAATGAAACTTTTGATGATGAATTTTACATGTTAAGAGTCAGGCTAATTACAGGCTTCGAGCGATTTTTTTTTTTACAATTTTTAATTGATGATGTTTTCTAAACCGGACAATCGAACAAATCTGTAATTTGATCAAATGTAGTTATAATGATTACCTATTTAATATTTACATACAATTAATATTTTACATACAATATGTTTTCTAGTCCAAGGGGAAAGCGACCGCCTCTTTCGCCCCCCCTTGGATACATCCCTATATATATATATATATATATATATATAAATAAAAAAATCCAGGGGCGTGCCCAGAAATTTGCCAAGTGGGGGCGAACTTGGAATTAATCGTAGAAGTATAATTGAAATAGAGATAAATAATTTTTATGTACGTTCATGATGAGCTTATCGTTCAGTTAGAGATGATTAACTAGCTACTGCTAAGACACATTATGAATAAAAATATAAAAATTATATTATAAAAAATATAAAAATTATGATAAAAATCTGATTAGTAACATAATATTCAATGCAAACCGCAATTAGGATGCTCAGATTTGTATTAACATAAGAATAAAAAAGTGCTAATTTCGAGATTAAGCATTTCCTTAGAGTTTAGACTGTTGCCTTTATAAAAGAAAATTATTCTCAGGGCCGGATTAAGAGTTTTCGGGATCCTAAGCCATTTTAGATTTTTAGTAGTAGGGGAGGGAAGAGCTAGCGCCGAAGGCGCCGAAATTTTTTCACTTTCATTCTCATCCTGTTTTAACCTAGCAATTTTACTGGGATTAACAGTACAGGGTGGGCCGTAAGTTTCCATACATAGGAAAAATTAAACGTTTGTTTTTATGTTACTGATGAAGCAAATTTTTACGTCAATGGAGAGGTTAATCGGCAAAACATACGTTATTGGAGTAATGCTAACCCTAACTGGCTGAGTCCGACGAAGATGCAAGGTGCCGGTAAAGTGATGGTGTGGGCCGGGATATCGGGTGACAGAATTATTGGACCAATTTTTGTCAGTGGAAATCTTAATGCCGAAAGGTATCTTAACATGTTGCAAGAAGAGATTTTCCCATCCCTGCTAAACGAGGAAGGTAACTTCCCAGTTTACTTCCAGCAAGATGGAGCTCCACCTCATTATGGTCTTCACGTGCGTCGGTATTTGGATCAGCAGCAGTTTCCGGATGCTTGGATTGGTCGGCGTGGTCCTGTGGAGTGGCCTCCCAGATCCCCAGATCTCACCCCCCTTGATTTCTATCTTTGGGGGCACTTGAAGGCCATGGTGTATCAGGAAAAGATACGAGACATAAATCATCTAAAGGAACGTATCACCAACGCCATTACAAGCACAACGTCAACTGTGCTAATGCGTGTTCATCAACAGTGGGGAACACGTATTGAAATGTGTTTTCAAAACAATGGCAACCATGTAGAGCATATTATATAAATAAAAATGGTTGTCCATAAAAAAATGTTTATTTTTCCTATGTATGGAAACTTACGGCCCACCCTGTACTTTGATCATCATGTTCTGTAGAACCACTGTCAGTTTGGACATTTTTTCTTTTGAAAAATTTATGAAGGTCCATTATCTTTAGTACTGTCACTCCTGTGACACCTGCAAATAGTACTCTACAAAGTTACAAATAGAAATAGGAATTATTACTAACCATAACATTAAAGTCCATTATAATGAAATAAAAAATCCAAACAAAATCCACACAAAATTTTGTGTGCACAATGTGTGTACAATGTGAAAAATTGTAAATTAAATGAAAACTTTGAAACTAAATTTTAAAATGTGTAAAAAACTGAATACCAAATTTTAAAAATAACATACTTAATGTTTCATTTCATTTATTAGTTACATGTTTGAGATCAAGCGGCCTTCACACATGATCACACACACATTCATACACACAGTTTTAATCAATACTTAAAATTATCAAAATTTAGAAAGTTTAGACTAAATATTTAAATGAATGTAAACAAAAATCGATAAACTGGGGTTGCCAGGTGCCATGAAAAATGACGCAATACTCATGAAACACAAAATCGCTAGAAAGCTAGCTAACATTTTTCGATTGGCGCATGAAATTAAATATGTAAAATATTTAATTGAATATGTAAATTAAATACGTAAAAATAATCAAAATAATAATTAATAATATAATAATAAAAATAATAATGAAATCAAATGTGTAAATATTTAATTGAATATGTAAATTAAATAGTAAAAATAATCAAAATAATAATTTATTAGCTCAATGGGGGCAATCGCTCCTGTCACCCTCCCCTTCGGAACGCCTCTGAAAAAAATCACAAGTCTGGGAAACGATATCGACATGCATGAAAAGAAGTAAAATTAGAGTTCCGGTAAAGTTAATATTGCAAGAAAATTCGTGGTTCACTGTTTAATTGACATGCTTACCAATTTATTGCCCTCCGAACCAGGTCAGAAACTTCATAAAATATTAAAAATTTTATCGAATATTTTTATATGTAGAGCGGGGTTTACAAAACTACAACCCGTAATTTTTTGACGGGTCGGGAAGCTAGTAACCTTGGTTAACCTTGGTTTTGCTTCCGCCCGAATTGTTCATTCTGACGAAGGTCAAGCTTATCACTCCACCTTAGGCCTACAGTTTAACGAGGAATCCGAACCACACCCCTCCACAGGCGGTCGGAAATTGCAAAGTCCTCGCTCGGACTTGATCTCACGACCTCCCGATCAGCAGCAGCCGAGCGTCTTAACCACTCGGCTATCCAGGGTACCCATTATCTACCAACTTTTTTTATGGTGAACAGCTGGGTTTTGGGTTTTGTTGCGCGCTTCCTGCCGTCACCGGGTCCCAATCCCGGGGCCGATGGGTTCTTAGTTAGTGATGTTAACCACTACACTACCGAGGCGCATATATTTCTTTTTTTTTAGGATAAAAACGAAGACGTAGAGCAAAAAAGTCATTATATTTGGCTGCAACCGATGTTTCGGGGAACTCTACCCATTTTCAAGGCCTAATAAATAAAAGCTAAAATTAATGCATTACAAAAATATACGAATGTCAAAAACCAAAACTAATTTAAAGTACAAAATTGAAACTGTTCAAGAATAAAAATTAAAATTACAGAGCATAAAACAGGCATAAGCCAAAAACAAAACAAAAAAGTAAAAATTATATAAATGACAAAAATATATGAATGATGAAAATAAAACTTAAAAACTAAAAACATTCAAACATAAATAGTTAAAAAACTTTACTAATAAAAAGTTAAACGAAAAAACACAAAAGTGCACCAAACATACCATGCTCACTTGACAGCCACAAAAAACTGAGGCGAAAAGGAGACACAGTCACAACTTCACAAGGGGGGAAAAAAATAAATAAATAAATAAATATAAAATTTTTTAGTTTGTAGGTATTCTAATTAATATAAAGGGGATAACAGCTAGAATCAATATTTAAACTGAAGTTCAGAAATTTAATGCACAAAGATTCGTAAATACGGAGGGAGGACGGGCATTTTAATGATTTAAGAATTTTAAAGTTATTAACGGAAATGTCAACCTTACACTTGACAGAATGATTTCTAATGGCAGACTGTTCCTTTTTCGATAAAACTTTCCCTGTCCTATGGCTAATACCCATATGGGAGCAAAATCTCGCCTGCAAAGAACGAACTGTGCTGCCAACGTAGTTCCCCTGGGAACACCCAGGGCAGGTAAACAAATAAACAGCAGAACAGCTCATCGCAGGGGTGATTTTGTCTTTTGGCTGCAGCCAAATATAATGACTTTTTTGCTCTACGTCTTCGTTTTTATCCTAAATGTAAAACTACGTCTCCTTAGGAGGGATCCTATTTCTTATATATATATATATATATATATATATATATATATATATTATGCAGGAAGGAGGAGCCAAAGGCAAATGCCTGCAAAAACGCTCCCCCACAGAGGAAGAAGAGTGCCAAAATCAAGGTCCAGGGTTTTCAAGATGACTGGACATCCTGCATTTGAAAGATTCAAGGTCATAGACAAGGGGAAAGATGGATTAAGGAAGATTGTTCCACAGTTCACCAGTTGAGTATATGAAAAATTGAAAATACCGATTAACCTTTACGTTAGAGAGTTGGACAGGAAATGAATGAGAATGTGTAGAAAGTCTGATGCTGCGTCCTCTTCTTAACCCTCAGCTACTATCGTTGGGTCATTTCTGACCCTGAGTACATTTGTTTATTTTATCATAGGAAATAATGATAGTAGTTAAGGGTTAAAGGAGAAGGCATGTAGTTAGAGAGTTCAGAAGAGTAGTGTCCGTTATAATAGCGATAGTAAAGAGAGAGTGAGGCAACATTACGGTGAAGAGAGAGGGGTTGAAGACAGTCAGTGAGGTCTGTATGGGTTGAGCCAACCCACACGTGAGAAGCGTACTCAATACAGTGGCGGACAAGACCCCTGTACAGATACAGCAACTGAGTCGGGGTGAAGAAGCTCCGGAGACTGTACAACACACCTAACCTCTTAGAAGCTGTTTTAGAAAGAGAGTATATGTGATCTTTCCAAGAAAGATCACGGGAAAAGGAAACGCCAAGAATGTTACGAGAAGAGGAAGGATTGTGGGGCCGCGCAGTTAATTTTCCGCATTTATATTATTTTTATATTAGTTACCGACAAACCAATTTTGCGCGTACTAATTTGTATATATTTTATCACTGTGTAATTTTAAGAATCATATATAATCTTTATAAATAAGTATTGTACATAAATTTATATACATATATTTAATTAATTCAGCTGTATATAAAATAACAAAATCTTCTGTAAAATAACCTCAGCCAACCAAGAACTCAATAAACTCTGAAAACGACCGGCTTTTCCTTCAAGACGCCAACCCCCCAAACGACAGGGAGAGAAGAGGACACGAGAGGCCCCTAAAAGAGATACCCAACAAAGCGATAGCTTGCCTCTCGTATCCTTCATTCTTCCCGGCAACTACAAGTAGCACCAAGAAGGAACCAGCTACAATTGGTGACCCCGGAGTGACCCGAAGCAGCCAGCGGAAGCAGCATCCTTCAGTCGCCCACCCGTAGTAGCCGGTCGGAACCAAAGCAGCAGCAGACCCGAATTACATTCCCGCAAGATGGAATCTGTTGAATCAGGAGTGCACCATGTCACCATCAAGCCACCCACGTTCTCTGAAGCGTCGGCCGCAGGATGGTTCTCCATCATGGAGGCACAATTCCACATTTCCAGAATAACATCCGAAGAGACCAAATTTTTCCATGTTCTAGCCTCGTTACCCCCCGAAGTCGTCTCACGAATTTCAGCAGCAACTCTCTCCAACAAGTCGTACACCGATTTAAAAGAAGAAATCGTGAGTCATTACGAAAAGACGAAGCCAGAACTCTTCGAACGACTCATCTCCAACACTCCTCTCACTGGAAAGCCCTCCCAATTCCTTCAAGATATCCACCAAACGGCACTGAAGGTGGGCGTCAGCGATGATTTGGTGAAGCATAAATTCATCCAGGCGCTCCCATCCTCAATAGCGCCCGTCGTAGCAGCACAAAAGGAGCTGACGCTAACTCAACTCGGCAAACTAGCCGATGAGTTAATACCGTTCGCTCAACAAAGCTGCTACGCGGCGCCAACGTCAACTCGAGCCAATACAAGCCCAAGAACGAATATCCCCATCGGCCTAAAACCCTTCAGCGAGAATCAGCGGCCGGTGGTGTGCCGCGCGCACCTTTATTATGGCCCCCAAGCAAGGACCTGCAGGCCATGGTGCAAGTGGCCAAATAAAGATGACGCCAAGCTGCTCCCCTCGTCACGCCCAAATTCAAGATCTTCCTCACCATCAAGAGAAACGTCGGAAAACTAGATAAGCAGGCTGTGATTAACGCGACGTCCGGCCTGCCGCTGATCTCAGTCGCAGCTCGCATCGCCAGTCTGAAGGTCAATTTTATCATTGACACAGGAGCGAGCATCTCAATTTTACCACCAACTTGTGTCAATGATTGTCAACTCCACCCAACCGCAGTAAAGATTTCCACCGCAAACGGTCAGCCGCTCGAAATATTCGGAGAAGTAACACTGGACATATCAATTCCTAAATTACGAAGAATATTCAGGTGGCCATTCGTCGTCGCCCAAGTCTCCAGTCCACTTCTCGGCGCCGATTTTCTATCCCATTATGACATCCTTGTGGACTGCAAGCATGGCATTTTGAAGGATAGAGCAACAACTCTTCAAGCCACTACTAAACCTGTGCAATCCAAAGACCTTCACCTCATCAATATTAACCCTACCGACAAATTACCTCAAGAAATCAGGAACCTGCTTGACAAGTACTCCTCACTACTGAAACCAGCTCAACCGCAGAAAGTTTCCACCAACACTGTCAAGCATACCATCGACACTGGCAGCGCACCACCAGTGTTTGCAAGCCCTCGACGTCTTCCACCCGATAAATTATCCTCAGCTAAGGCTACTTTCAACAACTTACTTCAAGATGGAATTATAGAACCCTCAAAATCACCATGGGCCTCACCGTTACACCTCGTTCCGAAGAAGATACCAGGCGAATGGCGGGCGTGTGGTGATTATAGAAGCCTAAACGCTGTCACGAAACCGGACAGATATCCACTTCCTCATATAAGAAGTCTGTCAACATCTCTGCACGGAAAATCATGCTTTAGCAAAATCGATCTAGTCAGAGCATATCACCAAATTCCAGTCCACCCAGAAGATATCGAGAAAACGGCTATAACAACTCCATTTGGTTTATTTCAGTATTTATACATGCCATTTGGTTTAAGAAACGCCCCTGCAACATTTCAACGCTTCATGGATACAATTTTCAGAGGAGTTGACTGCGTATTTGTGTATCTCGACGATATTTTAGTCCATTCAAATAACGCAGTTGACCATTTGAAAGACTTAGAACGCGTATTCAAGATCCTTCAAGAACACAATTTAAGAATTTCCTTAGAAAAATGCATATTTCAGCAATCCAAAATTGAATTTCTGGGTCATGAAGTTTCCCCAGCAGGCATTCGTCCTCCTGTAAACAAAGTCTCCGAAATTCAAGATATTCCCCAACCGCAAGATTACCAAAGCCTCAGAAGATTCCTAGGAATGACGGGATTCTATCGCCATATGATACCCCGTTACGCCGATTTAGTCTCACCTTTAAGTGAAATCGTCAGAACTCAAGTCAAAAGCAAAAGTCTACAGTGGAACGACGAAGCAATTCAAGCCTTTCAAGATGTCAAGGATGCACTACGGAACGCCGTTACGCTTTGTCATCCTCTTCCATCAAGCTCAATCCTTCATTTAGTTACGGACTGCTCACAAATAGCAGCTGGAGCAGTTCTTCATCAAATAATCGACAGCACACCAGTTCCCATCGCCTTCTTTTCCAAGAAATTAACTACAACTCAGCAAGCGTACGCCGCATACGATAGAGAATTACTCGCAGCATACCTAGCCGTCCTGCATTTCCGTCAATTTTTAGAAGGTCGTCAAGTAATACTCTTCACGGATCACAAACCGATGGTTTCTGCCTACAAGAGTCCCTTACGAGCCAAGACAGACCGACAACAACGTCATTGGTCTGCCATCACGGAATACGTATGCGATGTAATACATATCTGTGGATCCGAAAACGTCGTAGCGGACTGCCTTTCACGCAACGTAAACGCAGTACATATCGACGCTTTCGATTTATCAGCAATCGCGGAATCTCAACAAAAAGATCAAGAAACGCAAGAATTTCTCCCACGTCTCAAGCCGTTCCCGTTTCCAGAAAATACAACTTTATATTGCGATACATCCACGCCATATCCCCGTCCTTTTGTTCCCAAGCAGCATCGATCTTCCATCTTCAATCAATTTCATAATATTTCTCATCCAGGCATCAAGCAATCACTTCGTATCATTAAATCAAGATACTTTTGGCCCTCAATGAATAAGGATATTCGAACTTGGTCCCGAAATTGTGAATCATGTCAATCCTCAAAAATTTCTCGCCATACAAAATCAGAAATAACCCCCTTCGATTTACCAAGTTCAAGATTTGAAACGGTACATATCGACATCGTCGGTCCCTTACCGCCAACCACTTTGCCCGGTCAAACATATCCTTCCCCATATAGATATCTCCTAACCTGCATCGATCGTGCCACAAGATGGATAGAAGCATATCCTCTGATTGATACTACAGCCACATCAATAGCACACGCATTTCTCGATGTATGGATTTCAAGATTTGGTGTACCACTGCAAGTCATAACGGACCGCGGATCCCAATTCGAATCCGAACTCTTTAGGGAACTCTCAGCTCTCATCGGATTTCACCGACTAAGAACTTTGTCGTATCGCCCTCAGACCAACGGAATAATTGAAAGATCTCATCGCACCATCAAGACAGCAATCATCGCTCGAAAACAAGATTGGCTCCCCGCTTTACCCATAGTTCTCCTTGGTTTACGCAGTCTCCCCAACGAATCGGGTTATTCACCGTTCACCACCGTCACCGGAACCACCCTATTATGCCCGAGGCCAATGATCGCCAATTCGTCGTCAAAATCCAATTCAAAATTCATCTCCGAATTAGCCAAGAAAATGACGCAAATCGATTTCGCCCAACTCTCTCAAGGAAACATTCACTCAGCCCCCAAATCATTCATTCCATCGGAACTCCACAAATCAAGCCACGTATGGGTACGCATCGACCGCGTTCGAAAACCATTCGAGGCACCATATCAAGGACCTTTCCGTGTTCTCGAACGCCACGATAAGTACTTCGTAATAGAAAAAACTAACGGATCATCAGAAGCCATTTCAATTAATCGTTTAAAACCGGCGTATATAGTTTCAGGTCCCACACAGGTACCGGGCGCACAATCGGACGACATCGGATCGGAGAAAAAGCACGCAAGGAAAAAGGACGATGGAGGACGCACCTCGGAGGTAGCAAATACAGACCTCAGGACGGGCGCGCAGGACAACGCAACAACCGGAAACGAGGCCGACCGAGGATCAACGCGAGCTGGACGAAGGATCCGATTCAAATCAAGACCCGAATATTTCTACTTTTGATATACGTGCTCCGCTTCTCGGGTGGGCAGTAGTGTGGGGCCGCGCAGTTAATTTTCCGCATTTATATTATTTTTATATTAGTTACCGACAAACCAATTTTGCGCGTACCAAATTGTATATATTTTATCATGTGTAATTTTAAGAATCATATATAATCTTTATAAATAAGTATTGTACATAAATTTATATATATATTTTAATTAATTAATTCAGCTGTATATAAAATAACAAAATCTTCTGTAAAATAACCTCAGCCAACCAAGAACTCAATAAACTCTGAAAACGACCGGCTTTTCCTTCAAGACGCCAACCCCCCAAACGACAGGGAGAGAAGAGGACACGAGAGGCCCCTAAAAGAGATACCCAACAAAGCGATAGCTTGCCTCTCGTATCCTTCATTCTTCCCGGCAGTGTTGCCAGATGGAATTTTTAAAAATCTGATAAATCTGATTAAAAAATCTGTATAAATCTGTAGATTTATAATATTTATCTAAATAATAATTTTGACATATTTTTATTTAATTTACTGTCTTAAGGTATTATCAATGATAAAATCTTGTATAATATTTTCTTTATTTTTATAAACTTATATAAATATGGCACTTTAACATAAAAAAAAGTAAAGTAAATGAAAGTAAACAAATTGAATTCCGTTACTTTGTGACAAAGGAAATACCTTTTGGTTATTGCTGTAATAACTATAAGAACACCGGAATACTTCTTTAATGCATGCACATAAATGAAACCAAAAAAAATCCTTTTTAGATTTAAACAGATAAATATCATTTTTTTCAACAAAAACAAAAACATTCCATGCTACCATGACGTAGAGGGAATATCAACCAATCAGCGCCGATTAAATGATTTAATCGGCATGTATATCGTAGTCAGAAGCGAGTCGACTCGACTTCTGAAACTGAATACCGAGAACATTTGTGTCCTATTGATTGAGACTGTAGGCCTAATATTTCCTTGTTGTAAATTTTGGAAGTAAATAATAATGATTGCTTGCTGGATTAAAAATCTGTAGATTATGCATAAATTATTGAAAAAATCTGAAAATCTGAATTGCTTCATAAAATCTGTAGATCTACAGATATATCTGTAGATCTGGCAACACTGCTTCCCGGCAACTACAAGTAGCACCAAGAAGGAACCAGCTACAGGATTCAGTTGTGTATTGTTGAAGGTAAGGGGATAGTCGTATAGAAGGTTGTGACGAGTAAACATATGAAGGAACTGAGTTTTTGATCATTGAAAGCCACAAGGTTTTCTCTACCCCAATCAGAAATAGCAGAAAGATCAGAGGCTAGGTGTACCATAGCCGTCCTACGCGAAGCATGGAGTGACTGTTGAAAGGGACGCTTTGTGAAGCATGTGGAAAAGAGAAGAGTGGAATTATCAGCATAGGAGTGGATAGGACAGGTTAGGAATAAGCTTGGTTGCCCTACGTTGCACACCTTCAAGCATATCAACATCATGTCTAAGATGAGGGGACCAAGCTTGAATGCAGTATTCTAAGTAAGACCTAACATAAGAATTATACAATTTACAGATCACTTCTTACTCTTGTAACTAACATTCCTCTTAATAATACCTAGCATTTAAGTGCCTTATTTCTAGCCTTTAACACTACTTCGAAAATTTTATATCATTACTAGTTATAATGTCAAATTTTTTTCCTGTCTAACATCATCCAACCAGTTTCTCTGCATCTCATAACTAAAGTTTTCATTATTTCTACCAAAATGGATTACTTTGCACTTTTGAACATTGAATTCCATCTGCCTTTTACTAGTCCAGGCAACCAATCTATCAAGATCTTTTTGCAGTGGATAAGAGTTTTCTATATGTGTCTGGGGCAACTACTTTTGTATCATCTGCAAATTTAGAAACTTTACTACCTACTCCCCTTCTAAGTCATTTAGATATAAAATAAAGAGTAATGTAGGGGCGTGCCCAGGATTTTAGAAGGGGGTGTTTCCATAATTGAACCTTCGTGACGTCTATGGTTTTCAAAAACACTTATTTGTGTTGTTAACATCATTGGTAGGAAAGATACTAGAAAAAATTATAAAGAATAATATTCAAGATCATTTGGAAATTTTTAATCTTATTTCAAGTTCACAACATGGATTTAGGTCAGAAAGGTCTTGTTTGCCTAATCTCAGCCTGGTTTGAGTTTGTAAATGATCAAGTAGATAATGAAAATGATGTAGATGTTATTTATTTGGATTTTAGTAAAGCATTTGACAAGGTTCCACATAGAAGACTTCTATATAAATTAAAAGCTCATGGGATATTGGAGTCAGTTATAAATTGGGTAGAAAAGTGGTTAGAAGACAGAAAACAGAGAGTAATTCTAAATGGTCATGAATCTGGGTGGAAGAAAGTGAAAAGTGGGGTACCACAGGGATGAATTTTAGGTCCATTACTCTTTATTTTATATCTAAATGACTTAGAGAAGGGAGTAGCTAGAAAAATCTCTAAATTTGCAGATGATACAAAAGTAGTTGCGCCAGTTACAAATATAGAAAATTCTTATAAACTACATAAAGATATTAATAGATTAGTTGCTTGGGCTAACAAATGGCAGATGGAATTCAGTGTTCAAAAATGCATGTCCATTATAGTGGGCACGCCACTGTAATGGACTGAACATTAATCTTTGTGGTACGGGTATCCCACTTTTTCTACATAATTTCCATTATCTACCTGTTCATGTTTTCTTAAGAGAGATGTGCAATGGTATCATTGATCCCTTGTTTTTACCTTCATCGTTGATACAAACTAACCAATCGAGGATATGAACTGGCTTGGCCTAATTTAGTTTATAACAGAGGGTTAGGACTAAGCTTAAGAAAGTTGAGTTGTTTATGATACAGATGAATAGTTATTGAGATATTAAAATATGTTGAAACTATGTATTATGAAGTATAATTTTATTTTCTAATAAGAATTTGGTTTTCGCCTTTATAGTGTCGGCCTAGAACATAAGAAATTTTTATAGTGGGCACACTAGGGGCCACTTCGGAATGAAACTTAAATACCAAATAATATTTGTTTTGAAAATTCATTAAAATTAATTGAATTGGAATAATTTACCTTAAAGTGTGAACTAAACGAATGTAATATGTTCATCTGTATTTCAGCGTAGTCTGTATTGTTCTAACAAGCCTAGCATACTTGTCAGTCTTCCTTTCGTTTACCGACTTGATGTTGTTTGGTAGCTTAGCTTAATGGTTACGCTTACGATAACCTTACCGGGAGTTATTCAGCAACGCCAGACGAGGACAGCTTATGAGGCATTACAGACCAGTATGATAAGTTTGACAGAAGTCACTCAAATTCAGCTAATATTGCAGAAGAAATAATACATTGCCTAGAGACTGAAAAATAAGAAATCAGCAGGACCTGATAAACTCAAACCAGAATTGTATAAGGTATTGGTAGGTAATAAAGTGGGCATAGGGAAGTTAAAAGTGTGTTATAATGAGTGGGTAAATACCAGATGAATGGAGAGTATCGGAAACAAAGATGATACTGAAGAAAGAGAAGCCTACTGCTAAAGATCTGCAGCCAGTAGCACTAATAATTTATTCATATAAAATTTTTATGAGTATAATAAGGGATAAAATAGAAAAGCTTATAAGAAGTAAGGTAATAATAAATTGAGGGAGACGCAGTTAGGTTTTACACCAGAAGGTAGAATAGAAGGTATTATTTTGATTCTACAATATTATATAGAAAACCCATAGCTTTACAAATAGAAAAACATTGGTTCTTGTTTCCTTGGACTTCAATAAAGTATTTGACTCAGTAAATAGAGGAAAGATGATAGAATCACTAATGAGATACAAGGTTCATTCTGTGTTGATAGATAATTAGTATGTACACTTGAGGTAGAACTAGGATAAGGATTGATGAAGACTAGAACCATGAAATCTCTGTGACTAGTGGTATCAGGCAAGGCTGCATGGGTTTTACTATTTTGTTTAAATTGGTGACATATATGATATTAATGAAGGTGGAAGAGAAAGGTAATGGATTTAGTAATGATTTGATAAATATAAATATAATCTTTGCTGATGATGGTTTGCAGATGACACATTCAATACCGACCAGAAGAAATAAGAAATTTAAGGATTATATTGCAGACAAGCAAGGAGAAAAGTAAAGTAATTATATTTAATATGAAGGAGTAACCAGATAGTATAGTATACTTAGGACTACATAATGCCAATAAGAGAGATTGTTTTAGCAAGCAAAGAGGCATAATGATACAAAAGGCGCAAAAACTGGAAAAAACTAGAAAACTAGAAAAAATAAAAAATAACCTTGGATAAACTGCAATGTAAAAAGAGCAATCAGAGAAAAAACAAAAGCATTTCATAAATTCAAAAGAACTAAAAATGGCACAGACTCCAAAATATATAAAAGTAAAAGAAGCATTTGCAAGAAAGTAATCAGAGATAGCAAACGTGACCTGGAAAAAAGCCTAGCCAAGAATTCAAAAAAATCCTAAGAAGTTTTTCAGTCACTTCAATTTGAAAAGTAGAGTGAAAAAGAAAATTGGCCCCCTCCATATAGATGATAAAACTATAGATGATAAAACTATAGATGATAAAACTATAGATGATAAAACTATAGATGATAAAACTATAGATGATAAAATTATAGATGATAAAACTATAGATGATAAAACTATAGATTTACCTTAAATTTACCTTAAAGCGCTTCTGCCTCAAGGGTGCGCTGCTCCCACGAAGTCCACTCAGCGCCTCCTGAGGCGGGGCCACGATGGGGTCGCCACCCTTCTTTTCTCTTGCTCCTGCCATACGGTTTGGTCCCCTATTGAATTTGTGGGGGCTGGTCTGGCAGAGGAATACCCTGACACTGTGGGTTGGTCGGGTATGTTGGCTAAAAACATGTCCAAGTGTTTTTTAAAAGTATCTACTGGGACTGCACTTATATCTCTAAGGTACTGAGGCAAGGAGTTAAACAGGCGAGAACCCTGCCTAGAGATACTATTATATTGAATGGTTTGAATCCTTCTCAGACTGTTTGGTGGGAGGTGATATTTTTTACACATTCTGCCAGTTCTTGTTAAGGTGGGCACAATTGGTTCAGTATTGGGGGCAACTAAAAGCCCTTCTAGAATTTTCCAGGTGTAGATTAGGATGTATCTCTCAAACCTTCTCTCTATGGAATAAAGGTTGAGGCCTCTAAGCCTATCCCAGTAGTTTAATTTGTTTTTACTCACCTGTTGTCCATCAGGTTGTTTAATATACGAGGTAAAGGTTCTTTGTAGGCCCTCAATTTTTTGCAATTCATTCTGTTTGTGGGGAAACCATAATTGAGAGCAGTAGTCAATGCGTGGAAGGACAAGTGATTTCCACAGGGTAAGCATGGTCATACTGTCCCTAGTTCTGAATGTCCTCAGTATATATCCTATTAGTTGTTTGCATGATGAGGTTACTTTGTCAATGTGCCTGTTGAATGTTGCATCTTCAGATAATATAATCCCTAGATCCCTGACATGATCAGTTTGTGCAATATCTTTTCCTGTGGATCCAGTGTAGTTGAATTGTTCTTTCAGGTATTTATTTGGTCCATACTTAATTAGTTCAAATTTGTCTTCATTGAAGGCTATATTGTTTGCATCTGCCCATGCATATATAGTTTGTAGATCTTTTTGTAGCTCTACACAGTCTTCTTTTTCTGTAATTGGTCTTAGTATTCTGGTATCATCTGCGAATAACAGGAGAGAGCTTCCTAGGTTACAGTTTATATTGTTTAGCATTATAATGAATAGAATTGGTCCTAGTACTATGCCTTGCGGCACTCCACTAATCACTTCTTTTTCTATAGATCTTGCTCCATTTACAGTTGTTATTTGTTTTCTGTCAGAGAGAAAGGCATGGATCCATTTTCCTACTTTTCCACAAATACCAAGTTCTTTTAGTTTATGGAATAATATACCATGGTCAACCTTGTCAAAAGCTTTTGCAAAGTCTAGATAGATGACATCAACATTGTGGTTTTCTCCCAAGTATTGTAGGATTGTATTGCAATGGTCTATAAGTTCAGTAAGGCAGGATCTCTTGTGTCTGAAGCCATGTTGAAAGTCTTCTAAGAGATGTTCATTTTCTATAAAACTGACAATGTGCCTTTTCAGGACTTTCTCAAATATTTTAATAATATGGGAAGTCAAAGATATGGGTCTATAGTTCTTGGCTTCCTTTCTTTTGCCTTCTTTGTAGATTGGGGTAATATTTGCTTGTTTCATGATTGGTGGTATTCTACTGGTGTCTAGTGAGGATCTCCATAGGATTTTCAAAGGCAGAGATAAAGTATGTTTGCATTCCTTAAGAATCTTGGCTCCAATTCCATCTGGACCAGGGGCTGAACTCCCCGGTAGCTCTGTTATTGCCTGTTGTATATCTCTAGTGGTTATTTGTATATCTTCCAATAATGGTCTGTCTTGGTCATTTTCTTCTCTATCAAAAAATGCTGTAGTTTTTATTTTCTTTGCTACTACAGGGGTACTCCAGCTTAAAGCATATTGAGATTGTAAAATGTTTGCCATTTCCTGTGTATTAGGTGTGAGAGTTAGTCCATCTTTAGCAAGCAATGGGCCAATGCTCGTTTTGATAACTGCTTTGCGTTTAGCATAGCTAAAGAAGAATTTGCTATTTTCCTTTATAGTGCCAATAGCTTTGTGTTCATTATCAATATTCTCTCTTATGGTTGACTCCTTTATTTTAAGTTCTAACATCAGTATCTGATTCCAGATGTTACTATGTCTTGTATCACTTAATTGCTTTGTCAGTTGTTTAGATAGCTTTGTTCTCTTTCTCATAAGTGTCCTTCTGTATCTGTGCTCTTTTGTCCGGTGCTTCTGTGCACTATCGTTTTTCTTTGGTGTGTGTTTGTATAATGCTGATGACAGCAGGTATTGTATTCTACTCCAGCATTCTTCTGGCTTTAGGTTTTCTAATTCATCTTCTCAGTTTATTTCTCCCAGACAGTTATTTATTGATGTCCAGTCTGACTTGTGCAGGTTTAGGTCAGAGTATGGCAAGTTCGTTTGGCATGGGTCTTGCTTACATTTGTGGAGGGACAAGTTTGTGAATATGTGCATGACATTGTGGTCGGAGTGTATAGTTGGTGTTATAACAATGTGGTCAATTGTAGTTGCATTATTTGTCAGCACTAAATCTAGGATATTATTTTTTCTAGTTGGGCAGTGGACATGTTGTACTAGGAGCAGTTTTTCCATAAACTCATTCAGGTGTTTTGATTTGGACCTTTTTGTCCCTGATTTCATCCCACCATATTGGTTCCAGGTGCAATTTGGGAGATTAAAGTCTCCTGTAATGATTAAGTCTCTTGTTGAGTCTACAATAGCTGGGCATTGCCTGATTTTTTCCAGAACTTCAGTGAGCTCTAGATGGGAGCTATCTGGGGGGCTATAGATATTCACTAGTATTATGTCTTCTTTATTTATGCTGGGCATGATGATTAGGAGTTCACAGGCTCCATTTGAGTATGCCATGAGCAGTTCACTTTGAATGTTTTCAGGGATGTACATCAGGACACCACCATTTAGACGGTCTTCTCTGTCACATCTATAGGTGGTGTACCCTTTGATTGCAATTTCACTACTCATGATCATGGGGTTCAGGTGTGTTTCTGTTAGGGCTATAACTGTGCTAGTAGTGTGTTCCACTAGGCTCTTTAGGTAAGGTATTTTGGTATGGTTTGAGTTTGGGTAAAGGCCCTGGATGTTTAAGTAAATTATTGATACATTTGTGGAGCCATTTGTTTCATCTCCCACATATAGGGCATTTGAAGGGTTCCTGCTGGGGTTCTCGTTTGCTTTTGTATGAGGAGCCCAAGTGAGCTTTGAATGTCTTGTATTTGTTTTATGAGGTGGTAAAACCCCAATGGGGTTTCATGGTTGCTTGCTGTACTATTTTCACCAGTGGGCTTACCTGGACCCGCTACATCAGCATAAGATCTGGGTGCAGGAATGGTATTTGGTGTTGGGTTTTCTTGCACCCATTGGGCCAAATAGTGCTGAGGGATAGTAGGCTCACTATCCTGGTATTCTCTCCGTTGAGTTTGATGTGGTTGGAATCGGATTGTTCCCTTCAGGTGGGCCAGATTGCAGTTCTCTTTAAAACAACTTCTTTCCCACCATGAGCTCTGGCAAATTTGGGGATGAAAATAGGGACATCTTGCGTTGGATCTACATCCAGAAATGCCATTCCCAGATGATAAAACTATAGATGATAAAACTATAGATGATGATCTTGAAATAACTGAAGAACTAAACAAATACTTCTCATCAGTATTCACAAATGAAAATTTAAATAATATTCCTGACAAGATAGAGAAATAAATGAATTAATGGTAACAAAACTAGATATCTTAAAAGCAATAGATAAATTAAAAATGGAAAAATCTCCAGAGCCAGATGAAATGCATCCAATAGTCATAAAAGCTGCCAAAAAGAATATAGCACAGGCACTAGAAATTATTTTTAATAAATCATTGATATATACTGAAATTCCAGAGGATTGGAAGAAAGCAAATGTGGCTCTAATCTTTAAAAAAGGAAATAGAAACTTGGCAAAAAACTACAGACCCATCAGCCTCACCTCCATTATTTGCAAATTACTCGAAAGTATCATTAGAGGTAAAGTTACCGGTACTGAGTTCCTTAAAGAGTGCAACCTTATAAATGATAGCCAGCATGGCTTTCAAAATGGAAGGTCCTGTCTAACCAACTTGATTGAATTTTATGATGGAGTCCTATTGCATTTGAACAATAAAGAGCCAGTAGATATAGTATACTTAGATTTTGCAAAGGCATTTGATACTGTTCCTCATGCAAGATTGTTGGTAAAAGTTAGAGCCCATGGTATAAGAGGTCATATAGCTGATTGGATAGAAGAATGGCTAAGAAATAGAAAACAGAGTTCATCTAAATGGAAATAAGTCTACTTGGAGACCCGTATTGAGCGGAGTCCCACAGGGGTCTGTTCTGGGACCTCTGCTTTTTGTTGTCTATATAAATGATCTAGAGAAGGGCCTATCATGTAAAACCTCAAAATTTGCTGATGATACAAAATTAGGCCATAATGTTAAGTCAGTAGCAGGAGCAATGACAATACAAAAAGACTTAGACAGAGTAACAGCCTGGGCAGATAAGTGGGAGATGAAATTTAATGTTGATAAGTACAAGGTTATGCATATTGGGCCAAAAAATCCAGAATTTGAATATAATATGAATGGAATTTGGATTAAAAATGATGATAAAGAGAAAGACTTGGGTGTCACTGTGACAAATAAACTTAAGCCCTCAAATCACTGTATGGTAATCAGAAATAAAGCAAATGCTAGACTCCATCTCATGCAGACACACATTGAATACAAATCACCCAATATTATAAAGCAACTATACATTTCATATGTGAGACCCCTCCTCGAATACTGCATTCAATTTAGTCCCTATTTGATACAAGATATTGAAAAACTGGAAAAAGTACAGAAATGAGCAACAAGAATGATCCCATCTCTAAGACAATTGACATATAAGGAAAGACTGGCGTATCTAAGCATGTTCTCATTAAAAAGGAGGAGGTTAAGGGGTGATATGATAGAGGTGTATAAAATGATAAAAGGGTTGGATAAGATAGATTTTGAGTCTCTTTTCATTAAAGATCACAATAATCAGACTAGAGGTCATAGTATGAAATTATTTAAGCCAAGATGTAGAACAAATTTAAGAAAACATAGTTTTACAAACAGAGTAATTAAGTTTTGGAACAGTCTGACAGAAGAAGTGGTGACTTCAGATACGCTTGATTCTTTCAAAAGAAGGTTGGATAGTTTGATGTCTGCAAGGGACATCTGGTGATGGTGTTTAAGCCCATTTTTATTGCATGAATGGTACTAGTTTATTTCATATATATTATGTGCATTTGGGTGATAGATCCCACAGCTCAACACAGGTGTTGTGGGATATAAGGAGGCAGCATCTTGGGTTAGGGGATACTCTCTGTCCTTACACACCCTATTTAAAGAGATTCCTTTGCCGAGCGACGCTCCCCATAGTACTGTGAGGTATTGAAAAACTCATGATCTTCACTTGCCCCACAAACACCTTTAAATGGGAGACCCAAAATGGGTGCACACACATTTCTACATTACTGTACAGTCTTTACAGCCACACCTACACTTTTCCTCTTAAGTATATATATTATAATGTATATGGATAGAAATTGTGACTTGGTCCGCAATTGATATGGACTGTCTTATTTTTGGTTGGCATGGTACTGATATTGATGGGTACCATAATGAAATTGACTGGATTCTTTGGATCTGATATTGCATGTCAGTTATAAGATATAGTGTGTAACATATTTGTGGATAGTAGCCTATTATGACTTTGATCCTCTGGATCCAGAGATTCTATCTTTAGTTTTAAATTGATAATTAATTAGTTTTGTAAAAATTGGTTATTGCCAATGTACAGGCAGTTTTTACATAGTGGAGCCACCTCGATGGGCCGAAGTGGCCCCTAGTGTGCCCACTATAAAAATTTCTTATGTTCTTATGTTCTTTCTTATCATGATAATTGTGAAGAGCTGCAATAAGATAGATTGAGAAAACATATTGAGGTAATTATTGAATGTTTCACCAACACTGAAATTAATATCCAAAATATATTTTTCTAATGTATTTTGGTGTGTTCTGTTCAAATATGACCTTCATATCTTGCACAAATGAACTGAAATAAAGTTATGAAACATTAAAGTTTTCCTATGTTTTGGTTCATTTTTGCTAGAAATGGTCATATATGAACCAAACACCAAAATACATTAGAAAAATGTATTTTAGATAGTAACAAAAACCAAACAGGCTAGGAACATATATATATATATATATATATATATATATATATATATATATATATATATATATATATATATATATATATATATATATATATATATATATATATCCCCCTCCCCGCGGGCGGTCTTTCTGGGGTGGATCGCCCGCGGTAGGGTGCATCAAAATCACCAATGACAAAGTTTCACTTTGTCCCTAAGTTAGAAATGTTCCAATGGTTAAGAAAACCTACTATGTGAATTATTTTTGGATTTGAATGCCATTTATGGGGTCCACACAGACTTCTATATGCACACCAACCCCACAGTCATTCTGTGATTTGAGATCCAAATAGTAGAAGTTTAAAGATTTTGTTCACTACAAAAATCAGCCCAAGAACATGTAAGTGATATTTCTAAAGGTCATATATATACTTCTAAAAAGTGATAGAAACTTCTATAAAGTGATAGTACCTCTAGAAAGTGATAGAAACCTCTAGAAAGTGCTAGGAAGTGGTGGAAAGTTATAGAATATTCTAAAAGGAACTGCAATGTATAATCTGATATGCAAGTGTTTATGATAAATGTGATTTTTGTGTGTTTATGTTAAATGTTTATGTGCAAGTGTTTACGTTAATAAATTTTGTGTTCTCTTTACACCTGTCGTGCATTATGGCCAGTTCAGGTAGCACAAATGATAAATATGCTGTTAAAACTCGTCAAACTGCTGCCATTTATGGTCTTGGTGCTGGAATCAGCGATGCAGATGCAGAGATAACAGGATCTAGGCTGCCAACATGTGAGCAAGTGTTGCGATGCTACATGTTTCATCAGCAAGAAGGTCTACCGTTTAACCGTACAAAATGGAACAATGCTAAATTTGTCTTGCAAAAGTTATTCCATTTTATCAGAAAGGCAACATTTCCATGATTACCGAGAAGAAAGCTGTTGAAAAAATTATAGCACTATCTGCAAAAAATGCAAAACTTAGGGAACTTCCAGTGGATTGGCGTTCTTCGCCTGGTGCAGTTGCGAAGCTTAATGGGATCGAAAAGGAGTTACAAGAAACATTTCAGTTTGGCCAAGGAATGCTGAGCAACTCATAAAAGATCCTGAAGATCTGGAGTTCTTGCGGTCAATGAAATCAGGCAGAGTCGCATCGTTTGGAAGCCATGACAAGAAGCTCGCATCAAAAGTCCAAAGAAAGCAGGAAAAGGAAATGATGCAAGCAGAACAACAGCTTAAAGCTCATAAAGCCCAAGCATCTACAAGCAAAGTTCAGATTGAGAACAGTGAGGAAAGCAACAGTGATATTGAGGATGAAGAGGGTGATATAGAGGATTACAAACCAAAAACACAAAAACTCGCCAAGCAACTCGTTCAGGAACAACTGCTTTTATAAGTCATGACATACTCAAATCCCATAGGATGGTTTCCCTGTCTACACGCACGAAGATCACACTGGCCCAACAGGCAGCATTTACCAAAGCCATCATTAAGGAATTAGGAGGTGACACAAAAAATGTTTCACACTCATATTCTACCGCCGACAGAGCAAGACGTAAGGTTGGTGAAGAGCTTGCATCATCGGTCAAAGAGTCCTGGGTTCCACCACAGTTCCTGTCTCTTCACTGGGATTCTAAACTGATGTCAACTCTGTCATACCAAACTAAAGCTGAAGAGAGGCTCACTGTAGCAGTTGGCAATTCCTATGACATCAAACTTCTTGGTGTGCCTTCCTACAAGCCAAATACAGATCAGCCAGCTGGTCAAAGCATTGCTAATCTCACCATGGAGCTTCTCCGATCATGGAATTGTGTTGACTCAGTAGTGAACATGACTTTTGACACAACAGCTAGTAACACTGGTCATGTGAGTGCTGCCTGTGTAGCCTGCACCAGGACATAGGTCGAGCTTTACTGTGGTCAGCTTGCCGGCATCACGTTGGCGAGGTAATCCTTACACAAGTCTTCAATGATCTGAAAATAGAACCACCAATGTCACTAGAAGTTACCATATTCTGTCAGTTCCGAAAGCATTTAGACACAGTTCAACACAACAATAATCAGGCACTTAATTTTTTGGATGGTACCTCTTATTCAGATGATGTACAAACCATAATCCATGACTATAGGGCCAGAGCGATTTCATGCGCGCAGTCTGTTGTGAAGCATCAATATCAATGTGATGACTACAAAGAATTTTCTGATCTTTGTTTGCTCTACTTGGATTGGACAAGTAGAGAGTTTTCATTTCGACGTCCTGGTGCTGTACACAAGGCTAGGTGGATGGCCAAGTTTCTCTACTCCATTAAGATGGTGCTGCTGGAGGAGCAGATCAGCTCTCTTCCCTCTGGAACCATTACCACGGAAGCACAACAACCCAAACTGCGAGAGTTTGTCAACTTTGTTTGCTTGCTGTACAGCTGGTGGTGGATCACCTGTTCAAGCGCGGTCGAGGCTCCATGGAATGATCTGTCTTTACCAAGACATCCTCAGATATGAAAAACTCAGCCCCAGCATCATCTAGTGCGATAAAAACTCTCAAGCATCACCTATGGTACCTGACTGCTGAGATGGTACCTCTTGCGCTCTTTAATGATGCAGTCCCTGAAGCTGAACGCCGCTATCTGGCTGAGAGACTTATAGCAGTAAAGCCAGCACAAGATCAGGCATCTTTACCACAACATCGATTTGGTACGGGATTTGGGAAACCCAAATTTCCAAACTCCATTTCCAGCACGACAAAGCTTGGCGACTTAATCAACAAAGATTCATGGTACATTTTCTCTGTTCTGGAACTTGACAGTTCTTTCCTGACTCATAATATCGAAAATTGGCCAGAATTAGCTTCCTTTCAAACATCCAGAGAACACATCTCGGCAGTTAACGTCGTAAATGATTGTGCTGAGCGTGGGGTGAAGCTAAGTTCTAATTTCCTCATGGCTGCCAGATCAGAACAACATTACCAAAATGTCCTACAAGTTGTTGAATCCGACAGAAAGAAGCTTCCTAATCTTCGAAAGAGAAAAACTGGAGACTAAACTAATTGTTCATGTTCATTTACAGCTCTTGAACATTTTTTATTAAAGTAGTGTTCTTTTGACTTTGACTTGCTTGTATCACCAATAATGTATATAGTATCAATAATATAATGTATAAACCAGACTGTAATGTCAGATGTCAGAAAGTAATGTAGAAATCAATGCAATGTATCCCTGTTTTGATTATTTAATACATTTTTACTGGTTCTGATACTTTTGCAAACACGGAAACCGGGATATAAAATGTTTAATTTTTTGGTCAATTTAACTCCAATACTAAATATTGCATCAATGATGTGGACCCCCTAGATGACCACATAAATCTTTGAAATTTGGCCATATGTGCTATTTCAGGCATTGGAACACAGTAATCATAGGGACAGATTGAAATAAAACTTTTTGAAAAATCATGGGAAATTTGATGCACCCTAGCCCGCGGGCTCCTGCCTCCATGTGGCGAGGGGGTCAGCCGCGGCTGGGGGCCCTGCCGGGTCCCCGCCCGGTTGCGAAGTGGAGTTTTAGCATACCCTGCTATCCTACAGCCCCCTCTTTCCTGTCTTCCCCTCTTTACCCTCTTCCTTGCCCCCTCTGTTTTTTCTGCTTTCTCTGTTCACTTCGCGCGCCCCGTGGGCTGCCGGGGCTGGTCGCTGGGGGTCTCGCCCCCATGGCCGGGGCCGGACTAAGTTGGCTGGTAGGGTGCCCAGGCCTGGGACCCTGGGGGGCCTTGGTCTTTGCTGCCCGGGGGAGAACTCTCGACGCTGCAAGGGCCCCTTTTGAAACGGGGGTACCTGCATGGGACGAGGCACCCACCCCCCGCCGGCGTGCGCTTGGTCCCCTTGGGCCCCGGGTAATCGGTTCCCCGCGGCCCCGGGCGCGAAACTACAATAAAAATTTTCTATGGAAACACTTACAACTCTAATGGATCTCGTTGACGACCCGGCTTGTGCATCTGACCTCCCTCTGACTACCTCTTTGGACCGTGGGTCTGGTAAGGGCAGTCGGCAGCCCTCGCCCACCCCGTCTGCTCTTCTTGCCGACGCCTCCTCTCCCTCTCTTCCCCAGGCTCGTGGCGCCGCTGCCCGACCCCCGCCAGTAGTGGATGGACCTGCAGTGGACCCCCTGACCCCTGGATCCCCCCATATATTCCACGTCCCGATAGGGACCCACCTGCTTTTTCGCCCTCAGGTGGGAGGCCCGCGGCCCCGGTCGCCTCCCACTCCGGTCAGGCCTCATCGCCCCCGGCCCCCTCGGCCCCTGGGGGACGTGGGACCCGACGTCGCCGTCCGCCTTTCTCGTCTTCTCGCCCCCTCGAAGTTCCGGTGGTGTTTGGCCAGACGGCTTCACTCGGCCTTAGGACGATGGACAAGTTCCTCGTCCTCCGCCCCTCCTCCTCCAAGCCCCTCCCCACTAACCACGAACGTCTCTTTCGAGCGATCCATGGGAAGACGGGGACGGCGCGTTTTGACCTTCGGCCTCAGAGGGATGGCTCCATTTTGATAAGGTCGCGTTCCTCTGCCGAAACCTCCTCTCTGCTCGCTATCCCCGATGTCCTGGGCTGCGGGATCACGGTGACTCCCCACCCCCGCCTCAATCAGTGCCAGGGCACAATTTACGCTGCTCGTCTTCTACCCATCCCGGTGGAAGACCTCCAGATTGACCTCGCCTCCCAGGGTGTTGTGAGGGTGTACCGCTTTCCCGACAGATCGCGGTCCCCAACTGCCCCTTCTCCTCGCCTGCTCCTCACTTTCGACTCACTGGTGCCCCCCGTTTCGGTATTCTGGGGCTTTGGTGAGAGACGAGCGTGCGAATTCTCAGTACGACCATACGTGCCAGATCCTACGCGCTGTTTTCAGTGTAATAGGTTTGGCCACGTGAGCAGCTCCTGCCGTCAGCCGGCCCCGTTGTGTGTCCGCTGCGGCGGCCCTCCCCACCCCTTGCCCTGTACTGCTCCGCCTTCCTGCACCAACTGCCATGGACCACACCCTGCTTCATCCCGCTCTTGCCCGTCCTTCCTCTTTGAAAGGGAGGTTCGGGCCCTCTGTTCATCAGAATTTCTCAGCGCTCGGGAGGCGCGGGAGCGGTTGCGTGGCGGCGAGGCCCGGCGTGGTGCCTCGTACGCCGAGGCCCGGCGTGGTGCCTCGTACGCCGAGGCTCTCCGTTCCCGGACCCCGTCCTCACCGGCGGTTCCCAACGCGCCTCCACCCACCGTGTCCGCTACTCCCAGTCCATCCTCTGCCGCCCAGCGGACTCCTACCGCGGCTCCCCGTACCACCAGCGCGTCCCCACGTGCTCCCTCCGCGAACGCCGATGCTTCGTCGGCAACCCCCCCTGCCCCTTCTACGCCCTCTCCACCGGCGCCTTCGGCCACCCCATTCCGGATCGTGACCCGCCGTCACCCACGCGGGCCGCACGACGGAGGGATAGGGGCCGCAAGCGCCGCGCCAGTGGTGACCCCGAAAGGTTCGACGCCATAAGCCTCGCATCACCTTCCTCTCCTAAACACAAACGCCCCCTTCGCCCTACCGCCCCGGTGTCCTCACCGTCCCCACTGCGCAACCGTTATGCACGCTCCCCCCTGGGGTCCCCGTCGGCCCTCGTGGTGGAGGCTGAGATACACCCCTTCCGGCCCGGTCGATGGACCCACTGGAGGGGGAACTCGCCCGCCTGGTCGGCGTGGGTGGGACGTGCACGCCCCCGCGTTTGACCCGCCCCATCTCTCTCCTCGACCTGCCAATGCCTCTGGGTGAGGTATTATTTTCCACTCCCCCTCGTAGTCCTGCCTCCCCCGCACCTCCGGTGAAGGGAGGGGCATTCTGGATACCTCTCACATCCCCTTCTCTGCATCGCTCTCCCCCGGACGTCCGGGAGACTCCTCCTCTGGAGGACTTGCCGGCGTCTGGTTCCACATCGCCCCCTCGTCGGGGGGACCCTCGCCTTCGCCCTCGTTCGGCGTCCCTCACTGAACTCCGGGGCTTTCCGATTCCCTCTTTAATCTCAGGCCGCCCGATCGGCCCACCCACCCCATAATCATCCTTTACGCTGACCTTCCTACCCCTCCCTATACCTCGCTCCTGCAGTGGAACATCCGCGGGCTCCTGGTAGGCCTCGAGAGTCTCTCCTCTCTCCTGGCCTCCAGGTGTCCGGCGTGTTTCTGCCTTCAGGAGACGATTCTGGGATCCCATTCCCTCCCTCGAGTGTCCGGTTACTGCGGGCTCCCTTCCCGCCTCTCGATGGGCGGGGAGGGGGGGCGCCGCGGTCTTCGTGCACCGCTCCGTCCCTTTCGCCCCCTCCCGCTCCGTACAGTCCTGCAAGCTGTGGCCGTGCGCCTTTTCTTGGGGCGCCAGCTCACGGTCTGCTCTCTTTACCTCTCCCCTAACGTACGCCCTCCACCCGATTCTCTCCGTGACCTAATTCTCCAGCTTCCCCGCCCTTTTCTGATTCTCGGGGACTTCAACAGTCGGGACCCGGCCTGGGGGGACGTTTGCTCCACCTTTCTCTCCGGGACCCTTCTCTCCCTTATGGACGAGCTCGAGTTCACCTTTCTGAACGATGGCTCCCCAACCTGCCTTCACTCGGCCCATGACAGTTTCACCTGTATCGACCTTTCCCTGGTTTCCCTCGAAATCGTGACGGAGTTCACCTGGGAGGTCCTGCCGGATTCTTCCGGCAGTGACCATTTCCCAGTGTGTCTTACCCCGACCCGTCTCCTCCCCCCCACCTCTGTCTGCCCGCGCTGGCTGTTCGCCCGAGCAGACTGGGCCTCATACGCGAGGGGCACGGCGATCTCGCCATCAATTCCTGCCTTTCCCTCCGTCAATGAGGCCCTCGCCTTCCTCGAGAGTAAGATCCTCTCGGCTGCCGCCAGTTGCATCCCCCGTACCTCTGGCTCCCCCAGACCGCGAAGCGTCCCATGGTGGACCCCAGAGTGCTCCCATGCCGTTCAGGAGCGGCGCCGTGCCGGCCGCCGCTTCTACCGGACCCACCAGCTGGAGCACAAGATAGAATTTCAGCGCCTGAAGGCAGTGGCCCGTCGGGTCCTGAAACTGGCCCGGCGTACCTCCTGGCGGAGTTACGTGTCCGGGATCTCCTCCTCGACTGCCCCCTTGACTGTTTGGCGCAAGGTGCATAGCTTTGAGGGGACCCGTGTCCCCCCTCGACCCCCGGTGCTTCGGGTCGGGGACGACGAGTTCGTGTCCGATCCGGAGGCCGTCGCGAACGCACTCGCGGCGCACTTTGCAGCCATCTCCAGTTCCGATTCCCCCCACTCCCGCCGCGACCCACCGGAATTTCCACCTCATAGGAATGACCCCTATAATCACCTCTTCCACATGACAGAGCTTCGGGAGGCCCTCCGCCCCCGACGCTCCTCCGCCCCCGGCCCCGATAATATCCCCTATGACCTTTTACGGCATCTCCACCCCTCTGCTCTCAGCTTTCTACTGGACCTCTATAACCGGATTTGGTTGGAGGGTTCATTTCCGGACCGATGGCGTGAGTCCATCGTCGTCCCCATCCCGAAGCCCGATAAAGACCCCTCACTCCCGTCGAACTATCGCCCCATTTCCCTAACATGCTGTGCCTGCAAGGTGATGGAGGCGATGGTCGCCTCGCGGCTGTCCTTTACCTTGGAGGCGAGTGACCAGTACCCTGCTACCCAGGCTGGTTTCCGGCGCTTCCGGTCTACCACCGACCCCCTCCTTCTCCTTAGCCATGACGTGCAGGAGGCTTTCTCCCGGCGTCAATTTGTACTCGCCGTCTTTTTCGATCTCCAGAAGGCCTACAATACTACCCGGCGGAGCGCGGTCTTCGACTGCTTACGCTCCCTGGGTTTCGTAGGCTTTCTCCCTTCCTTTATTTATAACTTCTTGTCCGCCCGTTCTTTCCGCGTCCGCATCGGTTCTGCCCTCTCTGACCGCTTTCCGTTGGAGGAGGGTGTCCCTCAGGGTAGTGTCCTTAGCGTCTTGTGTTTCTCACTCGTGATGAACACAGTCGCTACGGTCCTGCCTACATCCGTTCGTAGCTCCCTCTATGCCGATGACCTGGCTATCTATTGCTCTGGCCGCCTCCCGTCTTTGGCTGAATGTCGGCTCCAGCTAGCCATCAATGCGGTGGTTCGCTGGGCGTCCTCGGTTGGCTATGCTTTCTCACCCTCTAAGTCTTCCAGTATGCTTTTCCGTCCTCGGCGCCTCCGTCTGTCGCATACCTTCGCTCTTACCCTTGCCGGCACTCCTCTTCCCCTCGTCCCATCCGTTAGATTCCTGGGTATGACCCTCGACGGATTTTTCGGTTGGGTTCCACACCTTAGGCGGTTGCGGCAAACATCTCGCCGCACCCTCTCCCTTTTGGGTCATCTGTCCCACACGACCTGGGGGGCGGACAGGCGTACTCTGCTGCGCCTGTACGCCTCCCTGGTGCAATCCCGTGTCGACTACGGCTGTGTGGTCTACAGTTCCGCCTCCTCTCCGGCACTCCGTATGCTGGATCCTCTTCTCCACCGTGGCCTTCGCCTGGCGTCGGGTGCCTTCCGCTCGTCCCCTGTCGCTAGTCTTCAGGTGGACTGTGGACACCCCCCCCCCTGGCCCTTCGCCGGGGCCTTCTCATGGCGAAGTGTTACCTTCGCATCTGCCGCCTCCCGAAGTCCCTACTCTTCTCCGCGATCTCCCAGGCGCTACCCTGGCCTGACACGTGGCATTTCGCTGCCTCTCTGGCCAAGATTTTCTCATCCCTGGGGATCCCCCCACCCTCTATTCTGCCGTTCTCCTTCGATCTGTCGCCCCCCTGGCGGACCACCCCTATCTGCCGTTGCCAGGCGCTCCGTGGCCTGCGTAAGGAGTCTCTTCCTGCCGTCCTCCGGTCTTCTTTTCTGGCCCATCTTCCCGTCCATTCGGACGACGTTCCCGTCTACACCGACGGCTCGCGCTCCCCTGCAGGTGTCGCGGCCGCCGTCTTCTCTCCGTCATTGTCACCTACCTCCCGGGGTATCCCCCTGCCGGTTCAGGCCTCCATCTTTTCCGCGGAGCTCTTTGCCCTTCTGGAAGCCCTCCGTCTGGTATCGGGTGTTCGCGGTCCTCCTGTACCATTTTTTCGGACTCGCTGAGCGCCCTTCAGGCGCTCGAGCGCTATGATTCCCCGGACCCCCTCGTACGCCTTATTCAACAGGAGTACCATGTCCTGCACACCATTCACCGGATCCGGGTCACCTTCTGCTGGGTTCCCGCCCATGTTGGTGTTTCCGGTAATGAGGCGGCGGACCGCTTAGCCCGGTCCGCCGCCTCGCTGCCTCCCCTCCCCCGCCCGCTCCCCTTCTCAGACTATGTGCAGGTCTTTCGTTCCTTTTACGATCGCATGTGGCAACAGTCCTGGGACGATGCCACCGGAAATAAACTCTGGTCCATCCGCCCCCGTCTGTCATATTGGGTGTCCTCTTTCCACCGCTCCAGACACAAAGAGGTCGTCCTTGCGCGGCTTCGCATCGGCCATACGCGCCTCACGCACGGCTATCTTATGTTCCGGCAGGAGGCTCCTCGTTGCGCCTCCTGCCAGTCGCCCCTCACCGTCTCTCACATCCTTGTGGAATGCCCCACCCTGTGGTCAGTACGTCGTCGCGCTTTTCCGTTCCTTTCTGATTTCCCCTTCCCCGAACGTTTACGCCTTATGCTCGCTGAGAGCCCTCTCTTCTCGCTTGACCGTCTTTTCCTCTTCCTCTCCCAATCTCGCATCCTATCTGAGCTTTAGGTGGCTTCTCACCTGTAGTCCGCTGTTCTCCCTTTTCTAGTGCCTTTTCTCCGTCTCCGTTTCTCTTTCTCGTATTCCGCCTCGCCATGATATCCGCTACCATATAGCGGGAAATGGCGGTAAACGCCCCAATACAAAAAAAAAATAATATATATATATATATATAACCTTAACCTGTGTGTTCTCTGATTGCGTATGCTAAGTGCTAACTGGGGGTGGGGCTTCTCCCCCCCTGACCCCCTCATGATAATATATACATACTAAACTTACCTTATTGTGGAGGTGGATATAGGGTAATCACCTATTGAATGTTTCACCAACACTGAAATACACTTGTCACACTGCCATAACTATGAACTGTGGCTGAGAATGATATAGGCATGACGTTTATGCATGCCATGCTCTGATTGGCCAGTATAGGTATACTATATCATCATAGAACCTATAATTTTTCTACTGTTTATAACAGGGTTGGCAAAAACCTAGCAAAAACTCAAAAACCCAACTACCCAGTAAAAAACCAGTTGGGCTTTTGCCAACCCTGATTTATAACTTTCTTAAGCATTTGCACAAGATACGGATTGCAGATTCAAACAAAATACAGTAAAATACCCTAAGAAATTATGGTTATGCCTTCAAGGTCACTGTTGGTGAAACATTCAATAATAAGGAACCCATATTGGAAGCATGTAGCACTACCATCTATATTATATGGCACAAATGTTATAAATCTGACTCAGGCAGAAATTGAAAAGTTGCAGAGGATTGAAAATAGTGTTTTTAGGCAAATTTTAGGAGCACCAAGATATGTGCCAATATTTACTTTGCGAGGAGAAATAGGTACTTCATCCATGGAGTCCAGAGTTAATAAAAATAATTGGAGAACTATTGTTTGATGCAAATAAAATAGATCAAACAAAAATAATGCTCTGCAAGTTCTGGAGAAGAAGAGAGAGAAGACTGAGAAGTTAAGAAATAGGGGCACCACTGAAAAGGCAATGCCCTGGAGTAACATCATCATCATCCATACTGTACTTTGGGCCAGTCTAGGTGACTCGTACGTTGAATGCTTTCATGAATGAAACAGTTTATATATATATTGTTCAAATAGGCCTAATATATATTTTAGCTCAAGTTATGCAGGCTATTTAGTAGTTCTGTAATAGTTTTATGTTAATTAACAAACTTGAAATTCACATTTGGTATTTGACATTTGGTACTTGAAAATAAGGCAAAATGTCACTATGCAGAGTCTATAACAGCTTGGTAATATGTTAAATTAGGTTAGGTTAAACTACGTTTGTTTAAGGTTCAGTAGAACATATCCACCAAACTTGATATTGATATTGTATTTATGGGGGGTTATTTCCATAATGGTGCATTTGCACCAAAAATGAAGGTCAGATTCAATTGAAACAGCATGAAATACACCAGAAAAACCTATTTTCGTCACTAGTTTGGGTGGATGTGTTCTACCGAATCCTTACCCTAGGTTTGATTAAGTTAGTAGCTAATTAGAGCATTATGAACTCTCTGAAATGTGTATGGATAATAAAAATTTTGAAGTGGCTATGGAACCTGTGCACAGTAAGGTGGAGTGAAAATATCATTTTTGGATTTTTAATTTACTTGAGTGTGGAAAAGTTGCCAATGGGCTTTAGAAACAAGCATGTGAAATTATAATACAATTGAAGCATTGCTTGATTGACCACCAGCGATTTTAATATATGGCATATTTCATGTTTTAACGATCGCTTTGCCCATCAGGAGTCATCCAAGATGCTGGTCTTTCATCCATGTTTATGCAAATAATTAACAGCTTAGTTTGCTGTAGACTGTGTTATTGCATACTTGAGGTTGACATTTAAGATTACAACATGTGTGGAATGTAAATTAATGGCAATTACAGAGGGTGGCCAAATTATTAGAGCTGATGTGAGTAAGTGAGATAAGAAAGAGTTTAGTTAACCATACATTGATTTAATGCTAGTTTCAGTGATGGTAGTGATTTGGTGCGATAACATATGCAGTCCGTGAGTCAGAGGGGATGGGAGATTGGGAGTGGGGGGAGAGTGAGTAATATGCAAAGCGTGGCTGCTCCGCCAAGCTCAGTGCACATGTGGCAGTGAGAATTGAAGGTTATTTGTGCTGTTATCATCATTTTTTCGTGAAACGTGATATTAAAAGTAAGTTAATTACATATTGATATCTGTTTATAGTTGTTTGACAAGTGAGTGTGACAGTATTAATTTGATATTTCTTTTTCTTGCAGAAATTCTTTAATAGTCTTACATTGCTTACAATTTATAATAATTTTTTTTTTTTTTCAGAATGGAAATTATTACGAGGGAGAAGGCGGCATGTGATTTTTGGCGCGCCACGCCGCGAGATACCCACAAATGTTCTTCCCACCTACGCTGATGTTATGAAGGCTTACATCCATACAAGACAACAGCTGACAACGAAGAATAACAAATATCCACCGTTTGCCGAAGTATCAAAAAAAGTTTGCGTTGATGTTGAACTTGTTTGGGAGAAAGCGTCTCTTCGACCGTGATGCACGGACGAGTGATTGAAACGCTCAGACCGTACAACGAGAAATACAAGAAAATCTTGAAACCATACAAGGCTCGGAAGGACAACGACAACTACAAGCAACAACTTGAACAGTTCAGAGAAGACGCAGATAAACTCTTCGACATTAGCAAATGCAAATGTGTAGATTTCGTCATGAGCTGTAAGTGCGAAAGAGCGGACAAAGTACCACTCAAAGAAAGAAAGTTTCTAGAGGACCAGAGAGGAGCCAGAAAGATGATTATAGGAGGCATCGATTTGTTGGAAACAACAACAGCTACAGAAGAAAATATCCAGGAAAGTCTGTGAATCAAGAAGACACAGCATTCACCAAGAACAATCGAAGCAGCAATGCAATCTGGAAGCTACAACGAGGAAGACAAGGACGACGACACCGACAACAGCGACAAAGAATACACCCTATCTAAGTCACACTGTAAACCTGATCTATCGACACTGGAGAGTAAACGTCAAAGAATGACGATGACTGTACGATTACCATGTTTGGCTAAAGCGTGCGATAGAATGGGCGTCTCAGATCGAGCAGCAGCCGTTATTGCCTCATCCGTGCTACAAGACATTGGAATTGTGTCTACAAATGACACCTCCAAAGTCATTGATCGTAGTAAAATTCGCAGAGAAAGAAGTAGAACTCGTCAAGAACTGACAAAACTAGATAGCAGTATGACAGACTTGCCTGGATTGTACTTCGACGGTCGAAAGGATAGAACGATGAAAAATGTACGAGACGCCGCAGGACATGGCCACCGGGACAGAGATACAGAAGAGCACGTCAGCATTATTTGTGAACCAGGTTCATCGTACTTTGGCCACGTGATGCCGTCAAGTGGATCAAGCAAGGCGATTTCCAAAGTAATCTTTGAATGCTTGGCTGCGCGAAGTGTGGATCTCGACAGTGTGAAAGTCGTCGGATGCGACGGAACCGCTGTCAACACGACATAATGGCGGAGTTATTCAGCAGCTTGAGGAATTACTACAAAAACTGCTGCAATGGCTCGTGTGCTTATTACATGCTAACGAGCTCCCCCTGCGACACCTGTTTCAGCATTTAGATGGAGCAACTACAGGACCTAAGTGCTTCTCAGGACCGATAGGGAAATCTCTCACAGCATGCACGGAACTCCATATAACATCGTATGAACCTATATCTCCATTATAGCCACTGCCGCATGTTGACGTGAAGGACCTGAGCACTGACCAGCAGTACCTGTGGCAGATGTGTCAAGCTGTCAGTGAAGGACACTGTCCCTGTGATCTAGCATTGCGAAAACCGGGACCATTGAACCACTCGCGATGGTTGACAACTGCCAACAGAATCCTCCGCCTCTATGTTGGCCTCGATGCACCATCCAACAACATCAAAACTCTTGTCACATTCATCATCCGGGTCTATGCGCCCCAACATGGTTCGCCATCAAGACGCAGCCATCATGCAAAGATGGAGCCAAACATCTGCACGGGATGATGGTGAGAACACGGTACCTCAGCTCCTCTCTAAAGAAAGTCGTTGACCCGGTGATTCGGCGAAACGGCTTCTGCGGACACCCCGAGAACGTGCTATTAGCCATGATCACAGATGAGCGACCACATATAAGGGAACTCGGACTCAGAAGAATCATGAAGGCAAGATCACACGTGTCTGCAAACAAAATCCGCAGGTTTCGAGTGCCACCGCTCAACCTCGACGCGACCGAATACCAGGACATGGTCGATTGGCAGACTTTGACCGTGACAGAGCCTCCTGTTACGATGGATATGATGGACAACGAATTGAACGACATGATCTCTGCTCAAATTTCACCAAGTGTCCTCTTCCCTCGCTTCCTTTGTCACACACAGGTGGTGGAAAGATGCGTGAACCTAGTTACCGAAGTTTCAGCCGCTGTGTGTGGCGAGACGTCCCGCCATGGATTTATTCGGGCTCGCGTCGCTTCTCGGCAGCTTATGCCGAAACTTGAGTCTAAACGTGACTATCAATTCTGAATTAACCATGCATGCATAACTCAGACTCTATCGTTAGCATAATAGTGTGCCAAAATAACTAAAAATATATAGTCTGATGTTTACTCGTATTTTAGGTATTTTTGTGTAAAATCGTATATTATTGTAAACTTATAACGTCTGGTGGTCGATCAAAAGATTGTCTGATTTTAATAAACTTTTTTGCATATTGTTCTATTAGTCCATTGGCAACTTTTAAAACCTCAAGTAAGTTAAAATTCACAAAAAAAAATTTTTGGGCCATTTTCACTCCACCCTAGTGCACAGGTTCCTGAGGCCATATACATGTCAGAGCTACAGAATCAAATTTATATACTGTTTATACTGGGTGTCCCAATAAAATGTTTACACATCATATTTGTTGGATCGATTAGAAATAGATAAAGGAAAGTCCTGATTTAATTACCTTCTCTTGAATAGGCGTCGGATGCTGATGTTCTCTTTCTTCTCTTCTTTCTTCTCTTTGTTGGTCTTCACCGTAGGGGTACCCCGGTGCATGACTCCAGATTCCTGGGATCTTGGGAGCATTGCTCCAGTAAATTTGACCATGAGAAAAAGTAAATTTGGGTTTGGGTTTTGTTCATCCGCTAGACGTTATGCAATTTTTTTGCGTATACGTTCTTGTACAAACCAATTTTTTTAAATTACAAATTTAGTTATTTTAAGTTTAGTTGGTAATTCCATATTTAACAATTATTTTTATTTTTTGTTAAGCTTCAATGTTTTGATAATTAAAATTTTATTAAAACGTATATTTTTTAATATAAATATCAGGATTGGACTATGTTCCATTGATCTCGGCCAGGTTTGATAAATTGGCCAGATAATTACTTGTGCGGTTTTAAGTAATCCACCATGACTAGAATTGAAAAGTTTAGTTAAGTTTAAACTTACTTTTACTTACTTAACTTACCTACTTTTACTTACTCTTCCTTACTTTTACTAAGTTTAAAGCACTTTTACTTACTTTCATTGTACTATATTTACTTACTTTTACTCACTTTTACCATACTATATTTACTAACTTTTACTTATTTTGTATTTTTTCAGGTAGTCAATAATCAATAATGGATCCTAATATTGATGAAGTTGGAGAGAAAAGTGAGGGTGTTAAAAGGGGTTACTTTTGTGGTCAATGCAAGAACAAATATTCAAAGAAGCAAAACTGGGAGGAACATTTTAATTCCAAAAAAAATATTTGTTACAATACAAGAGGTCCCAGAGTTTGGGCCCACAGCTTAGATATTGCAGTAAAGAAATACCAGGATGAAGTGCAGCAAAGAGATACAGCAAAGCAGTCATTTAGTTTGTTCACAAAAATGTGCTAGTGCTAGACCTCAGAAAAATGAACCAACTTCATCAACTGCTAATCTAGAAAATGAAACTTTTTCACTAGATGTTTCACAGACTGAAGAAAGTGCTTCTCCTCCACCTAAGAAACAAAAGGTAAGTGAGGAATCTGCGCATCAGACTAACAAAACTGCTTTAGAGGAATTTGAAAATTCCCAAATCCAGAAGACATTGAATGCAATTTTGCGCCTAACAAAAGAAACTCACCAAGCTGTTGTGGTTAATAAGAGAAGAGTCAAAATATGCCTTCAAGTTCAAGTGTTGCATCCAAATCTAATAAAGCAAAAAGCAACAGGCACTAGATCTGCTGTAATGATCACACAGAAAGCCATTGATCAGTGGCCAAGCATACATGGCGGTAAATTCACAACAAATGCCTACATGCAAGGTCTAACATCGTCCACTGTTGCTGCTGCAATGAATAAATAAACTTAAGGTGAGTTATAAACTGTACATTATTGTATTATTATGTTTAGCTAAAACAATTTGTAATTGGTATGTCGTCAATTCAAGAGTTTACTATCATTAACCTATCTAGTGGTGTAAGGGAAAAAAAAGTAAATTCAGAGCTGTGCTCCAGTAAATTTTTTCAAATCTGGAGTCATACCCCGGTGATCCTTTATACAATGGTTTTCCCTTTTCCTTTTGTGTTATTCCAAATCACTTCTATTCTATCACTTCATTACGTGTCCAATGCGAGTTTTATCATTCACTTTTTTAATCTCTCACTATGTGTTATTCTTCTTATAATTATGCTTTTATATTAGATTACTTTTATAATATTTCAACCTCAAGGGCTAGCTCACTCTAGGGACATTATTTATCTGTCAAAGAAAAAACGGAACACATTAAGGACTGATGAGACTTCTTCCAACATGGAGGGGTGTTTAAAGCCCCATATTCTCTCTGGGCATTGTTTTCATCTTTCTTCTGGGCACCTTTTCCTGGGTGCCAATTTGCTTTCTTCATTCATCTGCTTCTGTAAATAGAGAGTCTGCATCAAGCAAATGTCAATCTCCACACATACCATTTTCTTTTCCATTTTTTTTTTGGTTTCGTTCTTTTTCTTCTATTGTTCATGGTGTCTTCCTTCTTCTATTACCCTCACTAGGGCATTACTGCTAACTCCTTTCTTCGTGAGACAATTTGCAAGTTGTTGGCTCGTTTCGATCCATTTTACTTGACTTATTCTCTCTTTCTAATCTCTCTCTCAGACTACCAATATATGTCCGGAGCCCTTTTTCTTCAACTGGTTTCAGACTCTTCAATGTCTTCTCCAGTGATTTGTTGTCTACGTGACATCGAATAGGAATATCTTCCCCAGTCAATTCGTTTATGAGATCTTTAATAAAAAAGGGCCATGTCCACAGCCTCAGTTAAGGCTAGGGTTTCTGCAGTGAGAGTGGACCATGCTACCCTTCGTAAGCGTTCTGGAGCGCCAGGCAATCGTACAGACCCTCTCCCTCTTCATTCTTCCAGAAAATGAGAAAACCTCCCTGCGATCCTCCATCTCTGAGATTACCCAGAGAGGCATCTGAAAACAAATGAGTTTCACTTGTCGTTATCTTTTCCACCCTTGGAAATATGATTTGTACCTCTCGGGATTTTGTTTTTTATCCACTACCTTATTTATCTTCCTTATGTCCTCGGTCATGGGATTTTTTCCATAGGAGCTTCTCTCACTCACTTCGTAGGCAACATCCGGTCTTGATTGTCTGGCTATCCAGTTTAATTGGCCCACAATACTCCTATACATCCTTCTTTCCTCAACATTGAGCGCAACATTTTCCTTCTTGTTGGTAATGTCCATTTTTTGTACAGATGCTATGTACTCGTCTTGCTCCATAGTCATACGTCCTCTGTCATCATGGTATATTCTCATGCCCAAAAATTTGAACATATCATCATCATCTTTTCCAAAACTGAAATTTTCCCGCAGAGGATCAATTACCTCTTTCTCAAAGTTTTCATTTCCTCCCCATAAGAAGTCATCCACGTGTAGGCATATTACTCCTTCAAGTTTTCCATTCTTCTTCCGGTAGAACACCACCGAGTCTCCATGACATTGTTTGGCTCCTATTTTCAATAATGTCTCCTTAACAGAAAGAAACCATTCTCTAGCAGCATCCTTAAGTCCGTATACTGTCTTCTTAAGCTTCCAAATATGGCCATTGTTGTACTCCCGTGGTGGCTGAAGGTAAACCGTTCTTTCCATTGGTTTCCCTTGCAGATAGGTGGCAGTAATATCCATACTCCTACATCTCCATTTCATATGTTCAATAATTATAATCACCAACCTCAAAGCCTCCTTGGAACATGTGGGTGATTCCGTGTGAATATTTTCCTCCTCCTCAAAGCCTCTTGCGACCAATCTCGCCTTTACGTAGGACTTACCATCCTTCTCCTTCTCTGTAATCACCCATCTGACTGATACAGTTTTCTGACCTTTATCATCTTCTTCATCATAAACATCTCTCTCTCTCCAGTGCTTCATTTCACATTCCTTGGCTCCTTCTATTTCTGTACCTTCCCATGTCAATAAAGTCTCTTCCACCGGTGGCAACATTCTCCATCGTGGTAGGCACCAAAATTCATACTTCTATACCCCTCCTCTCCATTAATTTTGATGTTGAACCAATCTCTGTATTTCCCCTTTTCCATCCTTACCAACTTTACCGGCTCTACTCACAATTCTCCCTTTAATCAATCTCCCTTCTTCCGGAGTCAGGGCTTCAAGTTTCTTCCAATGATGGGTGCTTTATATCTCGCAGCTCTTTGCTCTACTTGTTCCTCTTGTTCCTCTTGTTCTGGTTCTTCTTCTCTCTTCTCTTCACTCGCAGCTTCTTCTTCCATGCTCTCTTCTTCACTCACATCTTCTTCTTCTTCCGTATTCTCCTCCTCTTCTCTTCCCTGTCGAATAGGCAGCACCCCAAAAGTAACTTCATTCTCTTCTTTTTCCTCCTGCTTTTCCTGTGTATCCGCTCCCCTTCTCTTTGTTTTCATCTCTTGTTCTTCCCCTTCTGCTTGTTTAACCGCTTTTTGCAACTGGCACATGTGTACTCGGTAACGATAACCACCATATCTTACAAAAACTATTTTACCGCCCTGTATACCCTCTATTTCCCCAGGTCCTCTCCATTTTTCTTCTCCATCTCTTTTAAAGTAAACTTTGTCGTTGATGGACATCTCGTTCACTTTACTCGGACGTATTTGGTGGTGGAGTGCTCTCATGATCTTCTCGTTAGCCTCGTTCTTCATGAATTGCTCTCTAGCTTCCCTCATCAAGTGTAGATTTTCTTCTACGATTTGGCTCTCACTCTTGTCATAAAACATTGCTGGGGGTGTATTATTAAGTAAGTTTGGCAGGACAGGATTCTTCCCAAATACCAATTGGTTGGGGCTAAAACCTTTATTATTGTGTAGGTAGTTTTGTGCAGTTACTACCCAGGCTATGGCTATTTCTAAATCACTACCATCATCGTCCATCAGAACCCTTTGAGGTGTTCTGCTATTATAGCGTTTAATATCTCAAAACCATCCCGTTACTCCAAGGGCTTTCTGCTGCAGTATACATAGGCTCAATATTGTAGCGTTCGCAGAACTCTCTCATTGTTGAACTCACCTCCATTATCAGTCATTATTTTTCGAGGTGCTCCGAAAAGACTTATCCAATTTATGATGATTTGTCTCACAATGGTTTCTGCTCTCTTGTTGACCACATATGACACACGACAATATCTAGTCAGAGTGTCCACCATCACTAGTAGATAGCCATTCCTCCACTTCTTCAGATCCATAGTTATCATTTCATTGAACTCATTGGACCATGGCAATGCAACAATAGGCTTAGGTTCCGCTCTTCTATAACTCTTGCAATTTTCACACTTATCACTTATGTTTGTAATCATTTCTTGTGTATTCTCCTGATCTTTATTCGCACTTTTTATCAATTTAAATAGTTTTTCATTAGAGGGGTGTCCAAACTGTTGATGTATTTTTGTCAAATCCTTTGGTGTCAGCATCGTATTGTCATCATTAGTCTTCGCTGCAAATACCTCCTCCTTTAATTGTCAATCTGACACTGGAAGGCATAAATGACCCCCACTTGTACGGTATAATTTGATTCCTTCTTCTCCCACTTCAATAATCGAGGCTCTACAGTCTATTTTGGCTCCCAACCTTCTTAGTGATTCGATGCTCATCAGCATTGGGACATCACTCTTCACCACGTTGACTTCCATCTTATATTTATTCCTCCCTATTCTCATCTCGACAATTATTTTCTTCTCGGAGTTTATCACATTTCCATCACCGAATCTATATGTGACTTCTTTGAATGTCTCCTCCAGCACTTTTCCCCCTCTTTTTACAAAGTCTGCCAGCCATCGCTGTCCACATACAGTGCTTGTACAGCCCGTATCTAATATTGCCATGCCCTGTGTTACGTCCACAATATTACTTTCTCGGCTCATTAATATGTGCTCGGTGAATCCTATGTATTCCTTATCTCCACTCTTCTCTCTTCTCTCTTTGGTCTTCTCTGCTCCTTTATTCCAATAAGCATTCCAACAATCACGGGTGAGGTGAGTATCAGTTTTACATATCGCACATCCTCCTTTGCCTCTTCCCTTGTAATAGGATCCCTGTTGTCCACGACCTCTCCCTCGTTCAGCTCTCCAGGTTCTATCCTGCTTTTCATGGGTTCCCATTAGAACATCTTTTTCTCTATCAATATGGGTAAATTCCTTCATGATCGCTCCTTTCTCCAGGCAGAATCTGCGTCTAATAATTTTCATAATTTCGTCATACTTCACATCATCCACTGCAGTAAGAATGCCTTGCACATCTTCCTCCTTTAGATTACAAGATCTTAGGAGAGCAAAGGCTTTCATGGAGTCATCCTTGAGTCCACACAGATCTTCAAATTCACGGTACAAGTTCTCGAAGTCCACCAAAAAGTCATTAACTTCTACATTATCGCTTCTCATTAAATTGTGTATATCCACATATTTCTTAAATTTCCTGACCCCCATATCCGCTAGAAACACTTTGTCTAGTTTCTTTATTATATTGTCCACTCCATTCGCGCTCTGTATCTCAGGGAGCGTCATTCCCCTTACAACATCCTTAGCTTTGCCCTTGAGGGATAGAACTACATGTGCTCCTTGGTCTGTCTCTGGTACGTTGCATACCTTCTTCCACAAAGTCATCTCCCACTTCCATTCTTCATATTTGTTCTCTAGTTTCGGCACTTCCACACGCCTTCCTCTTCTCTCTCCATCCTTGTCGGCCATCTCGACAGAAAGTTGCTTGAACTTTGAACAAGGGAAATTCCTTTAGAGAACCACGCTCTGCTACCAGATGTTGGATCGATTAGAAATAGATAAAGGAAAGTCCTGATTTAATTACCTTCTCTTGAATAGGTGTCGGATGCTGATGTTCTCTTTCTTCTTTCTTCTCTTTGTTGGTCTTCACCGTAGGGGTACCCCCGGTGATCCTTTATACAATGGTTTTCCCTTTTCCTTTTGTGTTATTCCAAATCACTTCTATTCTATCACTTCATTACATGTCCAATGCGAGTTTTATCATTCACTTTTTTAATCTCTCACTATGTGTTATTCTTCTTATAATTATGCTTTTATATTAGATTACTTTTATAATATTTCAACCTCAAGGGCTAGCTCACTCTAGGGACATTATTTATCTGTCAAAAGAAAAAACGGAACACATTAAGGACTGATGAGACTTCTTCCAACATGGAGGGTGTTTAAAGCCCATATTCTCTCTGGGCATTGTTTTCATCTTTCTTCTGGGCACCTTTTCCTGGGTGCCAATTTGCTTTCTTCATTCATCTTGCTTCTGTAAATAGAGAGTCTGCATCAAGCAAATGTCAATCTCCACAATATTAACATATATATATATATATATATATATATCAACATGCACACTTTAGATGATAGTAATATGCGCTGATGTATTAGTATATTTATAGTACTTAGTAATAGTAGTATAGTAATGGTGTATTGTACTTAAATAACAGTAGTATCCCTTGTTACAGGAAATGGCGGCATTGCAGTTATCGTTTGAGCAATGTAAGTGGATTCTGAAGCACTACTGGAAGACGGAGAATATGGCTGAGGTACAGAGACATTGGAGAAATGAGTTTGGAACATTACCACCATCACAGGTAACAATTACAAGATTATGTGACAAGTTTGAGACTGATGGAAAAGTGCAAAATGTCAACAAAGGCCGATCTGGAAGATGTCACACTTCAGCTGACAATGAAAGTGTTGAGACTGTGTTACAGGCCTTCACAAACTCTCCAAATAAGTCTACAAGGCAATGTTCTCGTGAGACTGGTGTTTCTAAATCCAGCGTTCATCGCATTTTGTGACATGAAAAGTGGAAACTGTACATACCTAGACTGCTCCATGCAATGAATGGGGATGATCCAGATCATTGAAAAGAATTTTGAGAGTGGTTTTTGCACATGTGTGATGAAAAACAATCTTTTCCTGATTTCATTGTTTGGTCTGATGAAGCCACTTTTAAACTTAATGGTACTATCAATCGACACAACCATGTGTACTGGGCTACCGAAAACCAAATGTAACAGAAGAACGAGCACTTAATCAACCAGGAGTGTCAGTGTGGTGTGGTCTGTCTTCCAGAGGACTGATAGGGCCATTTTTCTTTAAGGACACTGACACAGGTGCTGCTTACTTATCAATGCTGCAAGACAACATTGTACGTTCAATCAGAGCTCTTTTTTTTTGGAAGAAGAGTGTTACTTTCAACAGGATGGTGTGCCACCACATTACCACAATGATGTTAGAAATTTTCTCAATGTTTGTTTTCCTAGAAGATGGATAGGACGTAGGGGATGTATGGAGTATCCACCACGATCTCCTGACTTAACACCCTTAGACTTTTACTTGTGGAGCACTCTGAAGAACACTGTGTATACTGAAAAAACCAAGGACACTACAGGCCTTGAGACACGAAATTGAAATAGCTTGTGCCAACATTCCACTCTGAACAATCCAAACAGTATGCCAATTTGTTGCGCACCATTGTCAAGAATGTATTGATGCTAGTGGAGGACATTTTGAACATTTAAAACATTAAAGTAAGCAGCACAACCATGAAGGTATTGACGCTGCTGCCTGATATTTCGAACATTTAAACATTAAAGAAGCCTATTTGCTCTCTATTTACTATCCACGTATTTTGCTTATTGATATACAGTATATGTTAATATGATGTGTAAACATTTTTTTGGGACACACTGTATATATATATATATATATCAAAATTAGATATACAGGGTGGTACAGAAGTCGCATATCATAAGAATTTTGTGTTCATTATATATGTATTTTTTTATTTTAGGTAGGATGTGGCTGCGAAATTAACAATAGACCAGAGGGTGAGCTTGGTTTTAATGTATGGAATATCAAGTACATGGTACCAGGTATGGTACATGGTTTTAATGTATTCCATACATTAAAACTAAGCTCACCCTCTCATCTATTGTTAATTTTGCAGTCATCCCCTACCTAAAAGAAACAAAGTAATATAATATAGAGTCAACACTGAAAATTCCTATGATGTGTGACTTTTGCACCACCCTGGGTAATATATATATATATATACTGTATATATATATATATATGGTAGCTATGACTAACACACATTTTTGGTAAAAGTTGCTTAAAATTAATTGAAACCTACATGAAAATTATTGACTGCCCAGTTAGGTCAACTGTACATCCTTGATGATTGGTTAGGTGAAGTCATGATATTTTCATTTAAAGGCATGTAGTTAGAGAGTTTAGTTGATCTAAACAGGCATTCAATTAACCTAACCAGGTACAGTATTCAATTAACCTAACCAGGTACAGTATTCAATTAACCTAACCAGGTACCAGGCTCTATTATTGAACTGAAAAATTTAATGGTCAGAAAAATTATATTTTGTGAGAAATAAAATAAGAGCCATTACTTTTGTACTGTCCTTTGTATATTAAAAGAAAGGGACTACCCAAGTAAAGGTGAAGAATAAAAAATAAGATGTAGAAAATTACAGGGTTATTTAAAAAGGTGTTTCCAGAAATAATGTGCAGTGAATTATTTTTGGGATGCCTCCATTTAATTCGTACTCTTATTTTACCTCAAGTCTAACCTCTCTATTTTCAACATTCTATTTTTAAATTTTTTTAATTTAGGGCTATAGCTACTTACATTTAACATTACCAGTAAATGTTTTATACCTTACGTAGGAGTGGAAATGGTAACTGCAAGTATACCGTAATTAATATAAAGTTAAAAAACATTCTTGTTCGTTTTTTACAAATTAAGCATTTAATTAATGTAAATTAATTTTTGTTAATTTATCATTTATCTCTTCAATAATTCACAGAAAAATCTTTGGAATTGTGATTTTATTTATGGCAATGACATACCATACTACCAAAACTTCCATCTGATCGAGAGATTTCATAAGTGAAAGTTTGAAGGAAAAGGGGGATAGCATTTCAAAAAGAGGCAGTTATGACACTAAATCCAAGTTAGTGCATGACTGGCAGTTGTGGAGGAGAGCAATTCCCAAACAGTTACTGAAGCATGTTGTTGTTGTTGTTGTTGGTTAGCTGATCAGCCCACCCTGATCGAGCAAGCCAGTGGCATGCAGGTAACCAATTGCCCTCTCCAGAGTGGACCAGAGGTTCAGTGCACTAGTGATGTTGTGTTGTGTTCTGTGTTGTGCTAGAGTGGTACAGTCTGTCATAATGTGTTCAATTGTTTGTGGTGTGTCCTGGCACAGGTGGCAGGTGTTGTCTGTGGAGTTGTCTAGTCTGTGTTTATATGTATATCTGTAAGTTGGGGTGATGTCCACATCAAAATTGTGCTAAGTTAACTTGATCCGATCTGCTCAGGCTGGTCTCTGACCTGTCAATGGGTGATGGCTTTGCACCTAGGACCGCATTTGGACCGAGTCGTGTCAGTGCTTTGTGGGTTAGGTGTATGTGTATGTGTTTCCTGTATTGTGTGACCCCTGTGGGGCTTGGTATGGAATGGAGTATTTGGTTATAATGTCTCTCTGGTGTTACCTTAATGGTGCAAGGTGCATGATTGTACATGTAGTGGCAAGGGTGTTGTGGGTTAGTTGTTGCTGCTGCCATGAATTGTGTTCCCCTCATGTCTGAATGTCCCCTAATTTTAAGTATTTTTGTTTCTGTGTGCAGGTGTTCTATTGGTGTTGTTTGAGTACATCCTGTAATGAGATGAAGTATGTTGTTTTGTATTGTCTGTAAGGTGTTTATGTGTGTGTTTGAGATAATGGGTGCCCAGCATAGGCTAGCATAGTCCATAACTGAGCAAATATATTGTTTGTATATGAGTGATGTTGTTTCCTGCTGGTGTCCAAAGTTTGTGCCTGTTAGTACCCTAAGCGTGTTAAGTCTTGACATACATTTGTTTTTAATTTCCTGAATGTGGTTTGCAAATAATAATGATGTGTTGTATGTGACCCCAAGTATTTTGGTCCTGTGAGTGTGTGGAATGTTGGTGTTGTTTAGTGTAAGCTGTGGAGTTATCTGGTGTTCTTTTGTGTTGCTTGTTAGCAAGGTGATGGTTGATTTTGTGGGTGCTACTTTGAGTCTATTGTGTGTGAGTCAGTCTTGTATACTGTTTATGTATGTTTGTAGGTTATTTGTAGTGGTGTCAATGTTGTTGTGGGTGGATGTTAGTGTGATGTCATCTGCATATGATGATAAGGTAAGCTTGTTATCTATGGGTGTTGGAATGTCATGCATGTATAAGTTGAACAGTGTTGGTGAGAGAACAGAGCCTTGAGAAACCCAATTTGGAAAAAGCTTGTTTTTGGATGACTTGCCATTAAATGTGACATGCGAGTATCTTCCTGAAAGATAGTTGCTCAGCCACCTTTTGGTGTTATTGTGCATGTTTGTGTTGAGTATTTTGTTTATGAGAGGGAAGCGTGGGATAGCAGCAAATGCTTTACTAATGTCTATTGTTGCTGGTAGTGTACGTTGAGCTGGTTGTCTGGAGTTGATGCCATCCATGATGTGCTGCGTGAGGTTAGTGAGTAATGTCATGGTTGGGTGGTGAGGTCTGAATCCATGTTGAGTAGGTGATAGTGGTATGTGTGGGTTGGTGAGTTGTAAGATTAGTCTTTCTGTTACTTTGGAAATAAATAACTGAAGCATGTTGAAGGTGACTGAAGATGTTATTGAAACAGTGGGCTATAGGCATTTTGATGACATTGCTTCTGCAAGGAGTCTGTCCATACATGTCCTTTCAAAGAAGAATTACACCATGTTTCCCCTCTATACCTCAATGAGGAGTTGTACATCTTCACATAATTTATTTCTGCTTCCTCTAAACAATTGTGGTTATTGTTGATTGTAGTTATAGTTGGGTTTACATTAATATATCTGTCTTTCGTACACAAGTGACAGACTTGAGGAAATCCAGAAGCAACACAATTTACCCAAAAACAAACTTGTAAGAGACTGTATCACCTGATGGAACCCTACACTGTATGAACACTCTTGATTGGTGGTGCCATAATGATGAAAATTTCCTGAAACTTCTGTATTAGCATTTGCTTGCAAATATCTTGCCACATCATCCACAAGTTTATGAAGTGAATGGCTGTGAAAAATGTAATTACTAATGCACACAATCATTTAGCTCCTGATGCTGGTGAATGACTAATTTTCCTACATGGTAATTTACTTTCCTTAAATTTCAATTACAGTAAAAGTCCGAAAATCTGGACCCCAGAAATCTGGACAACCTGAGAATCTGGACTTTTTAAAATCGCACACTTTTTGAATTTTGCATTCTTTTTTGTATTCACGCTCGTTTAAGAAAGTTCCAATTGAAGCGCCACAGATGCGCGGTGGCAACAAGCAGCAATTCTACATATGGAAGCGATAATTCGCCATTGTAAATCGTGAAATCACCCTTGAAAATCACATTGAAAATGATATTAAAGTTGCAGCCACTTTCACTGATCAACAAATCATTGAAAGTATCACCACTCCCAATAAGAAAGAAGTGAGCTGTTCAGAAGAATCTGGTGAAGAAGAAAATATAGTTCAAGAAGAAAAGATATCTTGGGCTTGTGCAGAAAAGAGTATAAAAAATGTTATAAAATTCGTGGAACAGAACCATAGCTTTAGTCTTCAAGATGTCATGCATGTGCATATGGTTCAGAACAATTTAATCAAAAAGAAATTAGAATCTCGCAAACAAAGTGACATAAGAAAGTATCTTAAAAAAGCAATAGCAGCATCTGTCGGTGAAACAAGTGTTCCATCCACAAGTAGTGCATCAGATGCAACAGAAGTTGTCGAAATGAATGACTAATTTTTCGTAGTGAATAATTTCTGTCATTTTTGTCAATTATTTTTTTTATAAAATGTTTGTTGTTATGAATGATTTCGTAGTGAATAAACTATCATAATTTACATGTTCTTTTCTTCTTTATTCCTCCTTAAATTTGAATTTTAAAATTGCCTGAGAATCCGGACCCTCCCAATCCCTGAGTAGTCCAGATTTTTGGACTTTTACTGTATTAAGTTTTGTTTTTGCAGTACAGTAATCTCCCGATTTACATGTAGATGCATTCCTGAGCCTTCCACATACAATGAATTCCACATAAATTGGGGAAACTATAACACAGATTAACTATTTACATTATGAGTATGGTAATATAAATTATAAATTACTATAATTATTATTACTGGCTGTTCATTTTTTAGTAATGTTACTACTTATTAGTATCACTATACCAAGTTGAATGTTTATAATTATTCTTGGAAATAAAAAATACATTTTAAGTTCCATATCCTAAATCACTTTATTTATCCTAATTATCAAATATTCAGTATTCAGTTAAAAATGTATAAAAGCTATTCAGCCAAATAGCTACTCTGTATATCCTCATTTTTTACAGAATAACATACTGAATATTCAGTATAGGGTAATAATAATATACCCAAGTAAATATAACTTTAAATGAGAACTGAATTATGTAGCTAAGTAGTATAAATTAAAAAGTCTCGATTCTGATACGATTCTCGATTCCGATTCTGATTCTCAATATTTTTAAATATAATTCTATACTTGTTTTTCTGGAAATTGTCATATTTTACTCTGGTAAGATTAACTATTTACATTATGAGTATGGTAATATAAATTATAATAGATTGGTTTAAAAATAAAAATCAACTAAGTTGTAACAATTCATTTTAATCTTCTTGATTACACATCATGGATATACATGTTTTAATGTATAGCTACAATACAATAAAAATGAAATTTGTTATCCTCTCATTTAAATTTTAAAGTTTACATTGCAAAACTGGTTCAATTAAAAGTTAAAGAATCGTTTTAAGAATCGGAAATCATGGTACAATTCTCTCGATTCCGATTCCGATTCCTGAAAAATGCTCGATTCTTCCGATTCTCGATTCCGATTAATCGTCCCATCACTAATATATATATATATATATATATATATATATATATATATATATATATATATATATATATATATATATGGTACTAAGAATTAAGTAAAGTGCAACAATTGAGACCAGTAATAAAGTATACACACATTTAATCCTGAAATCTATTAGCATGATATATCAGTATTCCTTTATTAAAATATTTTCCACTTTTTGTAAATGTGCTTGCATTAGAAATATTTCTAAAGTCAATGCTTAAGTTATTCCATAGTTTCAAACTGACAGAAATAGCCTCTAAAGTGGTGGTTCCCAACCTATTTTGGCTGTGACCCTAAATTGGCCACCAAGAGAACCTCCCGACCCTCAGGCTTATGATAAAATTTAAATATATATACACAAATATAAATTGAATTAAGAAATAGTGAGTATGGTGACCCTTCATGACACTACTTCAGGACCCCGCAACCCTGATTTGGGTCGGGACCCGAGGTTAGGAACCACTGCTCTAAAGGTTATTTTTTATATGAAGACTTCTGAGGAATAACGTGAAATGAAGCTGAAAATAATGTGCCTAGTTCTATTCCTAGTCTGGTATGAATAAATTTCTTGATGTTACAAAGCATTTATTTATCTGTAGTAAGTTAATAATTTTGTTCATACATTTGTAAATAAAAATAAGATGTGCCAATTTAATTGTCTTTGATCTTCAATAATTTTAACTCTTTAAAGAATACACTTGCATGTTCAAGAAACCCAGCATTGAGTACTGTCCCTGTTGCTCATTTTTCAAGTAATAAAGATACTGTCTAAAGCAAGTACTGAAGTAGTAGCTAATAAATACAGTAGCTACTGTATGGTTTTTGATTGGCTCTACAAAAACACTTTTTTAGTCAATAGTAGTAGATTTTTGGAGTGACTTGCCATATGATATGGTAAATAGTAGCTCCTTAGATAGTTTTAAGAAACAATTAGGCACTTTTATGAATGAGATAGATTGTAAATTGTGTAGCTAAATAATGTATACCATATATCATGTATATATTATAGCTAGGACTTGAGTATACATGTAGGGGGTTAGGGTAGGTATAGATTAGTTGGTTTGCTTAAGTTTATTTTTTATTTAATTTTCAAGTACACTAAACTTTCAGATATATATATATTAACAGCTTGTAGAGAGTATCTTATAATAGCTACTAAAACCAGCCACCTGTAATGCAACTTAATGATGGGGGGAAAATGCATCAAACAAAAATAGGTGGTTAAAAGCTTGATGTGAGAACCATACCAATAGTGTAAATCCAATTTGTAAAACATGCTGTAAAGAGAATTTTAATTGTATAGGTATACACTTTGTCATATACAGTATAGGTTCCACTTTAAATTTTTATATTTGAATTTAAGGAATTGTCTCTTCTCTTTATAGGTTTTATCCTACTAGTCTGTAGGGTCTGGAAATCATGTTTTTTGCAGCTAAAATAATTTTACCAAAATGGAAATTCACATAATACTAGTATTTTACAATATACTTCCAAGGTTATGATGTCTCAAAAGTAGGCTTAAGTAAATGAGCTTGTAAAAAAAAAGTAAAAATGGAAGAAACCATAGTGAAAGAATGGCTGAGATCACTTCATATGGAGCAGTATGCGGAGTCTTTCATAGATAATGGATATGATGACTTAGAAATATGTAAGCAGATTGATGCTCCAGACCTGGATGCAATTGGTGTTGTGGATCCACTACACAGAGCAAAAGTCCTAAAAGCGGTACAAGTTCTGAGAGTCGAAGGTGCAGCATCAGTTTATTTCACTGTTGAGGAAGCACAGGCTGCAACCCAAGATACTATATCAAGGACTTCAGAGCCCTCTTCAATAAAGGAAACCTCTAAAAAGCATGGAACTGGGTCAGCAGCATCAACTCCTGGTGACAGACCACAAATGTTTATAGGGATGACAACGGGAGACATTGATGCTTATGAAGCTGGAAGAGCTGAACTTATAAGACTCCCTCAGTTACAACTAAGGAAGTTGATTCAAGAAAGTTTAGTGAAAGATAATGTTAATTTGACTGTTCATCCATATACAACTAAGGTAATAATCATTAAGTAGACAAAAATATTGTTGAGAAATGCTGTCACAGGCTTATTATAACATTTCATGTAGGGGTCAAGGATTTCTTTAATTAAAAGTAAAATTGTTTTTCTAAATTGTAATGCATTTTGTTTAACACAGTCATACAATGTTATAAATGGAGTATCATTAAGAGGTCTGTATGATTGTTAGTCATAATAGCGGCCAAGTTCTTGGTCTGTATTCAAACCAGCAATAATTAATTACTTCCTACATTAATTTATATTTTCTCATCATAGCTGTAGGTAGTAATTATATTTGGCTGATTAAAATGTAGATAATTATTAATTAACATGGGTGAATTCCTAAATTTCTCTCTAATTTTTAAGATAAAGTGTGGTCAAAGCATACCATCTGATACCATAGTCCTTATTTTTCTTATTTTTGAGTTTAACAAGTTAGCCCTTTGTACAAACCCCTTTTTGTGTGTTGTAGCCTTCTGACTGGATATAGGATAATTTAGATTGCTTATTTTAATAATTTGTCTGCTCTGCGATGATGATCTAGATCTGTTGTGTAGCATTGGTCTAGTCTGAAGTTTAGTGGTTCTGGTATGTTTAGTTTGATTGTGAAGAGAAATATAGCCTCAGTTTACCGTTTCTAGAAGTGTTAATAGTTATTTAAATTAGAATAGCATCTATAATAATGCTTACAATGCTAACTCCTTAGGGAGTTTCGTATGTAACTGGTAGGAAAAGCAGGATTTGTTTGAGCAATACCTACCCAACAAACTTATTTGGCTTTTAATTAACATTACTTTGCCAATTTTTACTGTTTTTTTTTTTTTTTTTTTTTTTGGCCTGATTACTAAAAATTATAGCCAGCTTAAACCATTTTCTTGAAATAATAGTTTCAGTTGGCACACGTGGATCAAAGTGTAGAATATGGGGCTACATGAGCCTAAAATTCTCTTTATTGGTTAATTGTTTATAAATTTTGGAAAGTTATCCGCTGGTAGGTCTGCTCTTGTACTCACATCCTAAAAACACTGAATTGTAAATTAATTAAGATAATGTACTACTTTATAGGGCACTGTAGAGTAAATAGGTGGTAGATATCACACATTTGATTTTTGGCAGGAAAGGATTGACCAATTCAAAATTAGCTGAACTCTATTTTTAATACCATACATTTCAGGATGGAGAAAAAGGGATTTTAGAGGGTTTGGCATCACGATATGCTGATCAATTCAACACTCATTTCCAAGATGTTCTGGAGCACTTGGAGTACTTACGTTCTCAAGAATGGGGCAAACTTATCACTTCTTCAAAGGCTAGAAGTATTTCTGGCAGTCACAGCCATTTTTACCAACTAAAACCAGAACTTGGAGAGCATCGAGTAGACCTTTGGTCTCCTCGATCCTCATCATCATCATCATCACTGGAACACAATGAAGAATACCCAATATATGTACCTGGAAAATATAATGTAAGAATGGAATTTCAGTTTGATCAAAATACATACTTAGAAAAAAGAAAACAAGAAAAAGGGATATATATATATATATATATACTCCACCCTTGATATATGCAAAGGTTATGTTCTGCAAAATCATTGCATAAATCAAATCCTTAACCCTTTAATGCTGGAATTGTTTGTAGGGTTAAGTTATGAATGCATGTATTTGAAAGGTTACCAATATGTAGCAGTTGTCCTTTTAGGGTTAAATATATGGGGAAAATAGGGATATGTTCAACAACCTTGCCTGCCCCCAACTGCAATTCTGCCACTTTTTCATAACAAAAACACAAAAACAGGATTATAATACAACAGTAATGATATATTAAAACAATATAAATAATAAAAGACATAATAAGTGACACTAATACTCACCAAGTGAAGTTCTCTTATGCTTAACTGATAGGCCAGGGCTTGGCATACTTGAAGCGTGTTGCTTAGAAGCAATAATCACAAAGCAAATGGCTAGAAAAAGCTATAATCAGAACATAAAGAGTAGCACAAAGAGCGTAAATACAGAAGCACACAGCATAGCATCTCGCACAGCTTGCATATGGGTGAATTTTTCTTGCATATATGTGAATTTGCATATTCTGAACTCTCATATATCGAGGGTGGAGTATATATATATATATATATATATATATATATATATATATATATATATATATATATATATATATATACAGGGTGTCCCATAAGTCTGGCATCATAGGAAAAATAATAAAAAAAGGCAAAACAAAAGTTTATTTACAGAACATGCTCAATATGTCCACCATTGTTTTCGATACACAAATTCAGACATGATACCCAGTCAGCAAGCACACAGTGAATGATGTCGAGTAATGGTGTTACATGCCCCAATAATGCGCTGCTGCAAATGTTCAACACTCCTAATTTTCTCTGCGTATACCAGCGCTTTCAAGTGGCCCCAGAGATAAAAATCTAGTGGCGTGAGATCTGGGCTTCCAGCTGGCCATTCCACAGGCCCTCAATGTCCTATCCAATGACCAAGGAATTGTTGGTACAGGTATTCCCTTAGTTGGGTGCTGTAATGTGCAGGAGTGCCATCTTGCTGGAACCATGTTGGGAAATTTCCTTCTTCATTCAAGACACTGGGAAATGCGTCTTCCTTGAGCATATGTAGGTAGGTGCCTCCAGTGACATGTTCATCGAAAAAGAGGGGACCTATGATGCGATCCTTCCAAATGCCACACCATACCATCACCCGAGATGTACCTTGTTCCTTTGAAGAGGTATACCAGTGAGGGTTGTTTTGAGACCAGTAGTGGGTGTTCTGTTGATTTACCTCACCATTTCCATAAAAAACAGCCTCATCACTGAACAGAATGGTGGATGGGAAATTGGCATCCTGAGCATATTGTTCCGTAGCCCATTCACAAAATTCTATCCGCTGGTCGGGATCATCATCACTTAATTTCTGTATGATCTGAAGTTTATATGGATGCCATTTGTGAGCCTGAAGAATGTGATGGATGCTACTTTTTGACACTCCTGTCTTGGCGGACAATCGCCGAAGAGACTTATTGGGACTTCTGTTAAAATGAGCCAGGATAGCAGTCGCTGTATCATCGTCAGTGGACCTCCTTGAAGGTCCACTGCGTGGTTTATCTTCTATGGATCCTGTTTCCTTAAACTTTGCAACAAGTCTGCTAACACAACTCTGTGTTATTGGCTCATGGTCTGGATGCAGTCTGTTAAATTCAGCAGCAGCCTCTCTGACTCCAATTTCCTATGAGTAGAATTATCTGGATTCATTCTTCCTTGCTCACAGACATTATGGCCTGTAGAAAGAGAAAAATATGAATTTCTCCTATGATGCCAGACTTATGGGACACCCTGTGTATATATATATATATATATATATAATTTCTTTAACACCAATACAGTTTTGGCTCCTTGTGAGCCCTTATCAATTGGTAATGACCACATAAACTGAGAACAGTTTATATATACCTAGAAGTTAATCATCAGGGATTAGCTGACTGAACCTTCCCATCCTCTTACCAGGGGATAGTTAAGTAACCCTTCTGACCCAGCTTTGACCTGATGGATGTACCTGTGTTGCTTGGAGATTTTTGGATGGTAATGTTACAAAATTCTTAAGTTTATCACATATAATTTTGTTAAGAGAATTGACCATCAGATAGATTAAAATTTTGTATAGAGCCTATAAGACTAGATTCAACAATTCTATGCTTAACATAATTATTAGATTTGAAAACGAAGTTGCAAAATTATTGAAATCTATTACATGGTTATAGTCTCTGACATGACAGAATACAGCACTTTTTACCTTCCCCACCCTCGCATCTCTCTTATGTTCATAAATTCTTTTACGAAGTTCCCTTCCCATTTCTCTCACATATACATTATCAGGACATTCTTTACATGGTAATATATGAGGGCCACTCATATATTTTGCCCCACCCTTTTTTTTTTCTTTCCAAGTTTCCTTGTAAATTCCAGAAATTTTGTACACAAGTAGTTACATATCTTTTTTACAAGTTTTTATTTTTCCACATAGTTTCCATCCTTTTCTACAGCTTTCCTCCACCTCGAAACAAGGGCCCTTATTCCTTGCTGGTAAAAGTCTGTTGGGTTCCACTAGAGCCACCTCTTAACAGGGTTGGCAAAAACCAAACAAAAACAGCAAAAACCCAACTGGGTTTTTGCTGGGTTTGGGTTTTTTGCCAACCCTGCCTCTTAACCACCTCAACAACTTCATTGTCACTCTGAAACTTTCTTCCACGAATAGCATCCTTCATTGGCCCAAACAAATGGAAGTCTGGAGGTGCCAGATCCGGGCTGTATGGAGGGTGGGGTAAGAGTCAAGCGCATTTTTGTGATGGCCTCTCTTGTTTCCAAACTGTTGTGTGGTCTTGCATTATCGTGCAAAAGAAAGACATCTTCCAGTTTTTTTTCAGGTCAAACTCGCTTTATATGTCTCTGGAGTCTCTGTAGGATAACAAAACATGCCTCTGAGTTGATTGTTTGACCTTCATAATGTTCACCAGAATCACCCTTTCATGTCCCAGAAGATGGGGGCCATTACCTTTCCTGCAGAGGGAGCCATTTTGAACTTTTTCTTGCGTGTGGAGTCTGCGTGATGCCACTCCATGGATTGGTGTTTTGTTTCAGGTTGAAAGTGGTGTACCCAAGTCTCATCCCCAGTCACAATTCGTGAAAGGAAGTCATCCCCTTCTGTCTTGTATCAAACCAATGACTCGGAAGCAATTTCTTTTCTTTGGGCTTTGTGATCTTGTCAGTCATTTCGCAAGGAACAAACTGTGAACTCACTTTTGAGTATCATAGTTGCTGAATTATCGTATTCACACTTCCTTCACTAATTTGTAGCTCCAGTGATAGCTCCTTGTATGTGATGTGCTGATTTGATCAAATGATGCTGTTAGCACATTGTACAGTGTGAGATGTCACATCCAATGCTGGGTGACTGCTGCATGGCTCATCATTGAGGCTGGCTCTTCCTCTCTCCAATGATCACACACATTTAGACCAGCATCCAACTGTGCTGCTTCGATCAACAACAGCATCTCCATAAATGTTTTGTAGACATTTGTGAATATTTCCAACTGTTTCCTTCTCTGCGGTTAAGAACTCGACAACAGCTCTCTGTTTACAACACACATCACTCTCAGATGCCATTTATGAAACTGCATTAACCATCAGTTTCATACAAAGCCATTTAAAAATGGTTTTATACAAGGAGGGGAGGTTCAAACTGGAAAAATCCAGTTGATGTGAAGCACAGAAAGTTCAAACTTACGGCCCAAAAGACATTTCAGCCCCATGGCCTATTATTTAGCTAAGAAAAAAGGGTGGGGCAAAATATATTGAGTGCCCCTAGTATATACACCTGTCTTTTTCATCCTTAGGTTTGTGCCTTATTAACATGTCATTTATGCAGTTGTTATATTTGAATGTCACGGTAGTACATATTCTCTGGCAAGTTTTCTTAAGCCCTTTCAAGTTCTTGTTATAAGGAAGGACAATGCTTTTCCTGTAATCCTTGTTTTCATTTGACCTGCCAGTCTAAAAGTTTTTTCTGGCTGCTAAATGAGTGTTAAAAATGAACCATTTGGGATAATACAGATTTTTAAATATACTGTTGAATTTTTTGTATCTCATCATCAACATAAGAAGGGTGACAGATTCTATATGCTCTTAGGAACATTGAAGATACAACTGATTTTTATATTTGGTCATCATGAAATGAAAATAGTGAGTGTAAGAGTTTGAATTGGTCTCCTTCCTATACATAGACAATTTTATATTGTCATTTCCTCTATTGATGAGAACATCCAAAAAAAGTATTCTTCTACCCCTTTCCCATTCCCATTTGAACTTAATTGAGTGGTGAAGGTTATTGAGTTTGGAAAAGAAGTCATCAAAATTCTTATTAGCTGGCCATACTGATGTGGTGGATTTCTGGGCCACCACGATACCAGTATTTTTTTCTCAGGGCAACCCAACTGACAAGATAGGTCCCAGGCCAGGCCTTCAGGTTCATATCCTTGCAGGGACAACAGGACACATCTAGGTCAACCAAACCAACCACCAATCTCAAGGATATCCGATAAAAAACAAAAGGTGTTGCAAAAAGGCAACTTGCCAAACTGTCAATTTTCTGGATTTTCAATTATTTTTACTTTGTTTCTATTACGGTATTTTAATATGTAAAAAATTGGGGACATATTGATCCCCTTCCCAAACTCCCAAACTTTTCCCATCAACCATGAAAAAAAAGTAATCTTTTCCTGTCCTCAGCCTATCACTAGAAAACTATAGCTAATAAAAAAAACCTTAAGCCCGTTTGTTTATATTATTTTAACAAACAAGTACTTAATCAACTTTATATTTATTTATTTATTTATTTTTATTTTTTTTATAAATAAATGTTTTTTTAATCACTTCAAATCCTAAAGTTAGTGAAGTTACAGTCTTAAGGTATTTATCAAATTAACATAACTGATGTTCTCTTACTTTCAAGGTGGATGGTGCGTAACTTACAGTACAATAGGTTTATTAATTCAGTTTACATTCATTTTAGTTGTTTTATCAATATTCTTCTCTCAATGAATAATAACTAGTTGAAAATAGACAAATTCAGTTTCTTCTTGGGTTTGGTTCTCTCTCTCTTTCTACTTAAAGTAATTTCTTAATTTTTGTAACTACTGTTACTGGGTTCATGTAATAATAATTTTGCTGATTATAATACACCTTTATTCTTAATTTTCTTCTTTAATTTCTTAAGTTCAGACTTAGTGGACATAACTACATTTTACTTATCTTCGTTCCAGGACAGGGAAAAGAATAAACTTTTGTTCCCCTATGAAATCAGAGAGAGAGAGAGGGATCATGGCCAAGTAGACATTCTGGCGGACAATGGGGAGAAAGGATCCTGTCCCCAAGATTATTTTTAGCCCAACATAGTCAGAGGGTATTGAAGCTCAGAATAAATATTGGATCTTTCTGTAATATAGCTTTACTTTGGCCTCTGAAAAATCTTTCTTTCCTACCACTACTCGTTGGTCTATCGATCCTTCTTTATAATAAATTAACTATTTGGCCAATACACAAAAACCTTTGAAACCCGCTGAAATCCCAAAATACAAAATACTTAGTAATTACCTATCTAACCCTACATCTTTTGCCTAATCTAATACATACTGGTATTTAAATAAAGACAATTAATAAAATAACAACAACAACAACAACACTTACCCTACTGTACCTAATTATCATTAGACAAGAATGTCCCTAAAATGAAAGTATCTGGTTGAGATGGAAAGGCCAATCCAAAAAACATATGGAGACTTTACAAATCCGCCACACTGATATGTCATCCGCGTATCTTAACTAAATTTGATTGGGGAAGGAAATCCTAGGCAACAATTTTGTTTCAAAAACTCCATAAATAAATTGGCCAAAATGGGGGAGAGGGGATTGCCAATGTTCATGCCATACTTCTGTTTATAGAACATGCCATCAGCTATAAATACATTATCCTTGACACAGAGTTTCTCATTTCATTCAGCTAATCCCGGATAATTAACTTCTAGGTGTATGTAAACTCTGTTTTCTGTTTATGCAGTCATTACCAATTGACAAGGGCTAGCACACACACACACACACACACACACACACACACACACACACACACACACACACACACACACACACACACACACGTGTTTGCCTCGCCAATTGCAGGGGTTATGTTCCATGTTCCTGAAAAACCCAGCACTAAGTAAAACCACAGTTGGTAAGACTAAAGACTTATGGGAAAAGTAGGGTTAGGGTGTCTGTGGCCATGGTCATGTTGGGTAAAGTTCCAGAAGATTTGGCGAGTCAAAAATATGCATCCTATGCCTGCACTAAATATGATAAATATAAATAGGACCTAATAAAGGAACAAATGGTATGTATAAATCATTTTACTTACCTTAAATAATGATTTGGACTCCAGATGATGATGATGGTGATATTGGGGTGGGGGTTAGAAGGATGAGGGGTTGTCCCCCTCCTCCTTTGGCTCAGGTTCATCAATAGATGACCTGGCAACTGTGATAGCTTCCACAGGCCACTGTGGAACAGAATATTAAGTGTAGATACTCAGAACTGGTTGGTGAGGGGGGAAAAACACACACACACACACACACACACACACACACACACACACACACACACACACACACACACACACACACACACACACACACACACAGTAGGCCCTTGTTGTTCATGATTAATTGGGACTGAGAAAAACATCACGAATTACGAAATCACGAACACTGAGATCCATTTTCAATGTAAAATGGCTAATTGGTTCCAAAAGCATAAGGATGGCAGTGTAAAATATCCTTAAAATGCCAAAAAAGTTTTATTTTAATAAAGTAAACATGCAATATACTAAATCAATATGTATTATTAAGCAATGATTCATATCAAACACTAATAAAAACCAATAACGTTACTGTAATATTACATAAACAATAATATTTTATGTAAATAAAACTTCTTACTGTATGTCATATAAAGCAATATTATTACATAAACAATTATGTAATGCAATAATATTTTATAAACAACTAAATAACACTAAATATAGTACACTGGTGTTGAAGTGCATGAAATGACACAACCTCACTCGCACTCTGTGAAAGACAGCATGACTGAGCCTGCATCAACCTGCATGGGCAGCATTGCAGATGCCACATGACAAAATCACAAATTTGTGGAGTCAGTTGCAAATTTACCGAAACATGGTAGTAAAATGGGTCATCATGAATTTGCAAAATCACAAACAGTGAGTGTCACAAACAACGAGGGCCCACTGTGTATATATATTTTTTATTTGCTCGTTCTCCCTCCTCATCTTGTGCAGAACACTCTTCTACACAAGCGTTGTTCTTTACATTAATGTTGTTTGCAGTTAAAATGTATATATACTGGTATATATATATAATTTTTTTTTTTCTGTACATGTTTAGCATTTATTTCATGTACAGTAGACCCTCACCATTTGCAGGGGTTACATTTTTTGAGTTTGCCATAAATGGCAAATCTGTGATGCTCAAATGTAAAGGCTTATAGGAAAAATAGGGTTAGGTACTTCGTCTAAAAAGATTTACCCTTTATATATACAGGTATCCATTGTTTAATGATCATTCACTCAATGATCACTCGCCTTAGTGATCTATTTTTATTAACACCTTTTCTTATACAATGATTGGCCAAAATTTGGTTTAGCTATCGCTACAATGAGCAAAGTTTGGTTTCTGGTACTCCACAGGCACATCTCTAACTTCATTTATCTAACCAAAATGGCTGGCATGCGCAGAAATGGATTTATCCTCCTCTGCGCAGCTTTCCCAACCCGAGCGCCACTAAGCAGCCACCCCCTGCACTTCCTTCTCACCCCGCCAGTGTTTTGAGTCACTCATGCTTCTGCATCACTCTGCATCATTGTGTAAGATTGCACATGATTGTGATCGTTGTGTTATTCGCTGCCTTTGCGGAGTGCAAAGCAGCATTGTGCAGACTGTTTGGTGCTAATTTGAACTGTGTTAAATGACTGAACATTGAAGATGACAAGTAAGGGTGTGGCTGCTTCCCCTGCATTGTCAGGTAAGGCTAAGCTCTCTCATAAGTCCTTGACTTTGGTGGTTAAGCTGGACATTATTAAGTGCCACAAGAGTGGTGAAGGGGTGAACTCCATCACGAGAGCGCTTGGCTTAGCCCAGTCAACCATCTCGACCATCATCAAGAAGGCTCCTGAGTTGAAGGTCTTGGTGGAAAATGTGACTTTTAACATTGCCATGAGGATAACTAGGGCACATGATCCAGTGATGGAGAACATGAAGAAGATACTCCAGATCTGGATCGAGGATCAAACTTGCTGCTGTGTGCCTCTCTCTACCACCATCATTATAGCCAAGGCTGTGAGTCTGTGAGAGGACCTGTGGAAAGACTTGGACCCTGAGAGAACTGCTGGGACTGTCGAGAACTTCAAGGCCAGTGCGGGGTGGTTTGAGGGCTTTAAAGGGTGGGCTAATCTCCACAGCCTCCACCTCACAGGGGAGCACCAACAATTCAGCGCAAAGACAATTCAGCGCAAAGACAATTCAGCGCAAAGACAATTCAGCGCAAAGACAATTCAGCGCAAAGACAATTCAGCGCAAAGACAATTCAGCGCAAAGACAATTCAGCGCAAAGACAATTCAGCGCAAAGACAATTCAGCGCAAAGACAATTCAGCGCAAAGACAATTCAGCGCAAAGACAATTCAGCGCAAAGACAATTCAGCGCAAAGACAATTCAGCGCAAAGACAATTCAGCGCAAAGACAATTCAGCGCAAAGACAATTCAGCGCAAAGACAATTCAGCGCAAAGACAATTCAGCGCAAAGACAATTCAGCGCAAAGACAATTCAGCGCAAAGACAATTCAGCGCAAAGACAAAGACAATTCAGCGCAAAGACAATTCAGCGCAAAGACAATTCAGCGCAAAGACAATTCAGCGCAAAGACAATTCAGCGCAAAGACAATTCAGCGCAAAGACAATTCAGCGCAAAGACAATTCAGCGCAAAGACAATTCAGCGCAAAGACAATTCAGCGCAAAGACAATTCAGCGCAAAGACAATTCAGCGCAAAGACAATTCAGCGCAAAGACAATTCAGCGCAAAGACAATTCAGCGCAAAGACAATTCAGCGCAAAGACAATTCAGCGCAAAGACAATTCAGCGCAAAGACAATTCAGCGCAAAGACAATTCAGCGCAAAGACAATTCAGCGCAAAGACAATTCAGCGCAAAGACAATTCAGCGCAAAGACAATTCAGCGCAAAGACAATTCAGCGCAAAGACAATTCAGCGCAAAGACAATTCAGCGCAAAGACAATTCAGCGCAAAGACAATTCAGCGCAAAGACAATTCAGCGCAAAGACAATTCAGCGCAAAGACAATTCAGCGCAAAGACAATTCAGCGCAAAGACAATTCAGCGCAAAGACAATTCAGCGCAAAGACAATTCAGCGCAAAGACAATTCAGCGCAAAGACAATTCAGCGCAAAGTTTAATTAATAAAAATAAATCACAATAAATAAAAAAGAGAAAAATTTGTATATTTATATATATGCTAAATTGGGTCTGTATCGAAGGAGTGACATTTCAAAGAAGTGACATAACAAAGGAGTGACATAAATACTGTAATGAAGGAGTGACATAACGAAGGAGTGACAAATCGGAGATAAAATTCAAAGGAGTATAATTATTAAAATTTTATTTAAAAAAACAAAATTTGTTAGAATTGTTAAAATTAAGATTTTATTTCAAAAACTAGAAACCTAACCTAACCTAATAGTTGCAAGCCTCTCTTCCCTCTGGATTTGTTCTTTCTTCTTCTTTGTTGGTATTTTCACGCTGAATTGTTTTTGCGCTGAATTGTCTTTGCGCTGAATTGTCTTTGCGCTGAATTGTCGGGTCACGCCTCACAGGTGAGGCAACAAGTGCTGATGAGGCCAGTGCTTGTGCCTTCCCTGAACTCCTGAAGGTTAGGGTTGAGGAGGGAGGATACAGCCCCAAGCAAGTTATCAACTTTGATGAAACAGGGCTGTTTTGGAAGAAGATGCCCTCCAGGACTTTCCTTGCCAAGGAGAACACTGCCTCTGGCTTCAAGGCTGCAAAGGACTGTCTCACCCTGATGCAGCAGCAAGCACTGGAGGAGTCTGAGGTGGAACCACACGAGCCACCCAAGTTGCTTACTCCCCCCCTTCTGCGTGACATTATTGTGCAGTTTGATGACTGCCTTACCAAGTTGGTAGAGAATGATTCTAACCCCAACAGGAGTGCTGAGGCTGTGTGCATCGACACTGCATCGTGGAGCAGGGCATCCGCTGCTACCGTGAAATGTACTATGCAAAGAGGAAGGAGGCACACCAGGCAACCATCATAAGCTTCTTCAAAACCAAGATGGAGTCAACATCACCAGAACCAACATCTTCCACCTTAGGGTTCACCATCTTCAGGGCCAGACCTACAATGCTGTCCACCCTGAGAGAAAGTGAGAGACAGAGAGTATGACCTTCCCCAACAACATTCAGTCCTCCAGCCTCACTGTTCACAAGCACCACATAGGAATGTATCCCTGATGAACCTATGTTATAACATCCTCATTTAGCGATCATTCACTTAGCGACCAATTTTTCAGAAACGTAACCCAATTGTTAAATGAGGGATACCTGTACAAGTTTGTGTGTTTTTGTGGTACACTAAACCCCCATTAATTCATGACCCTCAGGTCTCTGGCCTAATCAAATTACTAAAAATCACAAATTATCCCATGATCATGAACTTTCGTGATTTTTCTATACCTCTCTTCACTATATCTTGAAAAATTTGTGAGAATCATGGAAATATCTGATTACTGCACCAAAGTCATGATTATTCAGAAATAACCACTCAATACTGCTTTATTTTCCTCACTACTGCCTTATATGGATGTGTTTTGATGTCTGACAGTGGGAGGCCTACCAAGAACAAAGAAGAAAATTAATAAACCTAACTGTGTTTTAATAATAAAGCCCTGACACGATCATACAGGAACTGTCCTGTATGTGTTACCACATGGGTGATTTTATGATTTTCAGACTAATTCATGAATTTTGTTCAATCATAAAATCTGTTTTGCTATTTCAGTGGTGCAAAAAATCATGAAATAGCCCAACATAATGAATTATGAATCACAAAATAGTCGGGGTTTACTGTATACAGTAAGTCCCCAACTTACACTGTTAATTCATTCTGAAGGTCACCATGTAAGTTGAAAACTGTGTAAGTCCAACACTGCTTAAATATGATATATTTTGTGACATATACGTTCATTTCTATGGATAGTTAAACCTAAAAAAGTAGGGTTTATAAAAACAAAATGTTAAGAAAATGAAAATTTATTCAATACAGTACATATATAAAAATGTAATACTGTACATATTAAGAAAACTAACATTTATTAAATAATTTGTGGCTCAGATTCTGCAGATGTTGATGGCATTGGATCTGTGTAACTCAGACCCGTGTAAGTTGGGGACTTACTGTATACTTTACTGAAAAAGAATGGGTTATAAGAACAAAATTAGCTGCAATAAAATTAAAACACTCATAGTTATCAGTGAGAGAAATCACTTTTCTTTGCCTCTTCTCATGAGGCTCATAACCACTTGATTTTCTCTTAGATGCCATGATCAAAAAGTTAGTAAGGGCACTTCAAACAGTAAATAAAATCATGAGATACATGGAACAACCTTGTTGGGTGTTGGCAGCCACAGACTGATGCTACAATGGAGATAAAATAGTGCATGTATTCTTTTGCGGGAACTACTTTGTTTGCTGTGACTCATGAATAGTTGAGTGCCTGGGCCATGATCTGCAAGGGGTTGCCACAATAAATTGACCATGAATAAGAAAATCCATAAACAAAAAACCTGCAAGTGGCAATGGTTTACTGTATTTAATTGTAAAATTCATCCACTTACAGATATTTCCAGTATATAGCTCTGTATATACACCAACTTTTTTAAGACCATATGGGGCTAAAAAGAAGTGCCACCACTCTTGGGTTAAGGAGAACACACAGTACCAGACTTTCAACACATTCTCATCACTTTTCTGTCCAACTCTCTAATGCAAAGGTTAATCAGTATTTTCAATCTTTCATCTACTCAGCTGCTTAACTCTGGAACAATCTTCCTCAATTCATATTTCCCCTTATCTATGACCTCCGATCTTTTGAATGCAGTGTATCCAGTCATCTCAAAAACCCTGGATTGATTTTGACTCTCCTCTCCCTCTTCTATGGGATGGATGCTTTTGTGGGCATTCACCCTTTGACCCTCCTTCCTGCATAAAAAAATATATATATACAGAGTTGCGCACATTACTTTTTTATAAGTAATGGCATTACCACTACTGTTACATTGATAAAAAGTAATATCATTGTTGCTTCAGTTACTTCTATGAAAAAGTAATGCATTACCACTACTGCCACCACTACCATTACTGTTACTTTTAAGAAAAGATTAAGGAGTAAAAAAGCCTTAATAATACCAAATTATACTCAATATGACAAAAAATCAAAACAAACTCAAATCAAAAAATGCCCATCCACAAAAAACTAATCTTACAGATTTTTTAGGAGTGTGTTGTTTGATTTCAGAAACACTAGTTTTTCAAAATTGGCATCTGATAGTAGTCCTTGTTTGGAGGAGCTAACAGCTAATAAATGATACTAGTTAAATGATCAGTTTGAAAGTAATGAGTAGCGAGTAACAATTGAAATCTCTCTAAAAAGTAGTGCTCTTACCATTTTCATTACAACATCTCAAGAGTAATGGCATTACCGCTACAGCTACTAAAAAGTAATGCCATTACTCCCAACATTATATATATATATAATAATGATGAATTTTTTAATTAAATACATGAAATAAATGCTAAATACATACCGTACAGAAAAAAATGCTGATTTTGTATACAGGTGTTCCTCAACTTGTGTATGATTGACTTACCTACATAAATTTGAGGTTACACTTACGCAAAAAATATTTTTACAGAGTAAAGTTAAAATTCATCTTTATAATTTACTACTTTATACATTCTGTAATGTTTATCTGTAGTACTGTACACACACATCATTTTATGACAGTTATTATGCATCTCACATCAAGTAGGTAGGCTATGTACACAGTTTACCTTAATTTCTGATGCGTAAAATTTGACTTACATAATAGGTCCAGGAACATAACCCATACGTAAGTCGAGGAGTGCCTGTATTTCTGTACTTTGTTCCTTCCCTGATGAGGTACCATTTAAAAATATGTAAAATCAGTTTAATTTTTACCTGTGAGTATATTAGTGATGCAACCTGAGATCTTTGGTCTGGTCCAAAGTCTTAGACTAATTCAGAATCCATATATGTTTATTTCACACAGTTACATTGCAAAGTGTGCCAGAAATGTGTTATTCTAGCGTTATTCCTATTACATATTAAAGTAAGCAAGTAGTTTAATTAAAATTCACACTATATATACTGTACTTGGAAAAAATGAATGTGATCTGGACGAGTCCAGACTAGTTACTCCGGACAATCTGTTTTGAAGCCCAGTCTAGACTGGTCCAGTCTCATTATTATTATTAATTAATATATACAGTATATTTACAGTATGTAGGCTTATGTTAATGTGAAAAATAGGTACAAGATCTTTTACATTTAATTTAGAAAGGTCTTTGCATGTTATTTAAAGTTAAATATACATTGAATTGTTAATGAATAACTGGAGATTTTATGTTTTCAGCCATCAAGTTGTTTGTCAGATGCTGAGGAAGATCAAATTTATGGGTTTGCTGGAGGATCAAGTGCAGTTGCTACTTCAGGCCCAGGGTTAGTGTTAATTAGCTTACATTGAACAGGAAGCAATAACAGAATGGTTAGAAAATTGGTTTGTGTCCACTTTCTACTTTGGATTTATTTTAGCTGTAAATGTTTTAAAAAAAACTAGCAAATGTGGGTGCACCATTTTTTTATTATTTATTCAGATGGATCTTTAGGGGGTCTGAGGTTAGGCCATTAGTTAGTCCACTTCTCTTACATGCAGACTAAATTATCATATGCATTCTGACAATATGCCCATACCAAATAAATTTGAATTGCACTTATCCCTTTGGCACACTTTCTTGTCTGCACTATGACTTCTGAACCTCTTAACTTGTATTGATGAAACTTCATACGTGTATGTATCATCACTAGACAAAATGTCATGAGTAAGGGGCAGATTCCTGCATCAAAGGTCAAAGTCACAAATATAGGTCAAAGGTCAAATTGAGATCATATCAACTTTTGAACTACTCTACATGCAATGATGAAACTTCACACATATATGGATCCTTATAAGATGTTGTTTTGAGTAAGACTCAGGGTCCCTGCATCAAAGGTAAAATGGAAGTCTGTCATAATTTTTTAACTGCCCTACATAAATTGATAAAGCTTTACACACACACACACACACACACACACACACACACACACACACATCACAAGATGTGTCCCTGTATCAAAGGTCAAGTTCACAAATATGGTTGGACCTCAAGTGGTGGTCCTCTTTAAATTAATGAAACTTCACACACACGTATGAATGATCATAAGACAGTGTTTTTAGTAAGACTAAGCTCCTTGCATCAAAGGGCAAGGTCATAAATAGAGGTCAAAAGTCAAATTGAAGTACACACACATTTTAACTACTCCACATAAATTGATGAAACTTCACATACATATGGATCATCAGTCACAAGACTCAGGTCCTTGCATCAAAAGTAAAAGGTCAAATGGAGGTACAGTACATGCCATCATTTTTTAACTACATACTCAACATAAATTGATGAAACTTCACACATAGGCCTACATGAGTTATTACAAGACAAAATTGTCACAAGCAAGACTGAAGTTCTTGCACCAAAGGTCAAAATCACAAATAGAGGAGGGGACATTGATGTCAGTTTGACATTATTCTTGTTATTTTTGTTTGACATTTTTGGTATTTTTTGTAGTTTGTGTATAGTATGCATATAATTATGTAACTTGCTAAAATTAGAAAGATATAGAAGCAGATGTCTCCATGTTCTGGTTTATAAATGTTTCACTTTGCTCCAAATCAGATAGAATCAAATTATTAGTCCTTTTAAATTTTGCTCTTTCACAATGATTTATTAGTTAAATGCAGCACTGAAGCATCACTTTTATTATTCTTTTGCTTTATTTACCAAGTCAGTAGATCATAGTAATGTTAGTGAGATTAATTATTTAAAGGTCTAAAACCTATGCCTTATAATGCTGAAGTGAGTATTATTATTATTATTATTATTATTATAATAATAATAATAATAATATGGAAAAGTACAAGTACTGTTGTGATAGTGTTGATTCTGTTATAATGTTTCCAACCAAACAAATTTGGAGGAGCCATGCTGGATTGCACTTATCCATCCATCCATCACACTTTAATGTCCTGGCTATAACTTTTGAACCATTCAAACAAATGGATGAAACTTCACACACACAAGAATCTTTACAAGACTATGTATCGCGAGCAAGAATTAGGCCATTGCATTGAAGGTGAAGGTCACAAATAGAGGACTGCCATAACTTTTCAACCACAACATAAATTAATGAAACTTCATATACACACATGGATGATAGATAAAATGATGATGTGTTTTGAACAAGACTCAGGGTCCCTGCATCAAGGGTCTCAAGGCCACAAATAGAGGTTAAAGGTCAAATGGAGGTACGCTCCATAACTTTTGAACTACTGAACATAAATTGATGAAACAACACACACATGGATTATCACAAGACAGTGTGTAATGAACAAGAATTGTAACCCTGCATCAGAAGTCAAAGGTCAAATGGAACTTTTTCATGTTCATGCCTTAAATTGTGAGCCATCCAACATAAATTTATGAAACTTCATACATGTATGTATCATAAGTAGTGATGCACCAGAGGCAGATTTTGGCCAAAGGCCAGAATCTCCGGCTTAGTGTTTTTTCCTCCGGCTGGAGGCTGGAGGTTCCAGCCAATTGATTTATTTCAATATATATATATATATATGTATGTGTATATGTGTGTAAATATGTGTGTGTGTGTGTTTTCTATTTAGGGTTTATATATTATAGTCCTGCTATTTTAAATGAGATTTTATAGTTTTATAGAATTAAAACTAAAAGTTGTCAAAATTGAGTTTGGTGTACTTGGCACCTCTGGCTAGAGGCCGGAGCAGGAGGTTTTCTAAAATGGCCGGAACTCTGGTGCATCACTAAATTCATAAGACAATGTGTCCTGAGCCAGAATCAGGTTCTTACACCAAAGGTCAAGGTCCTAAATATAGGAAGGGACATTGATATTATTCTGATATAGTTCTTGTGTTAACCAGTTATGGTATTATCATAACACTTGAGAGTTTTACTAAATGTAAATTTAGTATTGATTTATTTATTGCCTAGAACTAAAATATTTGTGTTCTTACTTTGAAAAGAGCTGTCTTGTTTTGCAGATACCTCAATCCTCGATCTCAGTGTATATATGAATTGCCTCCTTCCAGAAGTAAGTTGGATAACTTAAACTTCATCAGAATGATAATGTATTAATGAAGCCTTGAATTAATCAGAGGAAGGAAAAACTGTGATTAATTTTAACTTATACAAGGGGTGGTCATTAAGTTTGTATAACAAGGGCCTCAACTTAGTTCAAACACCGAGGTCTGTACATCACTTTTCAATATAGTCAACCTATACTTCAATACATTTGGCTCATTTCTCCTTCAAGTTGTTTATGTCAGCAAAATATAACTCAGAAGGCTTCCCTTCCAGCCAAGCCTCTGTAGATGCCTTCAGGTCATCATCCATAAATCTCCTACCACAAAGGTGAGCCTTCAGTTTTTGAAATGGAGAGTAATCATTTGGGACCATGTTTGGACTGTAGGGTGGATGATTAAGCTGCTTGAAGTTGCATTCACGAATGGTTGCTTGAGCAACTTGGAACTTGTGCACAGGTGCATTGTCATAAAACAGAATCACATCTTTGGTCAGCATTCCTTTCTTGTTCTGCTCAATGGCTTGCCTCTGTTTTTTATTAGATTGCCATAATATTCCCTTGTGATACTTATTTTGTGTGGCATATAGTCAGTCAAAACGCTCCTTGAATTCCAGAATATGGTTCCCATGATCCTACTGATGGTTGAGTGTGAAACTACTTTGGTGTTGTGGACCCTAGGTATTTCTACTGCATGAACTCTTGTTTGGTCTCAGGATCCCAGCAGTGAATCAGTGTTTCATCCCCTGTAACTAGAAGAGCATGAAAGTCGGCTGCATCATCAGTGAATATTTGTAAGAGCTGATGACTTTATTACTGCCGATTGGTGCCGATCCTGAGTGCTGAAATTTCGTGACACCCATCTTACAGAAACGTTAGACATACCCAAATGGTCGTGAATGATCGTTGAAACGTTTCCATGGAAAATACCAACCTCTGTGGCTACCACATCAGTCTTTATGCGATGATCCTCCATTATTAAGGCATCCACCTGGGCAATTTTGTCATCAGTATGATATCAGAAGGACATCCAAACCTCGAATCGTCTTCAATAGACTCAGGCCCACGCTTGAATTCAGCTGACCATTTTGCGACTGTTGAATATGTGGGGGGGCTCCATCATGATATACATCCACCAGTCATTGATGAATTTCAGTAGCTTTTTTACCTTTAACCAGGAATTTGATGATAGCCCTATGTTCAGTTTTGGTGAGATCCATGTTTTGAGAGAGGTAGTTTCACTTGTCTGTTATCACATTGGGTCTGGGTAGTAGTTGGATGGGAGACCGTCCTCGGCGCCCAGATTATGTAGCGACCCGTGGTTCGGATCCCACGTAAAGCTGTAGGTCCCCTCCGTCATATGACCTTAGATGTTGCGAAGGAGGTTAAACAACCCCAATAAAAAAAAAATGTCTTATCAAGCAACAAAAAAGAGAAAGGAGTTGCTGCTACTTTTAGGGTTATATTGTGAATGTTTACTCTTTCAATTGCGACAGAGAACACAATAGCTGTGATGAATTTATACACCTTGTTCTACAAACTTACTGACCACCCTTCGTACTATCGTTTCTTAAAATTTCTATAAAGCTAGCATTTTGATGCATTTGATAATCCTGTAGGTTTATCTACCTGACTGCTAAATGGAAATTGATTAAAGTGTTTTGTCCTACCATAAATTTTATTGTAGGATTTTACTAAGGTGTGAGACTGATAGGGTTCTTATACGACTCTTTACTAACTTCACTTTGACCTTGAAGGAAACCACAATGGGGTGAAGAAGAAATTGGGTCTTGGAAGACTTTTGAAAACTTTGAGAAGAGATTTAAGACGGACGAATGAGACCAGTAGAAATAAAAGTTCTCTCACTCAGGCTATGAATGCAACAACCAGGGTAAGGACTCCCTTTTCTCATTTTTCTTAAGTTGTTAAGTTTGTGTAGGATTTAACACGGTTCTTACACCGCGTGACAGGAACTATACCCACTTACAGGTTGAGTTATGTTGGGTCTGTTCAGTATTTGATTGGGTGACCACTCTTCGCGTTCAGATGATGTAGCTATAATGACCCTAAGATGGTAACATCATGACCTCAGTAACATCATGACCTTTGCCATTACAAAGGAAGTTAAAGAACCCCCCCCACAATTATTTTTTTCCCGCACTATACTACTACGTTACTCCGTTAAATATTAGTTATTCCTTAACGAATTGGTAATTATTTAGTAGACTGTACATAGAAAATTAGTATATTTTGTATTTTGAAGGTATCGTCAGGGCAGTGATTTTATTTCAGATCATTGGTTTGAGAAGGATTGAAATAGAAGATATTATAAGACTGGATCTACCTTCGGAATTGATTACCTGTAGCATTGAAAAACTTAAATAATTTACGTTCACATCTGAAAGTTGGGTACCATTAACACGCACTTAATTCAAAATAACAATATTAATTTCAGTTTGAGAATTTAAAATAGATATATTAATTTTTATACAGGACATTTATATATGACACTGCCATTGCCCATTACTGAATTGTTCAGTGTCAGCAGTGCAGCATTGTCTGCAATCTTTTGGAGGATCGCAGTTGAGTAGAGTGAAACACACAATGATTGTTCAAATTATGTATGAACTGTGTATTGTAGGCCTGGAGAGTTCAGTGGCTCTTCTATCAATTTTATGGTTATTGTGTGTACAGTATATATATATATATATATAGTAAACTCTGGTCCATCCGCCCCCGTCTGTCATATTGGGTGTCCTCTTTCCACCGCTCCAGACACAAAGAGGTCGTCCTTGCGCGGCTTCGCATCGGCCATACGCGCCTCACGCACGGCTATCTTATGTTCCGGCAGGAGGCTCCTCGTTGCGCCTCCTGCCAGTCGCCCCTCACCGTCTCTCACATCCTGGTGGAATGCCCCACCCTGTCGTCAGTACGTCGTCGCGCTTTTCCGTTCCTTTCTGATTTCCCCCTCCCCGAACGTTTACGCCTTATGCTCGCTGAGAGCCCTCTCTTCTCGCTTGACCGTCTTTTCCTCTTCCTCTCCCAATCTCGCATCCTATCTGAGCTTTAGGTGGCTTCTCACCTGTAGTCCGCTGTTCTCCCTTTTCTAGTGCCTTTTCTCCGTCTCCGTTTCTCTTTCTCGTATTCCGCCTCGCCATGATATCCGCTACCATATAGCGGGAAATGGCGGTAAACGCCCCAATACAAAAAAAAAAAAAAAATATATATATATATATATATTATATATATATATATATATATATATATTATATATATATATATATATATATATATATATATATATATATGCAGAAAAATCACAGACTAACACGTGATCCTATTAATAAGCAAACAACCACAGGGAAAAAGGAAAAAGAAACACGAAATCAGAGTGCTTTCGTGATATATTCACATCTTCAGGGAAAAGAAAGAAATAGGATAGCCCTATGATAGCCTATTTCTTTCTATTTCTATTTTGATCCTATTTCTTTCTTTTCCCTGAAGATGTGAATATATCACGAAAGCGCTCGGATTTCGTGTTTCTTTTTCCTTTTTCCCTGTGGTTGTTTGCTTATATATATATATATATATATATATATACACACACCGGTAGTCCGGTATATGATAAAAAGAACCACGAAGGAAAGGAAACAGAGAATGGTGCTCAAGCGCTTTCATCCAGTGATATCCTCAGGAACACTGAAGTAAATAAAAAGTTCGAGACTATATATAGGTCACAAAAAATAATAGAGAAATAAAAATTGTGGGAGGAGCATAAAAATTTATAAGGAAAAACTACCAATTTTAGCACTTTGCCCTTCTTGTCTAAATCCGTTCTGAACGAATTATAAACAACAGGATCAAGCGGATTGTTTACAACCAATTTTATGGATAATACCTGAATTATATATAGGTAACAAAAAAATAAAAAATGAAAATAAATAAATTGAAAAATAAAAATTGTAAGAGGAGCATACCTGGATGACTTCCTCCTTCAGTTAAATGATTAAGTCCCCTCCATTAAGTTTACTTTAGAAGTGGAACGAAACAACTCAATCCCGTTTTTGGATGTGCGTGTACATAGGCAAAGCCCAGGTTTTAAGTTTAGTATTTATTGGAAAAAAAAAAAAAAAAAAAAAATTTTCCTCCATACACTTTTACTCCGGACATGACACCCCATTAACCCTTTAACGCCGAACGTTTGTGTAGGGTTAAGTCTAAATGCATGTATTTCACACGGTACGTATTCGACCCAGTTGGCGTTAGAGGGTTAAGAAGGCCATATTTTCTTCAAAGTTTCTCCGCGCTCTTAGGATCGCCGGTCCGGAATACATGGGTGTCGAATTAGAAAAAATCAACGGTAGTGGAAGTCATCTGTGCTACCCACCTGCGTTTATGGAATCTTGTCTTACCAAGGCAAAATGAACCTTCTGTCGCGTGAATAATAACCCTCGCACTTTGTCAGAGAATATTTTAGTACTTCCATTTTTCCCAGGCTTTTTAGGCATTGCTAATGTACTTAAGCTTTTGAATATTAATGTAGTATTTTCATGTAACAATATTGTGAAAAAATATCATAGTAAAAAATAGCCCTACCAATAATTCAGGTATTATCTATAAAATTGGTTGTAAACAATGTGATTCCTTTTACATTGGTCAGACGGGAAAGGATTTGCGCACGCGTGTAAAACAGCATCAATATTCCGTTAGAACGGGACAGTCGTCCAGTGCCCTTTTCGTCCATTTGTCAGAATTATCCCACTGTATTGATTGGAATAATGCTTCAATTTTGTTTCACTCTAGCAACATTGTTAATAGAAATATTCTTGAGTCTGCTATTATTCAACTTACAAATAATTTTAACATGAGCCACTGAGCCAGGGTCTTTTTTCGTTTGATCCTATTGTTTTGAATTCGTTCATAACGGATTTGGACAAGAAGGGCAAAGTGATAAAATTGGTAGTTTTTCCTTATAAATTTTTATGCTCCTCCCACAATTTTTATTTCTCTCTATTATTTTTTGTGACCTATATATAGTCTCGAACTTTTTATTTACTTCAGTGTTCCTGAGGATGTCATTAGATGAAAGCGCTTGAGCACCATTCTCTGTTTCCTTTCCTTCGTGGTTCTTATATAGTATATATTTTTTATGTAGGAAGGAGGGGGCAAGGCCGAGCGCGCGCACACACACACACACACACACACACACACACCACACACACACACACCTCTATATAAGGATGAGAGAACCAAAATCAAGATCTCTGAGGCTCACGATGCCGTTTTATTTTTTTTTTATAAATTTTGAAAAGATTGTGTAGCATGTAAAGTGTGCGTGTGTGTGCGCGCGCGCGCGTTTCATTTTTACCTTTAATCAAAGTATTACTACTGAGAAAGTTGCTTCGCCGTTCTGCACTTTGGGGCTACGTCGTGGCCCCGTCTCAGCGACGTTAGGTCTGTCCAATAGTTGGATCGGTGTTTATTCTCTGTTTAGATATAGCGACCTTTACAGGGTTCGGATCCCACGTAAAAGTGTAGCCCCCTCCCCCATCCCTGTCATATGACCTTTTTTCGTTTCAGAGGAGGTTAAAGAACCCCCAAACATTATTTTTATTAGAAGGATTATAAAAGTAGTGTAATTAAATGATTTTTAATCTTAACTATTTAAATATTTTTACAGCCCATTTGCGCCGCACCAGATCTTAGCAGTACTCCCCTCGTAGTTCTACCAGGGTACTCTTCTCCTACCTCCTCGCACTGTTCCCAGTCCTCCAAGTCCCATTCAAGTGGTCAGTCCTTCATTGTGACCTCAGCTTCAGCTCCTGGTACTCCCGGATCATCTGGTCCAGTGAGAGACTCCGGTCTGCAACAAGCCATTGAGAGGGTTAGTTGTAGTATATAGAAAGGGTTGACAAAAGTAAATAGAGAACACGATGATTGTCCTTAAACTTGTTACAAAAATGTATAATCTACTGAAACGAGGCTGTCAGTCTACTGAAACGAGGTTGTCAGGGTAAAGTAACTATCAAAGACAAATTAGTATGTATTTCACAATGCCCCGAGGCAGAGCTTCGTGACAATTGGCAGATTTCACAACAGGTCGAATTATTGGACTTCGGGAAGCAGAGGTAAGGTAAAGAGGTGTTTTGCGAAGGCATTGCATTCCATTATCAACAATTGACGCTCTGTGCAGTTCAAGAATACCAAGAAAACAGCAGTTGTTAATCATCCTGGCCGTCTAAATCCATCTGGAAGAACGTTTCGTGCTGTCTGAACTCTCACGAAGCTGCTGCTGAATTGGCTGTTCAAGTTTAGGTTAGCTCAATGACCATCAGACGATATTTTCACGACATGGGCTACTGTTGCTGAGCAGCTAGAGGAAAGCCTATGCCCACCCTTCGCGACATTGCCCGCCGGAAGCAATGGACTGTGTCAGTGGCCAAACATGTTTTTGCTTTTTTGGAACACCATAATCATCATAGATGAATCTCGGTTTACTTCATTTCCAGACAGTAGAAGTACGTGTGGGTATGGAGAAGCCCATCCCAAGAATTTTCTCTGAAGCATCTACAAGCTATGGTTAAACATGGGAGATTTTATGTAATGGTATGGGATGCAATTTGGACCAGTGGACTAACAGTTGTTGTGTGCATAGGAACTGTTAATTCAGCCAAATATGTAAAGATCCTTTAAGAGGGGCTGCTATCCATTTATTCCACCCATTGAAAATGTATCTCCACATCAAAGTGTATTCATGGAAGATGGTGCCCCAGCTCATACCACTCGTGCTTTGCAGAAGTGGCATAACAGCCATGGAATTGAACGTCTTCCATGGCCAGGTAAATCCTCAGATGTGACTCCAGTAGAATGTGTGGTATATGCTAGATAGTCATTAAGAAAGCGGCAACCAGAGCCTACATCCAGGAAAAGCCTCGTCAAAGAATGGGCTGCATTAGCTCCAGGGTTGGCAAAAACCCAGCAAAAATCCAACTGGTTTTTTGCTGGGTTTTTGCCAACCCTGATTAGCTCAAGAACAAATACATACATTACATGCATTATTGTCATGATTTATTTAATTTAATTATTTTACTTAATTTGTACTCCTTTCTATTGCTTTACACTAACTCATTTCTATGTGCGCCTCGGTGGTGTAGTGGTTAGCATCGCTGACTACGAATCCATCGGCCCCGGGATCGAGACCCGGTGACGGCAGGCAGCGCGCAGCAAAACCCAGCTGTTCATGCTTCCACACAATAAAGAAATTGGTTGGTAGATAAATGGGTATCCTGGGTAGCCTAGTGCTTAAGACGCTGGGCTGCTGATCGGGAGGTCGTGAGATTGAGTCAGGGTGAGGACTTTGTAATTTCTGACCGCCGTGTGGGGCGTGGTTTGGATTCTACGTTAAACTGTAGATATAAAATGGAGGGACAAGCTTGACCTTCATCAGAATGAACAATTCGGGCGGAACCAAAAAACCAAGGTATATAACTGCATTGGTAGCACGTGGCTGAGATGATTTGAAATGGTGCATGCGGACATTTTGAACGGAGGAGGAGGGATTTCGAAATAATAATGGTTTCACTACTTAACAGGTTTATTTAAACAAACAAGAATATTGACTGGGAGAAAAGCGAACGCGAATGCACGTTTTTCAATATATATCGCAGGGAGAAACGCAATCCTAATTCTAAATGTTAATTCACGATATTAAATTCCTACTCTATAGACACCAGTGAGGAGACTTTGGCACCTTAAAGCATTATGCCTCCAGCAGCACACTAAATCTTTTTCCATTATGCTGATTAGTGATTTATATTTTAAATAATTATATTTTACAATTAGTATAATTTTATTTAATTATATTTTACATTTAATGCATCAGTTTACTACACTCATAATTTAAAATTTGATTTTTGCTTTAATATAAGCACACCGGACAAAAAATTAGTCACCCCTACTAGCACCGATAGTAGGAAGTTCAAGGTCACACACAGGGCGCTGATGTAGCATTGGTAAGTGACAAGTAGCGGTGACGTAGCACACAGGATCAGATCTGTTTCGTGAGGTGGTGAAGAACAAAGTGTGTGTTGGATATAGTCTGCAAAATGGGTCGTGAGGCAGACGTTACTCAGTGGCAAAAAGGAGCCATCGTGTTTGGCAGAGCCCACGGACACAAAATGTCTGAAGTAGCCCAATTTGTTGGTGTGTCAACGCGTACTGTCCAGCGAGTTTACAAAGAGTGGTGTAGTTCGCAATCAACTGAAAATCGACGGCGTAACTGTGGCCGGAAAACAATTCTCGACAATAGGGGCCGCCGCCATGTTTCTCGTCTAGTAACTGCAAATCGTTTTCAAACCAGAGAACAATTGCTCCAAGAAACCAATGAGGTTCTCCAGCGACCAATTTCCGAACGGGCATTGCGACGAGAACTGCATGCGATGGACATCTGGAGCAGGGTACCACGGAAGAGGCCGCTGTTAACAGCAAGTCACAACTTGGCACGTTATAAATGGGCTCAGAGGCACAAAAACTGGACTGCGGCAGATTGGAAACGTGTAATTTGGTCCGATGAGTCCCGTTTTTGTTTGTTCTCCAATGATGGGAGGCGACGAGTACATCGCAGGTCCAATGAAGCCTTTAATCCTGAATGCGTCGAAGGTGTTGTTCAGGCTGGAGGTGGTTCCGTGATGTTCTGGGGATGTTTTTCGTACCACGAAATGGGCCCTCTCGTTCCAGTGACGATGAATTTGAACCAGCAGGCGTACCTCCGCATACTAAACTCGCCGGATTCGTGCGGTTATCAAGGCCAGAGGCGCCGTCACACGTTATTAGGTACATTCTGAGAGGGGTGACTAATTTTTTGTCCGGTGTGCTTATTTAATTTCACGCAACAAATCAGTTTACTACGTTATCAAAATCCCTTTTCCCAACAAATTGGGGCGAGAAGGCAGAAAGAGCGTAGATGTAAAATGCAGAAGGTAATGAAGAGGAGAGGTAGAAAGTAAAGCGTACACACATCCATTTACACAGGCGTCTTTGTGAATCAGCAACACCCCGCCACTTGGCGAAATTCCACACCTGCGGTGGTGCTTTATACGCAGTCCCCAGCTTACATACCTCTAACAAACCACCACTATGCCAAACTACTCGCAGCCACTTCTCGCGCATCACCCAGATCAAGTCCACACTTCTTCACGCAACCATTCACCATGTTCATCCATCATCATTAAGTGTCAGTATTACCACATCTTATAAACACGTGGCAGCATCTCTATCCAGTCTCCACTTTCTCTCAACCTTTTTCAGCGTCCCCTCCACCTTTCTTCCTTGATTCACTCTACTCTTAACTTGATTAGCACTCATACCTCTTTTCTTCAGTACACATTCCAAATACTTAAAGGACTCTTCCACCTCTACTTTTTCACGATTCATCATGACAGTCCGCATTTCCCTCTACCCCCACAACTAATATAACTTGCTCTTACCCACATTCACTTTCAACAGTCTTCTCTCGCAACATAACCCTTAACCTCTCGCGTATCACACTCACTCTGAGCAACTAGCGCATCATCATCCGCGTACAACAAATTCGACAGACCCCACCTATTCCCATCACACATCAGTCATTCCTCTCTCTAGCAGTCGTACTTTCATTTCTCTCACGACTCCACAAGTAGAGTGAACAGCCATGGAGAATCAGGATGCGCGTGTGAATAAATGTGCGCGCTTTGGTTTTTACCTTTTTTCTTCATTACCTTTTGTATTTTGCATCCGAGCTGCTTCTGCCTTCGCACACTAGTCTGTCGGGATACGAGATCTTAATGTATTTATGGACGTGTTGACAGTATCGTTAGTTATTCCTGAATGAACGGGAATCGCATCTGGATTCCAAAATCTGCTCCTTTATGATGCCTTATGGGAGGTCACTGAAGGTCACGGTAACCTCAGATATTTTGAACTTCGGGCGTTTAATAGGCAAAGAATTTTGCTTCAAAGGCAGTTCACTGCCAGGCTCGTTCTAAGACCATTTGTAATGAGTCTTTTGGGTTGTATGTAATTTGAAATTGTCTGAAAATGTGCTTCACATTTGCATTTATTTTCAGTTGAAAGAACAAGAGATAAAGCGAAGACGAGAAGAACAGTTTAAAGAACACGAACAAGTAAGATTTTTATTTTATGCTACTCATTATTATTTCTTTATCATCATTAGGCCCAGAAAAGGGTAACTATATTTTGAAATTGTTTGATGAAAATATATTATTATTTAATTAATAGAATTATGTAGGAGTGTATTAATGAATCTTTGCTTTATTTGGTAAGCTGTTCTAACATTAAAACTTAATTGTAGTTGAAGCGCGCTTTATCGGTTTCTGTAGCGTTGTTATTAATTATCCTTTGAATCAATGCCTTCGTTTTTCTTAAAGATTCTACAGGATATTCGACACGGGTTGAAGCAGTCGAAAGATATGAAGAGTTTAGGCTCCCTTTACGCGCCTTTTCCTATTTGTGCCGGTAAGTCTTTCTCACACCCTCGTATGAAAAGTTTTATCGTAATTTAGAGCTTCCTCGGAGCGTCGGTAAAGGTCCCGGGTTCGACTACCGCCGTGACCACCAGTTCACTTTCATTTGGTCCGACTACCTACCGCACTGCGCTAATGCAGAGTCTCGAGTTAGTCTCTGAGTTTACGTCAAACTTCTTCCGTGTGGGAAAATAGAGGATTCGGATGTTGACCGTGTTACCCTCATTTAAAATTGAGACATTTTAAATTTTAGGTGCTCTGAAGTTTGTGGGGAATGGGGGAGGAGGTAAATTTGCTCGCGTTGAAGTTACTGTAATTACGAGCCAATAAGACTAATAATAATAATAATAATAACAATGATGTATAATTATTAAATTATATGGAAAAGCTAAGGAAATTTATTTTTTCTCAGTATAGTTTTTGTTTGTTAGCGTACCATCATTTGCGAAGATACTGTTCCATGTGCCATTGGCAGAGAGTAACTAGTGAGGAGTATTGATTTTAAAAAATACAGTTTCGGAAAAAAATTCGCCTAGAAACAAAATTTGTAAGAAGCATAAAAAATTTGTAAATGCCGATATTCTGTTTTTCTTTGATATATTTGACAGATATTCCATTACAGAGGTAAGAAACTGGGTAAACTATCTACACTCTCCAACCCCAAATATTTTTCTCTGTGGTGATTTTAATTTTTCATTCATGAAATATAAAAGGATAGGAAAAAATATGTGTGTACACCAGGACAAGGGGGGCACACGGAAAGACCAGGAGCAGGTAAAGCTGCTACTAGTTCTAGCTGATGAATTTATGTTAATGCAAGAAATAACAGAAAACAAGAAAAAACAACTGCTTAGATTTGGTATTCACAAACAGCAGCAACCTAATTAATGATGTAGAAATATCCCCAACTATAATATCGGATCACAACATTATTGAAATAATAACCAATATAAAAGCAACAGGAGTAAAGAACACGAACAACAGAAAGAAGCAAATTCGAAATTTTTAATTTTCACTCCAAAGTTATAAATTGGGAAGGTGTTGCATCCAGCATGGAAATAGATGGGAAAATCATCTTCGAGGCCAAGACAACGGAAGAGATGCTAGTGACCTTAGAGGAGAAGACGCTGGAAATTGTGGAAAGACGTGTCTCAAAAATACAACAAAGAGGAAAGAGAAGCTGATTCGAGAGAGAAAAGAAGTCATTCTTCCGAAAGAGAAAAAGACTGACTGCAAAATTAAGTAACTGTAAAGATAACATCAGAAAAATATTAAATGATAAACTGCAGAGTATCGATTGCGTCATATAGGAACTAATTGAGAAACATACAGAAAAAGAAGACAACGCTATAGAAGCGATAAAGGTTAACTCAAAGTACTTGTATAATTTTGCAAAAAGGAAGTCGGAAAAAACCATGCGACTATCGGATCTTTGAAAAACGGAAGTATCTGAAATATTAGGAAGTATCTGAAATATTAGGAGCTCAGTACGAATCATCTTTCAGTATCCCAAAACCTGACAAATTGATAGGCAATAGAAACTCGTTCTTTGAAGAAGAACTACAAGGGGAAAGTATAACGAACTTGACTTTACGACAGATGATATTACGCAAGCTATAGGGAAACTAAAGGCACACTCAGCAGCAGGACCGGACAAATGGAATGCCACACTGATCAAAAACTGCAAGAATGTAATCGCTGAACCCCTATATTGGATATGGAGACGATCACTAGACACGGGAGAAATACCGGGCATCCTGAAGAGCGCGAACATAGTCCCAATATATAAAGGAGGAGATCGATCTGAGGCCAAAAACTATAGGCCAGTGTCGCTTACATCTCATCTCACTGAAATATTTGAAAGAATAGTTAGACAGAAAATCTATGGCTTCTTGGAAACTCAGAAAAAATTAAATGATAACCAACATGGGTATCGGTCAGGCAGATCATGCCTATCACAACTAATGGAACACGACAACAACATTATTGATGCACTGGAAAGTAATGAAAACTATAATGTAATATACACAGACTTTGCCAAAGCGTTCGACAAGTGTGACCATGGAATCATAATACATAAACTGAAATATATGGGAATAACAGGAAAAGTAGGGCAATGGATATATAATTTCCTTAATGAGCGGCGGCAAGTCGTTACAGTACAAGGAGTATCATCATCAGAATCAGAGGTCCTCAGCTCAGTACCACAAGGAACAGTATTAGCTCCACTACTCTTCATAATCATGCTAACTGACATAGATGAGGACGTTACCAGAGACAGCACAGTAACATCCTTTGTCGATGACACAAAGATCAGTAGAAAAATAAGAAACCCAGAAAATATAGGATCTCTACAAATCGACATGAACAGACTCTACAAGTGACGGAAGACAACAATATGAAGTTTAACACTGAGAAATTTCAGCTGTTAAGGTACTGAAAAAGAAAAGACATAAAATCCATGGCATATTATACCCCAAATGGACAGGAAATTCAGAGAAATTCTAAAGCAAAAGATTTAGTGGTTGTAATGACTGATGATGCGAAATTTGAAACACTAAATAAGATAGCAGTAAACAGAGCAAAGAGAATAACTGGGCAGATTCTGAGAACCTTTAAACGAAGCGATAGCAATATAGTGATTCCTCTACTGAAAATACTGATCATACCCAAATTGGAATACTGCTCGATCCTAACATGCCCATTAGGGGGGGTCGAAACATATAAAAAATCGAGTTTCTCCAATTCCACAGTATGCACGTAGTTGGAAATGATGATCTCAACATCTTGTAAAAAAAATGAGTATATGCGACCCCCCGTACCCCTTCCATAGCATTCCCCCCATTTTACTCTCCACAGATATAAACCCCAAATGTGACAATCATGCATTATATTAAGTCTTATTAAGTAGATTAGATTAATTTTGATAGATTATTTAGATAGATTGAGTAGATTACATAGATTAATTTAGATAGATTAGATGAATTATATAAATATTATTGTCACGTTTTTTTGTTTAGTTTCAGGTTGTTATTTTCAGATTGTTTATGATTGAATGAGTTATGATTTAATTCCGAATGAGTTATGATTTAATTCCGAATGAGTTATGATTTAATTCCGAATGAGTTATGATTTAATTCCGAATGTTATGATTTAATTCCGATGAGTTATATTAAATTCAGATTGAATGATTCAATTGCTAGAATTTAACAATTAGTTTCTTGTTATTAATGCTACTAGGCCTAAATAAGTGAAATCATGGCGACAAGAAGCAAAACGCACAATTCAACATTTGGTCACCCTGCAGAATTTCCACTTTCAATGACTCCTTCAAAGGCTGACGTATTTAGGCATTATTTATTGGTAAGAAGACGAGAAGAACTGATTTCGAGAGGTTCTAGAACAGCAAAAGAATGTTACAGAATTGTCACTAAAGATGTGGGAGCCATTTGGGAGAAGTTTTCCTTTCCACATATAGGATTTGAAGGAATAGCTATAAAAGTTGAACGATTGATAGAATCTGCAGCAAAGCTAAATAAAGTACCATTAAAACAAAGAAACAACAGTTTTCAGCAGAAGGTGGAGACATTCGATGAAATGTTTAATATTTGCACTTGTACTTGTTACGATAAAAAAATCAGTCGAACGGATTGCAGATGTGATATTAGAGTTCCAATGATTGAGTGGGAGTCTTTCGTGGGGCAGAAACAAAGAAAAAACCAACTAGGACCAATCGACAGAGTAACGACTTCCGCAAGAAAAAGGACTCACGATAGAGTTAAAGGATTAGAAAGAAGAGCCAAGATAAGCCTGGATATGAATGTCGCCTCAACCAGCAAACTGGACCCTTTACATATTATGGAAGATGAGAGTATGGAAATTGATGATGACAGCGACGATATTGACTTTGTTCCGGATTTTGAGCTGAGAGAAAACCATCAGAACAGAATTATTTATGATAACTTAACAATAACAGCAGATAGATACCGTGTAAGTTACAGACCTGCAGCTATAGTAAATGCAGCTTTGAAGGATATGGGAATATTAGACGAAACCAATATGTTGGATAGGAAAAAAGTGGAAAGAGAAAGAATACGTGTGGATAAAAAGAACATAATCAAAGTGAAATCAGAGAACACACAGATTGAAGGCATCGGATTTGATGGTAGAAAAGATCACACTAAGACAAAGAAGGGAATGGAGTACGAAGAACACTATGTAATAGTCAAAGAATCTAGTGATGTTTACATGGATCATATAGCTCCAGATAACGGAACTGCTTGTTGTATTGCAGATGAAATAATAACTTTTATAGTTGATTATAATAGCAAAGAATCCCTCAAAGCTTTGCTATGCGATGGCACCCCAGTGAACACTGGCAGGATTGGCGGAGTGCTAAAATTGATTGAATTATATCTGGACAGGCCGGTACAATGGCTGATTTGCCTTTTGCATGCAAACGAACTGCCCTTCAGGCACGTATTTGAAGCAATTGATGGAAAAACTTCGGGACCAAACACCTTCAAAGGTTCTCTTGGAAATAAACTCCGAGAGGATTTGACCAAACTGGATATAGTTGATTATACCCCTGTAGAGGGCAACATTAAAGAAGTTTCGGCCGATATTGTTAAAAGTTTCAGCAGTGACCAAAAATATATGTATGAAATGTGCATTAGCATACAATCTGGACGCATCTCAAGCGTTAGCCACCAGATCCCCAGGTGCCCTCCATCATGCAAGATGGCTAACGCGAGCAAACAGGATCCTGCGCTTATATGTCTCTACACGGAATCCAGACAAAAACATCCAAGACCTAGTAAAAATTGTAATGCTGGTTTACGCTCCAGGCTGGTTTTGGATAAAGTCTCATCCAAAGGCAAATGAGGGAGCATCTAATTTTTGGTATATCATGCACTTGCTTAAAGGCTTAGATAAAAAGCATCAGATGATTATGGAGCGTGTCCTCAGAAATAACGCCTATTTTGTCCACCCAGAGAATATCTTACTCTCAATGATAACAGACACAAGAAGAGAGGTCAGAGAGCTGGCTCTTCAGCACATCATTCGAGCAAGAACTAGGAGCACCAATTCGAGAAATTTTGAGCTGCCAAAAACACTGAACTTTGAAGCAGACGATTATCCTAACATGATCGACTGGGACAACGAAACCATCACCCCTCTTCCTATTTTACAGAATTTGACAAATGATGATGATCTTAAAGTTCGAAATGAACCACTTCAGCTTATTCCTTTTCCCTGTCACAGCCAGGGAGTAGAACATGCTGTAAATGTGGTAACAGAAGCATCACAAGATAGAATTGGTTACGAAAACAGACATAAATTTATTTTGAATGTACTGGAGTTGAGAAAAAGCTACCTGTGTTCCAATGGAAAGGCCAGTGGTGTCAGTAATTTACGATTTTAAATTTCTTAAGGTGAATATTTTGATTTTAGTATGCTTCAATTGATTCTTTAAGTAATATACGGAGAAAGATTTCTTATATATATATATATATATATATATATATATATATATGTATATATGTATATATATATATATATATATATATATATATATATATATATGATGAATAAAACCACAAAGGAAAGGAAACACAAAATGTGCTCAAGCGCTTTCGTCTAATGACATCCTCAGGAACACTGAAGTACATAAAAGGGTTACAGCCTATATATAGGTTACAGAAAGAAAAAAATAAAAATAAATAATATACACATATATATATACAGGGCGTCCCAAAAAAATGTATACACACTTTAAATAATTATAAAGGCAGTGTTTATTAAAATACATTTCATTTTCAAAATGTAATAGAATCTACAGACATTATTTAATTGTTTTGTCAACGCCTGTTTTCAAACTGACGTCCGTTCTGGTCCAGGCACTGCTGATAACGCGAAGCAATGGAATCGCAAACATCACGAAACATTTCGTTTGGTATTTGTGTGCATTCTCGTTCAATTGGCTGCTCTCAATTCAGCGACTGTTGCAGGTTTTATAGCGTAGACTTTGTCTTTTAAGTATCCCCATAAAAAAAAGTCTAGTGGTGTGAGGTCTGGTGAACGCGGAGGGTATTCTACGAAACCCCTTCGTCCAATCCACATCCACATCGTGCCAAGTACCACTCGCAATACTCCACTCTTCGGTCCGGATCATCTTCATTAATAGCATGGACTAATCTTGGAATGTAACTTTTCCATTGACAGCGCTTCAAAATGCGTTGGACAGACGATTCTGAAATTCCTACCTCACGACTCGCTTGCCGCACAGATTTTCTTGGACTTTGGTGATACGTTTCCAGTACTCTTTCTTGCTTTGTGGGGCTTGTCGATGTCCGTGGTCTTCCGGAACGCTTCTTGTGGACATTCTGAACAGTTCCATCGGCTTCAAACTTATCTCTAATTCGAGTGATGGTAAGTCGCGTTGGTGGATCTGTTTGAAACCCTCCTAAACTGTCTTTGCACTTCAACTGCGTTTTCACACTTCCAGTAGCATTTTAGAATGAATTTCCTTTGTTCAAAGCTTAGTCTGACTGCCATTATTAATTCTAATGGGTTTAACTTGGAAAGAAAGAAACATCAATTGAGCTATCAGCTGTTAAAGTGTGTATACATTTTTTTGGGACGCCCTGTATATATATATATATAATATATATATATATATATATATATATATGCAATAAACGGAGAAGTAAAAATTAAAAATTAAAGGATTATCAGAGAGGCATACAGATTTGTAAGGAAAAAATATCGATTTTTTAGCACAAGATCAAATGAATTATAAAAATACAAATTTATACTGGAAATCTGCCCGGGTTTTAACACACTGCCTTTTATGGTTAAGTTTCGATGTATGTAAAAATAAAATGAAAATTAAAAGTTAATAAAGTATCATACAAGTTTACCAAAGATTTAGCGTTCTACCCTTCTTATCTAAATCTGTTTTGAAGGAATTCAAAACAACAGGATCGAGTTGAAAAAGACCTTTGCTTATGTTGAAGTTATTTGAAAGTTGGATAATGGCAGACTCAAGAATATTTCTATTAACAATATTGCTAGAGTGGAATAAAACTGAAGCATTATTCCAATCAATACAGTGGGATAACTCTGACAAATGGACAAAAAGGGCACTGTTTCCTTTCCTTCGTGGTTTTATTCATCATAAATATTTTTCACGTGTTACTTTCGTGAAATAATTTTCATATATATATATATGTATATATATAAATAACTTACTTTAACTTTACTTATATCATTATTTACTTTAATGTTTGTCATTTATCAAGTTTTTTAATTCAAAGAATTGGTTTCAATTTCATTTCAATTTAAAAAAAGGGGGGGCATAGCGGTATAATTACAGTATGTTGTTTAGGGGCCGAAGGGAAACTCCGAGCAGTGTGTAGAATAAGAATACAAAATTTCGACCCCCTCTCCTAATGCCCATATAAAAAAGAAGACATTAGACAGCTAGAAGGGATTCAGAGAAGCTTCACAGCCAAGATCAAGGGGTGCAAAGAACTAAATTACTGGGAAGGGTTACGCGAACTAAACCTATATTCACTGGAAAGGAGGAGAGAGAGAGACCATTATTTACACTTGGAAAATAATGGAGAAACTAGTCCCTAATCTTACTCTGAAATCTGAACCCTGTAACTACCCAAACAACAGTGGAAAGTAGAAAAGGAAGACTGCGTCGTGTTCCCAAATTAAAGGCTAAACAGGGAACATCCTTAACCCTGAAAGAAAACAGTTTTGTTGTGAGAGGACCAAAACTGTTTAATCAGCTGCCCAAAGACCTAAGGAACACGAGTGGTGTCGCGGTGAACATCTTCAAAAGAAGATTAGACGCCTGGCTTAGAACAATCCCCGATGAGCCGGGCGTACCTGGCTGTGTGAGGTGGAGAGTACAAGGAACCAACCCACAACTTCACCAGCCAGCTTGACCTTCGTAAAATGAGGAATCATCGCACCGAACATTTGAAAGGCTGAAAGGTATACATAGAGGCAACAGTAACAAAATTGTAAAACCCAGTCATTAATTTTTTTATGCTTTTAAGAAACTTTTGTTTCTAGACGAACTATTTTTCTGAAACTGCCTTAAGTCCCGTAAAGTTTGACTGATTTTTCCTTTATTACGTATAGTTTTTGTTTATTTTATACTCGTTAATATTTTCAGACTTACGATGCTTTACGTATTTTTTAGTTGCGTTTATCAACACTTCTTTGTGTGGATTGACACGTTATTCGTATTAGTGGTGACGATAATATATTAATAGTGACCATCTTATTACTACTGATAGTAGTAGTAAGATGAAATTCAGATATTACGTTTTTGTAATCTGAGAACCTACTAAAGCGAAACTCTTAAAGGCCAATTTGCAATAAAATAAACTCTCTAGAATTTGTACGAGCTACGCAAAAATTATAATAATAATAGTATATACGCATTTTATCAATAAACATTTAAAAAAAAGGGAATTGTTTTGAGACTAATTAATGTCTTTAATTCTTACTTTCTCGTTGACTCATTTCAGAATCCTCCTCCTATATGTACGATGACGAAGTAATTCTGACGAAGAAAGGAGAAGGCAGGAGGGAGTCGGCAATCCCAATCCTCTCCTCCTCCATCACTGGTACGACGAACCTCCTTATGAATCGGATCCCGAGGACTTTCTCATAGGCGTAAGCAAAGAAGGAACGAGGTGAGTACACACGCTGTCTGATGTAGGCGAGAAGCTTAGTTCTTTGGAACCCAGGATTAGTTTTCTTTTTTGGGAGACAATATTCTGGAATGAAAACCATTTACGAGACTCATGATTGAGGTTAAAATTGGAATAATTTTGGAAAGGATGAGAATTGTCCGTCTGTAATGCTCACAAATTTCTTTTTGTCTTCGACCAAATAAATTTTGAGGGGCCATACTAGATTGTATTTGTCCGTCCGTCGCACTTTCGTGTCCGTGCTATAATTTTTGAGCCACTCAACATAAATTGATGAAATCACACACGCATGGATCATGATAAGACTATGTGTCATGGGCAAGAATCAGGTTCCAGTATCAAAGATTAAGGTCACAAATAGGGGTCAGAGGTCAAACAGAACTTTTTTATGTACGGGCTATAACACACGCATGAATCACGGCAAGACTGTGTGTCATGAGCAAAAATCAGGTTCCAGTATCAAAGATCAAGGTCACAAATAGGAGTCAAAGGTCAAACGGAACTTTTTTATGTACGGGCTATAACTTTTGAACCACTCGACATAAAATAATGAAACTTGACAGACATATGGATTATGGTAAGACGATTTGTTCTGAGCAAACTCGGGTTCCTGCATCAAAGGTGAAGGTCACAAATAGAGGTCAAAGATCAAATGGAGGAGCACGCCATAATTTTTTAACTACTCAACACAGATTGATGAAATTTCACACACACATGTATCATCACATGACGATGTATCGCGAACAAAATTGGGATGCCTTCCTCAAAGGTCAAGGTCACAAATAGAGGAAGAAACATTGATGTCGTTCCGACATATTTTTTGTTTAATTGGAAATCTTAATTAATTTTAAAAAACTTTTTAATTTTTTAAAAATTTCTTCCCAGGGAATTTATTCCAAATAGTGTTCGCCTTTCAAGAGATGAAGACGTTATATCTCTGAAAACAGCAGGAGACATAACTCTTCCGCGGGACATTATGAGTCAGTCTTCAGAGTGGTCTAGTCCCCGACACTTTTTTGCTACCGCTGGGGCTTCAGGCGTCATTGTTCACAATGGACAGTACAAACAACAACAACAAAAGCAGACATCTTTTATTAATCAACAGTTACAAGAACAGAGAAACTATCTCAAAATGGATGTTGTAAGATCGGAAACTATAACCAGAGGGGACGTGTTATTGGAAGCTACCTGTTCAGCAAACGCCAGCCAGCGAACTGCGAGGATCGTGGAACATCGGGTGGGAAAGGGCCAGGAAATTCCTTTCGATCTGCAATCCATCAGTTCGAAATTGTCCAGCATGTCTGTCGATACGAATCGATCAGATCCCTTGCATCCGCTCAATAGAAGAATCGTAAGCGAACTCGCGAACAACTTGTTCCATCGGGAATTTCATTGACTCTTTAATAACCTAAGTTACTCTAATCCTAAAATAATTAACTATAAAATTAAGCTAGTCTGTTTCGTAAGTTAGGTTAGTAAGTATAAATTAATTAAAAATAGTAATGAGTATCATTTTTAACAAAAAAGTGACAGTTAATTTCAGTAATAATAATTATACTATTACTGGTGATAATAATAATAATAATAAAAATATTACAGCGTTTTAATTCGTGATTAGACCTAGCTCACTTTGTTTTAAAGCTTTCATTTATAAAACAAACTTGAGAAATAATGCCCGCTTAAGAAGCCTTTGAAGTTAATTGTTACTTTTAATCGTTCAGACACAGAATAGCGGAAGTGAGGAAACACATTCAGGTTCGCCGTCGGATTACGAAGAAGAAGAGGTGAGAACGTCTTTTACAATTTTTGGTGAAATGGCGAGTAAACTTTTTTTTATGCAGGAAGGAGGAGCCAAGGGCGAATGCCCCCCCCCCCCCTAATAGAAGAAGAAGAAAGCCAAAACCAAGGTCCAGGGTTTCGAGATGACTGGATACTCGGATACTCTGCGTTTGAAAGATTGGAGGTCATAGACAGGGGGAACGATGGATTGAGGAAGATTGTTCCAGAGTTGACTGGTTGAGTCGATGAAAGATTGAAAATACCAATTAGCCCTTGCGTTAGAAAGTTGGACAGAAAAGGGGTGAGAATATGTCGAAAGTATGGTGCTGTGTGCTCTCCTTGAGCCACCCTACACATGAGAAGTGTACTCCATACAGAGGCAGGCAAAGACCCCTGTACAGAGAGAGTAGTGAGCGGGGGTGAAGAAACTGCGAAACCGGTACAACACATCTAACCTCTTAGAAGCTGTTTTCAGGGTTCATAGTGACTTGGAAAGTCGGGGAAAACAGTTTTGTTGCGAAATTTCAAGAAAAACAAAAAAATTGGATGGTGGTCGGAATTAACGTGACTCTAAAGAACCATAGGCTGCGGCAGACTGTCTAGATAATTTTCTTCATCAAAGATTCTGAAGTAGTAAGTTTTATGATAGAAATATGTGAAATCGTCAACAGTCTGAGATTTAATAATAAAAGGGAAACAATGTGTGTGTGTGTGTGTGTGTAAGGAGATGGAGGGGGACGTTTAAAATACACAAAAAATTAAATTTGGGTCAAGCAAACGAGGGGTCGCGCGTCTTAAGGTACCTAAACGCCACCACAGGTGAAAATGTGTTTTTGATGGATATCACTATTTTCACCCTTTCTCTATCGCGTGGTTTGGGTTATAATGACCTTACGACACTAGAAGTATGGTTGAAAACCTTATGAAGCGAACTACTTTTTTCACCTCTATCGCCAGCCAAAAGTTCACCCAAAGTTCGGCATAATAAGAAAATCAAAAAATTTAAAAAAAAATATGTAAAATATGAAAATATATTCCAAAAACTCATCAACATCTTCATTAGCATACTTAGAACTCTAATTTAGCCAAAAATGAACGTTCTAGCTCAATTAATAACAGAGATACTATTGCCAGAATATTGCTAAACTTTGGAAGCGATTTCTGACGAATTTTAATTTTGGCGCTTAGGTACCTTAAGACGCGGTACCCCTCAAATGTTTGCAAAATTATCAGGGAAAGTCAGGGAAATCACTTGGCAAGATTCACTACGAACCCTGTTTTTTGGAAAGAGAGTATATGTGATCTTTCGAGAAAAGAATGTAAAGAGAAGAAGAACGATTGAATTGTGTATTGTTGAAGGTAAGGGGATAGTCGTGTGGAAGATTCTGACGAGTAGTCAGATGGAGGAACTGACTTTTTGAGGCATTGAAAGCCACAGTTTTCTCTGCCCAATCAAATATAGTAGAAAAATCAACAGGCTGAGTGCACCATAGCCGTTCTGCGCCAATTATGGAATGACTGTCGAAGAGGGACGCTTTGTGAAGCGGGTGGAGAAGTGAAGAGTGGAATCATCGGCATAGGAGTGAGTAGATCAGGAAGTGAGAATTAAAAGAACATTAATAAATAAAAGGAAAAGAGTGGGTGACAGGACAGAACCCTGAGAAACACTACTGTTGATAGGTTTAGGAGAAGAACAGTGTCCATCTACAACCGCAGCTATAGGTCGGCCAGAAAGGAAATCAGAGAGGAAGGCACAGATAGAAGGATAGAAACCGAAGGAGGGCAGTTTCAAAATTAAAGATTTGTACCAGGCTCTATCAAAAGCTTTTGATATGACTAGCTCAATAGCAAATGTTTCATCGAAATCCCGAAAGGAGGATCTACAGAAGCTAAGGCTAACAAAGACCCTAAGATCCACCCTAAGGTTAGCCCGAGAGAAAGGAAAGAGTAGGGGGTTAAGTAAGGAGGAACACCTATCACTCGTGGGTTAACATTCATTCAGAAAAAGAGAAAAAAAGACTCACCATCATCATCCGCCGGCCACTGCCGACAAGTCAGAAAAATAGTCGGAGAAAATAGGAGAGGGGTGAAAGATGAAAAGAAGTAAAATAAGAACGCTTACAAACCATGCAAACACAGTCTTAACTCGCTGCCATACCATGCAAACTACAAACATGCAAGAAAAGAGAGTTACAGACATGCAAAGTAAGGAGAGGATAAAAAAAGTAGGTAAAGTTAAACAAAAAGTGGGTTAGTTTACGCTACGAGCTACATCTACGTTCGTGTTAGTCTAATTTTTTTTTTTTAATAATTTTATTGCTGGCATCACACGCTGGCATGTCACAAGCTGGCATTTATCGTCAACAGACTCATCTTCGACCACCACCACCAGAGCTGCTGTTGCTAATTGTTTTTTTTAATTTTTTTTTAAACAACATTAATATTTTTAAAATGTCTGTCAAGACGGTTCTTAAACACATTAACGCTGGTAGAGTTCACGACGTGCGCGGAAAGATTATTCCATTTATCAATTACTTTAAACGTAAAGAAGTTTTTAGCGGTATTAGTAATGAAACGTCTGCCACGCAACTTAAATCCGTTATTACGAGTATTACTATTATTGAAAGTGAACAATTTCTCAAAATTTACGTTATCGATGTTATTAACGAAGAAGATCACCAGTAGAGCGTCCCTTTCGGAACTCATATTGACGATCTGAAAGAAGATTGTGAGAGGAGAGGTGTTTAAGAATCTTCCTATTAAGGATAGATTTAAAAACTGTAGAAAGCCCAGAAATCAAAGCAGGTGAACGATAGTTTGAGGGTTGAGAGCTGTCACCCTTCTTTGGGACAGTCAGAATGAAAGCGAACTTCCAGCGGGAAGGAAAAGTACCAGATGAAAGAGTTTACCTAGGCAGGGTGTCAGCACAGAAGCACAGTTCTTAAGAACAACAGGAGGGACACCATCAGGACCATACGCTTTCCTAGAGTTGAACCCAGATTGGGCAGAAAGAACATCTTTGGAAAATATTCTAATTTCAGATACAATAAAGTCAGAGGGAGTTGGAGATGGAGGAACAGCACCGGAATCGTCCATGGTTGAGTTGGAGGCGAAAGTTTGAGCCAAGAGTTCAGCTTTATCAGAAGAGACGGCAACTGAGCCGTCGGAATGGAAAAGAGGAGGGAAAGCAGTAAAGTTGTTGGAGAGGTTCTTGGCTAGGCTCCAGAAAGAGCGAGAAGAATTGGAATTGGATAGGTTTTCACATTTTTGTCGGATGAAGAAATTTTTGGCTAGTCGAATAAGAGATTTTGCATGATTCCAGGCAGAAATATAAGCTGAGTGAGCGTCATGAATTGGATGGTGACGGTACCTTCTGAAAGCCTCCTCTACTACTCTAGTAGTTAAGCCAAGTTTTTTTTGCATTAGTAGTAGGAACAGAATAGGGAATGTACGCTTCCATTCCCGAGAGAATCACCTCTGATGCGCTCAGCACACTCGGAAGGGCCCCAGCCACGAAGCAGTAATCATTCCATGGGAAATCATAGAAGGACTGCCTAAGGGCCCCCCAATCAGCGGCACCAAAGTGCCAAAGGTGTGTCCTCTTGGGAGCATCCAAAAGCCGAATTATGGCGACAGGACAGGAAACAGATAAAAGATTGTGGTTGGAGAAGCCCAACGAAGAAAAAAAATGAGTGGTGAAAAATAAACCCAGAATGTTGGGCCTATCTCCAAGGCAATCGGGGATATGAGTAGGTTGCTGTACAATCTGCTCTAGGGTCATTCAGGATAGAAAAGTTGTCAGCTAATTCACGAGATGTTAGTGAAATGAGAGGAAAACCAAAAATGGTGGTGAAGAGTGGGATAGAATGTACTCCACTTTGGAAGTGAGGTAGTCAGAGAATTTTGGATAGTCAGTAGAATTAGGAGAAAAGTAGACAGCGCAGATGTATTTAAGAATAGGGAAATTAAATACTGTATTATACGCACAACATGAACCCGTAAGTTGATGCTAATACGGAAACTGAAATAAAACATGCAATACGGAGGTGGTTTCGTTCCTACGTTGCTGTATGGACCACGTCCCGAGCACGTCTCTTACCAGTACACCACTCGGGGAAATATTTTCTTTCAAGTACAACTTTTGAACGTATCTTGAAGGGTAAGTAGCGTTTTTGAGAGCACGTGATGAGACGAGAGACGCTCGAAAGCTACATTTGAAAGAAAATAGACTTAATCAGAACGAAATCTCCTCTGTGGTGCATGTTTCTGAATTACGCAACCTGTTAACATTGTTTTCGCAACAAACTTTTGCCTTGTTACCATTTAGAGGAGAGATTCTGAGTCCCTGGTAGGCCGAATGAGGATGTTGCAGAGAGACATGCAGAGGAAGATCTCTTGCCTAAAGAACTGCAGAGAGAATTCGTCCGTGGAAGCGCCGACGAATGGTCTTCAACTCACCAACGAAGCAAGGCTTCGAGAGAGATTGGAAGCTGGTTATACGCGATATCAGAGACAGAACTCTTTGCCCGTGAAGTTAAAACAAGGTAGGTTGTTGTTGCGTTTATGTTAAGACTGTAGTTAAAGTTAGATTTTAGTTTTTAATTTATCTTATTGTATTGGATATTTCATGTCAAGTGGTGAGCGAGTGCGTGTGTGGGAAGGTCACCTGCAAATATTGTTCCTAAAATATAGACTTAAACGAATGAATGAATAGCGTATGTGAGGGGACATACGTGGAAATGTAGATGAAGGTTTCGTGTTGCTAATACTTATGGTGCTTATGACTAATTAAGATTGTAAAGAGTGTGAAAGTGGCTTAGTAATGTATAAATAAGTTGTTTAATACACTAGTTGCGAGAAAATGTGACGAAAGGTTAATGTGAAGCAAGAAGTTCACGCAATTCAATGTTAATTCTGTATCAAGGATTTATTTATAGAAAGGAGAAACATGTTACACTTAATCTCTTAACGTATGAATATTCCTTATGGGATTTAAGTCCCGAAAGTCATATTTGGCAATTAAATTCCAAATATCTTAATAAGTCACTAGTAAATTGTTTGACATATTTCTAAGTATTTTTATAAGTCATTTAGTTTGTCAGTTTGTAAACGGGTAATATCCCAGTCCCAGAAGCTCATTTTCGTACTACTCGGTGGTGATGATTGTACCTCAAGGGTCATCTGAGCTAGAGCAGAAACAGAGTAAGTGGCCAACTCAACTCCGCCCGATGACCGCCGCCAGGAACGAACTAGCGACACCGCTCAGAGTCCGCCATACTAACCACTGAGCTACCGGGCGCCCCAGTTTGTAAATAATAATAATAATAATAATAAGGGGTTTTTAACATCCTTTGTAATATCTAAGGTCCTATGACGGAAAGGAACCTACAGCTTTACGTAGGACCCGAACCACTATCCCACTAATGAAGACAGAGAACCGCTAATAGCTGAAATTTGAAGTCCAAGCCGAAACTCGAACCAGGACCTTCAGATTAACAGCCCGGAGCTTTTCCATGCTGAGATACCGTGGCGGGTAGTTTTTAGATAGTTTTTGAGCCTTCAACACATGCTTTCTTCCAAAGTTGATGCCCGAGTACAGCATCACACAAAAGAACCAAATGAGTGTTCCATGGGACCTATCGTAGGACGAGCCAGAGCGTTAGTAGATTATCAGCCTTCGCCTTATGATAAAGATGCCCTCAAGTTTAAGGTTAGTTCTGAGCACATACTTTATTATTATTGAGGAGTATAGTCGAGTATCTGCGCCTGTCATACTGGATAATAGCCCAAGTGGTTTTTAAACCCAGATTGTTTCGACCGTTCAGACAAAATAAAAATTATAAGATAAAACGATATACACCAAATCCCTCATCTCTTCTTGCACTGGGTCGAACAAATTACACTGTGTAACAAAAATTTGGATTTTTTTTTTTTTTTTAATTTATGAATTTGGGTATGCTGATTACGAAAATGATATTGGTTTCTTTTTTGCATCCCTTGATTTTTCACAAAAACAAAAATAAGATTTTGCATGTAAGTACGTATACTACTTATGCTATATTTTAATTTATTATGAAAGTTTTAGCATGATAAACAAAGAAAAAATGTCCCTTTTATCAAATTAAGTCAATACATCGTCTTAGAACAGCAATTATTTAATTAAAACAGCATGTCTCGTGTATTATGGCATATTAATTGGGTCATTTAGAAATGATTTTTTTATCGGCTTTTTCTTTTGTGATCACCATCATTACTTCGAAGCAAACACCAGGTGTAGTCATCCATCATGGCTGCATCCCACCTTCCCTGATACCGCTTCTCCATAGTTTGAATATCCTGATGGAACCGTTCACCATGTTCTTCACTCACGTCACCTAAATTTGCTCTGAAGAAGTCCAAGTGAGAATATAAATAGTGAAGAATCAGTGACATTCTACAGCCCAGTCTTTCAAAATTTTCAGTCATCATTTTCAATCAAATTTTCAACAAGTCTTTTGTAGTTTTCATTTTTGGTATTTCCCAGAAACCCATGTGCTACAAGCCGAAATGCTTACCATGCATTCTTTTCAACAGCAGTTATTTTGTCTTCTAACTCTTTGCTTACTAGCATCTGCCTTACTCGTGGTTTAACGAATATCCCTCCTTTGACTTTGGCTTCAGACAGTTTTGGGAACATTGATCGTATATGTTGGAAAGCATCACCATGAGTACCCAAGGCTTTCACAAATTGTTTCACAAGCCCTAGTTTAATATGTAAAGGTGGCAGCAAGACCTTGTCTGTTTGAACAAGAGCATTGTTTTTAACATTGTGAGTACCAGGGTATAAATGCTCTCTGGCAGGCCATTCTTTTCTCACATGGTGCTGGCCCGTTGCTTTGCTGTCCCATAAACGAAGGAAGCATGAAAACTTTGTATATCCACCTTGCAATCCAAGTAGGAAACCCAGCATTTTAAAGTCTCCACAGACATCCCATTTGTATCTTCCACATTTTATCTTCTCCAGTAAATGCTTTACATTTTCATAGTCTTGTTTTAGGTGAACTGAGTGAACTACAGGAATTGATGGATATTTATTGCCATTGTGTAGCAAAACAGCCTTCAAACTTCTTGTTGAAGAGTCTATGAACAGTCGCCGCTCTGTTGGATTTAATTCTACACCCATTTCCTCAAAAATACCAGCCACATCAGAAAAATAACACAAAGACTCGTGAACTGCGCAGAAAGATGCAAAAGTCAGATGCCTTTTCCTGTAGCTTGAAGCCTTGCAGCTAGTATCTAATAAATTCCATTCTTGGAGATGTGATGTTAACAGCTCTGCATTGGATTTAATAAGACCTAGGTCTCTTACTAAGTCATCTAATTCTTGTTGATTTGGGAAGTGTGGAGACTTTCTTGGTGCTCCTTTGAAGTCAGCCTCGTCATCCTGCTCACTAGATGATTCCACTTCTGGTTACTTCTAAGGAAGGTGGATTGGGAGTTAGTAATTCTTCACTCTGTGGAACTGGGGCAATGGAAGATGGTATGCTCGGGTATATTATATTTCTTCGATCTTTAGCTTTCTCGTACTTTGCAATGTCAACCATGCAAAAGTAGCAGTCATCATGGTGGTTAGTGGGCTCTCTCCAAACTCGAGTAGTTGCAAATAGCATACACTCGCGACTATCACGTAACCATCCTTCCAGTGTTGATCGGCAGCTACCACAGCAGAAGTGAGGTGCCCATGATTTGTCTTGGTCACCCATAGGCATTCCAAGATAAGTTTCATATGCTAAGTAAAACTTAGTGCCAACAACAATTTTGCGCTTGTCCTGGTTTGGGCCAATGTAATATCCGCAAACATAGCAAAATGAGTCTGGACAGAGCTTACAAGCCCTAGTGCTAGCCATGAAAATCTAAAAAAATCAATAAGAGTTAAACATTATTATTAAAATATTGAAATATACATACAATAACAAAAACGAAAAGTTGAGGAAACCTTCAGTGTGTATATATATAATATATGTAAAAATCATGAAAACTCAAAATTTGTATTTCTATAAAAATGTAGTGACAGTAGAGAAAAACGAATGTCAAACTTAAAATCATCATACCTAAATAATCACAGAAACATTGAAAAAATCAACATAAACAATTTTTTGTTACACTGTGAATTATCTTAATTTTTCATGTTTTTTTTAACTGATTATTATTATTATTATTATGACTAAACTGAAGAAATGTGTAGATTTAACGTAATGTTTGTTTTATTAACAGAAGGGAGATGTTATTGATATTATTTCGAAAAACCCTTCGGGATTGTGGAGAGGTCACCTGAATGGCAGATTTGGTCATTTCAAATTTATTCTTATCGAAGAGGTTGAAACTTCGACTCCCAGGCTCGTCACCAGGCCAACCAGAAGGTATGGAATCACCCAAGAGAATCAGCTGTTGTGGTTCCAGAAACCTGGTGGATTAAGAGATCTTCTGGTTAAGTTTAACTTGTCACATTTAACCCAGGTAAATATAGCTATGTATTATATTTCAAGCGGATATGATTATCAATGATTACACTGGGGAACAAATTTCAAATTTTTGTCTATTGAATTAGATTTGACAGTTAGTTCTAGGTAATTTGGGTGCGCTGAGCACGAATTTTTACTCGGTTTTGCTCTATCAGGTCCTGATTTTGCTCAACACCCCTCCTCTTTCGTCGTATTCATAAAAGGTTTTTTTCTCAATACTCGCTAAGTTTTTTTGCAGTTACACATTATGCAACTAGGTTTTTATCTAGGTATTTGTACCTATTGTTATGGTATTGTTGTATTATGTATATTTTTATATGTAACACCCTAAAAATATTTTTAATTTTGTCATTTTTAACCCATTTTAATATTAGTAAATTAAGCTAAAAATATCATAGAATTCTAAAATTTTCTCGAGCGTTCCTGTTCTCTGTAGAGTATTGTAGAGGGACAACTAAAATATATAAAAGCGACTCGTTTCCAGAGTTAATCAGTCAATTCAATCAGTCAGTCAGTCAGTTGAGTTAGTTAATTAAGTTTGGGCATTAACATAATTTTGAATTGGCATATGATTTAGTGAGTAATTTTGTCATCGTGATTTAATATAGTTGATTTAATTAGACGTAATTTATATTGTACCTACTCATCCGTGTTTCTAGTTTAATTTCATAGATTGTAAGTACCTATTCCATAATAAGTACCTATTTAAACTAATTTTTGTGTTTATATTTCAGATTTTCTTAAATTTATATGAATTAAGGGCTTTAAATACCTTTACAAATTGGCAGAACAATCAAGCAATATGTCATCAAGCACTAGAAAGTTCAAATGCAAAAACAACCCTGATTCCTTCTGTTATATATGTGGAAATTTTACACTTCCACATCAACGAGCAAATATAACTGACTTCGTAAAAGAGCTTACTTAGCTTATTTTGGCATAAAACTGGGGGACCAAGATAAATCGTGGGCTCCACATAAAGCCTGCACTATATGCATTGAAAGACTGCGACATTGGACGAAGGGTTCGGATTCAAAAATACCTTTTGGAGTTCCGATGGTAAGTTTATGATTTCATAAAACTACGTAATTTAATCACTAGTATACTGTAACTTACCTAAATGTAATTGTAACTTAGGTACATAAACAAAAATTTACAGAAAATGTTTATAAGAATCTCAAATATTGCATAAGGTTGAAACACATAGAAATGTTAAATGTTTGGGTGATAGCTTTTGATAAAATTCATAAAAACAAGTCTCTCGTCGCTTTTGTTAACGCTTTACAATTTTTTTTCCATATCAGGTGTGGCGAGAGCCTACTAACCACGAGACCGATTGCTACCTTTGCTTTGTCAAGACTTCGGGCTTCACTAAGAAAAATAAACATTGTATCGAGTACCCAAATTTCGACACCGCGATACGACCTGTGCTACATTCAAATGAGATCCCCATTCCAAAATTTAAGGGTCTGCCAACTCAAGAATTAGTTGAAGATGTTCCTGAAAATATTGTTATGCACTTTGAGGAGTCAGACACCGATTTTGACCCCAGCGTATTTGAAAGTCAAAACGATCCGCAAAAGTTTAACCAGGCCGAGTTGAATGATCTTGTAAGGGATCTAAATTTGCCAAAAAAGGCTGCGGAAATTTTAGCTTCAAGACTTAAAGAGAAAAACTTGCTTGCTTCAAACACATACATTTCATTTTACAGAAAAAGAGAAGAAGAACTTGTTAAATATTTTAGAACAGAGGATAGTTTAGTATATTGCTGCGACATAGTTGGTTTGTTAAAGAAGATGGGGGTTGAGTCTTACGATGCAAATGATTGGCGCTTGTTTTTAGACAGTTCGAAAAGAAGTCTTAAGTGTGTGTTGTTGCATAATGGCAATCTATACGGCTCGATACCGATTGGGCACTCAACAAAATTAAAAGAAAAGTATGAACATATAGAAAAGGTTTTAAATCTTATCAAATATAGGGAGCACGAGTGGATCATATGTGTTGACTTAAAAATGGTTAATTTTCTGCTAGGACAACAAGGAGGGTATACTAAATATCCCTGCTTCCTTTGCTTATGGGACAGCAGAGCCAAGGAAGAACATTATTTCAAACAAATCTGGCCAGCACAAACATCACTTACTGTCGGAGAAAAAAACGTAATTAATCCACCTTTAGTGAGCAGAGATAAAATCATATTTCCTCCTCTGCATATAAAACTAGGCCTCATTAAACAATATGTAAAAGCTTTAGATACGAACGGCGAGTGTTTCAAATACATAACTTCAAAATTTCCAAGTTTAAGTTATGAAAAAATCAAGGCGGGAATTTTCGACGGTCCACAATAAGAACAATGATTAAAGACAGCAATTTTCCTAATGTCATGAATGAACGCGAAAAAAATGGCTGGTTCTCATTCGTGGACTTGATAGAAAACTTTTTAGGCAATTATAGGGCAGATAACTACGAAGAAATCGTAAAAAAACTTTTAAGGGACTACAAAGAGTTAGGTTGCAATATGAGCATAAAAATGCATTTTTTGAATAGCCATCTTGACCAATTTCCAAGTAATTTAGGTGATGTAAGTGACGAACAAGGGGAGAGATTCCACCAAGATATCAAAATTATGGAGGAACGGTACCAAGGCCGCTGGGATTCCCACATGATGGCTGATTACTGCTGGTGCTTGAAAAGAGACCTGCCATCAACAAGCAAATACGCTAGAAAGTCTTACAAAAGAAAATTTTTGCCACAGTGAAAGCTTCATATCTGTTTGTTTTTTTATTTTAAGTCATTTCTATCGTTATAATGTAATTTTACTGTAGTTTGAACTGCTTGTATTCATGAAACTTGAAAAAAAAATTTAACACATGACTTAATTTTTTAGTCCTAATTTGAAAAATCTGGAAAATGGCACATAGGCTGTCGACAAGAATCAGGACCTGATAGAGCCAAACCGAGTTGAAATTCGTATTCAGCGCACCCAAATTACCTAGAATCAAGTGTCAGATATCATTCAATAAAATACGTGTTGCCCAGTGTTATAGATTTTATGGTCTTCACTCTAGTATCAAAGTATGGATAAATTTGATGCAGATTTTGGTAGAAATTATCGGGTATTTTTTCCGATAGATTCTAAAATTATGTAATACCGATATGCTTCTGTATTATATATACAGGGTGTCCCATAAGTCTGGCATCATAGGAGAAATTCATATTTTTCTATTTCTACAAACCATAATTCATATGCTCGGGATGCCAATTTCCCGTCCACCATTCTGTTCAGTGACGAGGCTGTTTTTTATGGAAATGGTGAGGTAAATCGACAGAACACCCGCTACTACTGGTCTCAAAACAACCCTCACTGGTATACCTCTTGAAAGGAACAAGGTGAATCTCGGGTGATGGTATGGTGTGGCATTCGGAAGGATCGCATCATAGGCCCCCTCTTTTTCGATGAACATGTCACTGGAGGCACCTACCTACGTATGCTCAAGGAAGAAGCATTTCCCAGTGTCTTGAACGAAGAAGGAAATTTCCCAACATGGTTCCAGCAAGACGGCGCTCCTGCACATTACAGCACCCAAGTAAGGGAATACCTGTACCAACAATTCCCTGGTCATTGGATAGGACGTCGAGGGCCTGTGGAATGACCAGCTAGAAGCCCGGATCTCACGCCACTAGATTTTTATCTCTGGGGCCACTTGAAAGCGATGGTATACGCAGAGAAAATTAGGAGTGTTGAACATTTGCGGCAGCGCATTATTGGGGCATGTAACACCATTACTTCTGACATCATTCACCGTGTGCTTGCTGACTGGGTATCACGTCTGAATTCGTGTATTGAAAACAATGGTGGACATATTGAGCACGTTCTGTAAATAAAAGCTTTTGTTTTGCCTTTTTTAATTATTTTTCCTATGATGCCGGACTTATGGGACACCCTGTATATATATATATACAGGGTGGGCCGTAAGTTTCCATACATAGGAAAATTTAAATTATGGTCTTCACGTGCGTCGGTATTTGGATCAGCAGTTTCCGGATGCTTGGATTGGTCGGCGTGGTCCTGTGGAGTGGCCTCCCAGATCCCCAGATCTCACCCCCCTTGATTTCTATCTTTGGGGGCACTTGAAGGCCATGGTGTATCAGGAAAAGATACGAGACATAAATCATCTAAAGGAACGTATCACCAACGCCATTACAAGCATAACGTCAACTGTGCTAATGCGTGTTCATCAACAGTGGGGAACACGTATTGAAATGTGTTTTCAAAACAATGGCAACCATGTAGAGCATATTATATAAATAAAAATGGTTGTCCATAAAAAAATGTTTATTTTTCCTATGTATGGAAACTTACGGCCCACCCTGTATATATATACTGTGTATAATTATGCAAACTCGCAAGGAAAAAGAAAAAAATATTCCAAGGCTTTTCGTGTATTCGACAATACACCTCGTCAGGGAATGAAGAGAAAAAGGCAAGATGACCAAGATATATGCCTATGTACATTAAAAACAAAAAAGTGGAGAGAGATTAGTACAAAGTTAACAAGCACTGATAAAAGGCAAAAGACATTTTAACAAGATATTGTCAATTTTATACATTCCCGAACTGTTATTGAAATTATTTTTAAAATGGATGAAAGTACATTCTAGAATATTCCTTTCGCTCGTATCTTTGTTTTTAACGAGAACTTTAGAACTCTCCCACTTAATACTTTATACAAAAGGGGTTAATAAACTGATTGACTCTTTAGATATATCATAAATGTATGTATTTAGTTTGAGATTGGCAAATAACCCGTAGCCAGAGGGTGTATAATTCGGAGGATTCAAGTTCGGGAATACAAAAGCAAGTTAGGTCGTTGCGTTCATGTATGCAACATCCACCTCTGGAATGAAATTGAGTATGGAGGAATTAGGAGGGTACAGAAAAGGGGTTGATGTCTCTATGGAATAAGGAATATTTCGAGGGTTTGATGGGTGGAAGAGATGAGAGGATTTGGTGGTGTGAGGAGGACGTGTGATAGAATGCCTCAGAATATAACCATGGATGAAGTAAAAACTTTGGTTCACAAGCTGAAAATTGGAGAAGCGGCGGGTGTGGATGGGATATATATATGGGGAAATAATTAAGTATTGGGGTTTGAAAGTGTTAGAGTGGTTGTGGTGCCTATGTCAGAGTGCACGGACAAATGGGAGTGTGCCTGAAGACTGGAAGAAAGCAGTAGGTCCAAATTGTTCCATTGCGCAGAATGAAAGGTGAAAGCAGTGAATGTAAGAAGTACAGAGGTATAAGTCTGTTGAGTGTAGTCGGGAAGGTGTATGGGTTAGATAGTGATAGAACGAGTTTGTGGTATTACAGAATGTTTGTTGAACAATGAGCAAGGAGGGTTCTGAGTTCAAAGAGGCTGTTTGCATCCAGTGTTCGCAGTGAGAAGTGATTCAAAAAGCACGCGAAAGGGATTGTGAGCTATACATGGATGTTATGGATCTTGAGAAAGTATAATAGAATGAACAGAGAAGCATTGTGGGGTGTGTGTGTGTGTGTGTGTGTGTGTGTGTGTGTGTGTGTGTATATGAGGTTGGCAGTAGACTCGTGAATGCGGTGAAGAGTTTATACGATGTAAGTCGTGCGTGTGTGAAAGTAAATAGTAAATACAGAACTGAGTGAATGGGTTGATATCCGGTAAATGTTGGTTTGTGTTAAGGATGCGTGATGTTTCCATGGCTGTTCAGTCTTTTTTTTTTTATGGATGAATTGATGAAAGTGCGAGTGCTAGAAAGAGGAATGAATCTTGTATGTGATGGGAATAGGTGGGGCCTGTCGGATTGTGGTATGCGGATGATGATGCGCTATTTTCTTAGAGTAAAGCGTGATAAGTAACACATTTTTACCTAGATTATTGGCTACATTTGAACAAGAGGAAGGGTAATCAAATATGTTAAAATTATAATCCCTCCGTTTATCGTGGAGATTTAGTGTACAAACCTCGGTTAACCTTGGTATTGCTTCCCCCCTTTGTTGCGTAGAAGGATGAACAGCTGGGTTTTGCTGCGCGCCGCCTGCCGACACCGGATCTCGATCCCGGGGCCGATGGATTCGTAGTCAGCGACGCTAACCACTACACCACCGAGGTGCATAGTTCAATATATTTATATAAATTTGAGAGATTCAAATAATGATTAGGTTCATTCGTGGTAATTTCTGTGTTGTCCACCGATTCACGCTACAATCGGTTTCAGTCACAATTATTATTATTAATAATAATTCCATAGGGGCCATTCAGAAATTATGTAACGCAGAAGGGGGTAGAGTGGGGTGTTAGGCCAGATGTTACAGTGTGTTACATGGGGGGGGGGGTCACCTCAAGTGTTACATAACACTTCATCACCACAAATACATAAAACTGGGAAATTTGAGCACGTGTCTTGTATATAATATAGGTGAGAGTAACATTATTATGATGCATAAAAAGGTGTTTTGAGTAAGTGATGAGCAACGAGTTTTTGATGAAAGACAAGTAACAATTTATTGAAAATAACATTTTATAGGGCAATGTGAGTGGCGGTGGGGGGGGGGGGGGGTTAGTGCCAGTGTTGCATAATATTTTAAAGGGTGGTTGGATAGGTGTGACAATTATGAGGATGGGGTGGTGGGTATAAATTTTGATGGAAAAAAGCGTTGCATAGTTTTTGAATGGCCCCATATGCAAATATATATATATATATATACTGTTTTAAAAAAAGACTATTTATGACATTAATTTATTAGTTGAAATGTTTTTACGTAACAGGTATGCAAAATTTGATCTCTTAAATTTTATGAACATATTCCAAAATAAATGTGTATGGATTCTCGTAAAATTTTACACGATTAAAATTCTTCATGACGTCACTGGTCTTAATTCTGTATATATATATATATATATATATTATTTTTTTCAGTCGTTGGTTCAATCCGCTTAGAGTTACCCTACTTTATACGTAGATGTCGTAAAGTTTTGTAAACACCTTGAACCCCGGTGGGTTTCGAGGGTTCTTACCACCCATAATTTATAATTATGTTTATTTTTGAAAGCTCTGTATACAATTGAATATCTGCTATGAGTGAATCATTTCTCTTCCGTCATTACATAATTCTTTTGTGGTTAAAGAATATCCCGACAAGGGCTAATTGCTATTTATGATAATTAATTAAGCCAAGATTACACTCGCTTCAGAGGTTATTCTATTCATAAAGTAGCCACTCGTAAGCATTCAACGAGTTAATGATAGATGCGAGAGCTTGTAATAATCGGCATAAAATTGTACAATAATTTTGAATTGAATTGAATAAAATAACCTTTATTAATTAATAATAAAATAGATACATTGGTTTTACAATGACGTAAATAATTGTGAAACTGGACTATTTATTTTATTTAATTTGGCCCTTAAGCTTTTAGGCTTTACTGGGCTCTTATTAAAAATAAAACAGTTATTATTAATTAATAATAAATAAATAAATAAGTAATGTTAATAGTCAAGATATGTATTAATCTAAAATTATCATTATTCAAAGTATTATGCCAATACCGTTCGAAGAAATCAATATTATACATGAGAGATAAGAACTGAACAATCACAAGAAATGTCTTTAATACTAGATTACACACGAGAAATGAATAAACAGTAGTAATGTACATCAATCCTAGATTTTTATTAGTATGCCATTGTTAATCGAGATTTCAACTTTGTTTTAAACGAATTTACATTCACAATATTTTTTATCTGCATTTAAATCATCCCATAGTTTCAATCCGATGAAAATGGGTAGTTTTTGAGATGAAGACAATCGAAATTGAGGTATAACATGGTTTGATCTATTTCTGGTGTGATACGAGTGGATTTCTTGATAAGTTACAAAATATCTATTACCTATTGTAAGTTAATGATTTTGTTCTTACACTCGTAAATAAAAATAAAATGTGCCAGTTTGATTACATCATCGAGCTTTAGTAGTTTTAGCTCTTTAAATAATGCACTAGACTGACTAGTGATCAAGGAAATCAGCATCAGATAATAACCTTACTGATCTTTTTTTGGATGACAAAGATACCGTTTAAAGCGTTGTTAGCGGAGTTTTCCCAAACAAGGGTGCAGTACGTTATAGAAGGAAGAACGAGAGTATGATAAAGAGTCAATAAAACCTGTTTAGGGACTTCATTTCTAAGTTCAAACATTGTAGCAACGCTCCTTGAAATCTTTTTCGCGATATAATTTACATGATCACTCCATTACAAATTCTTATCTAACATTACACCAAGAAATTTTGTTACAATATATTAAGTTCATCAAGATATACATGTCTTTTATGAGTAAAAATCATGAAATTTGTTTTACTGGTATTTAGGAAGAGTTTATTGTTGGCCAATTAACATCTTTGCAAGGAAAAGATAGTTGTATCATCTGCATACATTATGAAGTTCAGTATATCATATGAACGTGGAAGGTCATTTATTTGTATAATAAATCATTTCAATATCATGACAATATTCTTTACTATGATATGTAATATTTTCATATGACGATATTGTGAAAAAATCATAGTAAAGAATAATCCTACCAATAATTCAGGCATTACCTATAAAATTGGTTGTAAACAATGTGATTCCTTTTACACTGGACAGACGGGAAAGGATTTGCACACGCGTGTAAAACAGCATCAATATTCCGTTAGAACGGAACAGTCGTCAAGTGCTCTTTTCGTCCATTTGTCAAGTTATCCCATTATTGATTGGAATAATGCTTCAGTTTTGTTTCACTCAAGCAACATTGTTAATAGAAATATTCTTGAGTCTGCCATTATTCAACCTACAAATAATTTCAACATTAGCCAGAGCCTTTTTTCGCTTGATCCTGTTGTTTTGAATTCGTTCAGAACGGATTTAGACAAGAAGGGCAAAGTGCTAAAACTCTGGTAGCTTTTCCTTATAAATTTGTATGCTCCTACAATTTTTTTTTGACATATATACAGGGTGTTTCAGGAGGAAAGATCAATACTTCGGGAGGTGATAGTATCGGTCATTGTGAGAAAAAAAGTTCATATGAACATGTGTGTAATTCTGAATGGTTACGGAGATAGAGCTGTTTGAATCTACAAATACAAAAGCATTGTTAATGGTAATCAAGAAAGAGAAACCAATTACTGTTTCTAACATTTAATGTTTAAACATTGGCATTTTGAATGGTATCAGATACAGAAATGACAAATTTGTTAGTTTACAATACGTTTTCGAAAATCCCACCGTCAACCTCAATGCACTTTGCGACTCGTGTGCGAAGATCGCGTGTTGTTCGTCTGAGTTGATCTTGACGTTCCTTTATGCGGGCAGCAGCATCCAAAATGCGCGCGAGCAATTCGTCTCGTGTATCCACCTTTCTTTTGTAAACTTGACTTTTCATCCACCCCCACAAACAATAATAATCTAACGGAGAAAGGTCTGGAGACCTTGGTGGCCATTGAATGGGACCACCGCGGCCGATTCATCGACCAGGGAAAGTTTGATTTAGGTATTGCATCACCAGACGGGTAGAATGTGGAGGAGCTCCGTCATGCTGAAAGTACATACCAGCGCGTGTAGCCAAAGGAACATCCTCCAATAGTCCTGGCAATTCATTTTGCAGAAATTCTAGGTAACTTTGTCCTGCAAGACGATTCTCTAAAGTAACAGGGCCAATCAGCTGATCATCGATGATACCGCACCCATAGTTGGGCACCGTTACATTAAATTGGGCGGCGTTACCTTACTCGTTACTTTTGAAAATCCTTAAAGCGTTACCGTTACATCGTTACTTTTGAAAATCCTTGAAGCGTTACTGTTACATCGTTACTTTCGAAAATCCTTAAAGCGTTATCGTTACTCGATACAAATAACTAGTTACATTTGATATTTGTTTGTGTGTTCACACGTATTTGGAAACTATAGATAAACTTAGAAATGGCAGCCATACCACATCAATTCTAATAGCTACTATTATTGACTATATAAATGTTGTTCTCTTAAGAACGATATATTGCACAATAATTTGCACCCCAATGATTTTTGGGAAAGATGAAGAGACCTAGAAAATATAAATTTAGTTGTTGCCACTAACACGGAATAGTGAATTGCATTCAATAGTCCTCATGAATGGAATGGCATTGTTATCAAATTCAAATGTCAAGTATCAAGTAACGAAAAAATCCGTTACATTGATAAAAAATTTGCAAAGCGTTACCGTTACATCGTTACTTTTGAAAATCTTTCAGGCGTTACCGTTACTCGTTACTTTTGTAACGAGCGTTACGTAACGTCGTTACATGTAACGCGTTACTGCCCATCTCTGACCGCACCACACATTGGCAGAGAAGCGATGTTGAAAATTTGTTTCCACAGTGGCATTTGGATTTTTGTCTGACCACCGATGAGAGTTACGAGTGTTGTTGATACCGTCACGGGTGAAAGTAGCTTCATCGGTGAACAATATTAATCGAAGCAATCGGCGATTAGCATTTACCCAATGACAAAATTCCAGTCGCATGGCAGCGTCTCCTGGTTGAAGGTGTTGTACACGCTGTACATGATATGGATGCAAGCCTTCCTCACGTCTCGGTGTGGTACACCGAGACGTGTAGAAATTCTTCGTGAGCTAGTAGTAGGACTACGCTCTACCAACTGAAGAATGTTTTCCACTTCATCCACATCTTGTTGACCTTCACGTTCAGATGAAACATGAGCGCTGGGAAGTGTACCAACCTCACGCAATGTGTTGAAAACCCTGGTAAACACACTTCGATCCAGAATTCTGCGGTTCGGAAACCGTCGACGGTATTCTGCAACAGCAGCTGGCACTTCCATCGCAAAAACCGTAGACATACACCATATCTGCATATTCGGCATGTGTGAAGGTGTGTGGCATTCTTAACACTGCTTCAAACACCAAACAATGTCACTCACAACAGTCAGCTGTCGATTGGCTTATGTTACATTCTTACATTACACTGTAAGCTGTAATGATTACAGTTTACATGGTTCAAGATTATAGGGGAGGGAAGGGGGAGGAAGAGCTGCGCGCGCATCAGATTCAAACAGCTCTATCTCCGTAACCATTCAGAATTAGAAACATGTTCATATGAACTTTTTTTCTCGTAAAGACCGATACTCTCACCTCCCGAAGTATTGACCTTTCCTCCTGAAACACCCTATATATAGAGTCTCGAACTTATTTATTTCAATGTTCCTGAGGATGTCATTAGACGAAAGCGCTTGAGAACCATCCTGTGTTTTCGTTCTCCTTCGTGGTTATTTTCATCATAAATATTATTCACGTGTTTATGATATATATATATATATATATATATATATATATATATATATATATATATATATATATATATATATATACCTTGTTGCTGTTCCGTGCGTTGGTCTCTTCACACGAAGGTCAAGCTGGTGGCCCCGCCTCTAGGTCTCGCTTGGTGGAGAAGCGAGTTGCTTTCTTGCGTTCTCCACCGTACATAGCCAGGTACACCTAGCTCATCTGGTACCGTCCTGAGCCAGGCATCTAGTCTTCTCTTGAAGACTTCAACTTTGACCCCTGTAACGTTTCTAAGGTCCTTTGGAAGCTGGTTAAAGACTCTTGGCCCCCTGACAACCAAGCTATTTTCTTTGTGTTGAGGAGGTCCCTTGCCTGACCTTTAATTTAGGGACACCACATTCTGCCTTTCCTATTTTCCAGTGTTGTTTGAATGGTAATTGGGTTTAGTTTTAGGTTTGGTACCAGTTTTTCGATCATTTTCCATATGTAGATTATGATGTACCTCTCTCTCCTTCTTTCCAGGGAGTACAGATTTAGTTTATGTAGTCTTTCCCAGTAGTTGAGTTCTTTGCAGCCATCAATCTTGGCTGTGAAATGTGTCTGCGTTTCTTCTAGTTTATTAGTTTCTTCCTTTTTATATGGGGACGTCAAAACTGAGCAGTATTCAAGTTTGGGTATAATCAGTGTTTTTCCCGTACAGCATGATCCAGCACACCCACCCTACCTTACAAAATTTCCTACTAGGCCTATACAACCGCATATGGATAGAGGGCGCCTTCCCCTCCTGGTGGAGGGAGGCCTACGTAATCCCTATCCCCAGACCCGGTAAAGATTCCCTCGATCCCACAAACTACAGACCAATCGCCCCTAATGTGTTGTGCCTGCAAAATTTTCGAAAAAAATGGTCGCGCGCGCGACTATCGTTCTTCCTTGAAAATAGTAATTCCTTCCCGGCTACCCAGTCCGGCTTCAGACAATTTCGCTCCACCGCTGATCCCCTCCTGCTCCTCAGCCGTGACATACAGAATGCCTTCGACAGTGGACAGTTCGTCCTATCAATATTTTTTGACATCCAGAAGGCCTACGACACCACTCATCGGACAATAATCCTTAGTCAGCTCCAAAGTCTAGGGCTCGTCGGAGCCATGCCGACCTTCATCAGGGGTTTCCTATCCTCCCGAACCTTTAAAGTTCGGGTGGGCTCAGTCCTCTCGGACACTTTCGTGCAGAAGGACGGGGTCTCAAAGGGAAGCATCCTCAGTGTTCTATGTTTTTCCATCGTCATGAACACAGTCTCAAAATGCCTTCCACCCACCATCCGTTCTTCCATCTACGCGGATGACCTTGCGATCTACTTCGCAGGGAGGGAGCCGTCCGTAGTTCAACGCCAAATTCAGCTCGCCATATACCGAGTGGAAAGGTGGGCGACGTCGGTGGGGTTCCGCCTCTCCACCCCGAAGTCCAAGCGGAAGAAGACCCGCAACCCTTCCTGTTCCTTCTGTCACGTTATATGACAACCCTCTTGAGGTGGTACCCTCCACGCGATTTTTGGGCGTGATTCTAGACCGACGGCTCAACTGGGTTCCCCATCTCAAACAACTGAAGCAGTCCCTCCAGCGTCCCCTCGCTCTACTAGATCACCTCTCTCACTTCCATGGTCCAGTCGAAGCTGGACTATGGCAGTGTAGTATACGGTTCAGCCTCCAACGCCTACCTCCGTATCTTGGACCCGGTCCTTAATAGGGGCCTCCGCCTCGCCACTGGTGCTTTCCGCTCTTCCCCAGCCTCCAGCCTTCAAGTGGATTGCAATTACCTCCCTCTCGCCCTCCGACGAGGTCTGCTCCTCATGAGGACATACCTCCGTGCACAGAGACTACCCTCTTCGCTTCTATGCGCGGCGATTTCTGAACTCCCACCACAGGGACGGAGCTGGCACTTCACTAAAGAGATCCGATCTTTCCTTGACCTTTCAAACATGCCCGTCCCCTCAATTATCCCCATTTCATACAGCATCTACCCCCGTGGCTCCTCACCCTTATCAAGTTTTGCAGGGACCTGTGTGCCTTACCGAAGAATACCACGAGTGCTACGGTATACAGGTCACTTCCGTGAACATGCAACCCAACATCCGGACACAGTCCCCATTTATACAGATGGTTCCCGTTCGGAGACTGGTGCGGCCGCCTCAGCGGTGATACTGGCCCAGCCGCTCTCTCGAGGCGTCAACCTGCCCCGCGAGACCTCCGTTTTCTCGGCAGAACTCTTCGCGATTAAGGAGGCCCTCGACATAGTGCGCACTCACTCTGCCAGCTCTTTCGTCACTTATTCAGATTCCCAAAACCACTTCTCTCCCTAGAGAGATTTAACCCCCCTCATCCGTTCGTCTGTACCATCCAGCAAATCTTCCATTTTTTTAACAGCCTTCCGACACAAGACAATCGCCTTCTGCTGCGTCCCGGCACATGTCGGCATCCAGGGTAACGAGGAGGCGGACCGCATGGCAAAGTCTGCCTGCTTACTGTCGGCCTCCTCCCGGCCCCTCCCTTTCACCGACTTCTTCCCGACTCTCCGCTCCCACTTCCGTTCCATCTGGCAACGGGAATGGGACCAGGCCACACAAAACAAATTTCACAAGATCAAACCGCAATTAGGATACTGAGCCTCCTTCCACCGGTCCGGATATAAAGGAGTGATTCTAGCCCGGCTCCGCATAGGACACACGCGCATTACTCATGGTCACCTTATGGCTAAATCGCCAGCCCCGCTCTGCCCTACCTGCCATACTCCCATTACTGTCGTGCATCTCCTGGTCGAATGCCCAAACTTGTCCGCTCTTCGTTGCAGATGTTTCCCTCACTTGGCCGAAATTCCCATACCTGAGCGTCTACAATTCATGCTCGCTGGGGGTCCCCATTTTTCGGAGGAAGCGATTTCCCGTTTCCTCACTTATTCCCACCTGCTTCAACGGGTCTGAGACCAGGCCCCTCATACCCACTACCCAGTAACTGAACATTACACCTCCACCCTGGTCTATCATCCCCAACTCAGTAACACCACTCACCCACTGCCTCGCTGAGATATGTACCACACTAGGTACGAATCGGCGGTAAATTAAAGAAAAAAAAAAATCAGTGTTTTTAGCAGGGGAATTATTACTGTCGTTCCTTCTTTTGAACGTTATTAGTACCTGTCCCGCGACTCTTTTTTGCTTTATTTATCGCTATCTGATTTTGTGTTTCGAATTTCACATCATCGGTCATTATTACCCCCAGATCGATCGCTTTCGCGCTTCTCTGAATTTCCTGTCTATCTGAAGCATAATATGCAGTGTTTAAGTTCCTCTTTTCTACCATATCTTAAGAGCTGAAATTTCTCGGTGTTAAATGTCATGTTGTTGTCTTCTGACCATTTGTATATTTTGTTCGTGTCTCTCTGCAAGGCCACTTCATTTACATCGCTGATTTTTCTGCTGATCTTTGTATCGTCTACAAAGGATATTACTATACTGTTGCTGTTTACTCCGCTCTCTATGTATGTTAGCATGATAATGAACAGGAGTGGGGCCAGTACGGTCCATTGTGGTACTGAGGTGCGTACTTCCGATTCCGATGATGATATACCTTGAATTTTGACGACCTATAGACGTTCTCTGAGGAAGCTGTAGGTCCATTTTCCCACTTTGCCTTGTTATTCCCATATATTTCATTTTATGTGCTATTATACCGTGATCACAGTTGTCGAAAGCTTTAGCAAAATCCATATATATGACATCATAGTTGTCATTGTCTTCCAGTGCATCTAGGATATTGTTGTAGTGTTAGGCATGATCTACCTGATCGGAATCCGTGGTGATTTTCGTTGGATCTTTCCAGTGTCTCTAAGAAATCATAAATTTTCTCTCTAACTATTCTTTCAAATACTTTGGTGAGGTGGGACGTCAATGACACTGGTCTATAGTTTTTTGCTCGAGATCTGTCCCCTCCTTTATATATATGAACAATGTTTGCTCTTTTTAAGATGCTCGGTATTTCCCCAGTGTCTAGGGATCTTCTCCATATCCAGTATAAAAGTGTAGCTATTTCATTTTTACAGTTTTTAATCAATAATGCGTTCCAATTGTCCGGACCTGCAGCTGAATGTGGTTTCATTTGTCCTATAGCTCTCGCTACATCTTCTGGGTAAAATCAAAGTCTGTTATACACTCTCCTTGCAATTTCTCTTCAAAGAATGCATCTGTCAGGTGTCGCTTTGTCACTTTTTCGGGTACTGAAAACTGATTCATACTGGGCTCTGTGTTTCAGATATTTCTTTTGGATCGTCGGTTAGTTCATTATTTCTTTCCTTAAGGGCCCAATAGCGGCGCGTGTTTTTGTTTTCCTTTTCGCATAGCTGTAGAAGTATTTTGGATTTTCCTTTATTGCTTCTACCGCCTTTTCCTCTTCCCTCTCTGTATGGTCCTTAATCAGGGCTTGTATTTCCCTATCAATACCCTCCAGTTTTTCTTGTATTACTTTCCTGGTATTATCTCCGCCGTTGGCTAACTTCGCCTCCACTCTCTTTCTTTTGCGGAATATTCTTCTCTTTTACTTCTCTAACCAGCTCCTCTTTCCTTTTGGCTGTGATTTCGGAGCATATTTTTCTAAAATTCTCAGCGTTTATTCTTCCAAGATTGTTAGCATTTCTTCAGTTGTTTTATTCTCTAAAACTGTTCTCCACTCTATTTGGGCCATGTGCGATCTGATTGCTTCCCAATTTATAGTCTTGGAGTTTAAGTTAAAGGCCCCAAAGTTGCTTCTTTCCTCAATATATTTATTGTCTTTTAATGTTGTCATCATATTTGTTGATATCTCGATTAAGTTGTGTTCTGAGATAATGGATAGGGTTACTTTTATATCAGCAATCAAGTTCGTGTTGTTCATGAATACCAGATGTAGGCAGTTATTTTTTCTTATCTCCTGTGTCAGCATAAACTCATTTGTGAGAGCCATCAACATTTTTGCTTGCTCCTGGTCTTCTCTTGTGCCCCCCTTGTCCTGGTATATATATATATATATATATATAAATATATATAAAATGTAACACCGCTTCCCGGAGATCAGCGAAGTTAAGCGACATTGGGTCTGGGTAGTAGTTGGATGGGAGCCCGTCCTCCGCGCCCAGATTATGTAGCGACCCGTGGTTCGGATCCAACTTAAAGCTGTAGGTCCCCTCTGTCATATGACCTTAGATGTTGCGAAGGAGGTTAAACAACAATAATATATATATATATATATATATATATATATATATATATATATATAGCGAAAAGTGTAATAAAAAAGTCCAAGCGCGAATTTGAAATCTCCATAGCTCGTGACGGTAAAGAAAACCCCAAGCGATTCTTTCAATACGTCAACAATAGAAATCCAGTAAAAAGTGTCTTGGGGCCGTTGAAAAATGTTAACGGAGATCTAGTTTCTGAAAACAAGGAAATGGCTACCTTGCTAAACGAATTTTTTACGTCAGTTTTTACGATAGAAGATGTAACGAATATCCCTACGGTCATAGACATAATACCTTTTGATAATGGTAATATTGTGGTTAGTGAAGGGGAGGTAATGCGCTATATTGATAAAATGAAAACGCGTAAATCACTGGGGCCGGATTCCATATATCCTATACAACTAAAAGAATTAAAAGATAGCATTGTTGTGCCGCTAACAAAGATATTTAATGCGTCTATTTCTGAGGGGTGCATAGCAGATAATTTCAAGTTAGCAAGCGTAACACCTATTTTTAAGAAAGGCGATAAAGGTGCGGCGGGAAATTATAGGCCAATCAGTTTAACGTCTGTTGTAGGTAAGCTACTGGAATCAATAATTAGGGATCGTATAGTCGAACTTAGAATTGCATAACTTAGAAATACGCAGCACGGTTTTAGGCGAAACAAATCTTGCTTAACTAATCTTTTAGAATTTTTTCAAAGCGTGGTTGACGTTTACTATGGTCATCGGGCGGTTGATGTAGTGTATTTAGATTTTCAAAAAGCGTTTGACACCGTACCGCACAAAAGACTCATTGAAAAAACTAAGGCTCATGGAATCATGGGTGTAGTAATAAATTGGATAGAAGAGTGATTGCGAGGTAGGAAACAGAGGGTGGTCGTTGATGGAGCGGAGTCGTGTTGGGCTAATGTAGCGAGTGGCATTCCTCAGGGTTCTGTATTGGGCCCCTTGCTTTTTCTTATATATATTAACGATTTAGATGTCGGCCTAGTCAGTACAGTTTCAAAGTTTGCGGATGACACGAAGATGGGTGGTAGGGCGATTAATGACGAAGATAGAGGTAAAATCCAGGAAGATCTGAATAAAATCGTTGATTGGTCTGTCACATGGCAAATGAGATTTAACGTCGATACGTGCAAAATTTTACATATAGGTTCGCGTAACGGTAATTTTGCGTATCGTATGTCAGGGAGAGAGTTAACAAGCGTAGAGCAGGAAAAAGATTTAGGAGTTATAGTCACTGGTGACTTAAAAGTAGCGAAACAAAGTACAGCAGCGGTCAGTAAAGCGAACAAAGTGTTAGGTTTTATAGTTCGGAATTTTGAGTACAAATCGCGCGATATTATAGTTCCTCTTTATAAGTCATTAGTTAGACCCCATTTGGAGTACGCGATCCAATTTTGGAATCCGCATATGCGCAAAGATATAGACAAAATCGAAAGAGTTCAAAGACGAGCAACTAAGATGATTCCGTCGCTTTGGTCAAAGTCGTATGAGGATAGGCTTAAGGAGTTAAAATTGACTACACTCGAGACTAGGAGGCTAAGGGGTGATCTAATCCAGGTTTTCAAAATTATGAATGGGTTCGATAACGTAGACAGAGATAGCTTTTTCGAAATATCTCAATATAATAGGACTAGAAATAACGGGTGTAAGTTGACAAGTAGAAGGTTCGAGACAACAGTTGCCAAAAACTTTTTTAATAGTAAATAGGTGGAATAGTTTGCTGGTAGAAGTAATTAGTAGCACGTCTATAAACATGTTTAAAAATCGATTAGACGCATATGTTGATAGATTGGGTATAGTTTAAGGTAGTAAAATTAAGGCTTTGTGGTTCGGAACCCACGTAAAATTGTAGGTCCCCTCCGCCACCACGGAGGACATGCACAATACAGTACACAATTACGAACACAGTTAGGTAGACCAGCCATGAGTGGATCCTAGGGTCTTTGTTGGTCTGAAACATTATAACATTATATATATATATATATATATATATATATATATATATATATATAATGTGTGTGTGTGTGTGTTCCTATCCACCTTTTTGTATTTTATAAATGGGAAGTTAAAGTCTCCGCAGATCATTATATTGGTGGATGGAGGATTTATGGCCTTTATTAGCTTTCTGATGTCATCAATGGCCTCCGAGAATTTTTCGGTTCGGGTGTTCGGAGGTCTATAGATGACTATTAGCATCATGTTTATTTTTTCTATTTTCACTGCTAGGAGTTCCACAAAGCTGTTTCATTTACTTATTATCGTCTCTGTCATATGACCTTCATTTACATATATAGCACAGCCACCTTTACGTCTCGTTGTTCTATCAGCTCTTAGTAAGTTGAAGCCCTCTATATTTGTCTCTTTCTTATCAATACAATGTTCGCAGTTTTCACAATTTCCTTGGCAATCCTCAAGATTAGTTTCTGTGAGGCATGCGATGTCCGCCCTTGTTTCGTCCATAAATCCTTTCAGGTACGAAACTTTGTTAAGTGATTGATTTGGTCTTATTCCTTGAATATTAGCCAGGACAATATTTATGTTCTTTGTTTTTCGTTGCCCCTTGTACACTTTAAGTTTGTTTTCTTTCGGTATCGCTTGTTTCGTTGCCGTATGATCCTCCGAGAGAGATCCGTTTCCGCCTACCTGTTCTGGTAGCCTCTTGCCCGGAAGTGGTTTGGCTTGGGGGTTTCCAGCTGTGTCAACTGCATGCGTTAGATGACATTTAGCAGCCGTATCGTGTCTGCGATGTTGAAAAAAAAATTTTGTTCGCTTATTGTGTTCCTATTGTTGTTGTTATTTCTATTGCCATTTAAACTTTGTCCTTTGTTCTTTGGGTCCGTCGGGAGATGTTGATAGTAGCACTTTTTTCTCGTATTTGCAGGTTCCATATTTTGCGTAAGTCCTGCAGATGTCCGGGTAGTAGAATTTTCATCTGTCTCCAAATTTACAATGACCATTATTATAGAAGAAATTGCATATTGGGGGATGTTCATATATACATTATTATCTTTTATATAATATCTGCATATAATTCCTTCCCCATATTTACTCGTGGCCTTTGTTTCTTGCTCCTTATTGGGGGGACAGTTTCACTCCGTTTTCTTGATTGCCCTCTTGTCTTTTCCTATTTGTGTTAATGTCCTTCGTTGCCCTTATACTATATGTTGTCTTTATACTCTCTTTCGGCTTCGTTTTGTAACGGTATTTGATTTTTTTCTACTTCGCCTTTCTTCGTTTCTTCTGTTTTCCTCTGTTCTTTATTCCCACTTTCTTTCATTTTCTTCTTTCATTTTCTTCTCGTAGTCTCTGCTTTAAATACTGTAAAAGAGTTTATTTTGGTCATGCAGTTTTCGCAGAAAATTTTTATCCCATTAAGTTGCTTCGCGTTCGTTATAAGGAAGAATTTTTCATCTTCCCATTTAGACATCTAAAATCAAAAAGCAGCTGACAAAAATCGTACCTCATCGCCTTTGTCTCATCTGTTGCATCATTACAGATACCACAGAGTTGCAGGAATTTATTTACCATTTCCATGTTACTGATAGAGGGTAGCCGCTGGTGCACAAAATTTACTCAAAAAGGGTATTATGGGAAGTATTGGGTGGGGGTTGTCAAGCTGAGTGAGGGAAAGTTCTCCATTACTCCGGGGAATGGGGGATGTGGCACACTGTATACTTCTCACTGATTGGTGCTCGTGACTGTGGCTGAGGGGGATAATGGGGGATATTTGTAGGAATTTGAATAGGCAGCTAATTTTCTTCACAAAGAAACACTCGGAAAAATGTTGTATAGATTAATTCGCTTAGTTTTTATTTACTTTTTTTTATATATTCCGCGATTTTTACTTTTTAAAAAGAAATACCCCTTTGCACTGCACTATCAATTAACTCACAATATTGGCACCGTTTAAAACTGATTAACTGCAGGATTTTTACTGTAATACCGCTTTTATTCGGACTTCGATCGAAATACGTGTAACCGTCACACCAGCAAAACACACACCATAATATATATATTATAATATATATATATATATATATATTATCGCTAAAAGTTACGTTCGCTCCTGATGGGTGCTATATTTTGTATCACTTTCCTCCTACACAAAAATAGTATTCCTTGTTTTTGTTGTAGATGTTGTTTTGTGTTCAGTTTTGGTTAAGTTAGGTTAACCTAAACTAACCAAAAATAAAATAAAACAAAATTAGGTATGTATAATCCTGAGGTCGCGTGAAGTAGTAGTAATTTGATTTCGAGTTTTTAACTAAAATCTTAACGCGAGTGGAATTAAAAAAAAATAACCATTATATACGTTAAAAAGCGCATTCTCAACTTTTTAATGGAGCTTCTCCCTACTTTAACGCAACCATAAGTAAAATTTGAAAAAATAAAAGACCTAGGAGCTAGTGCAACTTCATTGACCACCGGCGAGAATGTAGGAGGTATTTGGCGATTTAGGAATATTTATGTGTATATATAAATGATGGATTGTACTTTTTGAATGATAGTAGGAAATTAATAGGAATTGTTAAGTGTTTAAGAGCAGCAAACATTGACCTTCCTCGTTTAACCTTAATCCCTCTACAGCTGCTGCTCCTCAATGGTTATGAAACCGTGGACCACTTCAGGGAAATTGGTCCCGATGACTTGGACCACTTGGGGATTTTGGATCCCGAACTGCGGTCCCGGGTATTGTGTGCTGTCCGCTTCCTACAGGACTCCATGGAAGAGTTTGAGAACACTTCCCTCCATTGGGTACACAACTCGACCTTCGTCAGAAACGTAAATGGAAGGGTCTCTCTCCCTGTTAAGAGTACTCAAGGGAGTTTCTATCCCCCACAGGGGATAAACTTTGATAGGGGTAACCAAATCTACGAGAATACTGCCGGATTTTTGTGCCCCCCTAACGATGAGAATAATTTGGACCATTTGGACCGGCTGGACCACTCATCGGTTACTTTGGATCATTCAGTCCATTCCTCTTCCTCGACAGACACTTCGTCAGGTTATCACTCCCGTCCAACTTTTAATATTCCCCTCGCGACCACCGCGGATACCCCAACATCCGCGGCCCCGGACCAAAGCTCCCCCTCCGGTCTTCATGGCAGCCAAAAGAAGAGCCAAGGGGCGGTATCCCCACCCACGACCGGGGAAACTGGGGCGGCGGTTGGGGATACTCATGACCCCAACAGAGACTCTTATCACGCCCAGGTCGCCCGCGTCCATTCTTCCCCCTCCCCAACCCCCCAGTCGAGTGCGGAAAGCACTGGGGATAAGACAGCTACAAGTTGTTGAAGGCAGAGTTGTCAAGTGGTGGAAGGATCAATGATCGGGGACTCCACTTGAGGATTATTTTTATTAACATATATTTAACCGGAGTGGAAAGTTACAAATGAAATAAAAATTAAAAAAAGGAAATTTACAAAAGTAAAAAAGAAAAAAAAAGAGAAAAAAGAAATTTGCAAAAGTCAAAAAATAAAAAAAAAATTTAAAAAAAGTTTAGATTTTTTGAGTCATTTAAAATGTTATTGAGGAGAAATATCAAAATTTAAGGTTTTTAAAATATGCAAAATAGATAGACCCCTTTTCCTTTGCACAAATATTTAAATATTTAGTGATCAAACTACTGACCTAGTTATACATCTGTTTTTGTATTCCATTTCGATATATATATATATATGCCTTGGATATGAATTTTATATAGGTCAGTGTAGGCTCTGTTTAGCATTGGCCTCTACCATATGGGCTTACACGTAAATTTTGCTCTTAGAAATATTATTTTAATATCTTTATTTTGATACTTCTAATTACATTTTGTTGACCCTCCGCTAAAAGGTGAGAAATTACTTTTTTTTGTTTTGTCACAAATTGGGTTTCAGAGGCTACTTCCTCAATAATTTATAAGGTACTTATTCATTCCTTGTACAGGTAATTAATTTAATTAGTGAAGAAAATTTTTTTTGTTTTTTTTTCCCCTATTGTTCAGAAATTGTTTGATGCAGTGGGTTTTGCGGGTAAAAGTTGTTGTCAAGTATTCCATCCATTTTATTCCCTTCGTTTACCCTTACCTTCTTTATGTTCATAACTTTTAAGGCAATAAACTTTGTTTAATTTAAGATTGATTCGAGATATGTTGGTAAGTAATTCTAAGAAATTGTTACGTAAGAATTTTCTTCCCTCCCACAATCATTTCTAAGCGAATTCATCTTTAGGAACAGACTACAATTTACTACTTTCGAAAGTAGCTACAACAGTATTTCTTCCACTTTCATTCTATGAAAGTAGAGCCATTTTTGACGTACAGTCTCCATATTAGAAAGTATCTTATGGATGTCTGTTTTAACCCCATTTATTACTCGCTTTCTTTACTCGACTTTGATGCCAAAAAACAGGCCAAATTTAACTTTTTTACATTCGTACGTATGCCCAGACCCGGAAAAGGGAAAGGAAGATGAAACCCTTTTCAAATAACAGTTTCTCACTCGTCATTTTTCTTCATCGGTCTAACGTGGAGTACTGCCTTTAAGACACGGTTCAAATCTGCGCTCGACTTCGTCAAATAATTAGTCGATCTCTCGTTTCCCACCTTAACTAACGCGTCCTATACTCTTATTAGCTAGCGCCCGGGGCTCATTGCGTAACGACAACGTTTCCCTATAACTGAGGTGAAAACACCGAGGTCGGGGTTTCGACTCACGATGGTGGCTAATAATAATAATAATCCAGGAATTAGTGCAATGGACCGCCTCTGTGTGGCCTGAGCGTTGTGCCACTTTCTGGCCTTCCTCACTGATTATTTTATACTTTCATTAAACCACAACTCCTTACCCACGTACCCTCGTGTTGCTTTGGGTAAATTAAGAGTAGTATTTGGCGAATTATCTAAATACTAATAATAATGATGTAAATGAATATGATACACGGTTCCTCTCTCCGTGGGATTTCGTTCTTTGGAGAGAGAACATTTGGAAAGTCAGAGACGAAACCAATTTTAATCTAATTCAACCGCTTCCTTTCTCTTTGTGGTCAAAAGGTGTACCTGTGTTAACTCAGGTTGTGTTACAATTGATTTGGGTTGTTATGCTTTATATATATATATATATTTATTATTATTATTATTTATTATTTATTATTATAGACTTTGTCTTTGTTATAATTGCACCATGTTATGCTGAACAAGAAAAAACTCGCATAAATTGTCTTAGAAATTAAATGTATTAGTGTTACAAATAGCGTATTAACAAAGTATTAATTAGTAAAACTGTCATTGTAGTCCACTAAATAAATATCAAAAAATTTATTATAATAAATGAGAGAACTATTGTTTGATAACTTTCACAAATCCAATCTATGCACACTCGAAATGTTAAAACATTGCAACAGATCTACAATTACATTTGTCGGAAAATGTTGTTCAATATTAATTAATTAATTTTAAATTTGCATTATTGATGTTGCCATTAAGTGCCCACGAATAATAGGCTTTCGTTAATTATTATCATTATATATATATATATATATATAAATTTAAATACATAGACCATATAATATATATAATATAATATATAATATATATATATATATAATATAATATATATAATATATATTATAATATATAATATATATTATTGCATACGTTAACTTGTAATTCGTCCTGCTTTTCAGATTGAATTGTTCCAGTTTTAAAAATATAATTTGTTTTATCTAAATTCCTTATATAGATATTGCGTTAGGTCTAATTGATAATTTTTCATCGTGGACTTCGTAGGTTGTTTTTTGAAAATGTAGTTCTAAAGCGCCTAATCTACTTATCGTTGAATCTGATGTTTTTGACTCGTAATTTGAAAGATCTGATGCGTGGGATCTGTCGTTAAATTTATGTTGTATTAGAGATGCACCAAGTATCAATCATCAATCATGATAAAAGCTTAATCGTTTATCGCGACGAAATTTATATCTCATTATTTTATTTCAACTTCTTCTTAAGAAAAAAAATTTGCTTATTGAAATATTTAACGCGAGTAATGGAAAAAATCCAAAAAGTAATAGATTTATTAGAAACATAAAAGCTTTCCACTTATTTTAAAGTCTCTATCAGTTACGATTCTTACGAGTCGATGGAGGTTATGTTTTGCTAATAAATTCTAATTCGGATATCTGTGGCCTTTAAGATAGGGTTGAAATGCGTGGTGAACTTTTTGACTCGATCAATTTTAACAAGTTCATTTCTTATTGTGGTTTTATTCCTTTAATAATTAAGTTTCTGGTTATTAACAATATTCGCTTAACATTAAAACATATTTTTCTTATTAACCATTTAATATTGAATGTCTTCATAAATCGTAAAAATTTTTTGCTTTCATCGCATAAATGTGAGAGTCGGTACGGTACTGGGATATTTCTTCCCGTTCGAATTTCTTGGAACAGCAATCAACTTGCTCAGCATAACGTAGCCTGACTTAACCTAACCTACAAACTCGTTCTATTTATCGGTTTGGTTGATGACCTTATCGGTGTTTGGGAATTTGATCGATGGGAAATATAGCGAGAAGAACGCGGTAAAAAAGATTGGATACGGAGATTTAATTTTGGGGAGGTTGCACTCGGGCTGCTGTGGAGGCACGGGTTCGACTCTCACCGCCGTTCTTGCGGTTGAAGTTGGGCCGGCCACCTACTCTGCAATTGCTTAAACACGGATGACTTTCGGGAGTTCACGCTAACCCTCCTCCTCCTCACGGAAATATCACTTGTCACGAGTGATGTCAAAAGCATCTCGTACCTAATTCGTGATGTATTATCCTCAGGATTGATTTGTAGATGCGATTTATTTGAATTAAAAAAAAAAAAAAACAGGACTGCAGTAAACCTTGATTTCAGTTGAATTGAGTCCCCCTCAGTAGAATTGCATTGTGGGCAGAGGTTAATAACGAGAAACGTAAGAGCCGATCACCAGGTACTTTATATCCGTGTGCATCTCTTAAATTTTTTTGTTTTTCATCGTTTTAAACATGGGACTTTAGGTTTGAACTTTGAAATCTTTTAAAACAGCTTTTAAGTGTTAGAAGTAATCTCATTTATTTATTTTTTATGTTTAAAAGCTTCATATTTAAAGTATAATTTCATTAAAATTTAAAACTTAATCTTAGTTTATTATTTGCTTAATGCAGCTGTATTGAAATATTTAAAATTATTTCTCTTTTAATCTTTGAAGGTAATTTAGATTTTAAGTACTTACAAATTTACTTGAAGTGTTTTTACTTTTACTGTCAACATTTTAAGCATTTATTATTATTATGTAATTTATATTTTTAAAAAAAATCGTCATTTATATTTCATTCAAAAAGTTAGAATTTTTGTTATTGTATTTACTTCAAAATTCTACAGTGTGGTTCATGAAGGGTGATAGGTTTATGCGGCTTCAACGCAAATTCCATAGATATTTCCTTTTACTGCTCTTTAAGTTTCATACTTTCAAAGTATTTTTTATTAGTTTGTAAATATTACTGAATTTTGTATTTTAATTAGTGATACTGTAATGCTATATTTAGTTGTATAGTGTAAAATTGTGATTTATAATGGTTTGTAAGCCCCTTGGACATATATAGATGATGAAAAGGAAATCTAATCATACTCTATTTTCTTTAGTAATAGGATTAATTAAGGAAGCTTCACTGTTCCTTTATCTCATCATCATCATCATTATCATTATACTACAAATAGATTAATGCTAAATTCTACTAAAGATGTTTAGAACTGCATACCTCTCGGTTTACGTTAAGAATTTTATTTGAATGCCTTTCGTTTTGCCGACTCGTTTGGGCGCGTCCTCCCATTACTAATAAAGGGGTGCATCTTGCTCCCATTGACCACCAAGGCGATTAAATGGTCTAGCCTATTGTGTTCTCTTCACTCCCCCACTTCCCTTCCTCTTTTTGTATTCCTTAAACTTCCTTGTCCCACCCCTCGCTAAGACCTGTAGTGTGCCTGATCTTCTTAAAAAAGATACGTGCGTTGGTTGTTGGGATACCCACCCTACAATGGTAGGGCCACTGCCAGGAATTCCGGTGACCGCAGACATTACTTTCCATTAATTCCTTACCCTCCATAATCCATATCTCCATCAGCGAATTTTGTATTTCATTTGGCTTTTTATCAGACTCGTCTCGCCCTAATTTAGATTCGGGTTCTTCAAGACAAATTTAAATCCTTTTGCGTATACTTGTGTTTACTTATGAGTCTTATTCTCTGCTGTCGTTGAGGACTCGTCATTCTCCATTAAGAACATTAGCTTTTCATGGTCTGGATTTCATTCCTTTCTGCTGTACATGCCTCTGCTTTTCCTCTTTCTTTGCCATGCATCTCTTTCAGATCCATTCTAATGACTGCTGCTTGCTCTGATCAGCGCAAGGTTTGATGGTTCTATCCTTGTTGAAGTTTGCTTCAAGGCCAAAGCCTAGAGTGAGGCTCTTTATCAGCTTAAAACCCACCTCATCATCCATCTCTCTCGCTATATTGATTTTAACTAAAGTTTTGAACACTTGGCAGGATCTCGTCAGTAATTCTGATGAAACGCTTATCAAAAAGCTATGTCGCAGGGAGATGTGGCTGTGATTCGTATCTTGAAGAGTATTCTTGTTCATATTCCTCCTCTTACTTTTATCTTTGATTCTATATGCCTTTCCCGCCAATTCAAGGCTACGTGATTGAATATTTGAGTTGTATGTTCCTTCTCGTTGGTGCTTTTACCAGATTTTTTGGCCATGCTCGACAGTGATGCCAATTCTTCTCTCAGGGTCTCAGGTTTGTTGAACGTAGGCTTCCATTCTGCTTATCATTGCCATAACTCATTTTACTTCTAACGATTTTCCCCAACAGTTCCTTCATGAGAAGATCACTCTTCTTACTGCAAAGCTTCTTCCTTTCAGGGGCGCTTGTCTTAGAAGATTTTCCTATTGTTGCTGCCTCTTTATCACCCACCCGCAAAAAAGAGCTCAATCTAATCCTGTGGGTGGCTCCCGTACGTACTCAGGCTAGCGTGCTCTTTGTGGCCGTCTTCTCTTCACCACTAGAGAATCATTGGCTCCACTTTCACCTGTTTCTTAGTCCTTACAGCTTTCCTATGTGAGAAGCCGTCGTCGGTCGTTGCCCCTTCTGGGCACGAGGAGGAAGAGATGCCTGCTTTACTCATAAGTCTTCATCCGATAACTATCCTTTCCGTAAATACGGGACCTGTCGACTTATTCGACGATATTTTTTCTCTTCGAAGTGGTGCTTGATACCAAGCCCTTTGAATTATCGGCCCGCCTGCAAATATTTCTCGCTCCTCATTTTCACTTAATGATCCTTAGCAGAAATAGCTAACTACTACTCCTTCACAATCTCAGTAATTCTGGGTTCCTCGTTTTGTTTTAATGATTTGTGATATTGCCAATTCTTTGCTCCCAAATGCCCATTACGCTTTGTACATCAACTACTTTCACAGTGGTTTCATTTTTCCGCGACTGATTGTTGAGATTAATTTTTCCTTAATGTCTCCTGTATCCGATTCTTGACCTCACCGTTTGTCTCCGAGACCCCCTTTTTGAGTTTTCAGTTTGATTGACTGTCACGTGCCAAAGCCGTAATTAAATCTTTTCTTTTAGAACCATCTCCAGTACTACTTATGGCTCTCATCCTACCACGCTTCAGCGGTTATACCGTCCTCTTATCCGTTCCAAGATGGATTTATAGGTATCATTTATTCATCAGCTACTTCATAATGCAGGAATTAGGGTTTATTCTGATGCCTCTCGCTCCCTTCTCATCCCAAGTACGTTGTGTTGAAGCCGGAGAATCCCCTCTGTCTTCTTACCACTCCGCTGCTTGGTTCACCGAACTCAAGTAATTTTCACTGGCGCCTTTCTTTTCCTCTCCGCCAAAATGGTTGATCTCTGTCTCTCTATTGTTCATACAGTGTTACACTTCAACCCTTGTTCCTTGAAACCCTTCGTTCATGCCACCTTCAGCGTGTTCTCGCTCGTTCTGAGACACTTCTCTGAATCCTCTGATGGAGTGGGTCTTTATTGCGGTCTTCTCGAATTTAATTCAGGCAGGCTCCCTTCTTTCTCTAGATTCTATCCTAATTGCCCAACTTTATACGGTTTTCTTTAAGACCTTCCTATTTTTCGATTTCTTACTAGAACCTGCCGTTTTTCACTTGCTTTTTATAATCATTCTTCTTCACGCTGTTGAGACCTCGCAAAATATTTTAGTTTAGGCGATTCACCAGCGGCTGTTTCTTCATCGTAATCATGATAGGGCGCTGAGTATCCTTTCGGTCTCGGTTCATGTTGCGTTCCCGGAAAACAAACGAACCAGGCGCAGCTGTTGCAGTCTCTCCAGCCTTCCCCTCGCAGATTTTAGGTCATCCGGCACTATACCCACTTTGCCAACACGTGTCGGTCTTGACTTTGTAATTTCACTTTTAACTTACTCATCTGTAACTTAACCTAACGTTGCCAATTAGGGTTTTTCCAAATTTAAGTGTCGAGACTATTTTTTTGTGGACAAAATGAGTAAATGCTCGGTGCCCATGCAATAAACTTCGAGTTGTTTTCTGACATTACACCTGACTGCTATGACGTTCATTCTCTGAAACTTCGGCTGTTACATGGCCGATCCACTGTGATGGCATATCGTCATCCGTCTCAGGGTTGGCCAGTTACTATAAGTTGACTCGTAGTCACTTTAAGCGAACGGTCCCCGCGTCTCTTTGCGGCTGTTGTTTAATCCCGTGACGCACTTTATTTCTCCTTTCATTTGAAATACGGACTGATGATGCTTAACTTGATAGTCACATCTTCGTCTAACTTATTTTCTCCCTCCCTCCCCCTCCCTCCCTCCTACTTCTTCCTCCCTCCCACTCCTTCCTCCCTCCCACTCCTTCCTCCCTCCCACTCCTCCTGCTTCTGCTTCTTCCTCCCTCCCACTCCTCCTGCTTCTTCCTCACTCGTTTCCTAATGTTCCTTGACTGAGCATGATTTGACCTTGTAGTTCAAGTGCCATGTCCCTCTCAGTAACGAACGAACTAAAACTAATTTACCGTATTAATACTCCTTAAACTTACTACTTAATAAAAAAAGTGCTTTAGGAATACTTAATATTAATATTATTTATTATTATTATTATTATTATATAAATAATTGTTAATGAAACCTAAAATTTAATTTTCGTTGTAACCTTTTTTATACACTTCAAGCAACTTTTAAGTTTTCACTAAATTTTTAATATGTCCAAAGATTTATTAAATTTTTGATTTAATTATTAACGTATGCCAAAGTAATCGACATCATTCCTTTTTTTTTTTTTCTTTAAAGGATAATTTATATTCTCTAATAATATTAAGTTTATTTTTTTATTTTTCTATTTTTATCAATCTTAATTTTGATTTATAGAGAAAAAATGTCTTAAATAAAATTAGGTAAAATCATACTAGCTTTTCCATGTTGCAAAAACATATCAATTTTTGTACTTTATACTACTTTTCTTTATAACTCATTATATACACTAAATAATAGTTATTATGTATATGTATATATTTATATATAATAACTTTTAATACATGTACGTTTATATATATATATATATATATATATATATATTATATATATATATATATATATATATATATATATTATTACATCCTTTTACTCTCCAAATGTACTATTATTATGTACAATTATCTCATAGTACTGTACAGTTTTGTCTTCCTAATTTTAATAAAGCTATATGAGAAAAAGTACTTTATTTCGTAATCTTTACTTACCACTGCTTAAAAGCTTCAACAGTACTTCCCATTTAGTTCCTTATTTGCTCTGTAAGTTATTGCTCGATTAAGAGAGTGAACTTGATAGAGATGGTTATTACTCGAGAGGCAGATGTGAGAATGTAAGTAAAATAATTTGTACAGTTTCGACTATAAACAATTTCTAAAAGTAACTGATCACTAATGATTGGTTTTAATTTTTTAAATTTTATTATTGTCACCGAAGAGAAAAAAAATATCCGAAGAAAAATGGAATATTACCAATTGGTAATTTTTTATGCTTTTCAGAAATTGTTTTCAGTAGAATTTTTTTATGAAAGTATATTTTTTTCTTTGTTTAACCGTCGATTCGTACCTAGGGAAGATGGTACATATCTCGGCAAGACAGTGGGTGGGTGGTGTGCTAGAGGGGTGAGAAGGTTCAGTTACTGGATATGCGGGAGGAGGGGTATGGATTTAGATGCGGTAAAGTGGGTGAGGAAAGAGAAAATCGCTTCTGTTGAAAAGCGGGGGCCTTCGGCGATTATAGACTAGTCGTTCGGGTATGGGTATGCTGGGCAAAAAAAAGGGAAACGCCTATAACGGAGGCCGGACAGGTTTGGGCATTCGACTAAGAGGTGGACGACAGTAATAGGGGTATGGTAGGTGGGGCAGAGCGGGGCTGGCGATTTAGCCAGAAGGTGACCGTGTGTGATGCGTGTATGTCCTCTGCGGAGACGGGCTACAATCACTTCTTTATGGCGGGACTTATGGAACGAGGAGGCCCATATCATAGTTGTGGTTTGATCCGGTGGAGCTGCTTGTATGTGGCTTGGTCCCATTCCCGCTGCCAAATGGAACGGAAGTGGGAGCGGTGAGTCGGGAAGAAATCGGTGAGGAAGAGGGGCCGGGTGTAGATCGGTAGTAAGCAGGCAGTTTTCGCTGTACGGTCTGCCGCCTCATTATCCCGTATACTGACGTGTGCCGGGATCCAGCAGAAGGCGACCGTCTTGGGTTGGAAAGCCGTTAAGGAGTAGAAGGTTTGTTGGATGGTGCTGACTAACGGGTGGTGGGGGAGGGATTAAATCTTTCAAGGGAGAGGGGTGCGCTTAGAGAATCTGACTAGATGACATAGGAGCTGGCAGAGCAGGTGCTTATGATGTCGAGGGTCTCCAGAATAGCCAAGAGCTCTACTGAAAAAACAAAGGCCTCGCGAGGCAGGGGGACGCCTCGAGAAAGTGGTTGAGTCAATATTACCGCTGAGGCGGCCGTACCAACTTCCGAGCGGGAACCATCCATATAAATGGGGGACAATGTCCTGGCGTCTGGTTACGTGTTCCTTGAAAAGTGATTTGTATACCATAGCGGTCGTGGTAGTTTTTTGACAGGGCACATAGGTCTCTGCATTTCCGGAATCTCTAGGCTGACCCCTACAAGGCTAGGCTTAACCTACTCTACAGTTAGACTGGCGATATTAGGGGTGGGTTAATTGGGGACCAATTCATACAGAGCATTTTTCACAGGGGAGATATGTTGGAAACGTCCAGGAAAGAGCGGACCGCTTCATTGAAGTGCCAGCTCCGTCCCTGGGGTGGAAATTCAGGGATTGCCGCGCACAGAAGTGACGAGGGTAGCCTCTGTGCACAAAGGTAGGTCCTCATGAGGAGCATACTCCGTCAGCGGGCGAGAGGGAGGTAGTTACATTCTGGCTGAAGGCTGGGGAGGAGCGGAAGGTACCAGTTGAGAGGCGGAGGCCCCTATTAAGTATCGGGTCCAAGATACGGAGGCAAGCGCTGGAAGCACATCCGTATATGACACTTCCATAGTCCCGCCTTAACTGGACTATGGAAGTGTAAAGACGAAGGAGGGACCGTCGGTCGGCGCCCTACGTGGTGTGGGAGAGGTGATCTAGAAGAGCGAGGGAGCTGGAGAGAATGTTTCAGGTGTTTGAGATGGGGAACTCAGTTGAGCCGTCGGTTAAGGATCATGCCCAGGAACCGCGTAGTGCGCACTACTTCGAGGGGCTCGCCGTATAGCGTGACAGAGTGAACAGGGAGGGCTGTGGATCTTCTCCTGCTGAAGACCATGCTTTTGGTTTTGGAGGTGGACAGGCGGAATCCAATCGATGTCGCCCACCTCTCCACCCGATGGATGGCGAACTGAATTTATCGTTGGACGACGGACAGATTCCGCCCCACGAACCATATCGCAAGGTCGTCCGCATAGATGGAAGAACGGACGGTGGGTGGAAGGCATTTTGATATTGTGTTCATGACTAATGAGAAGCATAGAACACCGAGGATGCTTCCCTGTGGGATCTCGTCCTCTTGCTCGAAAGTATCTGAAAGGACTAAGCCCACCCGTACTTTAAAAGTCCGAGAGGAGAGGAAGCCCTTGATGAAAGTCGGCATGATTTCGACGAAACCCAAACTTTGGAGTTGACTGAGGATTATATGTCGATGGGTGGTGTTGTAGGCCTTCTGGATATCGAAGAAAGTGGACAGGACAAACTGTCCATTGTTGAAGGCGTTCTGTGTATCTCGGCTGAGGAGCAGGAGGGGGTCTGTAGTAGAACGGAATTGTCTGAAGCCAGACTGGGTAACCGGGAGGAAGTCGTTGTTTTTAAGGAGAAAGGAGAGTCGCGTGGCGACAATTTTTTCAAAGATTTTACAGGCGCAGCATGTTAGTGCGACTGGTCTATTGTTTGTGGGTTCGAGGGGGTCTTTGCCGGGTTTGGAGATAGGAATTACATGGGCCTCTTTCCACCGAGAGGGGAAAGTGCCCTCGATCCATATACGGTCGTAGATTCCCAATAGGAACATTTGCATAGTAGGATCATCATTAGGATGGATGTGTTGTATCATGAAGTAGGGAATGCCGTCCGGGCCAGGGGAAGGGGAGCGTTTCGAGGCCAGTGTCGCCTCTAGCTCGCGCATGGTGAACAACCGGTTGTAGGGGTTGTGGAGGTGTGGTGAAAAGGAACTCTTGGGACGGGAGCGTGGGAGCTGTCTGCGGAGAAGACGGCAGCGAAGGTGGATGCTAGATTCGCCACCGACCTCAGTTCACAGAGGGGTCCGTCATTAGTTCGGAGGACTGGGGATCGGGAGGGGGCATGTCGTCTCTTGACACTTTGTACCTTCCAGATGGTAGCCGAAGGTGTGGAGGTGGTGACACTAGACACAAAGGCACGCCAGGAAGCTCGACGCGCTTTCTTCATCGCACGGCGAGCAACGGCTCTGGCCCGCTGCATCTCCATGCGTGCGATGCGATAAAAGTGTCAGGGAGTACTCTTCTTGCCGCAAATTGCCTCCGCGCACTCGGGGGTAGGTGGAATATCGTGGAATGATGGCGCTTGCAACTGTGACAATGGTCGCCTCAAAGTAAGCAATGCACTCGTCGGATGGAAAGTGGGCAGTCGTACAACGTGTGGAAGTGTTGTTTCGGTAAAGGGGTCAATTAGCTCTGGCCGCTATCCACGTCTCCGGTACCCGAATAGTCTGGTCGGGCCGATTTAGTGTGAGGCAGACGGGGAAGTGGTCGCTGCCATAGTCGTACCGGAGAACTTTCCAGGTGAAGTCTAGGAGGCCGTCCGTCGAGACGAACGACAGATCTATACAGGACGGGGGTGCATCTGGTGGCGTGATAAAGTGTGGGAGATCCTCGTTGAGGCACTCGAAGGAGAGCTCGGTCATGAGGACAATCAGAGTCGGAGCCACAAAAGTTGAGGTGTCTCCACAGAGGGTGGCGACTGTTGAAATCGCCCAGGAGTAGAAATGGCCTGGGGAGTTGTATTACTTCAACTAGGTCATCGCGGGAGACTTGAGAGTGGGGAGGGAGGTAGATCGAGCAGACTGAGTATTGTTTGTCCAGGAAAATTCTGGCAGCAACCACCTGTAACGGGGATCTGACAGGGAGGTTGTGAAAGGGGAGTGTGCGGTGGACGAGGATGGCAGGCCCCCTTCGTGTGCAGGTAGGAGACGGGGAGGTAATCAAGAATATCCGGTGGGGCAGGGCATTGGTCTGGTCCCCAGGATTAGCTCCTGGAGACAGACACACACCGGGTGGGCAGAGGCAATCAGGGAATTAAGGCCTTCGTAATTTGCGAAGATTCCCCTGCAGTTCCAGTAAGAAGCTACGGGACACACCGTCGATTTAAAAACGGGGACCCGTGATACAAAAGTTTGCCCCCAAGTTCCCAGCACCCCAATCCCATCGGCCTGGACACCCAACCAGTCAACACGGTGACGCCCTAAGGGCGCCACCTCCGGAGGACAGCTCTGGAGACCCGTACTGAGAGCCAAGGACCTTGGTGGCTCTTAGCCCGGTCTCCCCAGTAGCCTGTCCGGCATGGGTGACCCTTCCGGGTGCTAAGCCGGAATAAATGCATAAAATAGACATTCATGTCTTTATCGAAGCAGATCTAGGCTCGTTGCTATAATGACCCATAGTGTTAATAGGTTTTTGGTATGGTAAACGCGATTTCCGTAGCACGGTGAAATATGTAGTGTGCTGAGGCCTCTAGAGTGTTCATTCATAATGTATAAACGTAAGTTAGGTTTAATAGGTAGATTGCAAAAGGTAGAAAATAGGCCTCTCCTATATTTGGACGAGAATACGTGATATGAGCTATGAAGCCAGAACAACAGGTTTCGTTTGGTTCATACTCGTATTCACGTTCAGCCAATCAGGCATAGGTTTGTTAGCACATGATACCTACCTCTAGTCTTGCTCAGTCGTGTTCTTGAAGATAGGTTGGTTATCAGGTAGTATCAGAATTATATAAGTAAGAGATTTAATATCAGAAAATAGGCTAATAAAATTAGTTAAATAATACAAAATAATTGGGAAATTATAAAAACTATTGAAATCTTGTATTAATTTCTGTTTCTTAAGTTGTAGGTGTAATCATAAATAAACTGAAGATCAGGTGTAATGCGGAATGGAACAATGAAATCTGCGCGATGAAAAAGGCAACGCAGCACCAGAGACAGCGTGAGAGAGTTAAAAAGTGGAGTCAAGAGAGGGAGGGTACAGAATAGACCGTGAGAGAGAAGGGAGTGCGCGGAGTATTCCAAAACTCCCATCGGAGTCCGAAATCCTCTCTTTAGGAGTCTGAAAAGGAGTGATAGGGGGACCCCCTTGAATTATTTGGAATTTGAAAACAAACACAGATTCATTCACAATTTATTCATATACACCGTCTGCCAGAAAAAAAGGTTCACTCTGAAAACATCCATGGAATCAACATTTTTCAAACAATCAGTATGAAATTTATACACATAAAAGATACATAAAACATCTACCTGTAAACCAAATTTCAGTTCAAAGCTATCCAAAATAATGATTTATTAAATATTTCTCTAATAATACTACAACTGATGTTTGACAAACTAATCAAGAATCCTTTATTTCCATTTTCACTTTTGTAAATTCTAATATACGATTTTTTTTTGCAGGGTTATAAAATATAGTGAATATGTCATTTTCAGAGGAAGATAAGATTATAATTAAGCATTATAGACTAGAAAAGGGATATGGACGAACGAAACTACTCTCCGAATTCCCCAACAAAGGATGGACTCTTGGTGGTTTGAGAAAGCTTCTGAAGAAAATTGACGAGACTGAGGATATCAAAAGAAGAGAGGGAAGTGGGCGACCAAGGAACCCATATGACACCAGCTCGTATATCAAAAGTTACAATTATCAGAAACTAGTGTGAGACGCATAATTAAACAATATCTTCAACTAAAATCTTTCAAAAGAGTGCACGGGCAAAAGATTACTCAAACTGATGAGCAGAAACGAGTTCAAAGATCAAAACAAATCTTACGGCGAGTAGCATGTGATAAACTTTCAAAGGCTTTTTTCACTGATGAAAAGAGATTCACTGTGGAGCCACCTCAGAACAGTCAAAATGAGAGTTTACTCGCACGTCCAATGTAAGAATGAAATACCTGATAGTAGACGTTTTGCAACCAGAAGTCATTTCTCAGCTAGTGTCATGGTGTCAGTTGGCATATCAAAAGTTAGGAAAAACATCCATTCATTTTACTGAGCCTAGTATGGAAAAACTATACACGCTTACAACATGGTATCGTATGTTGTACCTTTGCTTCTTAATTAAATATAAATTATTAATTAATTGAATTAAATATCTTTACAAAATCGCCTCGGGATTGGCGACATAGCCTATTGGGGAGGAAAATAATTGCCATACATACATACATAGAACTCATATGTAGGCATCGGGCCTGCTTGACAACAAGAAAACCAAATTTATTATTTCGTGTTCAAAATTTTCCACTTTTGACTCATGAAAATTACATCGAGAGAAGAGTCAACGAACTTTGAAGAATCAGCAGATTCCTAACGATATATTATATTATAGCGGCTCGCTCGGAGCTTGCTTGTGTTACAGCGATGCTTTTAGCAAGGAAGATGTACTTTATCTTCCTATAAGTTCTGAGTGAAATCCTCTTAATATATAACCTAATAACTATAAAAAGGATAGGCCTATTCCTTCAGGTATTTTAATACAGTGACTACTTATATTAGTTACATCAAATCAACTCATTGTGTAACTCCATCGTACCACGGCCCTACATCGAAAAACGTCGCGTCCTACGAACAGAAGCGAGGCCCAACGAAATAATAAAGTAAGGCAATTCCTTTCTTTACCATTAGGCGGCGCAAATACCGAAGGCAAATAAACATAAAGATGTCCTTTGAAGACCTACACATACATAACTCTAACGAAAAAACGTAGGGCTTTTGTCGTTAACTCTCTACTGTAATCTGCTGGAAATTTCCAACGGATGAGGGTATCAGGCAATCATCCCATAGCCCTATAATTTTTTCACACCTGGTGTAAAAGTCAATGCCGAGTACTATCGAAATACTCTGCTGCGAAACATGCTTCCCGAAATGCAAAATCTGGCCAACGGTGGTTATTCTCTTTTTCAGCAAGACGGAGCAACGTCCCATACAGCAATAGCAACTGTGGAATGCTTAAAAAAATAATGTCCCAGAATTACTTGAACCCCAAAATTGGCCACCTAATAGTCCTGACATGAACTCTGTTGACTACGGAATCTGGGAAAATTTGGCACAGAGTTTACAGGAATAAGGTGAGAAATGTTGATCACTTGCGTCAGCTTCTTGTGGAGAAGTGGGAAGAGATACCACAGGAGCAGATCGATCGAACCATTGATGAATTTCGTCCAAGATTGATGAAAATTGTTGAAACAGAAGGGAAACATATTGAACAATTTTTTTAATAGGAATTCCAAAAGAGTAAAATGTTAAGTTGATTTCTTTTGTAAACTTAGGATTTAAGTTGTTTCGAAATTCAAAATCCTTTTTTTGTTTTCATGTTTTTTTAATGGAGGCATTTCCTATATTTTATAAATCTTATGATGTATTTTATAACTAAAATGATAATAAAAATTTTATTACCAAAGTTTTACCGCCTTTGTGGACTTTGTGGACTTTGTGGACTCGCAGAATTCAAAACTGGAGCGATGTTCACCAACAAAATTTGTTGAACATAAACAATCCTCATTAAATCATTAATTTTGAATATAATAATCTGAAAATTGGTGTACAAATATACTATTTACATAGTTTTGCTCTGTATGAGTTTCACTATGATTGGTTAATAAATGTTGATTTCATGGCTGTTTTTAGAGTGAACCTTTTTTTTTGGCAGACGGTGTGTGCGAGGGCGAGTCCAAAAGTATGCGGAAAAATGTTCCTGTGCAAACACGTTGTTTTTTTTTCAAAACAAAACGAGATTAATCATGTCTTCGGAAGTTGATGATGATATCTGACAGGTTATTTCATTAATTCACTTGTCATTGTGTATTGAGGGTGCCTTTAAAAAGAACGTCATTTTTCACCCCATGGAAACCAGCGATTTTGAGTTGAGGGCCATCATCAAATTCTTGTTTAAACTCGAGTGGACAGCTTCGCAAATCAGTGAAGCTTTGCAAAGGGTTTATGGAGATGCTGCCCCAAAGAAAACAGCAGTTTATAAATGGATTAACCGTTTTCGAAATGGTAGAGAAGACCTGCAAGATGATCCAAGGGAGGGAAGACCGTCAACCTCGACAAATGAAGAAATGGTAGCCAAAGTGCAGAAATTCGTGGAAGAAGACCGTAGAGTTACAACTGATCAGGTAGCTACTGCAATGGGGACATCTCACATGGCTCGGCATCTTCGATTTTAAGCGAACATCTCGGCCTCAGCAAGCTTTCGGCGCGATGGGTCCCAAAAGCGTTGCGCCCAGACCAGCTGGTTCAAAGAGCTGATCTTTCGATGGCTTCTTTAAACAAGATCGAAGCTAACGAAGACGAATTTATGGATCGACTCATAACCGACGATGAGACGTGGATCTACCAATACGATCCTGAAAGTAAGGTACAGTCCAAGCAGTGGCTTCCCCGCGGATCTTCTGGACCAGTCAAATTCAAATCGGAGAGGTCGGCGCAAAAGGTGATGGCCACAGTTTTTTGGGACTCGAAAGGGGTGATTTTGGTAGACTATCTTGAAGGACAAAGGACTATCACGGGAGCATACTACGTAGGAGTTTTGGAGTTTTAACAAAATTGAAAGAAGCATTGGTGAAAAAACGACCTGGAAAGTTGCACCGAGGGGTCCTTTTTCATCACGACAACGCTCCAGCGCATTCTTCGAAGGTTGTCAGGGCTGTCCTACGAGAATTTCGATGGGAAATCTTACCACATCCACCCTACAGCCCTGATCTCGCCCCATCTGACTTCTTTTTGTTCCCAAAACTGAAAAACCATCTCAAAGGAGCCCGATTTAGAAGTATGGACGAAGCAAAAATAGCCGTTTCAGATTGGTTCAAAACGAGAGGTGAAGGGTTCTTCAGGGAGGGGTTAAATGGATGGAAACACCGCCTTCAAAAGTGCATGAACTTAGAGGGGAACTATGTTGAAAAATAATTGCTTTACGTTCATATGTTTTCGCTTAATAAAGGATTCTTTGTTTTTTCCGCGTACGTTTTGACTCCCCCGTGTGTATATATATATATATATATTTATTTATTTTTTCCTCGTTAATATGACTGTTTATTAGAATATTATATTTCTTATACTTGTTTGACTTCAACCCACGAATCGTGTAGTGAGTGCCCAGTGAAAAGTGAAGATTGAGAACCAGTTACTCCGCTCAAGGAGTAAAAGTGGTACCAAGTGTCGTAGTGAGAACCGTAGTTCATTTTCTTTCATTTTTTTGTGCAGGAAGTAGGGGCCAAGGATGAACACCCGCAAAAGCGCCCCCCCCCCATAGAAGAAGAGAACCAAAATCAAGGTCAAGGGTTTTCGAGATGCCTAGACACTCTGCATTTGAAAGATTGCAGGTCATAGACAGGGGGAAAGATGGATTGAGGAAGATTGTTCCAGAGTTGACCGGTTGAGTAGATAAAGGACTGGAAATACCAATTACCCTTGCGTTAGAGAGTTGGACAGAAAAAGAATGAGAATGTGTCGAAAGTCGGGTACTGCCTTCTCTCCTTAAAGGAGGAGACATACAGTTAGAGAGTTCAGAAGAACAGTGTCCGTTATAATAGCGATAGTGAAGAGAGAGTAAGGCAACATTGCGGTGAAGAGAGAGGGATTAAAGACAGTGAGTAAGAGGCGGATAATAATTGATGAGAAAAAATACTTTGATTCCACCCGGTTAAGTACGGCTGTGTAGGGTGAGCCACCCGATACATGAGAAGCATACTCCATACAGGGGCGGACAAGACTCCTGTACAGAGACAGCAACTGAGTGAGGGTGAAGAAACTGCGAAGCCGGTACAGCACACCTAACCTCTTAGAAGCTGTTCTGGAAAGAGAGTACATGTGATCTTTTCAGAAAGATCACGAGAAAAGGAAACGCCAAGAATTTTTAGAATTAGAATTAGAATTAACCTTTATTAATAATAATAAAATAAATACATTTTTTCAATTTACAATGACATGAATAATTGTAAAGCTCGACTATTTATTTCATTTAATTTGGCCCTTAAGCTTTAGGCTTTACTGGGCTCTTATAAAAAATAAGCAGCTAGTTGTTATTAATTAATAATAATAAATAAATAAGTAAGTAAATAAGTATTATTAATAGTTAAAACATGTATTACAATATTAAACAATATTAATGGACAATATTAAACAATATTAGTGGACATTAATCATAGATTTTGTTAGTATGCCATTATTAATCGGGATTTCAACTTGGTTTTAAACAAATTTATATTCACAATATTTTTTATATCGTCATTTAAGTCATTCCATAGTTTCAATCCAATGAAAATGGGTAGTTTTTGAGATGAAGACAATCTAAATTGAGGTATAACAAGCTCTGATCTATTTCTGGTCTGATACGAGTGGATTTCTTGATGAGTGTTAGAAAATCTAGAAGAGGAAGAACCATTGTTGTCCCAAGGCGATACGATGACTAAGCTGATTGATGCAGTATTGCTTGTATATATATTAAGTTAAGGTGTATATATATCCATCTCATAATTGTAAGGTTAGTGAAAAATTAACTTAATTTAGAGCTAGCATTTTTGAGCTCTTGTGGCATCATTGTTTGGTCACACTGTTGGCATCATTTTGGGACGCTGCGCGTCTTTTCTACTCGTTTGTGGAAGGTCGTACGTAAAGGTGTGGTCTGATAGAGAGCTCTCTTGCAATTCAGTTTGGTTGTTTAGATACATGATTGTTGCATCGTGCAATAGTCCAGGTTGCGTTGTTGTTGCAAGGTTCAGAAAGAAGACCACAAATAGTACCCTTTTTGTTTACTTTAAGTTCATGTAAATGTAATTAAGGTCTAAGGTAGGCCCGCATCGAGTCAGCAACCCTGAGGTTACCCTGAGGTAGGACCTAATAGGATCTCAAATCCGTAAGTTTTAATTTAGCTTAACTTGGGCTTTAGGTAGAACTTGCCCTTTAGAATTTGGCCGTTCACGGCTCAGCTGGGATTTTGAACCCGACAAATAAATAAAATAACAATGAGTTACAAAATATCTATTTACCCATTGTAAATTAATGATTTTGTTCTTACACTTGTAAATAAAAATAAAATGTGCCAGTTTGGTTATATCGTCGAGCTTTAGTAGGTTTAGCTCTTTAAATAATGCACTAGAGTGATCAAGGAAATCAGCATCAGATAATAACATTATTGCTCGTTTTTTGGATGACAAAGATACTATTTAATGTGTTGTTAGCGGAGTTTCCCAAAACAAGGGTGCAGTATGTTATATAAGGAAGAACAAGAGTATGATAAAGAGTCAATAAAACTTGTTTAGGGACTATATTTCTAAGTTTAAACATTATAGCAACGCTCCTTGAAATATTTTTCGCGATATAATTTACATGATCATTCAATCGCAAATTCTTATCTAGCATTACACCAAGAAATTTTGTTACAGTACACTCCTTTATGGCGATTTCATTAACATTAAGTTCATCAAGATATACATTTCTTTTATTAGTAAAAATCATGAAATTTGTTTTACTGGTACTTAGGAAGAGTTTATTGGTGGTCAACCATTTCATTACACTGATGAATTCTGAATGAAATATATTCTTAGCTGTATTAACATCTTTGCAAGAAAAAGAGAGAGTTGTATCATCTGCAAACATTATGAAGTTCAGTATATCAGATGAACGTGGAAGGTCATTTATATATAATAAAAATAACAGTTGACCCAGAACTGAGCCCTGTGGCACACCATGTTTGACAAGCGCTTTAGTTGAGCAAACCTTATTTACTAATACAAAATATCTATTGGACAAATAACTTTTAAACCAATCACTGATTGCTCCTCTAAAGCCGTAACAATATAATTTATTAAGTAGAATATTATGGTCTGTTACATCAAACACCTTACTCAAATCCATAAATATTGATATCATTATGTCTTTGTTCTCCTTAGCTATATTTACATTTTCCATAAGATTTAAAATAGCCATTTCCGTTGTTTTATTATTACGGAAGCCATATTGATTTGGAGATAATAAATTGTAGGATTCTAAATATCGCTGCATTCTACTTTTTACAATTTTTTCAAAAACGTTGCTGAACACAGATAATGAACACACCGGCCTGTAATTTGTTGCTAGTGTAGGATCACCCCCTTCAAAAAGGGGTGTTATACAACCAGTTTTTAGCATTGATGGGAATATTCCTTTAGAAATATTTTGATTGATAATTTTAGCCAAAGTTACAGATATCTTATCTTTAACAAGTTTCAATATAGGTACAGGAATGTTATTTTTTGTATTTTTTAATTTACCAATAATATTCTGGACCTCAGTAGAGGTAGCAGGAACAAAAGAAAATGAATTTAGTGGGCTGGGTGGCATATATTCTAGAGGTGAGTGATCATTATTTATTAATTGTGAGCGAAGCTTATCCGCTATTGAAGTAAAATGTGCATTTAAAGAGTCTGCAATAGCAGTATCATCAGTAATTTCTTTATTACCAACATTTAATTTCTCAATCGAATTTTTCTTAATTTGTTTTCCGAGAAGATTGTTTATGGTTGTCCAAGTGTTTTTCATGTCTCCTTTATGTTTGGAAAATTGATTGTTATAATAGTTATATTTTGCAATTTTGATTATTTTAGTTAATTTGTTTCTGTATTGAGTATGTATTTTAGGAATTTTGCTCTGTAATTGCAATTTGAATAATTTATCTGTTCTTTATTGAAGTGATAATTCCTGGAGTGATCCATGGATTTGCGACACTTTTGGGCGAAACTGTTTTTCTCCTTAAAGGAAAGCAAATATTAAAAATATGGAATAAGGTGTCATAGAAGAACTGAAACATATGATCTGGGTCATTTAAAGGTTCGTCATAGTCAAGTCGAGTATTTTCTACAGCCCCAATAAATTTTCTTTTGTTAACCTCTGAGAATATGCTGTAATCAATAGTTGTTTTGTCCGCAACCTGAACAATGTTACTGAATATAGCGTAAGTATTAAAATGATCACTGATGTTTGTGGTTATAATTCCAGAATTTATGAGGGCATTGCTATTTACAAATATATTATCAATCGTAGATTCTGTTATTCGATTGCCATAGCTGCAGACTCGAGTGGGTTTGGTAATAGAATGACTAAGATAGAAAGAATTCATTAAGTTTAAACATTTATGAGAGATTGCTTCAGATTGCAAATTGATGTTGAAGTCACCGGCAACTATGGCATTCGATTTATGAAAGTTGCATAACATGTTATCTAAGTGAATTAAAAAGCTATTGATATTAGTATTAGGTGGTCTATATATTGCATGGACAGAATATACATTACTTTTGTCTTTTATAATCACAATCAGGTTTTCATTGTCACTATTACATAGAGAAAATACTCGTTAGAGTCGTAAGTTTGATGTACATACACAGAGATGCCCCCACCAATCTGACCATCTCTTACAGAAGGGGTTCCCAAACTTTTACCACCAAGGACCCCTAAATATTAATTCCGTACGGACATAGATCCCCCACAAAAAAAATTATGGATTCAGTTACAAACTATAGTATATTTCATAAACATAGATAGCTTTTAAATTAATGTAAAATTAAACATTCTACGCTCATTAAACCAGTTTAATAAATACTTACCGAATGTCTAGTGTGAAATGGAAATTTATTTTAATATAGCTAATGTTACTATTTTTCCAAAAGCTTAGAGACCCCCTGGAAGCTTCCTACACACCCCTGGGGGTCTGTACAGACCACTTTGGGAATCCCTGTCTTACAGTATGATAAGCAACGTAATTATCTATATTATATAGGTTGTTAATACTACTATTTAACCAGGTTTCCGTGAGAATTATAACACTAAATTTGACCGTAGAAGTTTTCAAAAGGGCCAATAAGCAGTTATAGTTCCTAGGTAATCTTCGAATGTTTAGATTTAGCACAGAAAGATTTTTATAAATATCTTTTTGTAATACAAAGACATTAAACTCATCTATCGATGAGACCATGCAATTGCCTACACCAGATTCCTGTTCTAGATTCTCTAAACTGGATACAGAATTTTTTGGTAATGAATTGAAATGATTAATATCGGCACATATACTATGAAAGTCTTTATCGATGAAAGCCATTTAACAGTAGTTCTCAAACATTTTCACTAAATACAGAATACGGGAATAAGGGGAAAAGTCGACTGTTGAGATTGTATGCGGAGTTATTCGCAGGCCTCCTGTGTGCCGACTGCCGGCTGGCGTTTTCGTAGTTCTCATAGCTTCGAATGCTTCTTCACTAACAAGGTAAACTCCTTTGACCGAAGTATTCCGCGATGGAGGAGTCTCTCTTTCTTTAATAACACTGGTATGCATATGAAATTATTTTGTCTGCTGTGAGGGTTTTTTCAACTCATATTATATAATTCGACCATGCTGAATTCGAAAATGACATTGGTTTTCCTCAATCAGGTCAGGTTTTTTCTCTATTGGCCATTTATTATAAGTCCAATTTTATCCCCAAATTTATTGATTTTTTTAGCTTAAACACTGTAGATACGAGTAATATTATAAGAACACTCGTGAAAAATGAAAACATTGTGTGAATAAATACTTTTATTCATACAATGAATATGGAAAAAAGTTTATTGAGGAAGGAATGAAGTTTTTTTGGCTTTCCGTCTGTGTTTTTCTTCAGGCACGTCTCGCTTCAAACACCAGCAATAGTCCGCCAGCATATTGATATCCCAGTTTCCCTGGTACCTCTCTTCCATTATTTTGATATCTTGGTGAAATCGTTCACCCTGTTCCTCACTATAATCCCCGCAATTTTCAGGAAAATAGTCCAAGTAGGACCACAAAAAGTGCATTTTTATGGACCCATGAGCTTTGAAAGCTTCCATCAAGTTTTCGACAACGGACTCGTATTCTGGACTTTTACGCTTTCCAAGAAAATCAGTGACAACTGATTTGAATGCCTGCCAGGCATTCTTCTCAGTTGGAGTCATTGCGTTTTCGAACTGAGTATCCTTAATCAAAGTTCGAATTTGAGGACCATCAAAAACCCCAGCATTTAGTTTAGCATCAGATATATGAGGAAATTTACTCTCGAGATATCGGAATGCTGAACCCTCCTTATTCATTGATTTGATGAAATTTTTCATCAAGCCCAGCTTAATATGAAGTGGTGGGAGCAACATTTTTGTTGGTGGTACAAGGGGCACTGAAACGACATTATGCGACCCAGGTTCAAAATTCTCTCTGGATGCCCATTCACGCTGTGCATAGTGCTTCTCATCCGCTCGGCTATCCCATTTGCAGAGGAAACATGGGTATTTCGTGTATCCCCCTTGCATTCCCAATACAAATGCCACAATCTGAAAAAAAATGAAAATATTTAAAGAATTTAGAGAATTTGTTCTATCAGATAAAAAAATCTATGCATTGGACTGTATCACTTCTGTGGGGAAGTTAAATGTTCTTATACGCTCTCAAATAACCTTTGGGAAAACAACATAGTCAATAGCAATAGTTTACTTATGATATTAGTATTACCTTCAAATCTCCACAGATCCTCCAGTTATGTTGGTCGTATACGAGAGGATCCAGTAAAATTTTCATGTTATCGTAGCTCTCAGTAAGTTGTACGGAATGTGCTACAGGGACTGATGCAACCCTATTCCCAATGTTGAGAAGTACTGCTTTCAAACTTCGTTTAGACGAGTCTATAAATAGCCTCCATTCTGATGCGTTATATGGCAGGCCCAAGGATTCGATTAGCCCCTCAACATTGCAGCAGTACACTAAGGAAGAGGTATTTTCGTGCACTGCAAAAAACTTGCGGAATTCTTCCTCTCGTTTCCTATACCAGGAGAATGTTGTTCCCGGAGCCAGCAAGTTGTCCTCTCGAAGTCGTGAGCCCAAGATCTCGGCAGCTAATTTGGAAAGTCCTAAATCCCTGGTAAGATCATTAAGTTTGGCCTGGTTGAGAGGCCTCGGCTCATTTGAAGCGGTATTTTGAGGTATATACGACTGGGACTGGTCATTGGCATTGGTCATTGATTCATCATCAGAATCATCGAAGTCCAGGGTTTGAGGTGGGTCGGGTATTGGAATTCCAGGACCATGGGGTACAGGTCTCATAGCAGAAGGAATGTCAGGGTATACAACAATGTGTTTATTCTTCTTGTTAACTCCTGAAAATAGAAACACAGAAACATGGATATAAAACTTGCATATGAAATAGAAGAAGCATTCAGACAGTGGCGGCTCGTGAGGGAAGGCTGCGGTCTGTAAGATATGAAATAGGTCGATGGAGTCTGTATATTTTCTTTCTTTTTCATTCATATTGTCCCTTCGGGGACAATATGAATGAAAAAGAAAGAAAATATACAATCATTGTATATGTAAATGTAACTTGTATAACAATATGTATGTGTAAATGTATTTTCTATAACAATATGTATATGTAAATGTATTTTCTATAACAATATGTAAATGTATGATTACCATTATGGTGAATATTATGCTATATATGGTGAATATTACATTATGGTGAATATTATGTCAAGTTTTATACGAGGATTTCAAAATATTTAAGAAAAATAAATTTGTAAGCCCACTTTGGAGGTTTGTCATGCAGAAATAGCAATCTGTCACGTGATCCTTTCCTTCTCTCCAAATCATGGGAATTCCAAAAGGCAAAGATTTCGCTCTGCCTTTGCTCCATCTTCTCAAATTTTCAATGCACGTCTTGCAGCACATATGAGGGGCGAAATTTTTGTCCTGGTCCCCTAGCTTAATTCCAAAGTATGCTCTATACATTGTCTTCACAAATTTAGTGATTTGGGACTGGTTATTTGGCATGGTAACCGTCCCACATATGTGTAGCAGAATCTATTGGGATCATTTTTACACGCTCTATTCATTATGAAATATTTTATCTATATGCCTGAAAAGTAAAAAAAGATATTATACAAGTGAAACAAGTGATGATAGATGTTACTGTTCCAATTCCGCTTTGACAAAATCACGAAACATTCTATTTTACTTATGAGGCCATAGCCGGATAACCTGAGCTGATTGAGAAAAACGGATTGCAGATTCGAAATCAGCAGGAAAAACTATAAGAATCACTTACAAAACCCTTGACAGCAAAATTGATGCATACCAGTGTAATTAACTTCGCTCCAAGGAAGTAGGCAACTTTCCCCGAGTCTCCTGGCTTCTATGAGTTTAGGGAGCTTTTCTTTACGAATTTTTACGTGTTTCCTCACATACGTCGTCATTGACGAAGATTTTTGATCCTTTCAGCTTTCTTCTGTTTTTTAGTATTAAATCTCTGAGAGTTTCATCCTCACATATTACTTTTATAGCTGACGTGGGCGTCTTAGATTCAGTCGTGTCTTTAACTCTAGAATTAGCTTTTTGTGGTGGAATTTGTTTTTTAATCTAAAAGCACTTTTGATCTTAATATTCCCTAAATTCAGTCTATCTTTTATTATGTCCTCCACCTTTTTCTTCGCTTCGCCGTTTGTTTCTCTATTCATTTCAGATACCCCCATTATGACTAAGTTATTGGCACGTGAATTATCGTCTAGGCTGTTTAATTTATTCCTAATTGAATCGTGCTCGTTTTTTATCATCTCCATGCTACGATTATTTTTAGTAAGCGAGTTTAAACTGGAGTTAAGATCCTTTATCTCGTCGTGTGCATACTGAATGCTCTTTTCGAGCTCTATATTTCTATATTCCAGTTTTGCATTGTCCCACTTTAACAATTCATTATTATGTTGTACAACTTTTATTACTGCCTCAAGGTCTTTGATTACACTATTACTTTTGTGCACTAAGTCAAAGAGGGAATTATACTTATTTGCTAGATCCTTCATTTCTGATTTCAGGGCGTTTACCTGACCTTTGGAAGCCATTTTGAGCAATTTATGGGGTTAAAATTCACTCGTAGACAGATGGAGGAACTGAGTTGTTAAGGCATTGAAAACCACAAGGTTTTCTCTGCCCCTATCAGAGATAGCAGAAGGCTTAGAGGTCAGGTGCTCCATAGCCGTACTACGCAAATCATGGAGTGACTGTTGAGAGGGACGCTTTGGGAAACGGGTGGAGAAGTGAAGAATGGAATCATCGGCATAGGAGTGAATAGAACAGGAAGTGAGGATTAAAAGATAATTTATTCGTGGGTTAATATTCATTCAGAAAAAGAGAAAGAAAGACTCACCATCATCATCCGCTGGCCACTGCCGACATGTAGGAAAAATAGTCGAAAAGAATAGGAAAGGGGTGAAAGATGAAAAGAAGTAAAATAAGAACGCTTACAAACCATGCAAACACAGTCTTAACTCAAACACTGTCATACCATGCAAACTACAGACATGCGAGTAAAGAGAGGATAAGAAAAGGAAAAAAAGTAGGAAAAATATAACAAAAAGTGGGTTAGTTTACGCTACGAGCTACATCTACATTCATGTTAGTCTGATTTTTTTTTTTTTTTAAATTTTATCGCTGGCATATCACACGCTGGCATTAATCGTCAACAGACTCATCCTCGACCACCACCCCCAGAGCTCCTGTTGCTAATTGTTTTATTTTAAACAACGTTAATATTTTTAAAATGCCTATGTAAACGGTTTTTAAACATATTAACGCTGGTAGAGTTCACGACGGACGCGGGAAGATTATTCCATTTATCAATTACTTTAAACGTAAAAAAGGTTTTAGCGATGTTAGTAATGAATCGTCTGCCACGCAACTTAAATCCGTTATTACGAGTATTGCTATTATCGAAAGTGAACAGTTTGTCAAAATTACGTTATTGATTTTATTAACGATTTTGAAAACTTCAATAAGCAACCTCCTTAATCTCCTAGTTTCGAGTGAATGCAAGCCTAACTCTTTAATCCTATCTTCTTAAGAATTGTTGCGCAATGACGGAATTAGTTTCGTGGCGCGACGCTAAACCCTTTCCAACCTATCAATATTCTCACGCAAATACGGGCACCGAAACTGAACGGCATATTCTAAATGAGGCCTGACTAGGAATTTGTAAAGAGGCAATATAATATTCTTCGATTTAAATTCGATATTACGCGCTATGAAGCCTAACATCCTATTAGCTTTTGTGCAAGACTCCAGGCACTGGTTCCCAACTTTTAAATCCTTAGATACGCGTACGCCTAAATCTACTTCCTCGTCAACGCTCGCTAACTGTCTATTGTCCATCGTGTACGTGTAATTATTGTTACGAGAACCTATATGCAAAACTTTACATTTGTCTACGTTAAATTGCAACTGCCATTTATCCGTCCACTCCATAATCCTATTTACATCGTCTTGGAGCCTATTTCTATCGTCCACGTTAACAACTTTACCGCCTAATTTAGTATCGTCCGCGAATTTTGACACGTTACTGGTCAAGCCTACATCAATGTCGTTAATGTAGATTACGAATAGCAATGGGCCTAACACTGAACCCTGTGGGACACCGCTACCTACATCCAATCACCCCGATTCACTACCATTAACAACGACCCTCTGTTTCCTAGTACGAAGCCATTCCTCTAACCATTTAGCTACCTGACCGCGTATACCGTGCGCTTTAACCTTCGCAATTAATCTTCTATGCGGAACTGTATCGAACGCTTTTTTAAAGTCTAAATAAATAACGTCAGCCGCTCTATGCCTATTGTATTCGCGCACTATTTCATTATAAAGCTCTAACAAATTAGTTAAACAAGATTTATGGCGTCGAAACCCATGCTGACTACTATTAATCAAATCGCGACTTTCTAAGTGATCGACGATACGATCCCTAACTACGGATTGCAAACGTTTACCAACAATTGACGTTAAGCTAATAGGCCTATAATTGCTAGCTACTGTGCGATCGCCTTTTTTTAAAATGGGCGTAACGTTAGCTAATTTGAAGTCTTCAGGAATAATCCCCGCTTCCAGTGACTTATTAAAAATTTTTGTTAAGGGGGCTACTATAACGTCTTTCAAATCTTTCAAATGTCTAGGATAAAGCGCGTCAGGGCCTGGAGCCTTGCTAACTTTTTGTTTATCGATATAATGCGCAATCTCACCCTCGTAAACAGTTATATCATTCAGAACAGTCTCGCTACTAAATGAAAGGATATTGTCAACGTCGGGGACATTTTATCATAGAAGACGTAAATAAACAGTCGCAAAAAAGTTCTTAAAAATACCCGCCATCGCCTGAGCGTCGGGAGCCAAGGCGCCGTTAGCGTCATGTTTAGATCATGTTTAGATCTTTTAACCTGACGTCTAAGCTCGATATATCTATTAAAGTTAGCTACCGTGCCATTGCGCTTATTAAATCTATGCGCTCTGTTACGCTCGTTTATGAACTCGCCTATTTCCCTAGTAGAAGATGTATGACGTGTAGATTGTGTAAACGGTTGATGACGGAGGGAGTTGAAGACCTATGAACGTGTATATATAGTGGCGTGTGTAATAATAGGGATTGCATGAGCGTATAAATTATATAATCGGAAAGTTTGTGCGCGCTTTTTGGCTGTTCAAACGAAATATACACTGTGCCAACTGGCTGATAATGCCTGGAGGCACTGGCTTCTACGCCAAATGGCGGATTTCGAGTTCTAAGTCGTGTTGCTATCTTGAGCTCTCATTAAGCTTCTGCATCTCGCAGAAGCTGGATGGTATCTTCCTCTCTCTCCTCCTGTCTCTCTCTTAGGTTAGGAATACCCCTTTGGGGGATGAGGCCGTTCCACCTACTCCCCCAAAGAGGTTAGGTGGACTCTCCCAGCTGGGGAAGTTCCCCCCTTTTTTGGCACACTGATGGTTGGCACTGGGGGAGGGGGGTTGGCACCTTGCAGCAAGGGGGTGGGGTGGGTGGCACTGAACACTCATTTGATCAACATTGCAATTGCATATGCACTCTACAATTTTTCGGCCATACTACTGGTGCCATTAATAGTTAGCATTTATAGCAATTCATCCACGAAAGTGGGGGGGACAACTGGTAGGTTGTCTTCCCTTTTGTAAAAAGTGGGGGGGGGGACATGTCCCCTGCGTCCCTCCCCTCCCGCAATCGACGCCCATGTATATATATATATATATATATATATATATTCAATAAGTATGGAAACATTCTGTCCAGCAATAATTACAGGCCTATTGCTGTCGCTTCCTACTTCTCGAAACTACTAGAAAAACTTGTTACTCCGATTAAATGATTACCTATGGACATCTAATCAGTTTGGTCTTAAAAGGGAATTAATGAAAGAAAGCCACCCCCAGCCTTCTTTAGTTAGCTTTATAAGGCTAACTAACGAAAATATCACGACCTAACCTAACCAATCGTTAGGTCAACTGTACGCCCTTGACGATTGGTTAGGTTAGGTCGTTATATTTTCGTTAGTTAGCCTTATAAAGCTAACTAAAAAAGGCTGGAAGTGGCTTTCTTTCATTGCTCCTTAAAAGGTCCCACTCAACTGACCTGTGTATCTATGTACTTAAAGAAACAATATCTAAATACATTGACAGTAATTCAATTATTTATAGCCGTTTCCTAGATATAAGTAAGGCATATGATAGAGTGAACCACAATATTTTACTTAAAAACTAGGAGACAGGAAGGTTCCCATGTACATATTAAACTTATTGAAAGTTTGGTTTTCCCACCAATCTTTTACCTTTAGGTGGGGCAATGTACTATCCGAATGTTTTGGCTCCTCTTACGGGGTGAGACAAGGCTCCTTGCTCTCCCCTATGCTGTTTAATGTGTATATTGACGGATTAATCGCTTCAATTAATGAGGCAACAGTGGGATGTTGTATAGATAACACAAGGATAAATAACTTAGTTTATGCCGATGATATGGTGTTAATAAGTCTCTCTGTTAAAGGTCTGGATCAGCTACTAAACGTCTGCAAAGTGTATTCGCAGAAACATGACATTCTTTTTAATGTTACAAGAACTAAGGTTATCAAATTTCATCCTAAATGCTGTAATCAGCCAGCTGATATTGTTTAAAATGAGAAGTGAAGTAATTGAGTAAATACAAGAATTTAAGTATTTTTAGGTTCAAATTATCACCAGCTCCTTGAGTGATGACTCAGATATAAGAAAACAATATCGAAGCCTTTTTGCTAAGACAATATGACTAAGGAATTTCAGGTTCTGTACAAGTGAAGCTAAAGACACTCTCTTTCGTACTTTCTGCAGTAATATATACGGACAGCAACTCTGGGTGAATTATAAAAATGGTTCTGGCAGAGCCCAAAATTTGCTGTACAACAGATCTTTTAGACTCCTACATAAATTGCCCCGAGATGCTCAGCTTCGCAAATGTTTTCTACCCGTAATGTCCCGAGCTTCTCGGAGGGAACAAGACGTGCTCAATACAGTCTGATGCAAAGAATTAAAAAAATCAACCAACCCGATTATCCATGAGTCCTACCGTTTTTCCTCTAAGCCAAAGTTTTTCAAACTTTTTGAAGCCACGAAACTTTTATTTAAAAAAGGAAAATTCACGGAAGCTTGACCAACAAATGAAATTTTAATGATATAAGGCAAATGGTAATAAAACAGTTTATGCTCACTGCAGTTTATTTATGTAATTTACGAAATTTACATATACAGTCATATGAATTTCACCTAAAAAAAATATATATATAAGTTTAGAAATTTACAAGGAGAAAAATGACAATTTACTTTTATTGACCTATTTTTTTTTAGTTATCCTCCCCACATTACTGTGAGCATAAAAGAAATTTAAGTATAAAAATATCATGTTTATTGTAAAATTAAAGTTTTCAATGCAAAATAATTAAAAGAGGAATTTTACAGTTATTGACGAGTAATTTTAATAGTTAATCAAACAAATAAATGTTCAATGACTTGGATGTGATTGCTTTTTTTTTGGATAAAAGTTCAATATTACATTACTGTGATCATAACTACCGTGAACTGAGAAAACAACCTATAAACATAGAAAAACTCACATATCAATCAGACCAGTGCTTGTGGTCATCAGCTGTGTTTTGTTTACAAAATTGGCTCCTGTTTCTTACTGTGGCTGCGAGAGGGCAACACTTATTCTGGATATCTCATCATTTGAATTAAAATTCTCTCTCTCGCCCACTCTCTCTTTGCCTACGACGCCTTTCAAAACACAATCACTGAATTCGCAGAATATGTATCGTAAATTCATCCATGCCAGTTGATATTATTTTATCTTACCTCTCTCTCCTTCTCAGTCTTTCATGACATGCTCCACGGAACCCCATCAAGTTTTCGCGGAACACAGTTTGAAAACCCCTGCTCTAAGCTATGGAAAGGAACGTTTTTCTCCAGGTTTAGATGACTACTCCTTTGTACGAAAACGTCTGTCTGTAGCTCCACTTAATTTCGACATTACTGTATTATTTCTAGTCAACTGTAGCCTATATATTTCTATCTTAGTATATGAACTGTCATTGTATTAATAATATTTGTCACATGGACTATAGTCTGCCAATAAACCTTTTCATTTTCATTTTCATATATATATATGCGGTAGCTATAACTAACACACATTTTTGGTAAAAGTTGCTTAAAATTAATAGAAACCTACGTGAAAATTATTGACTGCCCGGTTAGGTCAACTGTACGCTCTTGACGATTGGTTAGGTTAAGTCGTGATATTTTCGTTAGTTTTAACGAAAATATCACGAAATATATGTTGGGACCCGGAAAGGTTATTTTAGTTGGAATATACGTCGGGACCCCAAAGGTTATTTTAGTTAGAATATACGTCGGGACCCGGAAAGGTAAGTAGTATATATATATATATATATATATATAGTCCACAATTTTTAGACGAAATTAAATATCTAATTGACTTTATCCTTTTTGTAGCTTTTCGGTGAATTGTCTTATCTTTTATTATTCATTTTATAGAATTCATATGAAAATTTTCCTGAATGAAAACCTTAAAAAAAACTATAAAAAGGATGAAGAATCCAATTTTCCATTCATTTGTGTTTTGTCTTCGCGCAAGTGAAGTTGTGCAACAGGAAACTTTTGAGGAAAATTGTCCTCTTCTTTCCTTTCAATAATTTGTTCGCTTTTTGCTACGTATTTACTACACGAAATATCTTAAAAGGACACTCAAATACATAAGGTAAGTAACACGAATACACACACACGTTTGGTTATACAAATCCCCGACGTTTTTACATTTTCAGTTGTGGATAGCGACATTTAACCTTATGTAAGGTGTGTATATATATATATATCAGGCATGGGGTCAAATACATTTAAAAGCATTTAAATACAAATACTTTTACAAATACCAGTCACTGTTCAAGTAAGAACTGATTAAATTTCACAAGGCAACCTAAATGTAAACTCTGTTCCAGGGTAACCAACAGTCCAACACACAATTTATGTACTGGATAATATATTGCCAAGGGTAAGGGTTTTGTAGATAACCTACAAAGCTATAATACCTATCAATATTTTTATTTTTAAATGTTCAACAATGAAAGCTAGGAGAAAATGTTACAGGAATTTGTATAACTATTTGCAAAAGTATTTTTAAAGTATTTCAAAAGTATTTGCAAATTTTAAATACTTTTCAAAATATTTCAAATACAATACAAATACTTCCAAAATGTATTTAAAATACCTTCAAAAACAAATACAGGAATCTTTGACCCCATCCCTGATATATGATAATTATATATATATATATATATATGATGACGGATTCAGTAGAGTAACTTTACCGAGTATGAACCCAAACCCAAACTCTATAATTAGGACTACAAAAATCGTATTGTAATTAGGATCATCAGGCTTTAGAAATGTGAACTTGAACTTTCTATCTGATTTTATACTGCTGAATGTGAATTGAAGTTCACAGTCAATAGGTTAGTTTTCCCACAGCCTGATGAAGTGTTCGTTTATAAATATGTAAAAGCAAATCTTTAACCTTTTAAAGACGGAATATTTTGTAGAATTAAGCTACGAATGCAAATATTTAAAACGTTACCAATTTGTACCTGTCGTCCATAAAGGATTAAATTATAGTAAAAGCCGTGCAGTACTTTACTGTATAAAATATTAGGTCCAGTTTTTCACTGATGAAGAAATTTAGTAATGATTTTTTTTTCTATTTCTATTTATGAGATACGACTCCAAAACACACTCTTTGTGATGAAATGAGATCACACACTCTTTGTGATGAAATGAGATCACACACTCTTTGTGATGAAATGAGATCACACACTCTTTGTAATGAAATAAAGTTACACACACTTAAATATTTCACGAATGTAGTCTTGATATACTTTATTATATTCTTGAAATATCTTCAGGCTCTTAACATGCCCTAACTATCCCAGACAGGTTCGCTTATGCGTTTATTTTCGGGAAATTAAAGTATGTGCTGTCATGAAGATATGAGGTGTCGCGCCACATAATGACGGGTGAGCCAAAACAAAGTTTTAAGGAAAACGGCTTTAAAGTTTGTGAAAGACTCATAACTTTACTAAAATATATGTAATTCGTTTTTTTTTTTTAAATTTTGTAAGTAATTTTATGAACATTGAATGAGTGAATGATTAAATGATAAAACAGAAACGTTTAAAGTTATAGAAAACAGAATTTTCGCCCGTTGGTTGATTCGCCATTTTGCAGCGCGAAGCATCATTATCGTAACCGGTTTGATATCTCAAGTTTTTCCCAATTGGGCGGGGGTCGGGGGGTGTCAGGACTTCCCAAGGGAGGTGGTCAAACTTGTACAAAGGCGGACGTTTTCGTGCATCAACCTAGTCACTGCGGAAGTTTAGCGTAGTTTAGAGTAGTTTGTAAAGTTAAAAATAATGCAAGTATTTATTAAACGATATTATATTTATATATATATATATATATATATATATATATATATATATATGTAATACCACACCATAAGTTATAACTCTGGTTACAAAAGTGGACCCTTCCTGTCAAGGGGTGTTATTCAACTTTATTTTTGGTATATTCATTTTCGGACAACCTGTGTATATATATATATATATATATATATATATATATATATATATATATATATATATATATGTGTGTGTGTGTGTGTATTGGAAATGGACTTATTCCTTGGGAATCTCAGTCTAGAGCATGGGTCGGGGAACTTTTTTGGGTATTACCCAAAAAACTATTTGAGTAAAATGAAATTACCCCCAGACTTCAAAGTAAACAAAAACAAGCCAATTGCTCTTAAAATTGTTGCATATGGTGTCTCTCATACCGCACGCATTACCCCTAAAAGTTTTAAATGTACCCCATTTGGGGTAATTTACCCCTGTTCGCCGACCACTGGTCTAGAGATAAAGAGAAGAACCACCACATAAACATACATTTATTTAAGTGTTCGACGTTTCAGAAACTATAGTTCCCATCTTCTGTAGCTAAAAAGTAAAAGTTACGATTACAATTAAAATTACAGTTAGAAATTACAATTTAAAAATTAAAGCATTTACAAATACAAATATAAAGTTGTCTTTGTAAGCAACCTGAGTGAGGGCTTCGATACCAAACTATAAATGAGACGCGGTGCGCAAAAATGGTCAGACGAAAAAGTTGGTTGGTTGTATTCTATATTTTAGATTTGGATTTTATATATATTCGTATTTATAAATATATGTATTTATAAAAGTTAGTTTTTAACTAATTTTAACTGTAATTTTAATTGTAACTTACTTTTTTTAGCTACAGACGATGGAAACTATGGTTTCCGAAACATTCTATTAAATAAAGGCATATTTACAGTATGTGGTGGTCTCTCTCTCTCTCTCTCTCTCCCCATATACAGTATATATATATATTTTCGTTAGTTTTAACGAAAATATCAGGAAATATATGTTGGGAACGGGAAAGGTTATTTTAGTTGGAATATATGTCGGGACCGGAAAGGTATTACATATATCTCTATATATATATAGTCCACAATTTTTTTGACTTACCTTGTATTATTCACTTTATGGAATTCAGAAGAAAATTTTCCTGAATGAAAACCTTAAAACAAACTATAAAACGGATGAAGAATCCAATTTTCCATTCATTTGTGTTTTGTCTTCGCTGAAGTGAAGTTGTGCAACAGGAAACTTTTGAGGAAAATTGTCCTCTTCTTTCCTTTCAATAAAATTTGTTCGCTTTTTGCTACGTATTTACTATACGAAATATCTTAAAGGGACACTCAAATATATAAGGTAAGTAACACACACACACACACACACGTTTGGTTATACAAATCCGCGACATTTTTACATTTTCAGCTGTGGATAGCGACATTTAACCTTATATAAATAACCTCGTTCACTTAATCTAACCTAATATAGCGTAACCTAACTTAATTTAGCCAACCTTCGTTATATTCCCCTTTCTTATGATAATGATTTTCATGAAAAAAATATGTTTGAAATTATGGCAACACCGCTAATGTCGCCATACGCGCGTTCGTGTCGCGATGGGTCTGGCGGAAAGTTGTTATAACGCTTTTTACCTGACTAAAAATATGCATTATACGTGTATAGTTTAAAAAAAAATTGCGACCAGTTACTGGATAATACCTTTTCACTTATATTATTATATTGAGAATCTCCGCGTCTCGATTCTACGCCGTCATCACCACAGGACTCCATCGCATCACACTCGTCTTTCATCAGATCAAATCAATGATTCTATGCGTATTTCAATCATGAGTTTAATATTCTGTTTTATTCATTTGTGTATTGGTTTCTATATTATTCTTGTTACGTTTAATTTATTTTCGATTTTCACGACCTCGTGCGTATAGTTCTTGAATATCTAAATGGAAAGAGTTGATTGCCCCTCTGAAAAGGGAATCAAAAGACTCTTACGATGTATGGTACCTTCTCAGTAGACCGAAAATAGGACCAGTTTACGTGAATATGAGTAAAAGTAGGTTCAATGTAAAATATACGTAAGACAGTGTAAACAAGGAAATTCAACTGAAGCCTGATAAGCCTGCGAGGCTAACTTAAATAATGATAATAAAATGTTTTTGGAAGTTTGTTATGAAAAAAAATGGGTGTCAAGAAAACCATTCCACCAACAACTGGTGGAGTATGGAAGAAATTGCACGATTGAAAGCATCCTGAAGAGTGTAGGAAAAGTTTATCCTATTATATGAGCGGTACCGGAATGACTTTGGGAAAACGCATAAACATCAGTTCCTGAAATTAAATCTAATCAAAGTATTAAAGGGAAGTTTTTCTCCAGGGTCAGATGACTAATCGAATGAACATTTAAAGTATGCCAATGCAGTAAGCAGGTACAAGGGGTTTGTGGTGGGATTTACGATTTGTTATGCCGGTGTCATGTAAATATTTTCAGCCCAATATTATATATTATTATACAATAATATTGAAAATTATTAATTAGAATTAGAATATGAGATGTCATTCACGTTAAAGCTAGAGGAGTTAAGCCCCCCCCCCCTGCTGTATCCGCACCTGCAATGACCTAGTAAATCTGCATATTTAAATGATTTTCTAGGCTATATTTGTTCATAGTTATTATATTCCTTCAGAGTTTATGACGTTATATAACTTGCCTCTTATCAAAAAATAAATATAGGGACATTCTATCCAGCAATAATTACTAGTGGTGCACCGATTAATCGGTATCGGCACCTGGCATGCCGATTAATCGGCCATGCCAGGTATTTTCCTAATATCGGCATGCCAGGTGCCGATACCGATTAATCGGTGCACCACTAATAATTACTGCCCTATTGCTGTGGCTTCATGCTTCTCAAACTTACTTGGGAAACTTTTGCTACGCCATGTACAGTAAATAATTAGTTACGTACATCTAATCATTTTGGTTTTAAATGGTGCCACTCAACTGATTTGTGTGCTTTATGTATTGAAGGAGATTATATTGAAAAACACTGCAATAATTCAGCTATCTACAGTTGTTTCATGGATATAAGCAAAGCGTATGATGGCGTATATTACAATATTTTGTTTTAAAGATTAGAGAAATGTTTCATTGTACGTATCAAATATATTGAAATTTTGGTACACTCACCAATCTTTTACGACTAGATAGGGCAATAAAGGAGTGTAAGGAATTAGAAGCAGAGGCGTACCGAAGGGGAGGGCGACAGGGGCGATCGCCCCCCCTTGAGCTAATAAATTATTATTTTTATTATTTTTACGTATTTAATTTACATATTCAATTAAATATTTTACATATTTAATTTCATGTGCCAATCGAAAAATGTTAGCTAGCTTTCTAGCGATTTTGTGTTTCATGAGTATTGCGTCATTTTTCATGGCACCTGGCAACCGCAGTTTATCGATTTTTGTTTACATTCATTTAAATATTTATGTAAACTTTCTAAATTTTGATAATTTTAAGTATTGATTAAAACTTTGTGTGTATGAATGTGTGTGTGTGTGTGTGTGTGTGATCATGTGTGAAGGCCGCTTGGTCTCAAATTAAGTATGTTATTTTAAAAATTTGGTATTCAGTTTTTTACACATTTTAAAATTTAGTTTCAAAGTTTTCATTTAATTTACAATTTTTCACATTGTATTGCACACACAAAATTTAGTGTGGATTTTGTTTGGATTTTTTTATTTCATTATAATGGATTTTAATGTTATGGTTAGTAATAATTCCTATTTCTGTTTGTAACTTTGTAGAGTACTATTTGCAGGTGTCACAGGACTAAAGATAATGGAACTTTATAAATTTTTCAAAAGAAAAAATGTCCAAACTGACAGTGGTTCTACAGAGCATGATGATAAAAGTACTGTTAATCCAGTAAAATTGCTAGGTTACAACAGGATGAGAATGAAAGTGAAAAAATTTCACTCCCTACTACTAAAAATCTAAAATGGCTTAGGATCCCAAAAACTCTTAATCCGGCCCTGAGAATAATTTTCTTTTATCAAGGCAATGATTAATCTCGAAATTAGCACTTTTTTATTCTTATGTTAATGCAAATCTGAATATTATGTTACTAATCAGATTTTTATCATATTTTTATATTTTTATTCATAATGTGTCTTAGCAGTAGCTAGTTAATCATCTCTAACTGAACGATAAGCTCATCATGAACGTACCTAAAAATTATTTATCTCTATTTCAATTATACTTCTACGATTAGTTCCAAGCTCGCCCTCCCCCTTGGCAAATTTCTGGGTATGCCCCTGATTAGGAGTTAGACGAATCAATTCCCACGCCTCCAAGCGTGCGCGTCACGTGAATGAAATTTTTATGATAAGGCAAAGACAGGATGGCTTTGTAATTCTTACTTGTCTTTATTTGCGTTATAAAAAAAATTTGTAGATATTGAATTTAATAAGTTGCTTTATACTGGAAACAATTTTGTGTTCCTTAGTATTTCCTGGAGAGGAGAAATGTCTAAATACAGTTAAGAAACCTTTCTATAACACAAACAACAAAGATAAAAAAGAATTTAAAAACATGGTGTTTTTGCCATATCATAAAAATTCACATTCATTTCATTCACATGCTTTGGATACGTGAGAATTATTGTTGTGTTTACCTAAATAATTCGACTAAGAGTTGGAGCAAGTGTAGTTTACGTTTCCCTGACGCAAAAGGGGACACAAATTACACTAGGTCAAAGTTGGGGAACGTAAACTACACTAGGATCTTTAGGAGACATTTTTTAAATGAATCCATCAAATAAAACGTTAAAACTAACGAAAATATTTCGACTTAACCTAACCAATTGTCAATTTATTTATTTATATATTACACACACATATGATGTAAACCCACAAAGAAAAGGCAAAATGATTCCAAGGCCTTTCGTGTATTGAGAAGTACACCTCGTCAGGGAACCTCGTCATTCCCTGACGAGTGTACTTCTGAATACACGAAAGGCCTTGGAATCATTTTTCCTTTTCCTTGTGGGTTTACATCATTCATTCATTTCACGTGTTTAATTGCGTTGGGGAACGCAAACTACACTAGGATAATGTAGGGGAACGTAAACCACAGGGGGACGCAAACTACGCTTAAACCACAGGGGGACGTAAACTACACTTGCTCCTAAGTTTATTAATTAATAATACCCCTGTGAATGCCACTGGATATATCTATTTTATTAATTGTAAAATTTGTAATTTAGTATATATCGGTCAAAGAGGCAAAACTGTGGCCACTAAAATCAAACGGCATAATAATTGTATTCGCAGATCCAATGAATCTAGCGCCATATTTTTTCACGCAATCATACAATTGATTGGAATAATTCAGCAGAGCTGGGCATTTGCGGCATATTTTGCGGTACTGCGGTACTTGCGGTACCACCGCACTACCACCCCGGGCCCCCATAACGCAGTACCGCAAAGGATCGCTGAAAGTACCGCAGTACCGCTACCGCATTCAAATTTCCGCGTACCGGTTTGGTACCGATTTGGTAGTGCAGCAGTACCGCAGTACCGCAATATGCCGCAAGTGCCCAGCTCTGTAATTCAGGTAGCTTGCTTAGAAATAATAATAATGATAGCGAAGGAAATATAATTGAATTAGCGTGTACTAAACATGCTAATAATTGTAATATATACCGGGTGGCCCATAATTCAGGAACCATCGAATGGCCACCCAGGTCACCAGATATTACTCCACTCAATTTTTGTCATCAAAAAGAAAATAAAGAAAAAAAACTTAGAAAATACAAGAATTATTAGGAAAAAAATACAATTATTCCTATGGTTCCTGAATTATGGGCCACCCGGTATATACTGTACCTTTCACCCTTTCAAATGTTCCGTGCGATGATTCCTCATTTCACGAAGATCAAGTATGTCCTCTCTCTCTCTCTCATATATATATATATATATATATATATATATATATATATATAAAGATTTGTTTCGCCTAAAACCGTGCTGCGTATTTCTAATCAAGTTATGCAATTCCAAGTGTTCGACTATACGATCCCTAATTATTGATTCCAGTAGCTTAGCTTACCTACAACAGACGTTAAAATGATTGGCCTATAATTTCCCGCAATCGGCTGTCAAAATTCTGCGAATTGTATTCGCAGAAACATGATATTCTTTTTAATGTTACAAGAACTAAGGTTATCAAATTTCATCCAAAATGCTGTAATCAGCCAGCTGATATTAGATTTAAAATGAGAAGTGACGTAATTGAGTAAGTACAAGAATTTAAGTATTTTTAGATTCAAACTATCACCAGCTCCTTGAGTGATGACTCGGATATAAGTAAACAATATCGAAGCCTTTGTGCTAAGACGAATATGACTATAAAGAATTTCAGGTTCTGTACAAGTGAAGCTAAAGACACTCTCTTTCGTACTTCCTACAGTAATATATACGGACAGCAGTTCTGGGTGAATTATAAAAATGGTTCTGGCAGAACCCAAAATTTGCTGTACAACAGATCTTTTAGACTCCTACATAAATTGCCCCGAGATGCTCAGCTTCGCAAATGTTTTCTACCCGCAATATCCCAAGCTTCTCCGAGGTAACAAGACGTGCTCAATACAGTCTGATGCAAAGAATTAAAAAATCAACCAACCTGATTATCCAAGCGATTCATCGCAGTTTGTCTTCTAAGCTATGGAATTCATGATATGAAAACGTCTGTCTTTTGTTCCACTTAACTTCGACATTACTGTATTATTTCTCATTAATTGTGTGTATATATATATATATATATATATATATATATATATATATATATATATTTCTATTTCTTACTATGTGAATTGTCATTGTATTCTATTGTCAGTTCGTATTATTAATGTTTGTCATATGGACTATGGTTTGGCTGTAAACTCAGTGGTGTAGTGGTCAGCGTCGCTGACGACGAATCCATCAGCCTCAGGATCGAGACCAGGTGACGGCAGCCGGCGCGCAGCAAAACCCAGCTGTTCATCCTTCCACACAATAAAGAAAGTGGTTGTAGATAAATGGGTACCCTGGGTAGTCTAGTGGTTAAGACGCTGTGTTGCTGGTGGGACGTGGTTCGGATTCCACGTTAAACTGTAGGTCTAAGGTAGAGTGAAAAGCTTGACTTTCGTCAGAATGAACAATTCAGGCGGAAGCAAACCAAAGATGTGTGTATATATATCAGGCATGGGGTCAAATACATTTAAAAACATTTAAATACAAATACAAATACTTTTACCAGTACAAATACAAATACTTTTACAAATACAAATACCAGTCACTGTTCAAGTAAGAACTGACTAAATTTCACAAGGCAACCTAAATGTAAACTCTGTTCCAGGGTAACCAACAGTCCAACACACAATTTATGTACTGGATAATATATTGCCAAGGGTAAGGGTTTTGTAGATAACCTACAAAGCTATAATACCTATCAATATTTTTATTTTTAAATGTTCAACAATGAAAGCTAGGAGAAAATGTTACAGGAATTTGTATAACTATTTGCAAAAGTATTTTTAAAGTATTTCAAAAGTATTTGGAAATTTTAAATACTTTTCAAAATATTTCAATACAATACAAATACTTCCAAAATGTATTTAAAATACCTTCAAAAACAAATACAGGAATTTTTGACCCCATCCCTGATATATATATATATATATATATATATATATATATATAGAGTGTGATGAAATGAGATCACACACTCTTTGTGATGAAATGAGATCACACACTCTTTGTGATGAAATAAAGTTTCACACACTCTTTGTGATGAAATAAAGTTACACACACTCTTTGTGATGAAATAAAGTTACACACACTCTTTGTGATGAAATAAAGTTACACACACTCTTTGTGATGAAATAAAGTTACACACACTCTTTGTGATGAAATAAAGTTACACACACTCTTTGTGATGAAATAAAGTTACACACACTCTTTGTGATGAAATAAAGTTACACACACTCTTTGTGATGAAATAAAGTTACACACACTCTTTGTGATGAAATAAAGTTACACACACTCTTTGTGATGAAATAAAGTTACACACACTCTTTGTGATGAAATAAAGTTACACACACTCTTTGTGATGAAATAAAGTTACACACACTTAAATATTTCACGAATGTAGTCTTGATATACTTTATTATATTCTTGAAATATCTTCAGGCTCTTAACATGTCCTAACTATCCCAGACAGGTTTGCTTATGCGTTTATTTTTGGGGAATTAAAGTATGTGCTGTCATGAAGATATGAGGTGTCGCGCCACCTAATGACGGATGAGCCAAAACAAAGTTTTAAGGAAAACGGCTTTAAAGTTTGTGAAAGACTCATAACTTTACTAAAATATATGTAATTCGTTTTTTTTTTAAATTTTGTAAGTAATTTTATGAACATTGAATGAGTGAATGATTAAATGATAAAACAGAAACGTTTAAAGTTATAGAAAACAGAATTTTCGCCCGTTGGTTGATTCGCCATTTTGCAGCGCGAAGCATCATTATCGTAACCGGTTTGATATCTCAAGTTTTTCCCAATTGGGCGGGGGTCGGGGGGTGTCAGGACTTCCCAAGGGAGGTGGTCAAACTTGTACAAAGGCGGACGTTTTCGTGCATCAACCTAGTCACTGCGGAAGTTTAGCGTAGTTTAGAGTAGTTTGTAAAGTTAAAAATAATGCAAGTATTTATTAAACGATATTATATTTATAATATATATATATATATATATATATATGTAATACCACACCATAAGTTATAACTCTGGTTACAAAAGTGGACCCTTCCTGTCAAGGGTGTTATTCAACTTTATTTTTGGTATATTCATTTTCGGACAACCTGTGTATATATATATATATATATATATATATATATATATATATATATATATGTGTGTGTGTGTGTGTGTATTGGAAATGGACTTATTCCTTGGGAATCTCAGTCTAGAGCATGGGTCGGGGAACTTTTTTGGGTATTACCCAAAAAACTATTTGAGTAAAATGAAATTACCCCCAGACTTCAAAGTAAACAAAACAAGCCAATTGCTCTTAAAATTGTTGCATATGGTGTCTCTCATACCGCACGCATTACCCCTAAAAGTTTTAAATGTACCCCATTTGGGGTAATTTACCCCTGTTCGCCGACCACTGGTCTAGAGATAAAGAGAAGAACCACCACATAAACATACATTTATTTAAGTGTTCGACGTTTCAGAAACTATAGTTCCCATCTTCTGTAGCTAAAAAGTAAAAGTTACGATTACAATTAAAATTACAGTTAGAAATTACAATTTAAAAATTAAAGCATTTACAAATACAAATATAAAGTTGTCTTTGTAAGCAACCTGAGTGAGGGCTTCGATACCAAACTATAAATGAGACGCGGTGCGCAAAAATGGTCAGACGAAAAAGTTGGTTGGTTGTATTCTATATTTTAGATTTGGATTTTATATTTATATTCGTATTTATAAATATATGTATTTATAAAAGTTAGTTTTTAACTAATTTTAACTGTAATTTTAATTGTAACTTACTTTTTTTTAGCTACAGACGATGGAAACTATGGTTTCCGAAACATTCTATTAAATAAAGGCATATTTACAGTATGTGGTGGTCTCTCTCTCTCTCTCTCTCTCCCCATATACAGTATATATATATATTTTCGTTAGTTTTAACGAAAATATCAGGAAATATATGTTGGGAACGGGAAAGGTTATTTTAGTTGGAATATATGTCGGGACCGGAAAGGTATTACATATATCTCTATATATATATAGTCCACAATTTTTTTGACTTACCTTGTATTATTCACTTTATGGAATTCAGAAGAAAATTTTCCTGAATGAAAACCTTAAAACAAACTATAAAACGGATGAAGAATCCAATTTTCCATTCATTTGTGTTTTGTCTTCGCTGAAGTGAAGTTGTGCAACAGGAACTTTTGAGGAAAATTGTCCTCTTCTTTCCTTTCAATAAAATTTTGTTCGCTTTTTGCTACGTATTTACTATACGAAATATCTTAAAGGGACACTCAAATATATAAGGTAAGTAACCCACACACACACACACACGTTTGGTTATACAAATCCGCGACATTTTTACATTTTCAGCTGTGGATAGCGACATTTAACCTTATATAAATAACCTCGTTCACTTAATCTAACCTAATATAGCGTAACCTAACTTAATTTAGCCAACCTTCGTTATATTCCCCTTTCTTATGATAATGATTTTCATGAAAAAATGTTTGAAATTATGGCAACACCGCTAATGTCGCCATACGCGCGTTCGTGTCGCGATGGGTCTGGCGGAAAGTTGTTATAACGCTTTTTACCTTACTAAAATATGCATTATACGTGTATAGTTTAAAAAAAATTGCGACCAGTTACTGGATAATACCTTTTCACTTATATTATTATATTGAGAATCTCCGCGTCTCGATTCTACGCCGTCATCACCACAGGACTCCATCGCATCACACTCGTCTTTCATCAGATCAAATCAATGATTCTATGCGTATTTCAATCATGAGTTTAATATTCTGTTTTATTCATTTGTGTATTGGTTTCTATATTATTCTTGTTACGTTTAATTTATTTTCGATTTTCACGACCTCGTGCGTATAGTTCTTGAATATCTAAATGGAAAGAGTTGATTGCCCCTCTGAAAAGGGAATCAAAAGACTCTTACGATGTATGGTAACCTTCTCAGTAGACCGAAAATAGGACCAGTTTACGTGAATATGAGTAAAAGTAGGTTCAATGTAAAATATACGTAAGACAGTGTAAACAAGGAAATTCAACTGAAGCCTGATAAGCCTGCGAGGCTAACTTAAATAATGATAATAAAATGTTTTTGGAAGTTTGTTATGAAAAAAAATGGGTGTCAAGAAACCATTCCACCAACAATGGTGGAGTATGGAAGAAATTGCACGATTGAAAGCATCCTGAAGAGTGTAGGAAAAGTTTATCCTATTATATGAGCGGTACCGGAATGACTTTGGGAAAACGCATAAACATCAGTTCCTGAAATTAAATCTAATCAAAGTATTAAAGGGAAGTTTTTCTCCAGGGTCAGATGACTAATCGAATGAACATTTAAAGTATGCCAATGCAGTAAGCAGGTACAAGGGGTTTGTGGTGGGATTTACGATTTGTTATGCCGGTGTCATGTAAATTTTTCAGCCCAATATTATATATTATTATACAATAATATTGAAAATTATTAATTAGAATTAGAATATGAGATGTCATTCACGTTAAAGCTAGAGGAGTTAAGCCCCCCCCCCCCTGCTGTATCCGCACCTGCAATGACCTAGTAAATCTGCATATTTAAATGATTTTCTAGGCTATATTTGTTCATAGTTATTATTTCCTTCAGAGTTTATGACGTTATATAACTTGCCTCTTATCAAAAAATAAATATAGGGACATTCTATCCAGCAATAATTACTAGTGGTGCACCGATTAATCGGTATCGGCACCTGGCATGCCGATTAATCGGCCATGCCAGGTATTTTCCTAATATCGGCATGCCAGGTGCCGATACCGATTAATCGGTGCACCACTAATAATTACTGCCCTATTGCTGTGGCTTCATGCTTCTCAAACTTACTTGGGAAACTTTTGCTACGCCATGTACAGTAAATAATTAGTTACGTACATCTAATCATTTTGGTTTTAAATGGTGCCACTCAACTGATTTGTGTGCTTTATGTATTGAAGGAGATTATTTGAAAAACACTGCAATAATTCAGCTATCTACAGTTGTTTCATGGATATAAGCAAAGCGTATGATGGCGTATATTACAATATTTTGTTTTAAAGATTAGAGAAATGTTTCATTGTACGTATCAAATATATTGAAATTTTGGTACACTCACCAATCTTTTACGGCTAGATAGGGCAATAAAGGAGTGTAAGGAATTAGAAGCAGAGGCGTACCGAAGGGGAGGGCGACAGGGGCGATCGCCCCCCCTTGAGCAATAAAATTATTATTTTTATTATTTTTACGTATTTAATTTACATATTCAATAAATATTTTACATATTTAATTCATGTGCCAATCGAAAAATGTTAGCTAGCTTTCTAGCGATTTTGTGTTCATGAGTATTGCGTCATTTTCATGCACCTGGCAACCGCAGTTTATCGATTTTGTTTACATTCATTTAAATATTTATGTAAACTTTCTAAATTTTGATAATTTTAAGTATTGATTAAAACTTTGTGTGTATGAATGTGTGTGTGTGTGTGTGTGTGTGTGATCATGTGTGAAGGCCGCTTGGTCTCAAATTAAGTATGTTATTTTAAAAATTTGGTATTCAGTTTTTTACACATTTTAAAATTTAGTTTCAAAGTTTTCATTTAATTTACAATTTTTCACATTGTATTGCACACACAAAATTTAGTGTGGATTTTGTTTGGATTTTTTTATTTCATTATAATGGATTTTAATGTTATGGTTAGTAATAATTCCTATTTCTGTTTGTAACTTTGTAGAGTACTATTTGCAGGTGTCACAGGACTAAAGATAATGGAACTTTATAAATTTTTCAAAAGAAAAAATGTCCAAACTGACAGTGGTTCTACAGAGCATGATGAAAAAGTACTGTTAATCCAGTAAAATTGCTAGGTTACAACAGGATGAGAATGAAAGTGAAAAAATTTCACTCCCTACTACTAAAAATCTAAAATGGCTTAGGATCCCAAAAAACTCTTAATCCGGCCCTGAGAATAATTTTCTTTTATCAAGGCAATGATTAATCTCGAAATTAGCACTTTTTTATTCTTATGTTAATGCAAATCTGAATATTATGTTACTAATCAGATTTTTATCATATTTTATATTTTATTCATAATGTGTCTTAGCAGTAGCTAGTTAATCATCTCTAACTGAACGATAAGCTCATCATGAACGTACCTAAAAATTATTTATCTCTATTTCAATTATACTTCTACGATTAGTTCCAAGCTCGCCCTCCCCTTGGCAAATTTCTGGGTATGCCCCTGATTAGGAGTTAGACGAATCAATTCCCACGCCTCCAAGCGTGCGCGTCACGTGAATGAAATTTTATGATAAGGCAAAGACAGGATGGCTTTATAATTCTTACTTGTCTTATTTGCGTTATAAAAAATATTTGTAGATATTGAATTTAATAAGTTTTTATACTGGAAACAATTTTGGTTCCTAGTATTTCCTGGAGAGGAGAAATGTCTAAATACAGTTAAGAAACCTTTCTATAACACAAACAACAAAGATAAAAAAGAATTTAAAAACATGGTGTTTTTGCCATATCATAAAAATTCACATTCATTTCATTCACATGCTTTGGATACGTGAGAATTATTGTTGTGTTTACCTAAATAATTCGACTAAGAGTTGGAGCAAGTGTAGTTTACGTTTCCCTGACGCAAAAGGGGACACAAATTACACTAGGTCAAAGTTGGGGAACGTAAACTACACTAGGATCTTTAGGAGACATTTTTAAAATGAATCCATCAAATAAAACGTTAAAACTAACGAAAATATTACGACTTAACCTAACCAATTGTCAATTTATTTATTTATATATTACACACACATGATGTAAACCCACAAAGAAAAGGAAAAATGATTCCAAGGCCTTTCGTGTATTGAGAAGTACACCTCGTCAGGGAACCTCGTCATTCCCTGACGAGTGTACTTCTGAATACACGAAAGGTCTTGGAATCATTTTTCCTTTTCCTTGTGGGTTTACATCATTCATTCATTTCACGTGTTTAATTGCGTTGGGGAACGCAAACTACACTAGGATAATGTAGGGGAACGTAAACCACATGGGGACGCAAACTACGCTTAAACCACAGGGGGACGTAAACTACACTTGCTCCTAAGTTTATTAATTAATAATACCCCTGTGAATGCCACTGGATATATCTATTTTATTAATTGTAAAATTTGTAATTTAGTATATATCGGTCAAAGAGGCAAAACTGTGGCCACTAAAATCAAACGGCATAATAATTGTATTCGCAGATCCAATGAATCTAGCGCCATATTTTTTCACGCAATCATACAATTGATTGGAATAATTCAGGTAGCTTGCTTAGAAATAATAATAATGATAGCGAAGGAAATATAATTGAATTAGCGTGTACTAAACATGCTAATAATTGTAATATATACCGGGTGGCCCATAATTCAGGAACCATCGAATGGCCACCCAGGTCACCAGATATTACTCCACTCAATTTTTGTCATCAAAAAATAAAGAAAAAAACTTAGAAATACAAGAATTATTAGGAAAAAAATACAATTATTCCTATGGTTCCTGAATTATGGGCCACCCGGTATATACTGTACCTTTCACCCTTTCAAGTGTTCCGTGCGATGATTCCTCATTTCACGAAGATCAAGTATGTCCTCTCTCTCTCATATATATATATATATATATTATATATATATATATAAAGATTTGTTTCGCCTAAAACCGTGCTGCGTATTTCTAATCAAGTTATGCAATTCCAAGTGTTCGACTATACGATCCCTAATTATTGATTCCAGTAGCTTAGCTTACCTACAACAGACGTTAAAATGATTGGCCTATAATTTCCCGCAATCGGCTGTCAAAATTCTGCGAATTGTATTCGCAGAAACATGATATTCTTTTTAATGTTACAAGAACTAAGGTTATCAAATTTCATCCAAAATGCTGTAATCAGCCAGCTGATATTAGATTTAAAATGAGAAGTGACGTAATTGAGTAAGTACAAGAATTTAAGTATTTTTAGATTCAAACTATCACCAGCTCCTTGAGTGATGACTCGGATATAAGTAAACAATATCGAAGCCTTTGTGCTAAGACGAATATGACTATAAAGAATTTCAGGTTCTGTACAAGTGAAGCTAAAGACACTCTCTTTCGTACTTCCTGCAGTAATATATACGGACAGCAGTTCTGGGTGAATTATAAAAATGGTTCTGGCAGAACCCAAAATTTGCTGTACAACAGATCTTTTAGACTCCTACATAAATTGCCCCGAGATGCTCAGCTTCGCAAATGTTTTCTACCCGCAATATCCCAAGCTTCTCCGAGGTAACAAGACGTGCTCAATACAGTCTGATGCAAAGAATTAAAAAATCAACCACCCTGATTATCCAAGCGATTCATCGCAGTTTGTCTTCTAAGCTATGGAATTCATGATATGAAAACGTCTGTCTTTTGTTCCACTTAACTTCGACATTACTGTATTATTTCTCATTAATTGTATATATATATATATATATATATATAATATATATATATATATATATATATATTCTTAGTATGTGAATTGTCATTGTATTCTATTGTCAGTTTGTATTATTAATGTTTGTCATATGGACTATGGTTTGGTTATAAACTCGGTGGTGTAGTGGTCAGCGTCGCTGACGACGAATCCATCAGCCCCAGGATCGAGACCAGGTGACGGCAGCCGGCGCGCAGCAAAACCCAGCTGTTCATCCTTCCACACAATAAAGAAAGTGGTTGGTAGATAAATGGGTACCCTGGGTGGCCTAGTGGTTAAGACGCTGGGCTGCTGGTCGGGCGTGGTTCGGATTCCACGTTAAACTGTAGGTCTAAGGTAGAGTGAAAAGCTTGACTTTCGTCAGAATGAACAATTCGGGCGGAAGCAAACCAAAGATGTGTGTATATATATCAGGCATGGAGTCAAATACATTTAAAAACATTTAAATACAAATACTTTTACCAGTACAAATACAAATACTTTTACAAATACAAATACCAGTCGCTGTTCAAGTAAGAACTGACTAAATTTCACAAGGCAACCTAAATGTAAACTCTGTTCCAGGGTAACCAACAGTCCAACACACAATTTATGTACTGGATAATATATTGCCAAGGGTAAGGGTTTTGTAGATAACCTACAAAGCTATAATACCTATCAATATTTTTATTTTTAAATGTTCAACAATGAAAGCTAGGAGAAAATGTTACAGGAATTTGTATAACTATTTGCAAAAGTATTTTTAAAGTACAGGGTGTCCCATAAGTCCGGCATCATAGGAGAAATTCATATTTTTCTATTTCTACAAACCATAATTCATATTTTTCTCTTTGTACAGGCCATAATGTCTGTGAGCAAGGAAGAACGAATCCAGATAATTCTACTCATAGGAAATCGGAGTCAAAGACTTTGCAACAAGTCTGCTAACACAACTCTGTGTTATTGGCTCGGGGTCTGGATGCAGTCTGTTAAATTCAACAGCGGCCTCTCTCTGACTCCGATTTCCTATGAGTAGAATTATCTGGACTCGTTCTTCCTTGCTCACAGACATTATAGCCTGAAGAAAGAGAAAAATATGAATTATGGTTTGTAGAAATAGAAAAATATGAATTTCTCCTATGATGCTGGATTTATGGGACACCCTGTATTTCAAAAGTATTTGCAAATTTTAAATATTTTTCAAAATATTTGAAATACAAATACAAATACTTGCAAAATGTATTTAAAATACCTTCAAAAACAAATACAGGAATCTTTGACCCCATCCCTGATATATATATATATATATATATATATATATATATATATATATATATATATATATATATATATGATGACATGGATTCAGTAGAGTAACTTTACCGAGTATGAACCCAAACCCAAACTCTATAATTAGGACTACAAAAATAGTATTGTAATTAGGACTCATCAGGCTTTAGAAATGTGAACTTGAACTTTCTATCTGATTTTATACTGTTGAATGTGAATTGAAGTTCACAGTCAATAGGTTAGTTTTCCCACAACCTGATGAAGTGTTCGTTTATAAATATGTAAAAGCAAATCTTTAACCTTTTAAAGAAGGAATATTTTGTAGAATTAAGCTACGAATGTGGATATTTAAAACGTTACCAATTTGTACCTGTCGTCCATAAAGGATTAAATCATAGTAAAAGCCGTGCAGTACTTTACTGTATAAAATACTAGGTCCTTTTTTTCACTGATGAAGAAATTTAGTAATGATTTTTTTTCTATTTCTCTTTGTGATGAAATGAGATCACACACTCTTTGTGATGAAATGAGATCACACACTCTTTGTGATGAAATGAGATCACACACTCTTTGTGATGAAATGAGATCACACACTCTTTGTGATGAAATGAGATCACACACTCTTTGTGATGAAATGAGATCACACACTCTTTGTGATGAAATGAGATCACACACTCTTTGTGATGAAATGAGATCACACACTCTTTGTGATGAAATGAGATCACACACTCTTTGTGATGAAATGAGATCACACACTCTTTGTGATGAAATGAGATCACACACTCTTTGTGATGAAATGAGATCACACACTCTTTGTGATGAAATGAGATCACACACTCTTTGTGATGAAATGAGATCACACACTCTTTGTGATGAAATGAGATCACACACTCTTTGTGATGAAATGAGATCACACACTCTTTGTGATGAAATGAGATCACACACTCTTTGTGATGAAATGAGATCACACACACTCTTTGTGATGAAATGAGATCACACACTCTTTGTGATGAAATGAGATCACACACTCTTTGTGATGAAATGAGATCACACACTCTTTGTGATGAAATGAGATCACACACTCTTTGTGATGAAATGAGATCACACACTCTTTGTGATGAAATGAGATCACACACTCTTTGTGATGAAATGAGATCACACACTCTTTGTGATGAAATGAGATCACACACTCTTTGTGATGAAATGAGATCACACACTCTTTGTGATGAAATGAGATCACACACTCTTTGTGATGAAATGAGATCACACACTCTTTGTGATGAAATGAGATCACACACTCTTTGTGATGAAATGAGATCACACACTCTTTGTGATGAAATGAGATCACACACTCTTTGTGATGAAATGAGATCACACACTCTTTGTGATGAAATGAGATCACACACTCTTTGTGATGAAATGAGATCACACACTCTTTGTGATGAAATGAGATCACACACTCTTTGTGATGAAATGAGATCACACACTCTTTGTGATGAAATGAGATCACACACTCTTTGTGATGAAATGAGATCGCACACTCTTTGTGATGAAATGAGATCGCACACTCTTTGTGATGAAATGAGATCGCACACTCTTTGTGATGAAATGAGATCGCACACTCTTTGTGATGAAATGAGATCGCACACTCTTTGTGATGAAATGAGATCGCACACTCTTTGTGATGAAATGAGATCGCACACTCTTTGTGATGAAATAAAGTTACACACACTTAAATATTTCACGAATGTAGTCTTGATATACTTTATTATATTCTTGAAATATCTTCAGGCTCTTAACATGTCCTAACTATCCCAGACATGTTCGCGTATGCGTTTATTTTTGGGGAATTAAAGTATGTGCTGTCATGAAGATATGAGGTGTCGCGCCACCTAATGACGGATGAGCCAAAACAAAGTTTTAAGGAAAACGGCTTTAAAGTTTGTGAAAGACTCATAACTTTACTAAAATATATGTAATTCGTTTTTTTTTTTTTAATTTTGTAAGTAATTTTATGAACATTGAATGAGTGAATGATTAAATGATAAAACAGAAACGTTTAAAGTTATAGAAAACAGAATTTTCGCCCGTTGGTTGATTCGTCATTGTGCAGCGCGAAGCCTCATTATCGTAACCGGTTTGATATCTCAAGTTTTTCCCAATTGGGCTGGGGGGTGGGTGTCAGGACTTCCCAAGGGAGGTGGTCAAACTTGTACAAAGGCGGACGTTTTCGTGCATCAACCTAGTCACTGCGGAGGTTTAGCATAGTTTAGAGTAGTTTGTAAAGTTAAAAATAATGCAAGTGTTTATTTATTAAACGATATTATATTTATATATATATAATATATATATATATATATATATATATATATATAATACCACACCATACGTTACAACTCTGGTTACAAAAGTGGACCCTTCCTGTCAAGGGGTGTTATTCAACTTTATTTTTGGTATATTCATTTTCGGACAACCTGTATATATATATATATATATTATATATATATATATATATATATATGTGTGTGTGTGTGTGTGTGTGTGTGTGTGTGTGTGTGTGTGTGTGTGTGTGTGTGTATTGGAAATGGACTTATTCCTTGGGAATCTCAGTCTAGAGCATGGGTCGGGGAACTTTTTTGGGTATTACCCAAAAAACTATTTGAGTAAAATGAAATTACCCCCAGACTTCAAAGTAAACAAAAACAAGCCAATTGCTCTTAAAATTGTTGCATATGGTGTCTCTCATACCGCACGCATTACCCCCAAAAGTTTTAAATGTACCCCCATTTTGGGTAATTTACCCCTGTTCGCCGACCACTGGTCTAGAGATAAAGAGAAGAACCACCACATAAACACATTTATTTAAGTGTTCGACGTTTCAGAAACTATAGTTTCCATCTTCTGTAGCTAAAAAAGTTAAAGTTACGATTACAATTACAGTTACAGTTAGAAATTACAATTTAAAAATTAAAGCATTTACAAATACAAATATAAAGTTGTCTTTGTAAGCAACCTGAGTGAGGGCTTCGATACCAAACTATAAATGAGACGCGGTGCGCAAAAATGGTCAGACGAAAAAGTTGGTTGGTTGTATTCTATATTTTAGATTTGGATTTTATATTTATATTCGTATTTATAAATATATGTATTTATAAAAGTTAGTTTTTAACTAATTTTAACTGTAACTTTAATTGTAACTTTTACTTTTTTTAGCTACAGACGATGAAAACTATGGTTTCCGAAACATTCTATTAAATAAAGGCATATTTATGTGGTGGTTCTCTCTCTCTCTCTCTCTACATATACAGTGTATATATATATATATAGCCTATACATATATATTTCAAGAACACAGTTAATTGGATTCTGAACATCAATCCAGAATTAAAATTAATTTAATTGTATTAAATTTAAAAAAGATTATGATTAAAAATTAATTCTCTAAATAGCTTTCTAAATAACATGAAAATTCTTAACAGAGAAACGTCATTATTCGCGCCAAAATTTCCCGCCAACTTTTGCTCTTCTTTTCAGAATTCTCCGTCCAATTTTTTATCTTTCAAATTGAATTCTTTGTAGGTCAAAAACGACTCTCGATTCAGGAATTCTAAAAACGGAATTTAACCTTGGATCCTATTTAATTTAAATGGGTTTTTAATGATATTATATATATATTATATATATAATATATATATATATATATATATATATATATATACAGGGTGGGCCGTAAGTTTCCATACATAGGAAAAATAAACATTTTGTTATGGACAACCATTTTTATTTATATAATATGCTCTACATGGTTGCCATTGTTTTGAAAACACATTTCAATACGTGTTCCCCACTGTTGATGAACACGCATTAGCACAGTTGACGTTATGCTTGTAATGGCGTTGGTGATACGTTCCTTTAGATGATTTATGTCTCGTATCTTTTCCTGATACACCATGGCCTTCAAGTGCCCCCAAAGATAGAAATCAAGGGGAGTGAGATCTGGGGATCTGGGAGGCCACTCCACAGGACCACGCCGACCAATCCAAGCATCCGGAAACTGCTGCTGATCCAAATACCGACGCACGTGAAGACCATAATGAGGTGGAGCTCCATCTTGCTGGAAGTAAACTGGGAAGTTACCTTCCTCGTTTAGCAGGGATGGGAAAATCTCTTCTTGCAACATGTTAAGATACCTTTCGGCATTAAGATTTCCACTGACAAAAATTGGTCCAATAATTCTGTCACCCCATATCCCGGCCCACACCATCACTTTACCGGCACCTTGCATCTTCGTCGGACTCAGCCAGTTAGGGTTAGCATTACTCCAATAACGTATGTTTTGCCGATTAACCTCTCCATTGACGTAAAAATTTGCTTCATCAGTAAACAAGATCTTACAAACGCATATTCTTAGGGTATCTGAAACATAAAAACAAACGTTTAAATTTTCCTATGTATGGAAACTTACGGCCCACCCTGTGTGTATATATATATATATATTTTTTTTTTAACTGCAAACAACACACAGTATAATTAATGGAAAGAACGACGCCTGTGTAGAAGAGCGTCCGCACAAGATGAGGAGAGAGAACGAGCAAATGAAAAATGAGGCACCTCCCAGGAATCGAACCTGGGATCATCCAATTGCCGGTCGGATATGCTAATCGCTGCACCAAGGTCCCCGATCAGTCACAATTCTTAATTCTCCTACATACAAGCGGAATCGAATGCCCTGAGGGGGCACCTTCTCATGCCGTATATATATACACATTTTAACTGCAAACAACACACAGTATAATTAATGCAAAGAACGACGCTTATATAGAAGAGCGTCCGCACAAGATCAGTAAACGAGCAAATGAAAAATGAGGCACCTCCCTGGAATCGAACCCGGGATCATCCAATTGCCGGTCGGATATGCTAACCACTGCACCAAGGTCCCCGATCAGTCACAACTCGTAATTCTCCTACATACGAGCTGAATCGATATATTATATATATATATATATATATATATATATATATATATAAAAGTCATAATGATTGAATTAGCCGAGAGTGGATCTTAGGGTTTTTGTTATCCTTGTAATTCTGTAACTATGACAATTAAAATGAAAGCGCTTGAAATCATTTTCATTTTCCTTGTGGGTTGTATTTTATATATATATATATATATATATATATATATATAATATATATATGTGTGTGTGTGTGTGTGTGTGTGTGTGTGTGTGTGACAGGTAGTCACCAGTCAGGCAGAACATAGATCAATAGGTTTAATACGTATTTGTATAAACAGAGGCAGTGAAGAATATTGTCTAATATAATTTGGTCATACATATTCCCACACGGATCACTGAAGATCAGGGCCCCCAGCCTTCTTAGTTATCCTTATAAGGCTAACTAACGAAAATATCACGACCTAACCTAACCAACCGTCAAGGGCGTACAGTTGACCTTACGAGTGGTTAGGTTAGGTCGTGATATTTTCGTTAGTTAACCTTATAAAGATAACTAATGAAGGCTGGGGGCCCTGATCTTCAGGTGATCCAAGATTTAAGTTAATTTAACTTATTAAGAATGCTGTGTACGTTAAGTTATATCACTTTTATAATATCAGTTAAGGTAAAGAGTGGCCACAAAGTCCCTTTGCAGTGAAATTACAGCATATCTGTATGCTGCCCTTCTTTTTCATGCAAAGGAACTTTGTGGCCACACTGTACTGGAGCTTCCAAAGCGCGAATATGATAAATTTAACTTGAATTCTAATCTTTTTCTGAGTTTTACACCATTTCCAACAACCTGAAATTTCTAGTGTCACTCTTCACCTAAATTTTGTTCAACTCTTTAAAGTTTGGTCGTGAACGTTTTATACTTTATTCGGATCAGCCTTATAAGGCTAACTAACGAAGATATCACGACTTAACCTAACCAATCGTCAAGGGCGTGCATTTGACCTAACGATTGGTTAGGGTTAAGTCATGATATTTTCGTTAGTTAGCCTTATAAGGCTAACTAACGAAGGCTGGGGGCCCTGATCTTCAGGTGATCTCTTTATTCTTTATTTCTACTAAAATCAGATCACTTGAAGATCAGGGCCCCCAGCCTCCTTTAGTTAGCTTTATAAGGCTAACTAACGAAAATATCAGGACCTAACCAAACCAGTCGTCAAATACGTACAGTTGACCTGACGATTGGTTAGGTTAAGTCGTGATATTTTCGTTAGTTAGCCTTATAAGGCTAACTAAAGAAGGCTGGGGGCCCTGATCTTCAGGTGATCCCTAAAATCTACTAAAATCTGCACCCAACGTTATTTTTAAATTAGGGTTGGTTGACCAAAAGAAAAATTTTATTTTCGAAAAAATTTCAGTTCACAGAATTTACAACCCATTACAACTCACTACTATCGCTTAAATATGCAAGCGTGAGTCTCCATTAGAGTTAGTGTACATTTGCATTCAGAACAATAGTAATTTTTAACTCGCATCTTTTAAGCTTCAGAATTTTTTCGTCTTGATTAAAGCACGTTGTGAAATAGGCACAAGAATATTTAAATTTAATGAATAAAATGCATGAATAAAATGCATGTGAATGGGGTGAAATATTTTTAATTATTTGACCAGAAGCGCGGTTGAAGTTTTGAAATTTTCGACTTCATGAAAACACGCTTTGAAACAGGACCAAAAATGTATACTTTTTTATTTGATTTTCATATTTGAAACTTTAAACAGAATTTTTTTGACACTAATATAAACTAATATTTGTAACTTATTTCTCTTGTATGGTATTATTAAGACTAAAACGTATTAAAACTAAAAATACTGAAGCGCTTTCCCTCTAAATTCACTTTCACAAATAAACTTAATTGCTTCACTGAACGAGGCAACAGTGGGATGTTGTATAGATAACACAAGGATAAATAACTTAGTTTATGCCGATGATATGGTGTTAATAAGTCCCTCTGTTAAAGGTCTGGATCGGCTACTAAAAGTCTGCGAAGAGTATTCGCAGAAACATGATATTCTTTTTAATGTTACAAAAACTAAGGTTATGCAATTTCATCCTAAAAGCTGTAATCAGCCAGCTGATATAAGGTTTAAAATGAATGGTGAGGTAATTGAGGAAGTACGAGAGTTTAAGTATTTGGGTCAAACTATTACCAGCTCCTTGAGTGATGACTCGGATATAAGAAAACAATATCGAAGCCTATGTGCTAAAGCGAATATAACCATAAGGAACTTTCGATTCTGTACAAGTGAAGCTAAAGACACTCTCTTTCGTACTTTCTGCAGTAATATATACGGACAGCAACTCTGGGTGAATTATAAAAAAAGGTTCTGGCAGAACCCTAAATTTGCTGTACAACAGGTCTTTTAGACTTACATAAATTACCCCCGAGATGCTCAGCTTCGCAAATGTTTGCTACCCGCAATGTCCCGAGCTTCCCGGAAGTAGCAAGACGTGCTCAATACAGTCTAATGCAAAGAATTAAAAAATCAACCAACCAGATCATCCAAGCTATCCATGAGTCCTACCATTTATCGTCTAAGGCTCTAAGCTATGGACTTCTTGGTACGAAAACGTCTGTTTGTAGCTCCACTTAACTTCGACATTACAGTATTATTTCTAATGAATTGTATATATTTCTATCCTTAGTGTATTAACTGTCATTGTATTAATAATATTTGTCATATGGACTATAGTCTGCCAATAAACCTTTTCATTTTCATTCAAATAAACTTTAAGGGGTTTCATAAGTCACGTCTGTTCAGTACATCACGAAGCGATATTGTTGACGTTCAACAAATTTTCAAAAGTGAAAATGAACTAAAAGAGAACCCGAATGAGTTTTTAAAATTTAATCCAGTGGCGTAGCTAGGAATTCTAGGTTGGGGGACTAAACACCTAACTGTACAGTGCACTCCAAATAGAGCTGGACTTAGGTAAAAAATTATTCAGTACCTTAATGCAAATAACTCTAGTTTAAACTGGATAAAAGTCGACTCAAATTTTGCTTCTTTATTTCTTTGCTTTTCCTTTTGCTTTTTCTTATTTATTATTCAACCAATAAATAATTTTTTACAGATAGTGTCTTTAGCTTCAGACATGGGGCTGAGGCCTGGCCTCGGCCTCGTGGTCTTAGCCTCGAGGCCGGCCTCGGGCATATTTTGCAGGCCTCGGACCTCAAAAGTGGCCTTGGCCCTCGAGGCCAGCTGAAAAGTGGAAAGGCCTCGTGACTTTTGTAAGGCCTTAGGGAATCCTGATTTGTTTTGTTCTGTAATTTTCAACCCCTGGTAGCGTTGGGGTGGAGATTATTCAGGTGGGCGCGCTCGCTCGGGGTGGATATTCTTCAAGTGAGGACCATGACCTGACAGGGTGACCGTATGTGGCGGCATACTTTGATAAATATTATTCAGACAGGTGACTAATCAGGCGGCAGTCTTTGATAAATATTATTCAGTTAGGTGACCAACGGATTAGTGACAGGTCACTGTGACGTTAGGTACATAAATATTATATATGTCGCGGTATATAAATATTATTCAGTCAGTCAGCAGCAGACTAATTGACTTAATGTAGCAAAAGTAGTGTGGGAAAGCAATCTATCAGTTGGGCATCAGTTGAACTGAGCTGATATAATGTGTTTGTGTTATTTGTGTATAAACTATTGTACTCTTATCTATTTTTATAACAAAAAATAGGCCAAACTAGAGAAGAATACCACCTGGTATACTGATAACTAGCTACTAGCGTCGATAATTTTGTTTTTCGCCCGTCGTAAATTGTAACGTATAAACTTATAAATAATACAATTTGAAAGGAATATATAATATCGGATGCAAACTGAGATGTAAATTGTTATATTGTTTGCAAATAATTTTTTCGGTCTTGTTCATTTACTTTAATAATATAAAGTATTATAACTTTAAAAATGTCTGATATAATTGGATAATATCAGGTGCAAATATACTCTTGAATCAAATTACATATATAACATGTTGAAATATCAGGTGCAAATATATTCTTAATATTATCGTTATTTACTTCTTATCTTATATATAATTACATAGTAATGGCATGATATAAACTTCATACCTATAGGCCTACCGTACATCAGAAACATCTTTCACATAGAGTACAAACTATAATTACAATAATGATCTTTGGTAGACTTCAAAACCACAATTTCTTATTGTCAAGATTCATAAAAATGCAAAACTTAAAAAAAATAAGGCATCTCCAAATGTAGCTCTGTTTGCAATGCTCGCTAGAGTCGCTAATAATATAATTGTAGCCATTCAGAAATTATACGATCAACACTCAGTGAGTTAGTAAAATCTTTCAATATTTTGCTAGATCATCTTCACATCATAACTTTCTATACTATCATAAATACTTGAAATACTGCGGGTATATTAAAATGAGAAATAAGAACTGCGTGAAATGAGAAATAAAAAGTTACTGGGCTAATGTATGGTGCCTAGGAAATCTTGTTCTGGCAACTGTGTCTGACTGTGTGACCCGGCAAGTGTAAACACACAGTGTCACAGTGTCAATGTTGTGTTGTGCGTGTGATAGATGAACGTGCTTAATACTTAATAATTCCTTTTTATTAGGTAAATGAAGTGAGCTATGTGTTTGTTTATTAATTTTGAGTAGAATCTTGCTTTTCCTTATGGATTTCAAAAAAAAGAAGAGATACAGGCTAGTGTGAGGCTACGGTAGGTTACCTTTGGAAGAGTTTTAGGCCGAGGCTAGGCTAGATTGTTGAGCCTTCCCAAAGCATGGAGGAGCTTATTCATAAAATATTTCAAAGTGAGTATCTGCACCAAGAGATGCAAATACCGCATTCGTTATGTGCATCCGAATATCACACCTCTGGGTGCAAATACCTTCAGCCTAACAATCTTAAGGTCTCATCAGGCCTCCCCTAAAAAGGCCTCGGCCTCAGACTCGAGGACTTTGAAAAATGTATGTCCTCGGCCTCGAGGCCTGAGGCCAGGCCTCGTCCCCATGCCTGTTTAGCTTAGTGGGTAACACTGTTCCCTATAAGGGAAACGAAGACACCGAGGTCGGGGATTCGAACCCCAATGATGCTGGTAATAATAGTATACGGGAGTTAGAACAATAAACCACATTGGTTGGCTTGAGAGCTGTGCCAATTTCTGGCTTCCTCTGACTGATTATAAAAGTACTTTTCCTTTATACTTCCGCAATTTTAATAGCATTGTATCCATATAGTAAATGTCCATAATAAATTTCTAAAAATATATTAATAAGCATTGTATTCATATAGTAAAAACTTACGGTACTTTTGCATTATCCTCCCAACACTAATTTTTTTTATAACGGCTAACGCCTGCGGCGGGCTGTTTTTACCGTAACCTAACCTAACCTAACCTAACCTAACCTAACCTAATACCAACACTAATTTTTTTATAATGGAAGGAAAATAAAGTACCATAACCAAAACAACACCATATAAAAAAATTAGTGTTGGGAGGATAATGCAAAAGAACCAAACTTACCATTTGCGGGGTATAACGGAAAAGTACCTAATTTTTTTTTATACAAACGTAGGTAAAAAAAATTAACATAAATTGTGAATAAGTTGTTTGCGTTACTTCAGTTAAATTTGACTTCCAAATTGCATATAAGTGTATAGCCAGTTTCTATCATATTTCTTTACACACACTTATTTCTAGTTATTTAAACTTTATATATATATATATATATATATATATATATATATATATATATATATATATATATAATATACAGGGTGGGCCGTAAGTTTCCATACATAGGAAAATTTAAATTATGGTCTTCACGTGCGTCGGTATTTGGATCAGCAGTTTCCGGATGCTTGGATTGGTCGGCGTGGTCCTGTGGAGTGGCCTCCCAGATCCCCAGATCTCACCCCCCTTGATTTCTATCTTTGGGGGCACTTGAAGGCCATGGTGTATCAGGAAAAGATACGAGACATAAATCATCTAAAGGAACGTATCACCAACGCCATTACAAGCATAACGTCAACTGTGCTAATGCGTGTTCATCAACAGTGGGGAACACGTATTGAAATGTGTTTTCAAAACAATGGCAACCATGTAGAGCATATTATATAAATAAAAATGGTTGTCCATAAAAAAATGTTTATTTTTCCTATGTATGGAAACTTACGGCCCACCCTGTATATATATATATAATTATATATATATATATTATATATATATATATAAGTAAAAAATAACTTACAATGTTAATAAACTGATATTCTGTGCATAAAATATAAAATTTATTAACATTTTCAGTTATTTTTTACTTAAATTTAACCATGTTCCAATTTACCCCCATAAAATTTAGCTGAATTTCTTGGAATTATATTTTTATATTAGAATTTCTTTAATTCCTTTGTATAACTCTAACTTAATTACCACATATTCATTTATGCACATTATATACAGGGTATCCACAATGTTTGTCACCTCAGTAAAATTGGCATATTGGTATGAGCGTTGCTCATGGACTCAGGTACTAGCCAATATGCGTTGTTCAATCGTATAGTTCAAATGGGTCTGAAAGAAAAACGAAAATCAGTTAGTATTTTACTGGGGTGACAAGAGATTGTGGACTGTGGACACCCTGTACAAAGAAATAAATTTTGTTTACAGTTATACTTGGAAGACACCAACATTTTATTGCCGAGTCCAGCCAGCCGTCTTGAAGCAACAGTTCATCATCAGTGTTTCATAATATTAAGTTTGAAGACTGAATTACTGTATTACCAAACTTAATATTACAAACCATTGATGATGAAACGTCTGACTTGAATCTGAGATAAAATTCTTTACGGTTATATATTACATCACTATATACAGGGTGTCCGAGAATTATCTGTACACTTTTTGGCTGTTATTAAAAATCAACCATGAAGTGTAGAAATTCCAGTGTTCTCCCATTTTACAGAGAAACTCATTAAGTTTTTTCTGATAACAAGTTTTGACAAGTTTTTTCTTTTTTGTACGCGGGTGACAGACATTGATGATTTAAAAGCAAGAATCACAGCTGCTATTGAGCGAATTGATGTGGATATGCTGCAGCGTACATGGCAACATTTGGATTATCGATTGGATGTTTTGCGAATCACTGATGGTGCACATATCGAATGTTTGTAACAACGTTACTTTAATAAAAGAAACTTTTGAAAATACAGATTCTAAATAATTTTGTTTAAGAATTTTACGTGTGTTATCAAGAATTTTATTAAAAGATGAAATTGTACAGATAATTTTCGACACACTGGAATTTCTAAAAAACTTGTCAAAACTTGGTATCAGAAAAAACTTAATGAGATTCTCTGTAAAATGGGACAAACTGGAATTTCTACACTTCATGGTTGACTTTTAATAACAGCCAAAACTTGTACAGATAATTCTCGGACACCCTGTATATATATATGTGTGTGTGTGTGTGTGTGTGTATATATGCTATGCGGTAGAGAGAGAGAGTTACAAGAAGTTACAAGGACAAGAAGAAGCCTCAAAGACCTTCTGATCCACTCTGGGAGGTTTCTGTTATTAAGGAAGTTTATTTTTCGTTCAACTATTCTAGCAGTAATAGAAAACAATGTAAAATTATAAGGCTCTCTCCCCACCCTCCCTTCCAGGTACGGAAAAAGGTTGAAGAAAATACCTTGACCCAGGAAAAGTAGCCAAGGAAATTTTACAGGAAAGTGGAGAATATATAAGATAGCACTATAATTACGCATGCCGAGAGAGAGTCACAAGGAGTTACAAGGAAAAGAATTACCTCAAAAGGCCTTGCGGCCCATACCGAGGAGGTACCAATGGCAACGGGTGCCAGAGAAAAATTTATACACCCTCAAATAGTGTGCAAGATTCGGTCTAACCTTTTCTTGAACAGATCCACAGAAGAACTGTTCAAAACTTCTGAAGGTAGCCTGTTCCACGTGTCACAGAGCTTATAGGTAAAGTAATTCTCATACACACTAGTGCTAAACCGTTTCAAATCCAACTTCCAACCATTGTTGCAAATTGGGTTATCATTTAAACTAAACATGCTTCTAAAATCGACATTAGTGTGGTATGAAGTGTAATCCCGTAGGATTTGCGTGCTAAAATTGATTTTTTTTTGCTTTATCGGGTTGATTTGGGGGCAAACTATCGGAAAATGATGGGGGTTCAAATTTTCCGACCCCTCGACCCCGCTCTGGGGGGTCCCTTCCGTACCGGGACCCCCTCGGACTGACCCCGCACCTATCTCCACTAATAATGAACCGATTTTCACGATCTTAGGGTCGTTTTAGGGGTTTTCGATAACGCTGAGTCGATTTATGACACTTTCGAAGCGACATATATATATGACAGGAGATCAAAAAAAGAAAACAGAAAACATCGATCATTATGTACACCTATATTATTGTATTTGTTTCACAATACGATTCACCTTGATGAAGAACAAGTATTACAAGAATCTTCACAAGAATGTACTAAACTCTCAAAAACCTCACACATGACTAAGCCCTAAGTGAGTGTAACTGATGTATAAACACTTAGTTTCAAATTACACAAATATTTAATAATCTAACATAAAATTCACAAGATGATACATCAGGAAAAAACCATACAAAACAATTCAGAGAACTAAATAGCTTGAAACTAAGAATACAGGACGGATTATTCATCAATATTGAAAAATTTATTGAAAAATTATTATTTTTTTTTTTTGGAGAGATTATTTTTATTTAGGTGCAATATTAAGGCAAACTTTACTTTAAATAAACAGTAATTATAGAAATAATAATGGCCCATTTAGACACTGTCAACATAGCTACAGACTTTTTTACTGTAGGCTACAGTGGTTTTAAAGTTAAAATTTGGTCGGCAGCCAGATTACTGACTATGGTCAAGCTAAATTCATTAAAATTAATTTAGACTTACCAAAAATGAAGTTACCAGTTGAACGTTACCCTTTCAGTTTCTAACTAGTCCATAAATTTCATTTAGTTTCCAGATTTTGAATTTTATTTAAGTCACGTCACTATTTGGCACACTGCTAAGTTATTTATTTATAGGGGCTATTTCCCAGACCTAGGTTTTGCAGTTTAAGTTAGGCTAGGGCTGTATTGCCCTTAAGTTTTTGTTTTTAAAGGTTTAAGGTTTTGAAGGTTTTTACTTAAGTTAAGTTAGGGCTATATTGCCCTTAAGTTTTAATGGGGGCTATTGCAGCCATTTAATTATTTAGTTAGGGCTGTTGTGGCCCGGTTCGAGTTTCTTCTAGGTACCTAGTTTTAATCTCTTACCTTAGTTATGTATTTTAATTAAGCTACTTACACCTAGTTCTGGTAGGCCACTATTTAGTTAAACAGGGTTTTAGTTTTTAGTTTAATTGCAGTGGTTAATATTGAAGTTTAAAGGTTGACTTTAAGTTGCCCGGTTAGTTGGGGAACTACGAGAATTTTTTATGAAAAAAGTAACCCACTTGATTCAGCAGTCAAAATTTTCGATGTCTAACAAAGAGCTCCGTTTTTCTTTGTTTCAGAAACTTTTTTCTTTCTTCTTTTTGTTAATTAGGGAAACCCAACTTCACTAGTTGGTTGGTTAGAAACGAGGGTTATTATTTTTATTCTATATTTATTTTGTGGTAAATATTTGTTTTGTTTATATTTTATTTGGAAATATATGTGGTTATTTCTACCCAACTTTTTTTTAACAATCAACCTCATCCTCATGTACATCATTCTTGATCACATTTGCACAATCACCGCCATAGCATTTACAGAGAGGAGTGCAAGAAGACCGTTCTTGGAACAACTGCACCTTCCTTTGCACCCTGATTTGCACGCACATTTGGTCAGCTCAATCACAGCTCGAGGGGCGGGGAGGGTGAGACACCTCACGGGAACATAAACTCCTTCCTCTACACTCCAGGCATTTTGTTCAATAGGAGGAAGAACCGGGCAGTTGGTAGGGTACGAATTATCGTGCATGGCGATGTAATTTGCGCGTGTGATATGGGGTAGTAAGGCAGCGCGAGTAGGAGGTAACATCTCTCCCTCCAAATTCTTGGAGCGAAACAGCTCCCACCTCAGCGCTGGTAGGGTTGTGGGACCTGTCGATCAGTACACGTGGCAGACGAACTGCTCCAAACCCTTGACCTGCGATGGCAGTTCACCGTTGACTAGCTCAGTCGGGCTAGGACCTTCACCAAGCTCCCGGAAGCAGTTGATGGCACGGTTATCTTCATCAAGCTTCATGTAGGCACCAACCCAGGTCTTCTTGGTGATACCCACAAATTTCCCGCCCCAGTCAGCACCGGAGAAATTGTGGAGGCCAATGAGCCCTTAACATTTGTGACGTCCAATCACTCGCACTCGCTCCACCACATCAATTTCTTGGTACTTCGTGCCCTTGCCAGTTAAAAACTTGAGATGAGTGTGAGCTCCAAGGCGACCACGAGAGACCAGGTCGAGGAGACGCGTGAGGACGTCAGTGTCGGGTGACCAAACACATAATCAGGGCCGTTTCCTGGCATAAGAAGACTAAGCGGCCGCTTAGGGCCCCGCTGCTACTAGGGGGCCCCTAGACAGGCTCCCAGGCCATAGCTCAGTGGGCAACAATAGGAATATAGCTGAAGTTATTATTAATATTATTGTTATTATTATTATTATTATTATTATTATTGTCGTATTAATTAAAGTTTTTGTATGAGACAAATGTGATAAAACGGAGACAAACGAAACGTTTTGGTCGTTATGTGTAAATAACTATTGTGAGATCTTATTTCTATATTATTTAACTTTATTCTTACTATATGCTTATATTTTCCTAAATGCTTAATTTTTCTAGTATTGTAAAACATTATTTCACTAAATTTACTAATTATTAAGAGATTTTGTAACACTTTAAAACCTAGGATTATTTTCGTTATGTTTTCAAGTTCATTAATTCTTTTCTCATCTTTTTAAGATAATGTGAATTTTGTTGGTTAAAACCTAAATGGTCTGATTACACCAGTACACATTTGAAAACTTGTCGATCGATTTTTACAAACTAGTTGGTGATTCTATATAATTTGAGTGCGCTGATCTCAAAAATATAGTTATGTTTTCAAGTTTATTAATTCTTTTCTCATCTTTTTCAGATAATGTGAATTTTGTTGGTTTAAACCTAAATGGTCTGATTACACCAGTACACATTTGAAAACTTGTCGATCGATTTTTACAAACTAGTTGGTGATTCTATATAATTTGAGTGCGCTGATCTCAAAAATATAGTTAGTTTTTCCCTATCACGTATGGTTTTCTTACTACAGGGTGTGTCATAAATCCCCCATTTATCCCCAAATGTGAACCATCTTATCGAGACCAACATTGGATTGCACATGCTAAACCATAAATTTTGTTGTTATAGACTACAGTAACGCTTACATAATAACATAGGGTAAATATATATATAACAACCAGTCCCGTTCCCAGCAAAATACTCTCTCCCCTCCCATCAATGGGTGGTTAACATTTGGGGACAGATGAGGTATTACAACACCCCTTGCAGCACGAAATATTTAGGCGATAGAGTAAAACCTAATTAAAGCAGAATTAAATAGCTCCTAGCTCTTGGACAAGCATATTGCTTGTTTATGAAAGAATAAAAAAATAACTGAAAGAAACAAAATATATTTATCATCTTCTTCGAAAAAAGGTACGAAGTCTTTCTCACGATTTCTGTACCAAGCGAAGTATGTGTCGGATGCCAATAAATTGTTCTCCTGCAATCTAGACCCCAAAAGTTCTGCGGAGTCCTTAGTCAGATTCAAATCCCTGACTAAGTCATTTAGTTCGGCTTGGGTTAATGGTTTAGGATCTCGGTCAGCTGTTGGCTGTTCATAAACATCAACATTGTCTGGATTTGGAGCTGAATCAGAATCTGAATTGTATTGATCCAGACTCTCGGGTGGGCGGGGAATAGGAACTTCTGGACCATGGGGTACCGGCCTTATTGCAGATGGAAGACTTGGGTATTGAAGGCTCTCTTTATTCTTTGCATTATAACCTTTAACATTGCAAGAACAGAAGTAGCAGTCGTCGGTATGGTTTCTAGGCTCGCGCCATACCATAGGGATCCCAAATGGCAAACTTTTCTTTTTACCTTTGCTCTAATTCCTTAGTGCCGCAACACACGTAAGACAAACATTGTGTGGAGCCCAACTTTTGTCTTGATCTCCTAATTTAATTCCAAAATAAGCATGATAAGCTCTCTTAATGAAGGTCGTTACATTTGTCCTTTGTTTTACAACAACATACCGACCAGAAATATAACAAAATGTGTCTGGACTATGGGTACATCCTCTAGAAGCCATTATTAAAATTTTAAAGACGTAATGTTAGAATTATCTATCTGAAAAATATGAAAAAACGAAATTAATTAAAGATAAAAAAGGTAAAAAATTACAAAACGCCCCAAAATTGTTTTGCTAATAACTTTAAAACTGTGGGTGATAGGAAAACAATGGTAGCATTTTGAATTCAGCGCAGCGAACTGCTTCAGAATCACAACTCAAAATAAAGAAATCGATTATCATGCAGACCGGTGTTATTTGAATGTATTTGATTAACGTTACAATTATAACAATTATTATTATTATTATATTATCATCATGATTATTGTTATTTAGCAGATTAGTTGTGGTTAACTAGATGTGACTTCGTGCATCTTGGAAAATGAAACGACATTATCCATCAGGAGCTGAAAAACGGAAAAAGAAGAAAATAGAGGAGGAGAAGCTTTCCAGTAGCACAGATGAGATGTGCCACTTGTATATTCTTATGATTACAGTTCAGGCAACTAGGTTAGGTAGACCATCGAGCTAGGCAAGTGCTCAGGAATCGTGTAGAGTAAGCTAGTCTCTGTAATATTTATAATATTTCGAAATGTGAAATTTAATGGATCACATCACCTCAAATTCTGTTCACACAGATCTATTATCAAACAAGATAAGAAAGAGTATTTTAGCAAAATCTAACAGAATATGTAATGTTATGTTCTTCTCAGGAGCACTACTGAAATATTTGGAAAAGCCATCCTCAGCAAAACCTGATGAGCATCATGAGCCAACAGCAGGACCATCCTCTATACAACCTCAAACACCAGTAGAAGTAGAGCCTGATGAACCAACAAGTGGCCCATCTTCTGTTCAGCTTCAAACACCACACACAGGCATTTCTACTGAGCAACACGAACCAAGATCTGCTCCACCGCTTGATCCGTAAGACTGGCCAGTTGTCCTGTCAGATGCCTTGAAGACAGATCTGGTGTCTCGAGGACCATTTCAAATCAGTCCAGATTTCACATTCCCTAAAAGAGAGGACGGTAGAAGCTTTCATCACCATTACATGTACAGAATATTAATTAATGGGGAAAAAATAAAGCGAAGCTGGCTGATGTACTCTAGAAGGAATGATGCTCTTTATTGCTTCTGCTACAAGGTGTTTTCAAGGAAGTCGTACAAACTAATTACGGATGGACTTTCAGACTGGATAAACGTTGGTTCGCTTCTGAAAGGCCATGAAAATAGTTCAGAACATACAGATAACATGGCAACATGGAAGGATCTGGAACTGCGGCTAAAAACTGGGAGGACCATTGACCAAACTGAAATGTCATTAATGGAGGTAGAGCGAAGACGCTGGCGAGATGTTCTCACACGTCTTGTAAGTATAATCCAATCACTGGCAGGGAGAAACCTTGCTTTCAGGGGGTCTTCCTCTACATTGTACAATAGAGACAATGGCAACTTCTTGAAGGAGGTTGAGCTGCTTGCCAAATTTGATCCAGTGATGAAACAACACATCAGCAGAGTCGAAAGTGGCCAAGATAGTCATTCAAGTTGCCTAGGAAACATCATTCAAAATGAGCTCATTGGGTCCATTAGTGGGAAGATCTTGGATGCCATTGTTGCAGAAATAAAGCAAACTAAATATTACTCACTCATTTTAGACCGCACTCCAGACATAAGCCACCAAAAACAGATGTCGATTATCAGAACTGTTAAAATGGGTGAAGTACCAGAAATAAAAGAATACTTCTTGGGCTTTCTTGAGGCTTCAGAAAGTACAGGCATGGGTTTATCAGTTCTGATTCTGAAGAGACTAGATGAACTGAATATTCACTTTGATGACTGCAGAGGACAGTCATATGACACCGGAGCGAACATGAAGGGCAAGAACAAAGGTGTTCAGGCAAGGTTATTAGAGAAGAACTGTCGTGCACTCTATGTTCCATGTTGGGCTCACACTCTGAATCTTGTAGCGGCTAATGCAGCTAAAGATTCCACAGATGCCATCAGCTTCTTTGGCAACGTACAAAAATTGTACAACCTTTTTGCAGCAGCTACACAGAGATGGACAATCCTAAAGAAGCACGTGAACATAACACTCAAGTCTTGGAGTGAAACCAGGTGGGAGAGCCGGCTTAAGAGCATTGAGGCTGTGCGATACCAGAGCCACAACATCAGAGAGGCCCTGTTGGAAGTCAGAAACAATGCCACAGATGCCATAGCTAGGACTGAAGCACAAACACTTGCAGAGGAGGTAGGGTCTTATCGCTTTCAGATTTGCACAGTAGTATGGTGTGACATTCTTCATGCAGTTAATCATGTGAGCAAACTTCTGCAGTCTCCTACAATGCAGTTTGATGTGGCAGTCAACCTCCTCACAAAAACAAAAGTCTCGCTCACCAGCTACAGAAACACAGGTTTTGTTGCAGCACAAGTCGTAGCTAGGGACATATGTGAGGAAATGAATGTGGAGGCTGTGCTGAAGGAGAAGAGGCTCAGATCCACAAAAAAACACTTTGCTTACGAAGCTCCTGACGAACCATTTACAGAGGCCTTAAAGAGGCTGGAAGTCAAATTTTTCAATGTGGTGGTGGATTGTGCCATCGGGTCAATAAATGAGAGATTCAAGACATTAGATGATGTGAGGGACATATTTGGGGTTCTCCTAAACTTCACCACAATGAACAAGGAAGACTTGTCCTGCAAGTGTGAAAAGCTCTCTAAGATACTGAGCTCTGGAGCTGACTCTGACATTGATGGAAGAGAACTGGTCCTCGAAATTAAGAACTTGCCGACTTTACCTTCACACAACATGACTGCATTGGAGCTTCTCTCCTTCACTCATCAGAAGCAACTGAAGGAACTATACCCCAATCTCTGGGTTGCACTAAGAATTGCCTGAACTCTACCTGTGGCAGTAGCGTCAGCCGAGAGGAGCTTCTCTAAGATGAAGTTAATCAAGAACTACCTCAGATCATCAATGTGGCAGGATCGCCTCAGTGGCCTTCGCATCATAAGCATCAACCAGGACGTTGGCAGGGAGATTTCATATGATGATGTTATTGATGATTTCGCCCAGAAAAAATCTAGGAGGCAAAAATTTTGAAGATACAAACTGTTCTGTACAACTGTTAGATATTACACGATTGTATAGTAGAGTTAGTAATTGTTTGGTAGTTGATAATTGCATTATTTTTTTATACATAGTTCTGTGTCATTTATTCTAAATAATGTATAAGCTAATTTTCAGGAATTTCATGAAGAGTATTTTTTCTGTTTGTCTTCCGAAAGTACATATTTGTTGTTTTGGACATAACTGTTTCATTAAAATTGTTTCATACCGTATTTTACGCCTCATAAGACGCTATTTTTTTCCTGAAAAACGTCTCCAAAAATCACTTCAGGGCTCATATGTTATTGTTTTGTTTAATGTTCTTTTAATAAAGTTATGGGAATATATTTTTTGTCAGGCTGATAAATCTTCGAAATATTTTTTTCCTAAATATTCTTTGCTAAATATAGGGTGCGTCTTACCACTTGTAGCGTCTTATGGGGCGTAAAATATGGTAATTGTTTTTTATTAACACAGCCATTTTTTGTATGTGTGTGCTGAGGTGATGCAGTAAGGCGTGAGTTGGTGGATGGAGGGGTGAGGCCTCAAATGGGTATACTGCTTAGGGCCCCCTAATGGCTAGAAACGGCCCTGCACATAATTCTCGCCAAGCACTCTCAGCTATAGAAGCCAAGACTTGATGATGAATCACTGTATCAGCCTCTTCGAGTGAATGATCTTCAAAGTCGTGGCCCTTGATCTTGATGTCGTACACGACGACCAGCTTGAAGGTACTGTTACTGGAGAAGTGTTCCAGCAAACCCTGAGCAAACATAGATGTCAGGCTACTCTTGGTCGTTGAGGCAGATAGAATCTCCTTGAGAGACATAGTGAGCTTCATTCCTGGATGGATCTTAAATTCCGTCGACGTCGCTGCTCTCTTCTGGCGCGTCTTGTTCTTCAGAGACAGATCCAGATAACGGTCAAAAACCACTTGACCCTCATTGTAGCCAACCATCATCCGCTCAATGTGCTTGATAAACGCCTCTTGAAGGTCAGAAAGCTTCGGCATGGTCGGTGTTTTCTTCATGCTCTGAAGCACAGCCATGGCGTCAACAATGAGAACTCGGGGTCGACGACCCGCCGGCGCTATATCGAGAAGAGGGGCAGGTTGTAGCGGTTGAGTCTTGGCTCCTTCAACGGCGTGCATCAGACTGGCCTTGCCCGCCGGGATATAGAGAGGGCCATCAATAGCGCAAAGGGAGCGTGGCACCACTGACATCTCATACTCGCCGATCGTCTCCTCTAGTTTTTGCACCAGCTCAGGTCGGCTTCCTTGGATGATGTGAAATCTGCTGAGCAGTTGACGCTCCTCACGCAACTTGACGACCTTGTTACCCACGCGGACTTTAGTTTTCTCCATCCAGTTCGAGAAGGTCTTCAGCTTGAGCTTCTTCATTGAGTCCCAAACGAGAGTGTTGATGTGGGCAGCAATCTGTCGTGAATGAACCCCTCAGAGCGCTTCTGACCCTTCTCTGCAAAGCGCAGAAGGTCGTCTTTCGCATCTTCTGGTACAAGAGCTGATGAAACCAGGCTCTTCAAAGGAGACTTCACTGTGAATGGATTGCGCGTGCAATGCAACTCGAAGGAGTGACAGAGCTTTAGAGCGTTTGCTCTTGACATCACAGCAACACCTCCGGAGAGCTGGTAGTGTTCACTTCGTTCAGAAGACTTGGAGGCTTGAGGGAAGCTGTTGAGGTACTGCTTCACTATACGAGCGAGATGAGGTGTGGTGGTAACAAGTCGGTCTAGAGTTGTTTCATCTTTCCTGACGGTGGGCGACCAGAACTGCACAGCATACTCCAGGTGCGGCCGAACCAAGGAATTGTACAGATAGAGCACAATCTCCTTGTTCCAAAATCGAAATTGCCTCCTGATATAACACAACAGCTTCTGGACTTTCTTTTCCACCTCTACGCACTGTTTAGTAAACTTAAGGTCGCTGCTAATGAGCACACCCAAGTCCTTTTCCCAAATCAGTGGCCTCGATATTACTCCCCAACATGGAGTAGTCCGACTTGGGATTGGCGTAGCCAATGTGCATGACCTTGCATTTACTGACGTTAAACGGCATTTGCCATTTTTCGGACCACTCTCCTATCCTACGTAGGTCCGCACGCAGTTGCTCGATCGCCTCCGGCGTCCCAAAATTGGCCCTAAGCTTGGTATCATCAGCGAATTTGGCGATCCTACTGACGATGCCAGCGTCGATATCATTTATGTAAATAATAATAGTGACCGAGGCCCAACCCGAGCTAGCCCCTTTAATTACAACCGTCTGCCGCCTATTCTTCAGCCAGTTTTCAGAGAGAGAGAGAGAGAGAGAGATGCTAAGAAATGCAACGCAAACAAGATAGCTATAAAGGGAGAAAGATATTTCAAGGTGTATCCAACTTTATAAGTTTCCGAAGTATTAAAATTATTTACAAATGTATAAATGCACATTCTACAATGTCCTTTTCAGTTATGTCTTTATTTTTTACTAGAATTTTAAAACCTTCCAAATTAAAATCGATACATAATATAGGGTTAAGCAATACATTAAAATTATTCGCAGTTCTACAAGCACACTCGTATTTATGCTGTTTTACTCTGACATCTAAACTAATCTAAACGGTATCTTTGTCACCCAAAAAAGAGCAATAAGGTTATTATCTGATGCTGATTTCCTTGATCACTCTAGTGCATTATTTAAAGAGCTAAACCTACTAAAGTTCAATTCAATGATGTAACCAAACTGCCACATTTTGTTTTTATTTACAAGTGTAAGAACAAAATTATTAATTTACAATGGGTAAATAGATATTTTGTAACTCATCAAGAAATCCACTCGTATCAGACCAGAAATAGATCAAAGCTTGTTATACCTCAATTTAGATTGTCTTCATCTCAAAAACTACCCATTTTCATCGGATTGAAACTATGGGATGATTTAAATGCAGATATAAAAAATATTGTGAATGTAAATTCGTTTAAAACCAAGTTAAAATCTCGATTAACAATGGCACTATGTCATTTGATATATTTGATATAGTGCTGTAACGGATGTCAGAATTTACTCACCTGCGGATACGGGTGCTGATGTTACATACGTCACATACATCACTAATAGATATGACATCAACATCCGCAACAGAGCGTCGAATTGAAGTCTAAAACGTGTGATGGTACACTTATTGGCACTGAACCTTTTACAATATAACAGCATGACGGACAACAGTTTTGGACCTGACGCTTCTGTTGTTTGGTTTCTTGAATGATACCTTGAGTTATACACATTTTTGCACCACCCAAATATTGGGTGTAAGGTGTGTATAACCTGTTAGGATGAAATGAAAACAAATTACCTTAAAATAATAAAATATTAAAATATAATAAGGATCTTTCGACCCCTGAAACAGTTCATTATTGGGCAAGAACGGAAAAATGGAAACAGTGAAAGAATTTGAGCGAAGATGAAAATTAAAAGTCAAATAAAATCGTTCATCTGAGACAACTTTTCTGCAGTCAAAATTAAAACCTTTTCACGACTAAAGACCTAAAATAAGAATCATATGGTTAGTAAATTTGAATGATATATATATATATATATATATATATATATATATATATATATATATATATATATATATATATATATATATATATATACTGGTACTTACTTAGTTTAGTTAGGTAAGAACAATTGTTCAAAGTAGAACTGTGTCCAATCCCTTTGCAGCGCCCTGCTTCATTTCTGGGATCTGATGTTGGAAATAGTTGCTTTAAACTCTCATCCTACTCTCATAGGAAGCTAAACATGGCTGGTCAAGGACTTTACACAAGAACCTGTCGAGTAGTCTGAAGGTAGTAAAGTTGGTGTGCTGGAGGTCCATCAGTTCTTTTGGCAGCATGTTACAGTTTTGGGTCTAGTGTTCTGAGAGTATTTTCAGCTTTGCTTTCATGACCCCCTGACGCACAACAGCTGGAACAGTTCAGAATCTGTCTCTTCTTTGATTCCATTATGTTATTATTTCATTTCTAAAGGTTCAGGCATATCTTTCGAGTATTTTCCATAGGATATATGATTGTGTATCGCTCACGTCTGCCAACTCTTTGAATGTCACCGAGTTTCAACTTCGGTCTCCCGCGGTGAAAGGTGTTTGTGCGGAGTGATATACTGGGTCGTTCATATTTCGCGGTGTTGTGTCACCATGAGAGCAGAGAAAATCTCTTTCTGGCGAGGAGTATCAGTGGGAGATTCCTGTATCTATCCTCGTGTACTTATCTCTTATGGAAAATGAGAGTTTTTCGTGGGTGATCACTGGCTGTTGCTACAGCGAATTTAAGAGTCTCCCACTTAGAGGTGTTTATGAGACAAGTGATTAAAAATTGGGTTTCTCTATAGTTGCCCATGCTATGTGGGGCACAATGCAGCCAGATCCCCTCTAAAGTGGGGAAAGGACTAAGTATACGAGTAATTGTTTAAATAAACTCCTGTAGCGTTACGTTATAATACTATTTTTAAAATATTTATCTAATTGGTTCTTAAATTATATGTGCGCACAGTCTTAAACCCTGAATGTGTTCAGAATTTTGTCCAGCCTATTTTTAAACATATTTACACTTTGGCTTGAAACAACCTCCGAGAGAAGTTGGTTCCAGAAATTAACTATTTTATAAGAGAAGAAATTACCACATATCAAGGTACTAAATGTTTTTAGTTCCAATTTAAATCCATTATTTCTTGTCGGACTGGTATTATGTGAGAATAATTTCATGTATAAGCTGCCCGCGCAACCTCCTGGTCTCTAAGATAAACACATTTAAACATTCTAATCTATGTCGGTAGTTTTGCAGTCTCATTGAAGGAAGCAATTTTGTGGCCCTTTCCAACCTTTCAATATCTTTCCTAAGAGACGGAGACCAAAACTGCACTCGAGTTGAAGTCTAACTAGTGAATTATAAATAGACATTACACTCTCCTTGTCTATTAAGGACAAATTGGAACCCTGGTGGTGTAATTTTGTAATATATATATATATATATATATATATATACACACACACTATATTTATTGTTTGTGCATAAAATTCTTAATTGAGACAGTTAAACATAGTTACAGAACAAAAATAATTTCTATCAAACTTCATTTAAAAGACTTCATGAAATGAAGCGAGTTTTGATAATTACAGTATAATGGAACAGTTATAAATGAAGCAAAAATTTGTACAGCAGGAGGGAACCGTTATGCCACTTAATACTCAAATAAAATTCATCGAAACGAACACTCCGGCCGATAAAAGGGGGGTGCGTTTAACGTGACTGTTAACTCCTCGAAGGTGGAGTTATTGTTTTAAGAGCAAATCATTAGAAACTGAATACATCCGGTGACAGAAAGCAGAATGACAAAGATTTGTTCAACTTTTGATAGGGTCGGATTCGTTTCGACAAATGAGAAGAATTAAATTTGTTACGCCTATCCCCCCGCCCCCCGACTAAAATCATGAATTCTTTTCGGTCTCAATCAGTCACTAATGGCGAATTTTAATAAGAGTTACATTCTTGGAGTGTAAATTGCTAGAATTATGAACGTGTTAAATTAACAAAAATTGAATTCTTATTTAATTTTTTATATAAACCGATGAGCTTTTCACCACATTCCAATTTAATATAATTCATATTAATATAAAATCAGTAAAGAAAAATAAAAAAAAATATATAAAACTAAAAAAACGAATTGAAATGCGAAGCTAATTACTCATGGCTAAATTTTTATTTTATATTAGCCACTTGTCTTTTATGGACATTATGGATCTTCTTTGTTTTAACCTATGGACAGAACACACACACACACACACACACACACACACATATATATATATATTTGTATGGCAGCCCGGAACAACACACAGTTGATGACGCCAGAGTTCACCTTTTTGGGAAAGCCAAGAAGACTCTGGAAATGCTCCCACCGACAAAGGATGCCCTGGAGCTCCACGCCAAGCGGGCAAACTATCAGGCCAAAATATGGCTCAAAGCTGACAAAGAGCACGTAGACGTTGAAGATCCGCATTCCAATTTCAGCCTGGAAGTTGGAAGATGGGAGCCTCCTACCAGTGTGAACAAGACTTCCTCCAATCCCCGAAGCCTGCCTGGAGCTTGTTGCTTGTGGTTGCAAGAAAAAGTGAAAGCCAGCTAGATGCAACTGCTTCAGGAAAAGGATGAAGTGTACGACAGCTTGTGGTTGTGACGACAACGGTTGCTGTAACCCAGCTGGACAGTAGATCTATGTCTCTCTTCCGGGCTGAAATCGAGAGAAGCTGGAATGTGCTGTAAGGAACTAATAACTCTGTTCTTAAGTGATTGCAATCCACACAATTGTGACTATCAGTGCAGCATTTCGGTGCTGTTCATCAAGAAACGTGAACCTGTAGATGTTACTAGTGTGTAAACTGTATAGTTATGGGGCTATATTTACTGCTTTGTGATTTAGTTGTGATAATTCTGTTAATGTGAGTACCTAATTCGGATGGAATAAGCGTGTCATCATACTTCTTTATCACTAAGTGTGGCAAAATGAAACATTTGGTCAAACCAATTGGCTCAGAATATTTGTTTTTAAATTAAAATTAGAAAATATAATTTTTTGCACAGTTTGACCTCGAAAATTACCTTCAAAGCCAAAAGCGAGAGTGGCATCCACCTAATGTTGTACAATTCTCGGGAATAATCTTTAGAAGAATATTCTCGAGAATTTTCTTGAGAATATTCTCCGAACCGAGAATTTTCTAGAATTTTCTTTTTTAGAACATCTGAGGGGTTTTTCAACTATTCCGATACAACTTCACTTCAGTTCCCCTTTATGCAACTTGGGGGCTAACCCCACCCCCTTATTGCATAATCCCCCTCCCCCTTACCCCCACCCCTCTCCCCCATTACTCCCTCCTTACTCCTTCGACTTTAATCCTTGCTTTTTTTTTTAAAAAAGACGAAGTGTATAGGAATATGAAATGAAATTACAGCTGTAATAAATGTAAAGCCAGAAGATAATTTTGCACGAACTGTTAAAAAATTCAGAGTTCTTCGTTTAAGCCTTTAAAGGGTTAAATCAAATTATTAAGATAATTTTTGGTGATCATAATGAAAATGTTTTTTTTTTATGAAAAATGTTCAAAATTTATATATACACATATCTGCTATATATATATATATATATATAATATATATATATTACCTTTGTTTAGCTTCCGCCCGAATTGTTCATTCTGCCGAAGGTCAAGCTTTTCACTCCACCTTAGACCTACAGTTTAACGTGGAATCCGAACCACGTCCCATCAGCAGCCCAGCGTCTTAATCACTAGGCCACCTAGGGTACCCATTTATCTATCAACCACTTTCTTTATTGTGTGGAAGGATGAACAGCTGGGTTTTGCTGCGCGCCGGCTGGTGTTGGGTCTCGAATCCGGGGCCGATGGTTTCGTAGTTAGCGACGCTAACCACTGCACCACCGAGGCGCACCGATATATATATATATATTATATATGTATATATATATATATATATAATTATATAATATATATATATATATAATAATTTAAAAATGGTTATTGTAACTAACATACAGAAAGTCAGGATCTTGTGGGTTATATATAACCCATCATTTACTTAATTTTTTCATATAATACAACAACCCACAAGATCCGGTGTTTCTTATGTAGAATTTAAATCTGAATCTATTTTCTTCTATGGTATTTCTTGTGCAAATTGATATTAACTGAGATATAAGCAATTTTTGGATCGATTAAAATCGATTGAAATAGTATAGCGGTAATTATTTGTTTTACCCCTGCGGGTCGATTTTGATATGAGAGTAGGTTTTTCTGGTGTATTTTGGTGTGTTTTATTCAGATCTGACCTTCATTTCTTGTGCAAATGAATTATTGAATTCCCGGTTAGGTCAACTGTACGCCCTTGATGATTGGTTTGGTTTTAATGAAAATATCATGACTTAACCCAACTAACGAAAAGTGTGAACTGCATATTTTTTAAGTTATTGATGTTCAAATCTCAAGGCGTTTTGTTTTGGGCCACCCGATATATATATATATATATATAACTTGGTTGAATGGTTTGTTCTTAGGGAAGCGTAGCTTAGCGAGGAATAGGAGGACGAAAAGATGGTACATGTGTATATATATATATATATATATATATATATATATATATATATATATATCGGATGGCCCAAAACAAAACGCCATATATTGTGTGTGTGTGTTGAATGTCTTCGTATGCAATTCTCGTCAATCTGATATAACTTAAGCGTCACAGGCCAAATATAGTTTCCCCTTTTCATTTCATCCTTGAAAACCAGAAAGAGAGACCCAAAAAGATAAAATACACTTTATATTCCAAGAGGCGCTCTTCTCCGCCAATTCCAAGAACTCAAAGAATTTCTTATATTGCTCGTGAGAAATCGTAATTATCGTACCTCAGTCACCCACCCACTTCAAAATGGTTATTTTTTCTTATTTTCGAATCTGTGACCTGTCGTATTTTTACTCGGAATAGTATTGGATTATCTGTTCCATTTATCCTTATAGGGTCAATCCCAGAATAGGCACCTGATGTACCTCAATCCCAGATGAAGCACCCGCGTTCAACCTCAATCCCAGAATAGGCACCTTGCAAGGAATTAAATAAAAAAAACCTGATGATTACAAAATTTATTGTTTATACAAAGTTTATTACAAATGTAATAAAGGCAAAGTTATAAAAGGTTTAAAGTGGTTTAATGAATAAAGAAAAATTTTAGATATTATAAATTCCTGCAATATGAGCCCGAATGTTTCTGAATCCATCTGAAGCAAATCTATCTTGCCACATAAATTGGTATAGATATGTTTCTAATAATTCACGACGACATCCTCTCATGGTTTTGATTATTGATTTATGCTTGTTCCAATAAGATTCTATATTTTGTGTATGCACACCTGTTTCTGGGTCAACGAAATTTACCGAATGGTTTACTGTTTTGTGTGTATAACCAAGATGCTGCAAATCTCTGTACGCTTTCCATTGGTCTGTATGTATGACACTTCCGGGTATTAAAAAGTACTCATGTGGAGAGAATGAATAATGATAGAATTGTGCATAATAATGAGTACGTAGGTGTGAGAAATTGATGAAGACCACGTAAATGTGTGAATGAATGTGGAATTCATATAATGACTGTGGCACAAGCGTTAACGAGAAACAAGAGATGAATGGAAGCGGTTTGTAAGCTAAGTAAATGGAGACGTTGGTCTCACCTGACGTATAGTAGTACCACTAGAGTTGTACGTACCTCCAACTTTGTCATGAAGGGTAATGTTGAACCCTGAAGTTGGAGTGCTACCTTATTCCCGGTGGTAATTTCTTGGTATCCTTGTAGGAAATTGATTTGTGTGTCTTGAGTCCCAAGTTCAACCATCGTGCACACTCTCTGGAGAATGAGAAATGAGTTCTTAGATAATGTATGTGTGTATGTATGTGTGTATGTATGTATGTATGTATGTATGTATGTAAAAGTATTTAGCATCATAGAAATTTTATATAAGGAATGGTTTAGCATTATCTAATTTATAGTAAGTAGATGAACAGATAAATAAGGTTATTTTATAAGAAAACTGAAACTTGCCTCTTCCAGAAGTTACTGAAAAAAATTGCGAGATGAACTCCAATGAGTTTCGCAAAAGAGGCAAAGCGATGGTTGACTTCATAGCCGATTATATGGACAACATTGAATCTCGTAGAGTTGTTCCAGACATTGAGCCCGGGTATTTGATAAAATGTTTAACGCCAGAGGCGCCCCAAAAGGGAGAAGATTGGAATATCATCATGGAAGATGTGGAAAAAAAAATTATGCCAGGAGTAAGTCACTTACTAAATAAGTTTTAAGTTATTACTTTGTTATAATCCATATTTAATAATTGTTTGTGTTCATATTATAGTATATCAGTGAAGTATAAGTACAATAATGAAAATGTAATTAATTACTATAATTCTTTGCATTGCATTAAAACAATTATAGGCATTAGAGTTTTGTTCACTAACTTATTGAATTTAATCTTCTAACCTAAAGTATCGTCGTCCTCAGGTAACCCATTGGCAGCACCCACACTTTCATGCATATTTCCCCTCGGGCAACTCGTATCCTAGCATTTTAGGGGATATGCTGAGTGACGGGCTTGGCATCATTGGGTTCTCCTGGGCAACCTCACCAGCATGTACAGAACTTGAAACCATCGTCCTAGATATGATGGGTAAGGGTTCTTGTCTCGTTCAATTTCTTTTATTTTATTTGACCAGAGTGTTAATAGGAAGTGTGTTCACTCCATTTATAATGACAGTGGAAATTTACGTTTCAACCTCAACCGGTTTTTGAGGAATGATTTTGTTTATTAAAGGATTTATCGCGGATCGAATTTTCTCTTCTGTTTTATTGTTAATACATCCTTCTTCCGGGAGAGCAAATGTTTTTATACTAGCCTCTATGACTGGGTCATGATAGAGGTAATAGGTTATATCCGGAACCTTAATTTTAATTTTCACGCATGAAGCGGTAGATGTGAACTCCAAAGTGTCCATATACCCGACCAGTTATATAGTAGGTGGCCGGCCCACTACCAACCGCAGAGCCTGCGGGAGTCGAACCCTAGACTTTCATAACCGGGTCTAATCTTCAACCAACCGAGCTACTGGAGTTCAGTTAGTGATATAAATTTCAATAACTAGAATCTCGAGTTACATCGTAGAGAAATCTCAAAACTGAACGACAGCTTGAAACAATGTCCACGAGCAAAGGCAAGAGAAAACAGAAAACATAGTGGTTACTGTAACAACTCACACCATAAAGTGGGCTACTTCATGGCCACATCGCAACACTGCTTTCCGTAGATCACCGAAGTTAAGCGACACTGGGTCTGGGTAGTAGTTGAACGGATGACCGTACTCTGCGTCCAGATGATGTAGAGATCCGTGGTTCGAATCCCACGTAAAGCTTTGCTGTTACGAAGAAGGTTAAACGAGCCCCTCCCCCCAAAAAACACATATATACACACACGCACACACAAACACAAACACAATCTCTGTAACTCGACTCCTTGGAAAGATGTGAGCGATACACAATAATAGACCCTATGGAAAATATTCGAGGGATATGTCCCAAGCTTTAGAAATTAAATAAAAATACCCTGGGATACATACACTCATTCGGGGTACGAGCAACTAGCAGTAGCATTGCCAAGTATATATGTTCCATGTTTCATCTACCCTGTGAGCGGTCCAGTATGCTCTCAAACACACACTTCTCTCGCTATTCTTCATTACACAAACATGCATCTTACATACTACACAAACTATTCAAATTCTGTGATAACATCCTGCCTAGGTAAACTCTTTCGTTTTTGTCTCTCATCTGGTATTTTTCCAACATGCTGGGAGTTCGATTTCATCCAGCCTTTCCCAAAGAAGGGTGACCGCTCTCAACCCTCCAACTATCGTCCAACTGCTTTGATTTCTTGCCTTTCTCTTCTCGCAATCTTATTTCAGATCGTCAGTATGGGTTCCACAAGGGACGCTCTACTGCCGACCTTGCATATCTCTCTGACTCTTAGTCGTCCTCCTTTCGGGATTTCGGTGAAACTGTTTCTATTGCGCTAAACATATCAAAAGCTTTTGATAGAGTTTGGCACAAATCTTTAATTTCTAAACTGCGCTCTTTCGGTTTCTATCCTTCTATCTGTACCTTCATCTCTAATTTCTTTTCTGGCCGATCTATTGCTGGCGGTTGTAGATGGCCACTGTTCTTCTCCTGAAGATATTAATAATGGTGTTCCTCAGGGTTCTGTCCTGTCACCCACTCTTTTCCTTTTACTTATTAATGGTCTGTTAAGTCGCACTTCCTGTCTTATCTATTCTTGTGCCGGTGATTCCACTCTTCACTTCACAAAGCATCCCTCTCAACAGTTACTCCATGTTTCTCGTGAGACAGCTATGGTGCACCTGACCTCTGATCTTTCTACTATCTCTGATTGTAGAAGAGAAAACCTTGTGGCTTTCAATGCCTCTAAAACCCAGTTCCTCCGTCTGTCTACTCGTCACAATCTTCCACGCGAATATCCCTTATCTTCAACAATACACAATTCAATCCTTCCTCTTCTCTTAACATTCTTTGCGTTTCCTTTTCTCGTGATTTTTCCTGGAGAGCTCACATATACTCTCTTTCTAAAGCAGCTTCTATGAGGTGACTTCTTCTATCTCCCTCCCTCAATCTCTCTTTCTTTTCGCCGCATTGTTGCTTCACTCTCTCTTTAGTATCGATATTATAACGGACACTGCTCTTCTGAACTCTCTAACTGCGTGTCTCCTCCTTTAAGGAGAAGACGCAGTACCAGACTTTCGACACATTCTCATTCCTTTTCTGTCCCACTCTGTAACTCAGGGGTTAATCGATATTTTCAATCTTTCATCTACTCAACCCGTCAACTCTGGAACAATCTTCCTCAATCCATCTTTCCCCCTGTCTATGATCTCCAACTTTTCAAACGCAGTGTTCAACCTTGGACTTTGATTTTGGTTCTCTTCTTCCTTTATGGGGAGGGACGTTTTTGAGGGCATTCACCCTTAGCCCCTCCTTCCTGTGTCATTAAGTGATGGCTTCTGAATATTATTCACTGACAATAGCTCCTAACTTAAAACTTGCGCGGCACTACTCATTGGACTGAAAGGATGTTATTAACATAAAATATAATGATTTCTCAACTAATTTAAATATATTTTCATGAAACCACATTTTGTTTTTAAATTTATTACTCGAACAGTACTGTTGATTGTCGACAAAAAAAAAAATCACTGTTACATTCCATTTAACATTTTAGATTTTGCAACCAAAGGTAAATCATTCCGTGATGGTTGCCGACGTATCCTGTGAAAAGGTTGGAAAAACAAATACGAATATTGTTAAAGCTTCAAGAATGTTTTATTCAAAACAATTGGTTAATTATATTAGCAAAGGAATTGTTAGGAAGGTTGAAAAAGACCTACAATTATGCAGTATATCAAAGGCGAAGCTGACTTACTTTTATTTTTTATTGTAATTATTAATGTTTGGTATCATGAAAGTTTTAGAAAACTAAATTCCTTGGAGAGAGTGTCTCGTGGCTCGAACGTCAGTTAGGGCGCCCTCCGGTCAATGCTGAAACTCCGCTGAGTCGTGGGTTCCAACTCCAATGCTGCTAAGAGCTGGGCGATTGTCTTTTCTGTATCTTACGTCACGACGAAGCGGCGGGTCGCCCAACTCCTTTTAATTGATTCTGGCTCCTATCTTTCACTTTCTTGGGGGTTTGGGGATATGGATGTTGCCTTACTTTAAATTCCATGGGGATACGCGCCCTATTCACTCACGCTCCAATACAGCGTTCAAATTCCTTATCATGTTAACTAGTGGTACGTCGTAGAGTCGTTCCAACACCGCTTCCCGTTAAATCAGCGACGTTAAGCGACGTTCGACCTGTTCAGTAGTTGGATGGGTGACTGATTTCTATGGTCAAATGATGTAGCGATGGGCTCGGATCCCACGTAAAACTGTTGCTTCCCTCCATCACATGACCTATGCCATTACGAAAAGGGTTAAACAACCCCAATTATTATTATTATCATTTTGTTGTTGTTGTTGTTGTTGTTGTTGTTAACCAATTATATATTTTTTCAGGCCAAATGGTTGGTCTACCAGAGCAATTTTTGGCCTTGAAAGAGAATAGCAGAGGAGGGGGTGTTATACAGGTAAGACTAGTTAATAATTAATTAAAATATAATATTCGTTAATTAGTTGAAAATTTTTGTTTTATTAATACTTGTTTATTCACAAAATTTGATGTGTATATACTGTATATAAGAGTTTAACATTTTATTTTACGATAGAAAATATATAGTACACTGAGCGTCAAAACTTTACGAGAAGACTGTTTGGGTACTTTATTAATGCTTGATTATACTGTATTATCAATAAGTAAGAGTAATGCATCGATGAGAATAACTTGTTAAAAGGTTCGTTCAAGAAATCATCGTAAATGTACAAAAGTAGAATGCATCAAAAAATGTTGAGAATGAGACACTACAAAACTTTAGAATAATGGCTAATTTATTGATTAGAAATTAATAATTTCATGACTCGTACGTCTTTCTTGTGATTGGATCACCTAAAATTTTGATTTGGTATGGACAGAATTAGCTTCTAAATGCAGTTATCTGGGATGTCATTCCATTCTTGGTGGTGGCAGTTTTCAGCTCGTCGATAGTTCAAAATTGCCTATCATCGGAGTAGACACATTAAGAAAGATAGGGTTTAGAACCGGTAAAAGTTCCGGTAATCCAAAAACAGTGATTCCCTGATCCCTTAAGAAATCCTTGGTGACTCAAGAACTGTGAATTGGGGCATCGTCCTCCATAAAATTTCAGTCATCGCCACTTTCGCGAGTTGAAAAGACTTCAGGAATTTGATCCAGACTGTGTCAGTAGTACTGGTATCCTTCGGGACCGTTCAGATTAAATTTCTTCTCATCTGAGAAGACCACTCGTCTCCACTCGAGGTTCCATGCCTGATACAATCTGTCAAATTCTAGTCGGGCATCTTCATGGCGTTGTTGCCAGGACGGCTGTTCAGCCGTTTCTCCCAAATCAACTGGGTGCCCTTAAGAACGTGTGGACAGTTTCTTTTGACGCCGAAATGTCGGTAGCTGCTTTCAAAGCCGACGAACTATCTCTTGGTGTGGTATTTGACGTCCGCAGAAGTCGCCTTCCTTCCCTAGGAGTGATGACTTTAGATCTACCACTGAATTTTTCTTTCCACATTTATCGAAATCATTCAAATAATTTCTGACAACGGTAAAACCTCCGGCCGATTTGCTTCACAAGAGCATTCAAGGGATGGTTGTTGATCTGATAAGGCTTTAATTTCATCTCGTTTAAATTCGATTAATTTCTTACCTTTTCGCATTATCGTACTTTATATTGTAGTAATACCCATATCTGTTTTTAATTAAGGATGGATTGTGGACTTCTTTGGAGAACAACCTGTTTTAAATTAGTTATTACGTAGGTCGTATATTCGGGAGTATATGGAAAAATATAGAATTAATATTTTTATATCCACACCTCTGAAAGTTTCTTTCTATACCTATATTTAATTTATTTCCATACTATACCTATACCAATATTGGTATAGCAACCCTTGTTAGAGGGTGGTATTATAGAGTTTTATAAGATAGGCAAAAACTTTAATTTAAGAACGAGTTGAATTCTACGAATATCAAATCCACTTCAATAGTGTTCAGAGGGAGGTGGGGTTAGAGGAGAGATAAATCAATCATCGTTTTGCTTAAGCAATCACCCTTGTCAGACTGGAAAACGATTGGTACGTATGACTTTTATTTACTTATTTTTAAAAGTTCAAATATATATTTTACAAATGTCATCTAGGGATCAGCTTCGGAGTGTGTATTTGTGTCTCTCCTGGCTGCCCGGGCTCACAAGATTCGAGAACTGAAGCAGAAACACCAGGATATGGAGGAGGATGTTCAGCTGTCCAAACTGATGGCCTACTGCAGCAAACAAGCCCATTCGTGCGTTAATAAGGCAGCCATGATGACGTTCGTGAAACTTCGAATTTTGCAACCGGATGAAAACCAAAGCCTTCGAGGACATACCTTGCAGCAGGTGAGTGTGAATGAGTGAGAGAGTATGAATATGTGTGTGTGTGATAATTAGTGTCAGAGAGAATAAGATTAAAAAAATGATAAACGAAAGAAAACGGTCATAGTTGTAAATGTTAATATTACAGTAATCCCAGTTAAATTTCATTTTTAAAAAAACCCAGAAATATACCTTTAAATATTCACCTTTTCATCTTCTCTAATCTTTGATAACAAAAAGACTTTCTTATGGGCAAAATGTTACCCCACAGGCGATGAAAGAAGACATAGAGAATGGCTTTATTCCTTTCTACGTAGAGACAACTCTTGGGACAACATCCTGTTGTTCCTTCGACAATCTCGAAGAAATAGGTATGTATAACCATTTAAGGACAGAGCCCGTAATTCACTGGGTAACACCGTTTCCGTATAAGTGAAGTGAAGAAACTGAGGTCGGAGGTTCGAATCCCGATAATGTTGGTAATAATAATAATCATACAGGAGTTAACGCAATGGGCCGCGTTTGTATGGCCTGAGCCCTGTGTTAGTTTCTTGCTCTCCTCAGATTATTGTATCCATTTAAGAGCTACCATGGTTCATTTGGTTAGAGATTGACCTCAAGCTACAAAGTGACGGGTTCAACTCCCACCACCGCATGGTTTAATTTCCAGGGCTCAGGTGATTCTCAGAGTTCCCAACCCTCAGTCCCCTCCGTGTGGGGAACTAGAATTTCAGGATATTAATCGACTTTTATACCCATTTATCTCCAGTTCTGCTGTTTGAATATTTTGTTTAGTCAGTTTGGGTGAATAATGCATCTGATAGGTACATTTTATATATATATGTGTGTGTGTGTGTGTGTATAAAAATGAACAATGAATAATTCCTATATAATCTTTATATTCAAATATTAAATTTTACATAAGAACCAAAATCGCCTAACGCGAGTTTGGACAAAATTTTGATTTGCTTTCTATTTTTGCCAAATAATTGGTGAATTGTTTAATTTTTTTTAATATTCCTTAATATTTACTGTATACTCATATAAGTATATATATTTAATTAATAGTTTCGCTCACTCTTTGTACAATGGCTATAAACCTTTCATTACTGTATTTCTCTAATTCGTTTTTTCTAATTTCTCCCAATAATGACTTGGACTGTACGTACGAATTGAATAACTATGGCGCATTAATTAATTATGAATTAACGTATTGCATAATTTGGTAAAGTATGACGTCATAATTAACTCAATTCTCTTCACGTTTTCCATACCTTGAATACTGAATCACGTGTTTAGTATGTGGATATCTTTCGTATTCAATGTATGGTAAATTCTTTAATAATAATAAAAACTTCATTCTCTATAAGTCATTATTTATATGTTGTGTCCTGTCTGGTGTTATGCAGTATAAATATTATTCGACCATATTCATTCATACATCCATGTCCTTTCTTGACCGCTATCCTTTATTAATTTTATTACTTATTCATTCATCTACCTATTGTCTACTTATGCCCTATCAATCTATCAGTCCATGTTTACTCGTGTCTATATTACGCACACAACCTATTGTGTTACGTACCGATATGTGTACAATACTTTGTACATTCGTACATGTCCCCTGATGATCATGATTACGTACATAGTTACGCACATGTAAATACGTCCACATGTATTCTTTTTACTTTTTCTTTTAATTATTTCACCTCTCGCAAGTTATTCCTTTATGCTGATGCAAGTGTTCGAATTCCGATGACGACGCCAAAAGTGGGCATTTGAATATGAAATCTCCTCTCACTTGCTTCTAATCATAAAACATTATTATGTGTGTTATGTTATATATATATATATATATATATATATATATATATATATATATATATATATATATATATATATTATATATTATATATATACCGTATGTGCCCATGTACTTTGTGTTATACTCCTAACATCCTAACTGTCTATAAATATGTAACACTGTAAAAAAAACTATAGTTAACTGTTTAATTGTAATTAACTGTAATAATTTAATATAATGTAATTAATGTACTTTAATGAAAGTGTAATTAACGATAATAAGCGAATGTGAATTAATTGGTAATTATAATCAGTTGTAATAAACCAAAATTACAATGTACTCAGTGATGTACTTGGGATTGTACTCAATGTGCTACTTCGACATTGTCGCCATTCAGGAATATATACTCGGCAATATTATTATTATTTTTTTGTTATTTATTTTTTCGTTCCATTTTGGAATCTTTCAAAATTCTGATATGAGTTTAAATTATGCTTAACGTTCAAGAACTGTTTAGAGCTCCAGTTAAAGGGGGGAACTTAACCTTCAACTGCACTCCCCCAAAATTTAGACTTATTTAATTCTTGTATTGTAAATTCAATCACTCCTGTCTTAGCAGCCCTTCAGCGAGGAGGTTGGAGCCCTCCTCGAGGAGGCCGAGGGCCTCCTCACTTTTAAATTCCGGCCTGAGCCATGGTCGAAAGAGGTCGAACCTCTCCCCCTGTAAAAATCTAATCTAACTTAGAGGCTGAGTATTACCTGTACATTTTAGCAGTAAATTACAGTAAAAGAAAGTTTTTATCTTCTCCTTCGAGCCGTGCTCTCTTCAGAGAACTCAGTCAATAAAGTAGAGCGAAATAATTTCCCGATACGTTATAAGAAGAATCGAGGAACTTAGAGAGAATTTAGTCTTAAATAGAGAAAAATAATTTCCCGATAAGTTATAAGAAGAATCGGGGAACCGTCAGATAATTTAGTAAGTTTTCCCAGAATCCTCCGAACCAAAATAGAAGAACTCGAAGAGTAGTATAGACAAAACTACTGCGAGTAACAAATCCGTTGCTGCCTCCTAACCAGAACCCCTGTCGACTTCGAACCAACCAAGGCCATGGAAGAGGGGGTTAACATATATATATATATATATATATATATATATATATATATATATATATATATATAAATGCCCCTCCATAGAAGGAAAAGGAGAGAGCCGAAATCAAGATCTCTGAGACTGTTAAAAACTATGCCTTTATTTTTAAATTTTGAAAAGAATGTGTAGAATGTAAGATGTATGTATGTGCAGCGAGGAACAGAGGGAGAAGTGTGTGTTTGAGAGCATGCCGGACTGCCCACAAGGTATATGAGACACGGAAAAAGATCAGCTAAGGAGGACAGTGACAGGAGAAACGGGAGTTCCAACACTTCCTCACTCCTGCCTAACGTCGCCCCCCTGTAGTACTTCCCTGGTCGATTGGTGTCTACAATCTCCTCCTCATGTAATCTTTCTTGTGTCTCCAAAAAGTTAGTTTTTTCTCTAACTATTGTTTCAAGTATTTTGGTAAGATGATATGTCAGCAACACTGTCTATAGTTCTTTGCTTGAGATCTGTCGTCTCCTTTATATATAGGAACAATGTTTAATCTCTACAGCGTATCCAGTATTTTTCCTCTGTTCAGAGAGCTTCTTCATATTCAATACAGGGGTATAGCTAATTCATTCTTACAGTTTATAGTGAGGGAAACGTTCTATTTTCCAGAGCTGCTGCTGAATGTGATTTCAGTTGTCTTACAGCTCGCGCTATGCAGTATCTTCCGATATGAAATTAAAATCAGTTATATTCTCTCCTTGTAATTCTTCTTCAAAGGTGGTATTTCTACTATTTATTACTTGGTCATTCACACTGAGCTCTCATTATTTCAGATATTTCTCTTAAATCGTTGGTTAATTTGTTATTTTCTTTCCTTAAATGTCCAATAGTGGCCCATCTTATTGTTTTCATTTGTCCACAGTTATAGAGGTACTTTGGGTTTTATTTAATTACTCCTACAGCCTCTTTCTTCCTCTTTCGTCTTTGAGTGATCGTCAACTAGAGCTTGTATTTCCCCGGCAGTACTTTCCAGCGTATATTTGATCACTTTGCTGGCATTATTGTTTGTGCAGTTCGTTAGTTTTTTAAGCCATTTCTTTTCTCTTCATGAATATTTTCTGCTTTTTTCTCTGAAAATAATTTATTTTCATAGGGGACGATTTTTTACCTCGGAATCGGGAGTCATAGAATATAAATATTCACTGCATTCCCACATGAATTATGAGGGAAAAGTTTAGTTTATTCTACTATTACTACTACTACTACTACTACTACTACTACTATCTCAATATTCTGTTATTTCGTTCGTATCTAAAAATAGTCCAACTAATCTGGAGCATAAATCCCCTTAAAAATCATAAATTAATGGACCCCTTATTACTAGAGGTAAATGTCCTTTATTTTTTCCAGGGCCAATTTGTGAAGAGTACGGAGCTTGGTTACACGTGGATGGGGCATATGCGGGCAATTCTTTCATCTGCTCTGAATTGCGTGGACCCATGAAAGGGATTGAGGTTCGCGCAAGTATACTATATATGGCCAAGGCTGTGAGTGGGACATGCAATACTCGTATATTGGTAATAACATTCGAAATATTTGACCTTCATTAATGTAGATATACTAACAAATATTTTATCTTTTAGTATGCCTCTTCCTTCAATTTCAATCCGAACAAGTTTATGTTGACGAACTTCGATTGTTCCGTTATGTGGTGAGTAAATTTCTACAAATTCGAAATTAATGATTCATGCTTTAATTAAAGTTGCAAATAAATGTTGGTTCATATGTTTACATTTGTTGGTTAATGTTGTATGACATTATTATAGATAATACATTATATTAACACTGTAGGGTAAAGGACCGTTTTCGATTAACTCGAGCGCTGGTGGTAGACCCTTTGTATCTGCAGCATTCGTACTCGGACAAATCCATCGACTACAGGGTGAGAGTTTTTTCGTTTGAAATCTTATTTATTGTGAGCCGACCGAAGGTCGAAACGAGCTATATCCAATAGCTTGTCAATCTCTGTCTCCATTGTTGTCGTAAACGTTTTACAAAAAGTGTATCATCAAATGTATCCGAAAGTCCAAACTAGAAACCCATCTAGACGAGTGATCCGACCGAATTTTGAACTGAACTTTGCTTTTGAATTTTAACTTTGAGCTTTGACTCCGACTTTAAATTTTGATTTTGATTATGACCTTGAATTTTAATTTTGATACTGACTTTAAATTTTAAAATTTACCTCTACTTTTGACTCCAAAAAATTTTTTGGATCACCTGAAGATCAGTGCCCACAGCCTTCTTTAGTTAGCTTTATAAGGCTAACTAACGAAAATATCACGACCTAACCTAACCAATCGTCAAGAGCGTACAGTTGACCTAACGATTGGTTAGGTTAGGTCTGATATTTGCGTTAGTTAGCCTTATAAGGCTAACTAAAGAAGGCTGGGGGCCCTGATCTTCAGGTGATCCAATTTTTTTTACTTGCTTTAACTTTTCATTGTAGTTCGACTTTAAATTTGAAATTTGAATGTGACAAGTGAAATGAAAATTGAAATTTGACTTTGAAGCTTGAATAAATTTGATTAACTTTTACTTCTACTTTAATTTTGCTTTGTTAAATTTAAATTTACTCAAACCAAGTCAAAATATCAAAATGTGACGTCGAGAGAATGAGGTTGTTAGCTAAGTTCAATTGTGTTAGAAATTTTGGAAATTGTTTCCATCCAGGAGTAAAACTATATAAAGTTAAAATGAAATATAAAAATTAAAAATGATCATTTAAATACTATCATTAAAATGCGCATGTGTCATTTTGTTACCAAGCGAGATTCAGTCCATGTAAGACAAGAAAGAATAATTTTCTATATGTAAAAAAAGATTTTCAGATGCTAGACGGTAGTTTTTCAGATGCTAGACGGTAGTCTAAAAATGTTTCGTGATAATCCGTAATCTCTCCTGTAGAATTTGCTGAGGAAGGTTTCGGTAGATGATTTATCTTCGTATCTACTTCTGTACCGACCAACCGATGATTCAAGTCCATTATTGTAACGACAATTCGACACCTGCGAATAATTTAAACTACAAGAGAGACCTAAGCCTAACTTAATTCAAAATAACTTGTCAATTAAATTTTACGTCGAAGGAATGACGTTGGCCGTGCAATGTGGTTCATTACTGTCCACTAATTTCTTAAAATAAACTTAAATTTTCTTAAGGAAATCAATTTATTTGCTAGTCCTTAATCTTTTCGCCTTTAATTGAGTTACTTCTTGATCTCTTTCTCTGAAAATTCCAGCCATACATTACCTCTGTATGCTCTAGTCTAGCTATACATTATGTATGAACTATTACATCGATTAATTATCTAGAATATATCGATATCGATCAGTTATAGCTAGAAGCAGGGCCTGAGTTGTAAAACATTAACAAGTGGTACGGCCACAGATTCACGCGTAGCAGCGTCACAGACCGATGGACCTAAGGTGCGGGAAGTGCGTTGATGAGAATGTCGGGGAGGATACCCCTTCCGCAAGGGGTTAACAACCGGAACGATTTATTAAAAAAAATAACAACCGGTACGTACCGCCCTTAACTCAAGCCCTGTCTAGAAGGTTCCAGTTTCTTAAAAATTTCCTCAAACGTTAACATATGTACTTTAAGGGCTATACACCATTGTAGTCGTATATCTTCCTGCATTCAAAATATTCTTGTATATCATACTTTGTCGGGTTAGAAAATTAGATCCAGACTTTTGTCTAACTTAGCTTCTTTGGCATTAAATTTTACCTAATATACTGTATAACCCTCTCTCTCTCTCGAGTCACTACGAGTTCTCTGACTCGTGTTAGAAAAAAAGGGGGATGAATGTCAGTAAGGTCGGTCCATAAACCTAGCATAAAACTTGAAATAGAGAAAAATATATCCTCATTGTTCTAAAACTCCTTAACCTATATTCCTTTAATCTAAATTCTATACACTAAATTTAATACTTCGGATCTTTTCCGTTTGACTGCCGCCATTGAAACATAATTAAACTTTTTGTATTTTGTATTTTAACTGAAATGTCTTGATGATACAAAATAAGTTACTTTATAAAAAAGCTTTTCTTAATTTCCCCTTCAAATTTTGTTTCTTATAAACAATTTTAATTACTTTCAAGATCCATGCTTAATTTTTAAGTTTTAATCTTTACTCAGAAAAATAAGGGGATCACCTGAAGATCAGGGCCTCCAGCCTTCTTTAGTTAGCTTTATAAGGCTAACTAACAAAAATATCACGACCTAACCTAACCAATCGTCAAGGTCGTACAGTTAACCTAACGATTGGTTAGGTTAGGTCGTGATATTTTCGTTAGTTAGCCTTATAAGGCTAAGTAAAGAAGGCTGGGGCACTCACCTCTTATGTTTCAATGGCGGCAGTCAAACGGAAAAGATCCAATACTTCTACTAAATATGAATATTAAAATAGTATTTTATCGGTTTTTATTCTGATATTTTCTTCAGCAATCCAACAGTGAAAAAATTCACAAGTTCAAATGACACTTAAAAATGACCAAATCCACAGAAGGGTTGAGACAGACATTTTAAATATTGTAAAACACAGTCATTGCCTTCGATTTTCGACAAAATGTTAGCATTAAGACTAGCATGAGTGACCTGCATGACTAATATTTTCATTAAATGGAAAAATTAAAATGATATATTTTAAAATTCATACTTCACTTTTGACCATCAGTACCGAAAACTAAACCCCAAAATCTGAGATTAAACAACTTTTTAGAAAGTTTAAACTGCAAAAGTTACATCATTGATTATTAGAATTTGAACAGTGGCTGTGTGGTGTATAACTTTTCTGAAAATTTAAGAGACATGAATGGAAGATGAAAGATGTAATATATTTTCCCAGTTTGAAGTTTACGACGCCAATGACGGCGTGAAACCCAAGAACTTTTTACCAATTTAGTAGATGTTATTACAACTATTAATAGCTACAAATAATAAAGAAAAAAATAATATTTTTTATTTACTCAGAACTGGGGTATTCCTCTGAGCAGAAGATTCAGAGCTTTGAAACTGTGGTTCGTGATTCGGAGCTTTGGTGTGGAAGGTCTTCAAGAATACATTAGGAATCACTGCCGACTAGCCAAGAGATTCGAATCTCTGGTTAGAAAGGACAGAAGGTTTGAAATAGCAAGTCCTGTTCATCTGGGGCTCGTTTGTTTCAGGTGAGGGAAAAAAAAAATATATATATATATTGGAGTGGTTCAAAGAATTTTTTTTTATTTTTTCGTTTCAGGTCACCATTGCAGGTTGTTACAATCATAAACACTGTTTTTCATGCAAAAGTTTTGCATGGTGCCATTCTAACAATGACTTCGTGTCGCGAAATCCAATAAAAATATTACGTTTTCCTATTGGTTCTCTCGTGAGGAACTCAAGGTGGAAATTCTCAAGTCGATCCATTTCTGTCTCCTCAAATGCCAACATACTATTATATATACAGTATACATTATACTTTATTAGACACACTACAGGGGAAAAATACCAAGCGATTCCAAAGCCTTTCGTGTAATTAACACCTCGTCAGGGAATGAAGGAAGGAGGCAAAAGGTAGACTATACATTATATCTGTACAGCGCAGACAAGAAAGATAGACAAGAGGAATTGGCAAAATATTAACAAGTATTTATTCAGGTGTTAAGGGAAAAGTTTATTTTAACAAGATATGGTCCAATTTATAAATTCCTGAGCTATTATTAAAATTATTACAAAGTATATAAATGCACATTCTAGAACATTGTTCAATTTGGCTTTGTTTTAATTTAATTTTTTAACTTTCCCAATTAACATTACCATTATTTCTATACATATGATTCTGCAATATTTTCAACATTGATATTAAACTATACTTTCTTTTTATATTTCTAGAAAATTGCTAATTCTTCGTTACTTCCTCTTATCTCTTTCGTCTGCGTTATATACATATATTTCGTCTGCTTCTTGGCTCCTTCCTTCATCCCCTGAAAAGGTGTTGTTAATTATACGAAAAACCTTGGAATCACTTTTAAATTTTTCCACGTTTGCGTGTAACATTTATTAATTTTACGTGTTTAGTTGTGAAGTTCATTCGATATATATATATATATATCACAGATTTTTCAATAAGGTGTGTGTGTGTGTGTGTGTGTGTGTGTGGTTGTTTAACCTCCGTAACAACAAAGCTCATATGACGGAGGGAACCTACAGCTTTACACAGGGCCAGTGGTGTTGTAACAATGGCTACGACGTAGCCCTTTCAATTTACTTCGATAATCTGCCTATACGAAGATAAATTCCGTAAACCTTCGAATATATTCGAAATTATATAAATTGCATTGATTATTTTTTTTCTGGTAACAGAATGAAGGGCTCTGATGATATGAATAAAAAATTACTGTCGTCATTAAATGAGTCAGGAAAGATTCACATGGTTCCAGCTAACCTCGGAGATAAGTACGTCATCAGATTCTGCGTCTGCGCCCAAAACGCTACTAATGATCACATAGGTGAGCTGAAATCGCTGCGTTTATAATTTCTGCTTGTTAAATAATCTATGGCACAATACGTCTACGGTATACACGCGAAATAAAACATGCCAAAACATTTCCACTTTAGTTGCTATGCCTGATCTGGAAATCACTGTTGTTTCCTTTATCCAGGACTAATTTACAAATAAGGAAAACGGGTGAATTTAAATGTGACTTTATCTCCCTTTTTATGCAGGAATATTATACTTTATAGAGCAAGGGTACCCAACCTTTTTAGATCGACGTATCACTTTCTGCCACTATTCTCTTCTAAGTACAACCATCAAAGAAGAAAGGTGGTATCACCTAACCAAAACTGTACGAAGAGGACTGTTGTACTGAGTCTTCGTTTTCAGCCATAACTAAAATGTTATATTGAATCTAATGACATTCATTGACATTTGTAATGAATCAAAATCTTGACTTTGGCGTTGCACGTTATCGTTAAATACTTTTAAAATTACCTTGACGGCAAATTGGATAGTATGCAAACCCATGATCGGAAAAGTTACTGGCTATTCATTTACAACTAATGTTACTTTTGAAAACTATCATGAAAGTAATTATCAGTTAGCGAGCTGCGTATTTATAACCCTCTTACGTACCACCTACAAGAGTTCCTCGTACCATCACTGGCACGCGTACCACAGCTCAGTTTGGGAATAGCTGTTATAAACAACAAACTATACAACAAAAATTTTCGAAGTAGCGTTGATAAAGAATCTGTTTTTATTACCTCTTAATTATTAATAATTATTGTGGCAAATAAAGGTTATGGGTTTAGATTAGGTTTTCTTGAAAATCCTTTCATTCGAGAAAATTTTTTCGACAGTGAGAATTTGAACCATCGGTTGAAATGCGGCGAAATCCATGGTTTTGGTTCACTGTTGAGATATTTGCGCACGAAAATAAAAGCAGGAGTAGCGACGTTTCGCTCTAATCACTGGAGCATTCCCAAGCTTGAGAATGCTCTAGTAACTGGAGCTAAACGTCGCTACTCCTGCTTTCATTTTCCTGCGTGAAATATCTCATCGGTCGAAATGTTTGTCTTTCAAAAGATTATCACTTCCTTCGCTCCTTCAGTTACAAATTTGAAATGCAGTTAGACTTTTAAAACTCACATTCAAATTATTTGAAAAAGTATAAACTCTCTATGGATGGACGACTGCTACGAAATCTGAAAGTTTCAAGCAAACGTATTCATCACGTGACCCAATAAAAATTTCCGTCCATATTGGGTCAAATATTTATTTCACTTTTTAATTATTTTTATTCACCTGTTCAAAAGTGATTTAGAATAATTTAATTAAATACAATACTTTGTCAGATTATGCCTGGAAAGTTATCAAGGAATTTGCACTTAACATGCAGCAAGACGTGACTCTAGCACCGTGCATAACAGCCAATCACTATCCAAATGACGTCACTCAGAAGAACGTAAAGGTAAACACAATTTTTATTTCCAAAACTTTTTAAAAAATTACCGACGCTGAATTTGAATACAAATACTTTTATAACTCATGAAAATAATTCTAAGTATTTGGAACGACAGTGTGTAACTGTGTATACTATGTACGATAAGGAATTAAATCTGAATAAAATGATCCGTGGCCTGTTCTAAACTGGCCTCATTTTAGCTTTTTTCAATCTAGAGAAATAGTGAGAGAATTAATTCCGTTTTCAGTAAATACTATACCGGCTTTTTCGCGTGAAATTGAACCGTATGATCATTTAAACGCCACCTCTTTAAACGAATAGCTCCACACACGAGTGATAGGCAAGAGGTAGTGAATTTTAAACAAACTACCATGTCTTGATAAACTGCACACTATTTATTAATCGTCTCTCGTTTAATCCTCTAAAGCCCAAGAGCTCCTCTCTTGAGACTGAATAAAATATTTAAAATATTCAACCCCCAAGCTGGCAGACAGGAGTCGCTTTGTTTACTTTTTGTCACCCCTCCAGTTTGTGAACATTTTCCCCACTACATTTGCAAGGTCTCGAATCATAGACTTAGGATATGGTTCCGAATGTACATCTCACGCATGGGGTACGCGTGCAATACATTCGCTCCTCACGGCCTAGTCTCTGTGATAGTAGATCCAATGCCTACCTAATCTTTTGCTCTTAGTATTTTCCATAGGCAATTTACCCATCTCCAATAGGCTCTACCCAAAAATCGAGGCAATTTATTTTTATACAATATAATGCAAATTATTATTTTGTATTGAAATATGACTTACAAATTAAACTGTACGGTAGGCTTGTGTAATATTTATGATTTCTTGATTATACTGATGAGTCTTCTATTGAAAGTTAATTTCTTGAGCAGAGACCTATCATCCTTCGAGCTTTGTTAGCCAACCCTTCGTTCAACCTAAAATAATGGAACAACACTGCTGGAATATACAAAATAAATTTTTGTCGCCAGACGCCAAATGCCTGATGCCTGTCTCTTTTGTTTTAAAATTGCCTGAATAAGCTTAGGTTCCCAAAATACAGTAAAAACCATCATATCCAAATTTGTATTCACTACTGCAGGGTATATTCCCACTTTCGTCCACTACCATGTTTCATAAATAGCACTCGAATTAGCTTAAATAACACTATCTTAAAGTATGTTAATTATCTTAAACAACGTTATCTTAAATAACGCTATTTATTATTAGTATTTACTGATAGTATTTGTCCGCTAAAATGTTCTAAAGTTTGATATGTTTTTGAGGTTCAGATGATGAAATCTTATGAGCTAAAAATCTTGTGAATTTGTACTTGCAATTGAAATCCTTCATGAAAGGAAAGTAATAACTGCCCTTGATTTTTTTTTGTGGGTATGTGAAATAAATCAGCAAAAATACGCCCAGGTCTGAAAGATTTCTTCTGGGGTGGAATAAATCCATGAGCACTGTGTTCTCTGCGGTGATGGAATTGAAGCAGTGGTTTGGTTAATTTGCCATTTATATGTTTTCTCATAAAACTTGGAATTAATGAATTCAGTTGTGGTCGACAGCCCAGATGGAAGTCCACTTTCCTGGCTTCTCATGAAACTCAAACTTGATCAGACTGGTAATTTATCTTAATTTACACACTCCCAACCCTGATGAAGATATATAAAAATACACCTTTTAATGGTCCGCCTAGAAACTGTATTGAATTTCATTTGAACAGTATCGTTCAATAACGTCATTAGTATTCAATAATGTTCACTATCCATGAAGCCTGGGAAGCTGTCTTTAATAAAGTCTTACAAATCAGTTGGTGTACAGTGAGAATTTAAAAAAATTTTATGCACCCACTTTGGGTTCGGCGCGTATCGCACTCACAGGACACATGAATCTGTGAGTTAATCAAGCTTTGGGTAAAATCCTTAGACTTTCATCTGATATAGAATATTAATGTTTAGATTGTTTGGATCAACTGATCGAGTCTAATTTTCAGCGCTGTGGTTTGATCGCTTTCGAAAAAATAGCAAATGACTTTAGCTTAAGGACCATACTCACCCAACACAGAAAAGTTTGAGGTAGCATATAAAGCAGTGGTTCTTAACCTTTTTAGGCTGCGACCCAAATTCTGGTCGCGGGGCTAGCTCGGCTGCGACTCATGCCTTCAAACAATTCGCTCGTGGTAGATAATAAAATAAATAATTAATGGTAAAATTAATGATAACATACTGTAAATAAATGATAAATGACAATTTAATGACCTAACCAAATTGGCTTGGCGACCCAAGAGTTAAGAACCACTGATATAAAGGATAATAAATTATTATTATCTTTTCTCTAATATTTCCATACTCAAAACATTAACCAAGACATTTACATCTTCCAAAGTGATCAACGTCGCAAAGGAGCTTTTAGAATATGCACTAAACATTCGGTCATTTTCCTCTTCAGACTAAACCTGCTGGAGATGTGCCAATATATTCGGAAATAGAAATTAACGATACCGTGTCAGACTTCCAAGCAACACCAATGAAAAGAAGCTTCTTCGTGCGCATGGTTTCCGATCCAAAAATTTACAACCCTTCTGTCGTGCAGGACTTGTCTTCCTCACAACCAAGTGACCTTCATACACCGAGCTTGTAAGTAAAATTAATTTATCTCTGCTTCATTGTTTAATAGCATCTCAAACTGCGATGCTCCAACCGGTACTTCACTTTTTTATTCCAACGATTAATAATATAATATTTAATTAAATATACAATTAATTAACTAGAATTTTGTGTACAGTCACGGAACAAGTTAACGCCCCTGCCCCTCAAAATAAGAAATATACTATACAGGGTGAGTCACGACGAAATGTCATAACTTCGGGAGCTTATAGCTGAGGTCATTCCCAGTCAAAAACTTCATATGAACATAGGTCCGATTCTTAACCGTTATGGAGCTATGGATGTTTGAATTTCAAGCATGTGCATGCGTAACCTTGAACTGAATTGACAGTTACTTACTGAACCGAACTAACTACGCAGTAGAGTGTTATGTTTCACAGCGTGCAGTTGATGTTTTGTGCGTTCAGTATGCCTTTTACGTTTTCAAATGCCGAATATGCCGATATGGTGTATATTTACGGATTTTGCGATGGAAATACTACTGCTGTTATCGCTGAATACCAGCGACGTTTTCCAAATCGAAGAATTCTGGATCAACGAGTGTTTAGCAACGTTTTCCGGAGATTGCGAGAGAGCGGTTCATTTCCTAGCGTTACTGTTTTATCTGAGCGTCCGATACAACAAGATGTGGCTGAACAAGAAAACATTATTCAGATGGTACAGTGGAGTCCTCATGTTAGTGCGCGAAGGATTTTCACACGTCCTAGAGTTCCTCAAACAAGAGTATGTAGAACGTTACACGAAGAAGGTATGTATCCATACCACGTACAATACGTTCAGCACCTCTAACCTGGGGATCGTACCCAACGGCTGGAATTTTGTAATTGGCTCAATGCCGATCGACAATTGCATCGATACTTTTTTGTTCTGTGATGAGGCTCAATTTACTCGCGACGGTGTCAACAACACTCGCAATTCACATGTGTGGTCAGAAATGAATCCTCATGCCATTGTGGAAAGTAAGTTTTAACATCAGTTCAGTGTCAATGTGTGTTGTGGTATTCTCTACGGTCAGCTGATTGCGTATGTACTTCCAACAAGACGGAGCTTCTCCCCATTTTAGCCGTGCAGTAAGAACGTATCTCGATGATCGCTTCCCTGGTCGATGAATCGGTCATGGTGGTGCAGAAAATTGGTCACCTAGGTCTCCGGACATAACTCCTCTAGATTTTTATCTATGGGGGCGCATGAAACAGCTGGTGTACCAGAGAAAAGTGAAAACACGAGATGCATTGGTCCGTCGCATTTTGGATGCTGCAGCCCTCATAAAGGACAATCGTAATGAACTAATGCGAGCTACACGCGTGATTCGCAGACGAGCCGCGATGTGTACTGAGGCCGAGGGTAGGCATTTTGAACAGTTATTATAAATTCATGAATAAAAACTTTAGCAGCTGTTTGTTCACTTATTCTTATCTTTAAACATTTCAAACATCCATAATCCATAACCGTTAAGAAAGAATCGGACCTATGTTCATGTGAAGTTTTTGACTGGGAATGACCTCCGCTATAAGCTCCCGAAGTTATGACATTTCGTCGTGACTCACCCTACAGTATATCAATGACAAAAACTATGAAAATTTAAAAAAAAACCTAAATCATTAATTGAAAAATAGCCACATGCTACGCCTTTTTGTATGAATGAGTATTGAATACAATGTCATGGCCTGCCTAAACGCGCGTACACACACACACACACACACACACACATAATAATAATAATAATAATAATAATAATAATAATAATAAGTAAATAATTCTCCTTTTCACACTACAAGAAAAACTAAACTTTACTATCTAAAATGGTTAAGAAGAATTTCAGGTCGAGGCTGACTATAAGGGAAATCGTTTATCTGTTTATTAATTAAAAAGAAATATGTGAGAACTGATTTATCTATTCCAAATAGCTAAAGCAGGCATGGGCAACCTTTTTAAGTGGCGGGACAAGTTAAGGGTTAAAAAGTTTTTGCGGGCTTGTGTAGAGTTGCCAACAAGTACATATTATTAAAAATCTTAACTTAGTTTGCCTTGTTTCCACTATTATATTAGAAAATTTAAAAAAATTGTATTCACTAATGAACGCTTGAAAATAAAAAGTACGAATATTGGCACTGTAGTTCATATAAAATTCGAATTCTGCAATTTTTTTTTTGCGTTAGAAAAATCAGAAAAATTAGTAGTACTGTTTAGTAGTACCAATCAGTACACTATAAATACAATATACTCGTATATTGTTGCTTAAATTCCCGAACTGTCCCAGTTTAGAACGTTTGCGCATGGTGACCATCACTCGTCAGTACAATGCGCATTTGAAGGCTCGAACTCCATTACAGCATTATCAAGATGTTCTTGTAGAAAGGGTTCAGTAACTTCTCTGATTCTTTGACGGAGTTCTGCAAGACCTCTTGGTATGTCACGATACACCACAAGTATTTGAACATATCCCCGGTCAGATGCGCTATCCATTACACCACGGGCCTCGATCAGTCATAAGTCGAAATTCTCCTACATAGGGCAGAAACCAATGCCCTGAGAGGGCACCCTCGCAAATCGCGAATATGTACATTTAACTGCAATGACCACGCAGTATATTAATGTATAGCCCATGGATAAAAATAAAAAAAAGGTTAAGTCGGGTGATCGAGGTGGTCATGATATCAGTCCAAACAGCCTGTCCAGCGGTGAGGAGAGGTTGCATCTAGAGAGTTGCGAACAGTAACGTCACAGTGGGGAGGCGCCCTATCTTGCATGTTGAAAGATTACATACCTCACGTCAGCTCCAATAACCCTTAGTTGAAAAAGGAAAAATGTTTATAGCATATTAAGATAGTTCGCTTCATTCTCGGTACGATCGTCAAAGAAAATTCGACCGATTATACTGTACATTCACGTGACATAGCTCACCAAACGTAAACTTCAGGTGAATTCCGCTCAAGTTCACGTGTTTCAGCGCTTCATAGGTCATGATGGACACTGAAGTTCGAGCGTCGAATAGGCACTAGTGACGAATGATGGCCATCATGTGGAAATGCTTCACACTTGGACAGTTTGGAAATTTAAACAATATAGTGTGTGTGTATGTATATATATGTATATATGAGGCGTTGTGCGTCACAATGACGAATCAATCAACGGGGGAAAATTTCGTTTTCTATACCATAGTGAACTTCAACCTTTCCTCTACCATGTACCAGGTCGATTTTTGGCGTATTCGTTATAGTATCACTGCAAAAATGCAACAAAAACAATCAAAATTCCTCCATTCTTTATAAAATTATTGCTATAATTTTGTAATCTTTATACCCTTATTGCCATTTTACCTTATAAAAACTTTAAACGGTTCTATTTTATCATTTAATCATTCACTCATTCATTGTTCATAAAATTACTACTTACAGAATTAAAAAAAAAAATCATTGAATTACATGTATTTTAATAGTTATGAGTATTTAAACTTTCACAAACTTTAGAGCCGTTTTCCTCAAAACTTTGTTTTGGTACATTCATCATTGTGTCGCGCGACGCCTCATATATACAATATATATATATATATATATATATATATATAATATATATATATATATATATATATATATATATATATATATATATATATATATATTGGGTCACTGGAATTGGGGCATGCGTAGTGAAAAATGTAGAGTCATGACATAATCATGTTATTACTTATTTTGGAGTTTTCGAAATTTGTCATATATTTTCCAAAGATTTTTATTCGGCGAACTTTTTACCTTGGGTGTACTTACGAGCAGTATGTTGCTTACCAGTTTGTGTAGAAAATTATCTAAAGTACTAATTTCCTTCCGATATATCCAGTATAGCTTTCGATTAACTTGATAACCGCTTAATTTTCCAAAGTAATGAGCCAGTAAATGAGTGAAATAAATTGCCAATAATGGGCCTTGATCTTTCCAAAGCCTTTCTCCTGTCTGCCATTGCTCCTTAGTTTCTAAATACTTTCTTCGTTGATCTCAATATTTTATACTTGAGTGGTAACACATAGTTTCTTTTCTTCTTTCTTCTTCTGTAAAATCTATTATTTAAACTGTGGTGTCCCAAAGGGGCCTTATTTTGCTCTCATCTTATTTCTTCTGCAGGCATGCTATGATGCTTTGCTATTTCCACAACTGTCAGTCTTATGCACTAATTTATGAGTTATTTAACTTTCCATCGTTCATTCTGTTATAATTTATAACCAGGTAGAAGAGAAAAGGCGTATGAAGAGAGCAAGAGAAATGTGAAGGGACAAGTGCGTACGGAAGATACATAGAGCAAATAATGAGTTTGAAGGAGGATCTATGAGAATTATGTAGAGAATAGAAAGTTGTTGTGGAAGGAAGTGAGGAAGTGCAGAAATGAAACTAAGAAAAAAAAAGTTTGAGAATAGGGGATGAAAATGAAAGAATGCTCACAGGCAATGCGGATCTACGAAATAAATGGAAGGAATATTTCGAGGGTTTAATGGGTGGAGGGGATGAGAAGACTGTAAATATAAATATGGTAAGAATTGGTGGTGTGAAGAGGCTTTGTGACAGAATGCCGAGGAATATAATCATGGGGGAAGCGAAAGAGGCGGTTCGCAATCTGAAAAGCGGAAAAACAGCAGGTGTGGATGGAATATATGAGGAAATGACTAAGTATCGGGGATTGAAAGTGTTAGAGTAGTTGTGGTGCATATGTGGAGTGAACATAAGAATTACAGTGAATTCGCTTGACTGTAGCTGGGAAGGTGTATGGTAGGAGAGATAGAAAGAGTTCGTAGTATTACAGAATGTTTGGTGAGCGATGAACAAGGAGAGTTCAGAGGTGGAAGATCAAGGAGAGTTCAGAGGTGGAAGATCAAGTGTTTGCAGTGAGACAAGTGACTAAGAAAGCATGTAAAAGGGATTGCAATGTACACATGGTATTTATGGATCTTGTAAAAGTGTATAAGAGAATGAACAGATGAGCATTGTGTCAGGTATTGAGTATTTATAGGGTTGGTAATAGGTTATAAATTTGGTGAAGAGTTTTCATGATGGAAGTAGGAAATGTGTGAGGGTAAATAAAGAACTGAACGAATGGTTTGATGGTTTGGAGAAGGATATTGTAGACACCAATCGACCAGGGAAGTACTCTGGGGAGGGACGTTAGGCAGGAGACAGCGAGTGCTGAAACTCCCGTTTCTCCTGTCACTGTCCTTTTTAGCTGATCTTTTTCCGTGTCTCATCTACCCTGTGAGTAGTCTAGCATGCTCTCAAACACACTTCTCCCTCTATTCTTCACTACACATTTTAGCTAGCTTTTTTTTATATAAGGTAGGTGGGCATTTTTGTGGGTATGTGCCTTTGCCCACTCCTTCCTACATAAAGTGCTGGTGTGGTCAAGGATGTGTGATGTCTCCGTGACTGTTCAATGTTCAGTCTGTTTATGGATGGGGTCATGAGAGAAGTAAAAGTGTAACTGCTCGAAAGAGGAACGGATCTGGTGTGTGTTGGGATTAGGTGGAACCTCTCGAATCTGTTGTATGCAGATGATGCTGTGCTATTTGCCCAGAGTGAATGTGATATGCAAGAGGCTGTTGAGAGTTTTGTGGCGGTGTGTGAGAGAAAATTGTTGAAAGTGTATGTAGGTAAGAGCAAGTTATTGATTGTGGAGAGAGAGGGAAATCCTGATTCCTGTGATGGTGAGTGGTGAAACGCAAAGGTGTAGCATTTACATTCAATAGGGGCAGATGGTAGTACAGTAGTTTACACAGGAGAAAACGTTGGTGTCCCGTTTTACTTGAGTATCCCTTTTTAGGCAACCTTACCTTATTTGTATATGTATATCTGTTATGCATGCTGCATCTGTCGTTTTATTTTTATTTATGCTTAGCATGGCTTTTTTTGTTATTCTTTAGGCGGAACTTACGAAATCAAGATACTGTGGATAAGCAAGTATTACGAAAACGGAGGAAGAGTTCTTCCGATGCTAGTGAAAATTGGCCGGAAACATGCCGACGAAGAAGGATAACGTTAAGCATAACTTTGGACGAACGTTACATGAACATTTTCAACACAAACCTTTTGCCAGAAGGGAACTTTACAGATTTCAAACAAATATCTAGCTCGATCGACGAAAGATCGTTTGAAAACGTATGTTTTGAAAATGAAGAGTAATTAGAAAAGTCTTCAACGTTTGAGAGACGGATTACTTAGGGAAAAAATACAACTTTAAATTATATAATGAATGACTTGTTAGAAGTCCGGTGGTAGTGTCTCCGAGAAACTGATACAAAGAAAAAACGGACATAACTACTGTAAATTGACAAATGCCACGCCACTTTGTCAAACGTCTGGAACACAGTGTATCCACTCATAAGGTTTATTACCCAACGGCAGCGTTTCCCAAATTTTATCTGTATTTCTGTTACTTGAAGATTGTGTCAATTTTCATTTGTAATAGTAGAAATGAATTATTATTGTATTTTATAATGTATTGTTTACTATTTCTTTTTTCCTATTATTTCTCAGATGATCTTAATTTTCATTTGTAAAGAAAAAGTTAACTAAATATAGCTTTATTTTAGTTCCCATTATTTTGATTTCTTTTCTTATTTTCTGATGTAAAATCTGAAATGAGTAGCAGAGGTTTTTGCCTTTAAAGCTCTCGTGCTTCCCAACGGCATATTTTAATTTTTTTTAGGAAGGAGGGGCCAACGGCGAGCGGCCGCATAAAACATCCATTAAAATACAAAATTAAATGTTAATGTAATGTGTACATTATTCAATGTATTCTTTCTGAATGAAGATTGTTTGTTTGGAGAACGGTGACACTTCCATACCGATCACCTTGCTGTACAATTGCGTTGAACGAAATCTCTGGAATTTCACGTGAATTTTAGACTTATAAGGAATGAATTTTAGACTTATAAGGAGTGAATTTTAGACTAATAAAGAATAATATATTTTTCGTTTTTCATTTCAAAATTTAAAAGATATTTTTTGTATATATGTATTGTATTTTTTTTAAAATTATAAATGACAAATTCTGTTCGTAGCACTCTTTTTTTTTGTGAATGGCTAACAGTGGCACTTGAATTCAGATTGCCTCATAATTCCGTAGAAAAATCTAATCTCTCTCTCTCTCTCTCTCTCTCTCTCTCTCTCTCTCTCTCTCTATATATATATATATATATATATATATATACTGTACATATTGAAAATTTCCTTTTTAATTCATTTCCTATATTATTTAGTAAGGTCATTCAGGAACCATAACTGCAGCTCATAAGCGACTGCAAATAACCAATATAGCAACTGTTTTGTTGCTACATTTTAAATGAAAAAGCGACATATTGGCCTTACGTTTGTAGCATAACTGTGACAAAACTTATTTATGCAAATGTGCCCTGAAAAGCCAAAGAAAGATAATGTGATAAAATTTTAGAGCCAATATGTGCCAGTAGTAAGGGCTAAAAATGGTAGAGTGCAATGCAATGTTGCAAATTTTGATCAACGATGCAAAGGGGGGAGTGAGGGAATGTTGCCAGAGATTATGTCTGTATGTGTTTGTATTTGGAAAAGGGAATAAAAAGCCATCTAACTCCTGAACTTTATTGCAGACCATGCTTTTTTTATGAATAACAGCTTTAACAAAAAATGAAACGTTCCAGATTAGCAGGAATTTGTATCCCAATATTTCTCTCCAAGAACTGTCGTAGTTTAGAATTTTGTAGTTTTGACCACGGAATGTCTGCCGCAAGCATGACCTCGCAGAGTTCTTTTGAAAGAGTCTGAGACTTCATCCTTGGTGCTCGGTTCGAAAGTAGAGAGTCCAGTTGTGCCTGTGTTGCAGTTCGTTTAGCCACTTTCAGTTGGTTGTTCTTAATGTGCTTTTCCGTTTTTAAATGCTGAATCAGTTGGAACTTTTTAACTACTGTAAATGCAGTCTCACAAGACTTGCAGTAACATGTTTTGTTGTTGTCAGGCAAGAATTTAAAAAGAAATTCTTCACGATCGTTGACCTCCTTAAGCCAATTTTTTCTCGAACGATCGGAGCTCATTGCAACAAAATACAATACAACAAAAATATATCTGGAACAAATAGAAAAAGTTTAAGAAACAAACTTCAAGACAGCAAACGATTTGCAAAGCAAGTAAATGAAAAGAGGAAATCATTTGATGAAATGAAACAAATCGGTAAAGTAATAAATAAAACACTATATATTAGGCCAGATATATGTAGAGCGCATCTGGTAATTTTGTGAAAACACGGGATTTAGGTCTTTTTTTCGAAAACTGCTACTTTAGGTGAAAACCTAGGTTTTAGGTCAATCACCTACAATTCCGATCTCTAATTATTAGGGTTGAATTTCCAGATTGCGCTATTTATTTAATTAAAGCAAATATTCTTGACAGTTGGCATAGAAATCGGTCAGTCGGTTTAAAAGGCTTAATCTGGTTTAGAAGGCGTAAATGGTTTGTTCAGGTGTACATTATTAGGGTTGAGTTGCCAGATTACCCTATTTATTTAATTAATGCATATATTCTTGACAGTTGGCTTAGAAATCCGTCAGTCGGTTTAGAAGGCGTAACCAGCCATTTGGTATACATATAATTAAATAATTTCGTTTATATATGCAACCAAAAGAATTTAATAAAACACCATTACATCATTCTGTTTATTTAGACGAATTATTGGAATCAATTTCATGAAATATATAGAAAATAAATATACAATCCTATAAAAACGATGGAATATATATAAAAAAATAAAAAATATAGTAATAGAAATACGAACGAGGAATATATATATATATATATATTATATATATATATATATATATAATATTATATATAATAAAAATAAAATAAAAAATAATATAAGAAATACAAAACGGTGGAATATAACCATCAATATAATAGTACAGGAGAAATATATATATATATACACAATTATATTAACTAATTAAATATATTGAAAATAAATATACATCAAGATACATTCACTTTATGTTCTACTGCGCTTAACTAAAACACTAAACTCGCACGTAATCGAGTCTAGAGTCACATCATTATTGCTTTGCACTACGCAGTAAATACGTTTTAACATTATTTCACCGCTCAAGTTATAGGGATACCTATACTCGATGTAAATGGCCTTCATGTCGTTCAATACTATTTTGTGCCCACTTTACATTCGGTTGGCAAGTTATCTTTAAACACGGCTAGAATACATTCAAAAGCACACACAAAGAGGTCATCGTTAGCCACAACATCATTATTAAATACAAGTTTATAAACATTCCTTTCCAATCGATGGTTTATTCTTACCGATCCGAGCTTTTCAATCGTGAACTCATATTCACAATGCATAGCGGTAGTTGAAATACTCTTCCAAGTCGTAACGACAGCTGCTCATTATATAAAGAAATAGTTCTTCAGGGTGAACGGTGTAGGTGAGCTCAGCCCTGTATTGCTCAAATGCTTTGTACCAAAGTTCATGATATTTCAAAGAGTCTAAACCTTTTAAATAAGCATCCAGCTCTAGACCATTCTCGCCTTGTTCAGTCCTACACTCGGTAAACCCGTCGAGCAGAGCGGTGTATGCGTATTCAAGAACCGTATCAAAATAAGGCATATCCGTAACACGCGCGTCTAATATAGGCTTCAGCATGCGGAAACCGACGATTTCAAACATTCTGTCGAGGATGAAACGGTTTCGCGTAGGGACAAGAATGTTATTATCAGAAGCCTTCTTCCACATCAGTCGTATATCAATGCATGGCTGATCATTATTTATACACAACGTACAAACAATGGCATATGAGGGGGTTCACTAATCTGCTCTCTTCTTGTACCTATACCTGCAGAATTTTATAACGATCCTCACTCCACTTCTCAACTACCACGAAGACTATTCATCTCCTCAACAATTCAGATCTACAGATCTACAGAAGCTAAGGCTAACAAAAACCCTAAGATCCACTCTAAGGTTAGCCCGAGAGAAAGGAAAGAGTAGGGGGTTAAGAGAAGAGAATAAGGGGTTAAGTAAGTAGCAACACCTATTACTCGTGGGTTAACATTCATTCAGAAAAAGAGAAAAACTCACCATCATCATCCGCCGGCCACTGCCGACAAGTCAGAAAAATAGTCGGAGAGAATAGGAAAGAGTGCAGAACGGTCCTCTACTCCATAGGGAGGTAGAGCCCACTCTGCCAGAAAGAGATGAAAGATGAAAAGAAGTAAAATAAGAACGCTTACAAACCATGCAATACATTCTTAACTCAAGAACAACACATTCTTAACTCAAAGTAACACAGTCTTCCAGCTGTTGCAGACCGATCCTCTACTCCATAGGGAGGTAGAGGATGCAGCCCACTAGGCTGGAAAGGCGTGAAAGACGAAAAGAAGTAAAATAAGAACGCATTACAAACTATGCAACACATTCTTAACTCAAACACTATCATACCGTGCAAACTACAGATATGCAATAAAGAGAGTTACAGACATGCAAATAAGGAGAGAAGAAGAAAAAAAAGTATAAAGAATAACAAAAAGTGGGTTAATTTACTCAACAAGCTACAACTAAGTTCGTGTTAGTCTAATTTTTTTTTGCTGGCATATCACACGCTGGCATGTCACAAGCTGGCATTAAACGTCAACAGACTCATCCCCGATTACCACCCCCAGAGCTCCTGTTGCCAATTTTTTTTATTTTATTTTAAACAACGTTAATATTTTAAAAATGCCTATCTAGACGGTTTTTAAACACATTAACGCTGGTAGAGTTCACGACGGGCGCGGGAAGATTATTCCATTTATCAATTACTTTAAACGTAAAGACGTTTTTAGTGATATTAGTAATGAAACGTCTGCCACGCAACTTAAATCCGTTATTGAGAGTATTGCTATTATCAAAAGTGAACAGTTTGTCAAAATTTACGTTATCGATGTTATTAACGATTTTGAAAACTTTAATAAGCTCCCCCCTTAATCTCCTAGTTTCGAGTGAATGCAAGTCTAACTATTTAATCCTATCTTCATAAGGCTTGTTGCGCAATGACGGAATTAGTTTCGAGGCACGACGCTGAACCCTTTCCAACCTATCAATATCCTCACGCAAATACGGGCACCAAAACTGAACGGCATATTCTAAATGAGGCCTGACTAGGGACTTGTAAAGGGGCAATATAATATTCTTCGATTTAAATTCGAAATTACGCGCAATGAAGCCTAACATCCTATTAGCTTTTGCGCAAGACTCCAGGCACTGGTTCCTAACTTTTAAATCCTTAGATACGCGTACGCCTAAATCTATTTCATCGACAACGATCGCTAACTCTCTATCATCCATCGTGTACTTGTAATTATTGTTACGAGAACGTATATGCAAAACTTTACATTTGTCTACGTTAAATTGCATCTGCTACTTATCCGTCCATTCCATAATCCTATTTATATCGTCTTGGAGCCTATTTCTATCGTTCTCGTTAACAACTTTACCGCCTATTTTAGTATCGTCCGCGAATTTTGACACGTTATTAGTCAAACCTACATCTATGTCGTTAATGTAAATTACGAATAGCAATGGGCCTAACACTGAACCCTGTGGGACACCGCTACCTACATCCAACCACCCCGATTCACTACCATTAACAACGACCCTCTGTCTCCTAGCACGAAGCCATTCCTCTAACCATTTAGCTACCTGACCGCGTATACCGTGCGCTTTAACCTTAGCAATTAATCTTCTATGCGGAACTGTATCGAACGCCTTTTTAAAATCTAAATAAATAACGTCAGCCGCTCTATGCCTATCGTATTCGCGCACTATTTCGTTATAAAATTCTAAAAAATTAGTTAAACAAGATCTATGGCGTCGAAACCCATGCTGACTACTATTAATCAAATCGCGACTTTTTAAGTGATCGATGATACGATCCCTAACTACGGATTCCAAAAGTTTACCAACAACTGACGTTAAGCTAATGGGCCTATATTTGCTAGCTACTGTGCGGTCGCTTTTTTTAAAAAAGGGCGTAACGTTAGCTGATTTGAAGTCCTCAGGAATAATCCCCGTTTCGAGTGACTGATTAAAAATCTTCGTTAAGGGGCCTACAATAAAGTCTTTCAAATCTTTCAAATGTCTGGGATAAAAAGCGTCAGGGCCTGGAGCCTTGCTAACTTTTAGCCTATCGATATAATGCGCAATCTCACCCTCGTAAACAGTTATTTCATCCAAAATAGTCTCGCTACTAAATGGAACGATATCGTCCACGTCGGCGACATTATTAACGTCTTCTACGGTAAAAACTATCGTAAAAAAGTTATTGAAAATACTCGCCATCGCCTGAGCGTCAGAAGCCAAAGCGCCGTTAACATCCATTAGAAGGCCTATGTTATCTTTTATCGGCTTACGATTATTGACGTATTCAAAAAACGTTTTTGGATTATGTTTACTATCCGCAGCTATAAGTATTTCTAAATTACGCTTAACATTCCCAACTGATCTTTTAACCTGGCGTCTAAGCTCGATATATCTATTAAAGTTAGCTGCCATGCCATTGCGCTTATTAAGTCTATACGCTCTGTTACGCTCGTTTATGAACTCGCCTATTTCCTTAGTCCACCACTTGGGCCTACCATGATTTCTAGCGCGCTTGGGCCTACGAAGAATAAACTCCCTTTCAATATTCATAAAACTTTCTTTAAACGCTTCCCAATGCAAATTTGTGTCATTACCCATAAATAAGTTATCCCAGTCCACTACTCTCATCCTATCCGCAAAACTATCAAAATTAGCCCTACGAAAATCAGGAACTTCTATTACGTTACTATCCTTAGTGTTTTCTATCAATAACTTAATCCTAAGAATTTGATGATCACTACATCCTAAACTCTCGCCTACTTCTAAAACTTCGACTATATTTTCGCCGTTCGTTATCACCAAATCTAAAATATTGTCACCGCGCGTTGGTTCGGTAACCATCTGTCGTAAAAAATTATCTTCCATGAACTCAATCAATCTTAAACCCTCCTCATTACCAGTAAAATTCTCATAATTAACATTAGGGCAGTTAAAGTCTCCGACAATTATACTATTCCGATTACCAATAAAGTTACCAAGAAGTGAGTAAAATCTAGTATCGGTATCGAGGGGTTGAACGGGAGGTCTATAAACAACAAGAAAACTAAAACTAATACTACGCGCCCTAACTTCAACGCATATCGCATTAATTGCTGCCGGAAAATCTATCTTGACGTCGATAGCCTTAAGAGAATTACGAATGTACAGCAAAACGCCGCCACCAATCCTATGTAACTTATCATTCGTAAAGAGTTTAAAACCCGGTATATCAAATTCCACCAACAAGTCCCTAGTCACGGTATTTAACCACGTTTCAGTGATAGCAACTATATCGTAGTTGCCAGAATAAATTATCTCCTTAAATTCGTTTAATTTATTTCTAATACTACGCGCGTTACAATAAAAGACGTTTAAATTATTTTTTTACCACGGACCGGCGTTTTAAACTATTTACCACGTCGGGCCCACGTTCCCCAGACCCACAACGTTTAAAGAAGGCTTCGACCTATACAGCTTTCGTATGTTTTCGTCAATTAACCTACCTAACCTAGCATTACCTATTTCATTAAAATACACCCCATTCTTTTATAAAAAGGCTAGGATCACTGATTTCTGACCACAGCTTTACGAAGGGTACATTTTCTTCAGCACGAATCTCTTCTAATTTAATATTAAAAAATATCGTTTTAGACGTAATCCTAAGACCCAAACCGTACCTAGGGGTAATACCTAGAACTAAAGACCTATCTGACCTCGCCTTTAGGGACCTAATTAACCTAGGGTTGCCAGATTTTTCAAATGCCCATGCGGGACAAAAAAATGTTTTTTTTTCCAAGACCAAATTTTTTTTCAAATTGAACCTAGATTTCTTCAACTGTTACAACAAACAAAATTAGAAAAATTTTATTACAATAATATTTAACAATTAAACATCGTGAATAAATTGAAATTATTATACATAATATTGAAATTCTAAATCAATTCATCCCAAAAAAATTTGCTTAAAAAATATTTTTTGCGGGACATTTTGAACGCGGGATTTTTACGCGGGATTTTTTGATCAAATGCGAGACTGTCCCGTAAAATACCGGACGTCTGGCAACCCTAAATTAACTCCCTATATCTCTCCAAAAGGTCAGGCACTCTCGTATCAGGCCTATACGAGTCGTTGCACCCTACCATCGTCACCAACATCGAGTGACGGGAGGCAACGTCAATCCTATCCACTTCGTCTCTAACTCTGTCAACCCTGGCCCCTGGGAGACAGACCCTCCTCCTCTTGGTTGGATGCCGTTCAACAAACTCTGTGCCCATATAGCGCACTAAAGAGTCCCCAATTAACTTAACTAAACACCATTCCGTTTACCAGAGTTTGTTCTACAAGTCGTTTCCAGTACATAGTTAATGGCACCGGTTTTATGCCTGAACACGCGCAATGACTTCGTCACGGACACATCGTACACGGCATTGAGAATGCTGCTCAAAAGAAGTTCCATCGTATTCGAGGAGTGCACGTCCACTCGGTTCAAGTTCTGAGATGACTGAGTCATAGGCGAGCGGATCGGCTCGACGGGAGGAGTGGGTCACACCATAAGCTGATGAAACGTGTACGGCGTTGTTCCAACGTGAATACTTGTAACCCATTGTACTGGGTAGGTGTTTTGAGAAATTTTCCGACACATGAAACAATACTAGTTTTAATGTTTTATCACTCCCACTCCCTAGAATACACACCAGACATTTTCGTTCAGGGGGATTTTCACGAACTAAACACATTCTATTTACACTCCGGTGCACTATTTGAGAGAAACATATGCCCATATTTTTCCTTTTTGCTTATCAAACGATACTCATCTCTAAATTCTGTTAAAAACTCATGCAGGCCTTTAGCCACAACCTCACTCCAAACCTCGTCATGATATATATTAATGTAGTGGTAAAAATACTTAAGATTCTCCATGATGACAAGATTTACATTCTCAGTCGCAGGGTAAGAGTATTTGGTATGATGCAACATGACATAATATCGCTTGTCACACCACTCATCAACAAGACTCACTAACCATAACCGTTGCTTCTTTTCTACACGTGTTGTTTCTTCTACTTCACGGTTCAATACATCACTTGTACTACGAAATCCTGCAATGCTCTCGCCAGAATAGCCGTAGAGTATTTGTACCACTTGTTCCTTCGCACGATTCAATGTAGCCTTAAAATTATCAAAGGAGGATGGAATAGGGAGCCATTCAGTAACCTTATCTTCACGCTTTGCCGAATACCACTTCATAAACGTCGAACACGCAATATTAAAGTTAGCCATTACTATTTTTCGTCTACGTGGGGAAATGCACGTCTGAGACCCAGGGCTTGCAGCGGTCAACTGAGCACGCAGGAAAGAGATATGCCCAGGTAGTAGCAGGAGTCACGTGACCGATCCTACAGGTGGGCGGAGCTTAGAACTTTCTCCTGTACATACGCTGGGCGGAGCTTAGAATTTTCTCCTGTACACACACACACACACACACACACACACACTCACACACACACACACAGTAGAAAGTGAAAAGCTAATTGAAACACGATTTATTTAATAAACGAAATATTCAAGGTGTGTGTATATATATATATATATATATATACATATACATAAACACGTGTAATAAATAAATATATTGTTAACAATAGACATATATAACAAAGATTATGGTATCCAAAGGGTACGGTATCATAGGTACCAGGCCCTGGTAACGTTTCCTATAGGTGTTACGGCACACTTTGTACCCCTAAGTTCCTTCACGCCCCAGCTTCTGCGCCCGAAAATTGTGGGTCCTACAGTTAGTTGGGGGCTGGTCGCCCTCATCATCATCCAAGCACACTAGATCCTTCAACGAATCAAAGTTAACGACCCGATTCGCCTGGTTGAGCGTGATACCCTTAGCCTTCACGATATATTTCATATCCTCCCCCACCCTCACCCGTACCCCATAAGTTTTTGGCCTGTTGAGACAAAAGAGTCGGTATGCGATGTCTCCATACTCATCCTTGATCTCATCAGTCAACTCCCGAGGAATTCACCAATAGGAGGCATGTATTCACCCCCCTCGCTGTGAATATCACACTATCTGTATCGGCGTACAAAACCCTCCGCCAAGAGAATGCAATAGGCCCCAAAGTTTGATGCGTGCGTAGGCCGTTGTGAAGCTGGCTACAGGTATGTTTGTAACCCGTGAGGTATCTGTGGCCAATTCGGTATTGTTGTACTTTATTATGTAAGTATTACCTACATTCACGATCTCCATGACCTCTTTATCGGGAGCGTTGGCATAATCCCAGACTTCACTATAACTTTGTGCCAAATGAACGTTCCCTTTGCCAGTATTCTGTGCAAATTTTCCCCAAAGACTGTTTAGACACAACTTTGCACTAAAGCGCTTGCTGGGTTCTTTACAATTTGGGAACGGTCAAGCTGTATACCTTCACGGTCACGGTAACGTTGAATATAAGCCGATTTTTCATCTTCGGTATCAACTCCTCGCGGATACCCTGATGCTTCTACCTTATCCTTCAAAAAAGCGTTTATATATGGCGTGAAAAGGTTGGGTAGCTTCTGAAACCTCCACACCTCATGTATCTTCAATATTCTGTAGCCATGGCGAACGCTAGATCCAGCTCAGGGCTTGTATATACACCTCTGATCTTACGCTGGTTGGTTGTATGATTACAATCCCCATTGTTCTCCTCTGCGCACTTCACGCACAGGGGAAACATGAGCTTGTGATCTATAACGACGGGTAAGATCGGCATCCATAAATCGCGTGGGGGAGCACATCTACGAAAGAAAGGCCGAAATAGTACCCGTTCAAATTTGTGAGAACACCTCGATGGTGGGCAGGTCAGGTCCCACCAGTTTTCAGGTGCACCTACGGGGTACGGATTGTTCTTCATCACGTAGGGATATAAAGAACAGAAGTCGTAGTAATGGAGTTTCACGCCCTCCGTAGGCGGAAAGTATAGCTTGAAGGGATTTGTACGCCCTCCGAACAAGCTATCACCGCATTTGAGAGGATCCAGCACCATTGAACGCTTGATCGTGTTTATTTCTTCACGGTACTGTCCATCTGTTTCCATCCGTGCATCATACTCATGCTCCCACAAGACTTTGTGAGTGAACTGGGAGCCTATAAGTTGATCGCGGGTGCGGGTCCACGCAAGACTGTCGGCAGGAGATCTACCGTGGATATCTCCTACGATTCCACACTCAGGACGGGGATCCGTGCCACCAGCAACCGTTAAAGGAGTACACAGTCTTCTCACCAGTGGCACGGTTTTCCTTAGACCATCAACCCAAAAAACACGACCATTAACCTTAATGGGTACTTCCCCGTGTTGCGGGCATGCTTTATGTATACACCTGTCTGCTGCTGTAGTGTATGAGCCAGTAAATAGCCTTGTGCCCATAACTGCGGGGATTGTTTCTGTGAATACGGCTAAGGTGTCTTTAGGCATGAAGTTATTCTTGAACACCGTAAAACATAATGAGGCGATGTGGTTGCGACTTGCAACGGATCGCATTTGAAACGGCTATGTACATCCTTCTAAAGGCCTGGAAACATACTCTAAGCACGCGCACATCATTCACGCAATAACGCTCACATTCATCAGCTATATTATAAGGATTAGATTCATTAAAACTGTTGTAGTAGCGGTCAAAATCTTCACGTTCATCTGTACTCATACATTCATAGTTAAAGTAATGTTTGGGTGGAGGTAGTCCTACGTAATTTAAAGTTTCGCTAGTGAGGAATGTGTAAGGGAAATATCCTTTTGAAACTTCAGCGGCTACGCCCATCACCTTGGGTAGCTTTGCTAATTTACAAGGTGTGAATAATAAAGTGTCTTTAAACTGTACATTACCTCTTATTTGCATCTGTATAGTTTGTTGCCTCTTTTCAAGGGATCACCTGTAAATATCTCAGATGACTCGTGCTCAAGCAACTCCTTATAAAGGAACTGTGTGTCAAATTTTGCCCCGTTATGGGCAAGAATATACACAGTCATTTTTTTGAACTTGTCCGCTAACTTGACAATATAGGACACAAAGAGTTTCACAGGGCTATCGTGGGCATCGTTTTAAAAACGTTTGTCCGTTTACCACATTTGTGACACTCATCACACTCGATCTCCATACACTCATCACAGATAGTCTGGCTTACAAGTAAATGTGGAATAACCTCTTTGGTTTCAGCGTTCGTGTATGTTTCTATATCGTAGTACACAGTTATACAAGGGCTATTTTTAGGCTTAGCGTCTTTCATATAACATACATGCTTTACTCCAACCGCCTTATATTTCTCATGGCATGTAGAACAGTGAATTTCATCACATTTATGCTTGAAATTCCCCTTATCCATCATATGAAACATACCACATTCACAGATTCTCATTTTCCTGCACGTGCCAATTGATTTATGGAGCTCAAAACAGTTATTATTGAAAAATGTGCGTCTACACACATCACAATCCCTCTTCTCAGCTTCAACTACACGGCTTTCACATTTGGAGCTTTTACACTGCTCACATACCATGTGGCAATCTTTACAATGTTTCACTATATCATCCGCAAACTCGATACACCCCTTACACAAATCATGATGTCGTCCATATTTTCGACTTTTATCATAACTCGCGTAAAGGTCCCTTATATTACGGATGGGGAGATACGTTGTTCCTGACAGTCCTAAAATAAGTAGGGGTCTTGTACGATCTCTCACACAGCTTTTAAAAACATACACAGTCCTACGACGATCATCCATTCCAAATACAACTATACGAACATTCATTTCCTGTTCTACCCTTCTCAGCTCTTCAGGACCCATATTACAGTCAAACTCAAGTTTACAGTCTACAGCTAGTTTACGGGCACGCTCCACTACCGTAGGCAACCAAATTTTTTGGCCGTGTATTTAGTACAGTAAACATACGAGCTAAGACTACTGCTATAAAGCCGCAACCACGATCGACGTTTATATGCCGCTGTAAATAGCCTGAGAATTGAAGTTAAGAGTATAAGGTGTGGCACTATGACCCGCAACACGGAATACACGGTCAATATTTACCGTGAAGTTGTCCATATTGAAGGCTATACTACTTTGAGAGGCCTGCATTATACGGCCTAATATATACTCTATATCTACAGCTGCCAAGCGTCTGAATGGTATTACTACCCAAAAATCATCTACATCTCCGTCATCTGACCCGAACCGAAGGACAGCCGTTCTGACTTCACGTTCGTCGCGGTTCTGAAGGGCAAACTCTACAATACGTTCAACTACGCGTAGTCCGTGTTCAACACCATTGCTATACATGGATCTAGGATCAACCCTGACTATATACCGATTTCTAGTCAAGGCTGGGTGGGGGTAGCGGTGCGCACCAACTCGAATGTTATGCCATCCTCTACAGAACGAGAAGCTGCTGCTGCTGTGAGGATGTACCCGGAATTGAACAGGAATAAGGGGTATATTTGAGGAAGGTACTATTGTGGGGTTGTGTCGTAAGACGTAGAGGTTGGGGCTCTATTACTGGGGTCTAACAACCGGCGCAATCCTGGCACGCTTTATACCTGACGTGGAGGGTCTTCATCATGCTCCGCTTTGAATTGTCGCGTGCTACAGGTATCGCTGTGGACTCGGCAGGGGATGGAGTCTGTGATCACAACTACACTGTCGTCGGGGTCATCTGTAATATCGATGATGGGGTGCTGTACCTCATCGTCATTCACGGTTCTGTGGAGAAGAGAAAAACAAGACTGTAGAATATAAGGATCATCACTTAAATATTTATTATATTTTGTAAATGACCCACTTAGGAGTGTGACGTGTTAGAAATGGATTCTGTAGAAAAATTCAGGTTCACGAGCCCATCCACATGTATTATATCTGGCCCTACAGGATGTGGTAAAACTGTGTTTATGCTTAAAATCATTAAAGAAAAGGGAGAGATGTTCTCAAAATTTGTGCATAAAGTTATATGGTGCTATTCGACGTATCAATCAGTGTTCAACGAGTACCAAGATGATATTTTGTTCCACAAAGGTGTATATGACGTTAATTCGTTAAAGGGAAATGAACATACAGTCATTGTAATTGACGATCTCATGTTGGAGATGGATAAAACGTTTGCCGAGACATTTACAGTATTCTCCCACCATCTTAACATAAGCGTGTTCTTCATCAATCAGAATCTATTTTTCAAAAATAGATACATGCGCGATGTGTCGTTAAATACACAATATCTAGTCTTATTCGCGCAACGTAGAGATGTATCACAAATTGGGGTATTAGCCAATCAAATGTTCCCGAATCAGCGTAAGGAGTTTTTGGAAGTTTATAAAGAAGCTACAAGCACGCGTTACGGATATTTGCTTTGCGACCTTCATCCGCGAAACACGTTTAGGGTGCTTCTAAGAACGAATATATTTCCAAACGAGCCTGAAACGGTGTATATTCCAGAATGACAAAGAGGCTAAAGAAATACCATGAATTAATAAAAATCTATCATCGACTGCCCCGGGCAATGCAACAGATGTTTGCTAAAAATATCGACTCCGACTTTTTAAAATGCATCTGTGAAATCTGTCTTAACGTTATAAATTGCAATGTATCAATGAAACCCCTCAGAAGGCTCGCCTACGCCGTTACAAGAACATAATACGTGCACTCGCTCGTAAAAGTCAAACTGTAGGGAAGAAAAAACGAATTATTGTACAAAGAGGAGGGTCATTCCTCCCCATCTTATTTTCAGTTTTGGGTCCTTTACTGACTAGATTAATATAATGAAGAAAGTGGTAGTGATTCCACACGAGGTGTATGCTTCACTGCAAAGTTCAAAGAATCCAGACACGGTTCTAGAACCCCGTAAAAGCAGGCTTAAAAGAATGGAAAGCGAATTGTTAGCCCTATTAAACAGTGAAAAAACACCTGATGAGAAAAGAATCTTATACCAAGAAGCTCTGCAGAAATTTCTTCACGAGTACGAAAATTATAAGAATCCGACAGAGATTCCCGTGGTTATTAGGCACAGCACGGAAACGATGGCATGGTGACATAGGACCTGTGTCCGACGATAGAGCTGACCAACCAAAGATTAACGGGTCGGCCCACAACATATCGAGCATGTATTAAAAAGCACCCTCCCACATACATTGAGGAATAAAGGTTTAAGTCTTTATAATCTATTGAATGAGGACCCAACATACAATGGACCGATACAGGTGAGATCATTGTGGAAGGAGCAAAGGTACAGGGATCGAATATCGTAGACATCGTCCATGATCTGGTGAGAAAGTGGGATAGGCCCTCACCATCAGGATGGAAGCATATTAAAGCAAGACTACAACAAATAAATGTCCCCAAAACAATGATAGGAAATCTGAACAGGTTAAAAGACTTGGAACATGCCGCACGTGCACAATTGAAACGCCATCACCCCGGCGGTAACACCTCTGAAGAGGAGAAAGAAGAGGTTAAACAACGGTCAACCCTACCCACGTGCCTCTAAAATACGCAAATGGCTAACATATTAAGAAGACGTATTATGACATTTCTAGCCCAGCCTCCTACGGAGGCGTAGATAGACTGTACAGAAGTGTTTACAATGATGGAGTAGGGAAAAAAGATGTTGAGAGTTTTTGCGGGAGCAGGACGCTTATACACTTCATAAGCCTGTGAGAAAAAGGTTTAAAAAAAGCCAAGACAACAGCGCTCGATTGACTCTATTTGGCAAGCAGATTTAACAGACATGCAAAGATATTCAGTGTATAACGATGGTTACCGCTACATCCTATTCATAATAGATGTATTCTCTAGATATCTGTGGCTAATTCCTCTGAAAAATAAATCGCCTGAAACAGTTGCTAAAGCCACCAAAACGTTATGTTGAAAGAAAACAGGGTTCCTGGCTATTTTTGTACGGATATGGGGAAAAATTTATAGGCCGAGCTTTTCAGAACATGTTGACAGAGTTTAATATCAGCTACTACACTACCAATTCTATACATAAGGCTCTTTAGCTGAAAGAGTTCAACGTACCATAAAGGAACGCATGCACCGCTATTTTACACATAAAAACACATACAGATTTCTAGACATTCTGGAATCATTGGCCTCATCCTACAACCGCTCACACCATCGCACGATTGGGACAACACCTAACGAGATTTTAGAAAGAGGTACGCGCCAGAGATGTGAGAAGAGATGGAACACCACACCACACTCTGCGCGTTTCAAAATCAATGATTATGTAAGGCTGTCGCGTTCGGGAAATAAATTCGCGAAGGGATTTGAGCAAGGATGGACACGTGAGATTTTTAAAGTTAGGGCTATGAGACCTAAAGGCGAGATAATGTGTATTACGTTGAAGATTTGAATGGGGAAGAAATCGCAGGAGGCTTTTACCGCGAGGAGTTGCAGAAAGTGACATTTAATTTAGGAAAAAATGTGTTTAAAATTGAAAAATTTTAGGAAGCAAAGGTTCAGGAAAGAGAAAAATGTACCTGGTGAAATGGCTAGGATACCCAGAAAGCTTCAACACCTATATAAAAGCTGATGCAATAATGAAGCTTAAATAGTATGCAACATGGCGCCTAACCATTTCTACGTCACACTCCCGTCCTCCTCGTCTGTCTGTACACCTAACAACACACTAGCCAACTTTGTAACAGAACTCCATGGACCCATTGAATTGGGTCGTGATACGTATGAGGTGGGTATATGCGAAATTCAGCTGAATACCCTTTTTTAAGTATTGATTATAAAGAACCTTTTGATTCTTAGAGACTGTAATGAGTGTGAAAAAGCCGGGGTAACTCGGGATGAAACCATGCGTACCGCCCTGACTGGGGATGCACGGTATTACAGCACAGAAGTAACACTAGGACCGGGCCACTATGGTGCGGTCGAGGATGCTGTGAGAGACTTAAACGTAAGTTTAAAAAGCTCAAATCTTACGGACGATTTAGTATACGAAATCGTAACAATGATCCCCATGTATGTACTGTGGCCATAAAATCGCAGGCTAACCGAAATATTAAAGACCAAAGAGTGTTCAAAATTATGACTGATGGACGATATCGATCAGTCAACCAAAGAGATACCTTTCACGAGGTACAACATGACTTGTCCAGCCTAATGTATCAGTTGAAATTGGAGAAAATGGTGGATGGCTATAAACCCCCAGACATGTGCTATATTTACAGCAACATAGTGGAGCACCAGTTTGTTGGGGATACCCAGGCACGCCTGCTGCGCATAGCGCACATCCCCAACCATAGAGGAAGGAGTTTGAGTATTACATATGACAGGCCCCATTATGTGAATGTCGCAGCTAATCTAATAACCAATTTCTCAATATATATAAGAACGATTGACCCAAGCTGTGTGCACATGTACGCTAAACTACGTATAGCCCATTCTCATGGAACGGACTGCGATGACAAATATGCTGTATACCCTGAAACAAACTTTCTGCACTCCTTATTCAACCAGTGTGACGTATATTTAAATCAGATCAACATATCGGCAGGAACGGGGTACTACCGCCAACGAGCCTATCTGGAAAATGTCCTAAACTTTTCGAAAGAAGCGAAGGATACCTTTTTAAGTGCCGAGGGCTATAATTATCAAGCTAAAGACGAAAGTAGTATAAAGGACAAATTTAAAAATTCTAAAAAGAAGATATATGAGTGTTTTGGACGCCTGCATATAGACTTCACATTCCAGGAGAAGTTGCTTGTGAATCCTGAGATCTGTTTAAATCTGGATGCTGATCAAGAAGAGGGAGCAAAACCCGTTGTGATTCACATTATGGAGACATACCTCCGCGTACGGCGAGTGAAGCTGAGTTCACCAAAACAAATAGAAATTGAGAAAAGTTTACTACACGCCACAGTAAAATACCCAATTAACAGAGTACAGATCAAACTATACACGGTAGCAGCAGGATTGGCATCAAAACAGATAGAAAACATCGCCCTGGGTAATCTACCTAAAAGGATATTAATAGGAATGCAGGAACACAATTCGGTGAATGGAAAATATAAAAAGAATGCCTTTAAATTCGGGAATTTCGGCGTTAAAAATGTAACTCTATACGTCAATGGCGTTGCGTTGGGGGGAAAATTGGATACGGATTATTCAACAGACGCTGTGTTCCAGCTTTGCACGAGAGCATATAGTAATCTGAACCATATTGCAGGTGATTATGATGAGCTCGGGATTGGGGTAACGCAGAAAGAATTCATCGATCAATTTAACCTTTATCCGTTTGACATCACACCTGACTTATCTGCTAGTGTAAATACATACTTAAGTCCACAACAGAGTGGAAACATCTCAGTCAGATTGGAATTGGCTAAACCGATAGACGCGCCTATTAGTGTACTAGTATACCTCGAGTCACAAGCCTTAATAGAAGTAGACAGATTTAGGGGCGTTGTCACTAACTTTTAAAAAGGACGTGAATACACTTCAGAGAGTAATGAATAGTGAAAGAATCACACGTTCCAAACTTATCGGTGTGTTTGCGAAGAATGAAACATTGAAATTGCCAACTACGAGAGATTGCGATAGTCTTATTGTGAACACATATGTTACTGGTAGTGAAGGGATTCATAGGTTTGCAATCTATTTTAAAAATAGGGACCGGATGTACTATTTTGATTCACTCGGCACTCAACCCTGGAGTGATCCTGTTATTGTAAAATTTCCCGAGCAGATGCATATCCCCGAAATTGTATGGAATCCCTACAGACTACAAGGATATTTTAGTAATACTTGTGGGCTGTACTGCCTTTAATTTCTCATGCATATGTCACGTGGTGAGGAATTTATAATTTTTTAAAATTTATTCGACACGTGTCATACTCAACTAAACGACGAAATGATATGCAGACAGATAAAAAGCCGTTTTCCGATTGTGCGCACTCGTTGTACAGTATGAGGTTTTGTTCGTGTGTGTATATATATATACAGTGCCCGCGAAAAGTATCCGATCACTCAAGAAAATACAATATTTTCCCTTGATATTCAGAGACACGTAATTCACTTTCTATTTGTTCTAGCGACATCTGGTAACTTTGAGGTTGCTCGCTGATATGAGAGCTATCCAACGCATTCTCAAATTAGTGTTCTGGTAGCCTTCGTTGCGGGTGGCTGTGTCTCAAATTTGTCAGATTTCACTGTTTGTGTAAATTTCTTGATATTTTTTTTTTTTTTTACAGAAAGTGGTTAAATAAAATGTATATATAATGTGTGCTAAAACAACTTAAGAGTGATTGTCGAGGTGCTATTGTTGCTTTGCATGCATGTGGGAAATCACAGAGACAGATAGCTAAGGAATTAAACATATCCCAAAGTACCGTTAATTTATGGGTTTCATGGGCTGAGAACAATGGTGGCCTAACCACGCCAGTCCCTAAAAACGATCTGGCAGACCGAGAAAAACAAATTCGCGAACAGACAAACTTATGAAACGTTTAGTATTGAAAAACCCAACAATAACTGCGAAAGAAATAAAATTTAATATGAATAATTTGTTATCTGGTGTTTCTGAACGAACTATCCAGGAGCGGCTCCAAAAAGAACTCGGATTACCATCTCGCCATGCTGCTAAGAAACCGTTCATTAATGAAAAAATGCGTAAAAAACGTGTCGCATTTTGTAAAAAATACATTCATTGGACTGTTGATGACTGGAAGAAGGTTTTATTTAGCGATGAGTCGACATTTTTGACATTCAGAAGTTGTCCAAAAAAGGTTCACCGGCCTATTGGCTCAAATAGGATGGACCCTAAATACACCCTAAAGACAATGAAACACCCTCCAAGTGTGATGGTTTGGGGTTGTTTCGGTTACTATGGGCGTGGAAACTTATATTTTCTTCCGAAGAACACAACTATGAATGGT